>OY754470.1:47035113-48257084 GCA_963575645.1 Xanthostigma xanthostigma
ATACCATGGTTGAGGTATGTAATATGAATAGAAATAAATAATAATGCGTTTAACGTCAGTTTCTCGACTTTATGGCAAACAGACGCCATTCGCACCATTACTATTTTCCATCTATCACACTTCTCGTTATTTTCTACATTTTTTCAACTTCAACTAATAAAAAATAACAATTCGGAACCCAAAGGAATGGTGAGATCTCTGGTGAGAAATGCGCCGAACTGTCCTAAGGGTTTTTTTGACAGGTAAACATTGATTTACAAAAGCATGATGGAGGCTAGGTTAGCCTCCATCATGCTTAGTATAAATCACAGAACAATAATAGGTATATAGAAGGCGCATAATGATAGTTTGTGGGCAGATCTTCTGTCACAAGAAGCGGGGTGCAGGCAGTAGCATAGCACCACGTGATATATCAGAGACGTATTCAGGATTTTTGAATTCTAGTTTCAGTGCGTTTCTAAATAGTGTTGCTAAAAATGTTTTTTACTCACGATGGAACGGAGCAGGTATATGCGTTTAGCCTGAGAGATTGTTTGTTAGTGTGTTAGTATGTTTGTGCACTCGAATGTCGCCATTTATCTGGAAAACGGTATGATCAATTCAGATGCGCTTTTCTGTAAAGGGTTTGTAATTCATCTGCGATGGTTCTTAGATAAGATATTACGATGGTAACGCCCCGGGGGGCGCTGCACTGCACAAAAAATTAATCACAAAAACCAAAGAAACAATCGTATTTTTGTTTTGAATTACTAAGAAATTACCTGTAAACAATTATTGTTTTCAGGTAATTTCTTAGTAATTCAAAACAAAATTACGATTTAATTTTGAATTATTACGAAATTACCTGAAAACAATTAAAATAAAATTTAATCTTTTCTTTAATCATTAAAATGTTATTTAAATGAGGAAAGTATCATAATTTCAATTTAATTTTTTGAAAAGTTATTTAAATGAGGAAAGTATCATCATTTTGACCCAGAGCAAAGCATAAACTAAGTTATGAGCTAGGGGGCACCCAAAAGAAAAAAATATGCGTCGTGGGACGCCCGACATGAGTGAGCACTGCAAACCGAATCGATTTTAAAATGTAAAATTTATAAAACCCTGAAACTAAACACAAAGTTTTGAAGTAATCCGAACGATTTAAAAAAAAAATAACTAAAAATATTTTAAAATATACAATTTTACCCATACCAACCAAAATGAAAAAAATTGTTGTGAAACAAATCAGAACAATTTTAAAAGAAATAACTAAAAATATTTTGAAATGATAAATTTCGTCCAGTTCTGAGATGAAAAAAACTGAATAAAAATAATGAGCGCTTTCGAGTATGTAGTCATCTTCAGCTACTATTTTATAATCGTCATATTATTATATGTGAATCGATCAAATCTTAAAACTGAATACGTATTTAAAGATAATAATAATTGTGATAATGAAATTAATGTAATATTTATTATTAATATATTAGTAATAATTAAATGTATGCTATATAATTAATATTATTTTATAATAAAAATCTTTGATTAACGTCTGAATAGAACTCTTCAAGTAAATAAAATAAAAGCAAACACAATATTCTGATATGTGCCCAGTACGGCTCTGCCTACGGACATCAAAACTGTCATGGCTACCACGGAGGAATAAGATTTAACACATATTTATTAAAATAATATTTCTGAGTTACCTAAAGAAACTTATGTTGTTTTTTTTCTTTGAAACTGTTGCACTGTCACTCTTACAACTTACAACGGCACATCTAACCATTTTTCAAAATAATTTTGACTTTATTTGTTAAATATTCGGAGCTCTTAACTCTACAGCTGGTAAATGCAGATTGCCGCATGAACCATCAGCTATGACAAAAGACGACAAAAGGCGATTGACACTATAGAAAGAGATATGCGCCTTCTATACCTTTACTGTTCTGTGGTATAAATATTTTAGTCTGAGGTTACTTAGAGCCGAAAATAGCCGAAGTGAATATTACCGTTTATTTCGCCCATGGACACTCATTCTGGTAACAATATGCAGAGCCGGACTAACGTATGGGCCTGGGCCAGGGGCCACGAGCTTCTAGGGGGGCCTCGTACTTTTCTAAGTACAAACAAATTAATCCAAATAACTCGGGGTGTTTAAACCATAAGCAGGCAATCACACATGACTCGGGTGATAGCACTGTTATTTATTTATAAAAACTAAACGATCGATTTTGAAGAGATCATAGATGAATTCATTTCAAAAAAGATGAGACGAAAATGTATATATGTCAATAAATTAATTTTAAAATAACAAATAAAATCTTTGTCATTTTAAATTTTTTGTTCAAAGAAAACATTCTAAAAAAATTTTCTTGCAAGGGGCTTCAGACGCTCAAGTTCCCAAGGGCCTCTATAGTCATTAATCCGGCTCTGACAATATGTGTATTGTTTACATATTTTACTTCAACCACGCATAGATATTACACGTAGGTACACTTTTTTATCTCAAACTGTTTTCTCTTTTTCAGTTATTGTTACCGCGAGTGCTAGGAATGTATTTGATTACCGGCTTAGCATTTGCAATATATATTTTTAAAGTTCCTGAACGATTCTGCGCTGGTAAGGTCGACTTCTTGGGTCATTCGCACCAGTGGTGGCATTCCATTGTTGTTTTTGCACTTTATTATTGGCACAACACAGGCATGATGTACGTCGAATATAGGATGAATCACGCATGTGCGGAAAACTTGAGACTACATTAACAATAGTTTAATTGTTATTTAATAGATAGTTGAATTTTTGTTAATTATACTTTTATATAATTAAACCAAATATTTTTAATAGTATAATATTTGATTAAATCAAATTAGTTGAATTCTTTTATTTGTATATTACATACATTGTAAGATAGATTGTTGATTTACATCTATAATAATCAAATACATCTTACTGTTTATGTTACGGTCTATACCCGAATTCGGTCAATGACCGAAATAAATGCGCAAAACTAGTTTTGACCAACGAGTATTGCCCAAACCCGAAATCTTACATTTAAACCGGTAGGTATTGAGTGTTATAAAATGAGCAAAACTAGTTTTGCGTATTTTCAATTGGACAAAACTAGTTCTGCCCATTTCTGAACGGACAGTACTAGTATGGCAACGGAATTTTCTTTGCGTTTGTTAATTAACTTATCCACATCAATGATACTCATTATATCAAAGCGATTTATTCTTCTGTATTGTTTAGCAAACAGAGGTCTTAATTCAGCTTTCAATAAACTTGCTTTCTTAATCTCACTTTGTGTAGTAAGATAATTATGTTTCGTCATAAAATTATGTTTCAGAAGCCTCCAATAGGCAATCTAGTTGAGACTCGAATTCATCTTGCATTTTTATTAAATTATTACAGTGAATATCCCACAATTATATTATAACATTCAGGAGAACAATTCAATAGATAGCTACATAAACAAGAACATAACCCTACTTTTGTTCGGGTTCGGACGTTGATTGAATGAAACAAGCAGAACTAGTACTGTCTATTCAAAAATGGACAGAACTAGTTTTAACCAACTGAAAATGCGCAAAACTAGTTTTGCTCATTTTATAACACTCAATACCCGTTTAAATGTAAGATTTCGGGTTTGGGCAATATTCGTTAGTCAAAACTAGTTTTGCGCATTAATTT
Source organism: Xanthostigma xanthostigma (assembly GCA_963575645.1). Classification (NCBI taxonomy): domain Eukaryota; kingdom Metazoa; phylum Arthropoda; class Insecta; order Raphidioptera; family Raphidiidae; genus Xanthostigma; species Xanthostigma xanthostigma. The sequence goes on from OY754470.1 coordinate 47,038,786, forward strand.
CGGTCATTAAGCGAATTTGGGTATAGACCGTAACATATACACTGTAAGATTATAAAATATCCAAATAGATTAATTATAGAATATAGACGCTCGATAGCTAATGTCATTAGCGTCTATGTACGATTACACAACCATAAACTGAATCAAAACAGAATGTCCTTATTGTGTATTGTTTTTTGAACCATAAAATCCTGAATTCCTGATATATGTGTTCAGTTCGGATCATCAAAGAGGCAAAGTAGGCGCCTGGACCCTTTAGGGATTATGAAACAGATAGTTCAAGCGTTGAATGCGTCAAATGCTACGTCATAACCGTCTGCCTAATCAAGTTCTGGCAAGGCGCTATAAAAATAGCAACATCCGATCTTGTTTTACAAGCAGGCATTAAATTTTGTGTCTGTCTTTATTAAACGAAACAACGAAAAAAGGTCTAGTTGTGTTGTTTTATGACACATTTAACGCTTCCACAAAGAGTTAATCAGAAATAGAGGCGAAAAAAATTCCATATATCGAAATAGGTTAAAACAATCACTATCTTAAAATGACGTTAAAAGCGGCCCATAGACGCTCAATATTATTGTGCAATGTGGGTTGCACAATATTTTGACGGCGGCTCCTAGACGGTCAATATTATCGTACAATATTTTGATTTGTGCTAAAAATTGTACTCTGTATGGAGGCGATATTGAAGGTTGTGCAATATATTGCTCAATTGCGAGCACAGACGGTACAGCCACATTGTGCAAACAGCCCCTACCAGAACTTCAGTCATCATGTTGTCACGATTACTATACACTTTGGACTTCACATTCCACAGAGCCCGGAAGACCACGATACACCACGATAAATTCAACAATAAATTGTCTCTCGGCTTTCTTGTCACCCATGATTAGGCGTATTTGAGACGACTTGTTGAAACGACCGCTACTTGAGATTAACTGACGGGGTATTGCGCAATCTTGACAACAGACGGCACAATATTTCCCCATTTGTCAAGATTTTGAAATTCACACAATATATTGCGCAACCTTTCAATCTCGTCTACACACTGTCAATTATATTGCACAAACCCAAATATTGCGCAATAATATTGAGCGTCTGTGGGCCGCTTTAGAAAAATTTTACCTTTCACTGGCGATTTGCATATTTTTAGAGACTAAGGACTCGTTTAGGCCTAGTTTATATAAGAGGCGTTCAACGCGCGTTAGCCCAACGCGCGTTTACAGTATCTATATAATTATATAGAACTGTTTATATGATAACGCGCGTTGGTGGCGCGTTGAACGCGCGTTATCATATAAACAGTTCTATACAATTGTATACAATTGCCTACTAGTTTTCTAGCGCTGGTTTTCTTGATTGCTGTTAAGTGCTCGCTTCACACGAGACTATTTTTCAAGTTTGCTTTGTGGATAGATCTGGTGCGCGCGCAGTGACAGAATATAAACACAGAGCAAAACGTGTCTGTTGTCTGGCAGAATGACGCCATGTGGGCGTTTGTCAAGTGCCCACGTGAAGATACTGTTTCCTGATTGGTTCTTGCTCATACCTAGCCGCAAATCTAGCAGGGAAAATAGTCCCTGTTCTAACTTTAAAACCTATCTTCTGAGCTAGCAAGGCAGCCCGCAGTGACGTCATTTCCAGCTTCGTACGCAGCCTACCGGCTAGCAGAACTCCTAGCAGCATTTCTAGCCTCGTGTGCAGCGGCCTTTACACAGATATTTTATGCTAACTGTTTGAAATCAGTAGATATCTTGCAATTAATGCAGCACTATGATAAGCTGTAATTTTCTCTGATTATTTACAATGATAGTGATAATGCGAGCAAGGTAAATAAAAGGCGGAAGAGTTCAAGGTCAACAAGATAGAGATGTATTAGTTATCATTAACTTGATACACTTATTATGTAGTGAGTAATCGCCTTTTTTATACAAAAGGAATATCCTAACAAAATAGTTCTTCTAAACTCGCTCTCTCCTTGTTTTCAAGTTAAAAAAGATTTATCGTATTTTATAGACCCACGTGTCGTAGACTCAAGGCCGTTTCACACGAGGCTCGATTTGCCGATCGGTTCCTTGCTAGATTTAACTACTACTTTTCTAGCGCTGGTTTTCTTAATTGCTATTATGTGCTCGCTTCACGCGAGACGTCTTTACAAGCTTGCTCTGCAGGTAGATTCGGTTCGCGCGCAGTGATAGAACGGTAACAAAAGTGCATGTTCGTTGTCTCTGAACAGAACACACACTATGGCATATTGTTTCTGTTTTGTACAATTATTATCCATTATTTGAGGATTTATGATAAATATTAACATTTCAACCTTTCAATCTCTATCAGGGAATGAGTTGAAATAATTGTACACATGGGCAGTAGGTAATCATTTTCAGCATTTATTCTGAAACTTGGTTACGATCGAGAGGCAACCTGCCAAATGTCTACTAAGCCGGTGCTTTATGGAGTCGAGCCGTTGACGATCAGCTAAAGAATAAAAGAAACTGTCAATTCTATTGCCGCCCCTGGCCCGTTTCCGGTTGTCAGACCCTAGTTAAGGCGCTGTGATCCGATGGCAATACATCATTGTGTTATAACAAGCTCACCGACCCGGTTTTCTCATCCGGGTAGAAATCGCACTTTTTAATTTTAATCCACTTTCCCAATCGACTAAGTGAAATTTTTTCGATGGCCATAGCCTTGCAATAATGAAGCACTGAGAGAGTTGGAAAGGATCAGAAGTCCTTCGCAACTATAAAGCCAAAATATTAATTTTTGAAAGTAACACTTATTATAATAATAATGCGTTTCTCGACTTTATGTCAGACGCCATTCGCACCATTACTATTTTTCCATCTATCATACTTCCCGTTATTTTCTACATTTTTTAACTTCCACTTAATTAATAGCAATGGGTGAAAGAAGGAATTTTAGAACATTAGGATAAGGTAGGCAAATTTTGAGCACAGGAGTTTGACAGGTAATCGGCCATGCCTTGAATAAGGAATCATCTCGATATTTATATGGAATTATTGAGGGAAACCATGGAAAACTCAACAAGATGGCCGAGACAGGAATTACCGTTTTTCGGAAAATGTAGTGTTAGACTAAGCAAATAAAGCACACTAAAAACTTAAAAAAATAGTTAAAAGGATTTTTTAAGTTAAACTATTTTATTGGAAAATAAATGATGTACAATAGCTAGAAAATATCTGTTTACTAGCAATTTGGGGCTTTGATCAAACTAAAGCTAAATCGCGGGACACATCTGGTAGAATTTTTTTGTGTTGAAGATCGGAAATCATATCCGACTTTCGACTGTTTTCTTCGATATTAATAGTACTAAATGCGCCTCACGATTTTATTTTAGTCTGATCAAAGCAGCCGATTGCCAACCAACAATTATTTTCTAGCTATTAGTATATAATTTATTGTACAATAAAACCGTTTAACTTTAAAAGTTCTTTTACCTATTTTTTAAAATGTCCTATATGTATAACATGGAGAAGCCGTCTGAACATTTTATTAGTTATTATTTATTTAACGACGCCAACTATCGTTGTTATCTGGGTCTAGTATCAATCCACATTTTTGTTTTTCTATTTTTTATATTAAGATCTTTGTTTTGAACGAATTGAAACAGCTGTTCTCCAGATTATACAATCGTAGGTCATCGATAGTAGCGTGGAGGAGAGCATATTTTTAAACGGCTTAAAGTTTTTGATTTAAAACACGGTGAGACGAATCATCATAATTTTAATGGAGGAATTTTATCTTTGCTTTTGTTAATGTTGTAAAATGTATTAACAAATCATCAAAACAAAATATCTCAATTTAATAATCACTGGGTATAGACTGATAAACAATTTTCATTTTTTTTGTTGATTTTTTTATTGAACGCGCGTGTTCTTCAAATTAATTTGTTTCATTCATCAGATAAATGTCAGACTGGCCTTAAATTTTACCAGCTTTTTCTTAAAGTATGTCAACATTGATAATAAAAAAAATATTAAAAAACATTACCGCAGAGCACTGCTGATTTGGTAGTGCATTTATCAAATGAACTAGCCTTTACCCGCGGCTTGGCATGAGATTGAGACGAGACACGGTTTATACGTTCTCATTTTTTGACACAGTTAATCCTTTCTCGACGTAAACATCCACTAAGAACGGATTTTATACAAACCATATCCAAAAAGGATTTTTCACCTACCATCACATACCTTCTCTCTGTCTCTTTCTTTCAGCCTCCTCTCTTTTTTGACCAAGAATCAATCAAGAAACAGTATCTTGTCACGTGGGCCACCCATATACAAACATGGCGTCATCGTTTGTGTTCAGAGACAATAAACCTTCACTTTTGTTAGCTGTTGTTTGAATTTCATTTGAACTTTAAATCAGCGCTGGGCAACCTCGGCTCGTTGAGCCCCTAGGAGCTCTCCAGGTAGCTCCCGTAAGCGAGCGTAAGAGTGAGTAAGAGGGTACATAACTATTATGTCTGAAAACTATATTTGTCTCACTTGGGGTCGTAAATTTATCTGTGTGTAACGAACAATAGAGATCCTTGGAACAATAGAGATTAGTTGCTGCTCGCTCTTCAGATGTCATACGTTGCCCAGCGCTGAATTAAACAACACGATGTACTGTTATCCGCAGGGGATGCCGGATTAGACAAGAGCTGGATTACCGCAGGTCAACTGTATTAGTGTCGATATAATGTTTGTGTAATACAGCAAAACCTTTTTAAGTCTAAAACCTCCAAAAATCGAAAAAATGTTTTGCTCCCTTCCCTTCAAGCCCCAAAACCTCCATTACTCGAAATCTCAACCCTCTATAGGTCGAAATAATCAGTAAGTCCCTACAAGCCATTTCGGTACATATTTTCTCTCCATAAATCGAAAAAATAAATTGGACCTCTGTATCTCGAACATAGTAACTCAAAATTAGTTAGTATGAATCTTAACCTCTACAAGTCAAATATTTCCTTATAAAATCCACCTAAGTTGAAATCTTTAATAAGTCCAAAACTATAACTCTCCCTTGAAGTTCATCTTACAAAGATTCTACTGTATTATAATTATATAGTTAGTGTAGAAAATAAACTAATTATATTTATGTATTGCACGTATAAGCTACGTGACCTCAGACTGATCAGGATAACAAACAGTTATTTTACTGCGATACATAAAAGAAGTTTGTAAATAATGGAAATTTTTAAGCACTCATTTAGACAGTATTATTGTTAATATATATGTTTTTGATAAGTTTTATTTTGTTAGAAAACATTTTTAATTATTTTTTAGGCTATTCTTACAATCTACACAATATTGCACAACATTTGGTGATAATAAATTATAGTTATACAATAACGTTAGATTGTTAGTTTTTTGCCGGGATTTTTTTTGTTGGCTGTCAGAATTTTGTTAAAATATCAAATTTTTAATTGCGTGTTATATTATGTAGTCCAGTAAGCATTTGGAGGTCCCTGTGCGCAATTTGATTTGGAACATTCCCCCACCCAATGCCTGTCTCCCTGGACAAAAAAAATTGTCGTCCTTAATTTAACATAACCTAACCTACACAACCCAACCTGGACTATTCCATCTTGCCTCTGAATCCCAGCTTTTCGTATTCGAAAAGCGATTCGCGGCGAAGCTAGGAACCGGAGACAAGAGAATTGCCAAATTCCTAACCTAAAAGCACCTGATCCCAGCTTTTTGTACTTAAAAAAATATATTTGTAAATGTTTCCCGGGAAGTCAAAGAAGTGAGCAAATATGGGCTGATGCAGTTAAGAAACTGGTACACTAGTTAGACAGAAAAAGGAAGTCTCAGTCGCCGCACGAAGTGCTTTAGCACATGGCCCCCATGAGCAAGGCCTTGCCACTGCGTCCGACTAGCGTCGAACTACGAGTTTCCTTATGTGTGAGCCATTTGACCTACTGGTGGAGACGAGACCTATCTAAATCTCTACTGTCCTAAGCAAGGACAGAACCTGAGAAGCTTCCAGGTCCCCGTGGTAGCGAATTATTTAATGACCGCCGGTCGTGTCCGGCCTCCTGCTAGGAACTGATTTCAAATAAATTTTGAATATACATACAATAATACACATCCTAGGTTAGTATCCGGAATGTTAAGGCCGCTGCACACGAGGCTGGTTTTGCCGCTAGATTTGCCTGCTAGGTTTCAAGCGTGCTGTTGCACTGGGTTTCGTGATGTTATCGCTTCACACGATGCTTGTTTTGAATCTAGCTTTGTAGATGGGTTTGGTGTGCGCGCAGTGGCACTTCGAACTTTGAATGCTAGCAAAAGTGAACGCTTATTGTCTCTGAATAGAACACAAACTATGACGCCACGTTTGTTTGTGGGCGTTTGTCCATTGTTGCCCACGTGACAAGATACTGTTTCCTTGTTCGAGAGGATTAGGATTAGCATAACATCCGTTCTTAGTGGATGTCTACGTCCAGAAAGGAGTAACTATTGCCAAATAATGGGAACACATCCGTGTTTCGTCTCAATCGCTTGCGAAGCCGCTGGTAACGGCTAGTCTTTTATAAGATTAAGATGATCGCATAATAATTTTACTGTTTTTGAATAAACATTTTTTTATTATCGTCTTTTGTGTTAGTTTCGAGAAATTGAATCATGCAAACTGGTAAATAAATAAACAAACATGCATACATTGTTCATATGACGTATTTTAATTTTTTGATAACAAAATTCACAGCGGTTTGTCATTTTTCGTCTGTAATATTTATAATATAACAGTACTCTCCCATTATTATCTTTTCGTACTAAAATGATGCGGATAATCTACGATGACGAATTAAATGTTTTGTCTTAATATTTGGCAGGTAGTGATTTCCTAAAAATTACAAATACAAAAAATAGAATTTTCAAATAGAAATTATTTGATTTGCATATGCAAATATACAGTTATGATTTTAAAGCAGTTTCTTTAGGTAGGTATTTCAAAGTGTGCGTCTAAAGGAGCCCGCACCAAACACATGGGAAAATGTCTTTCGGTGAATTTTTTTCTAATTGGGAGGAATGAATCAGTCACTTGAGTCAAGTGACTTGACAAAGTTTCCACTACAACTTGCTGATTGCTGGTTGTAGACGACTCGTTGGAGGTGCAGATCTAATGTTCCGTGCTGCGCTGGTCGTGCAGGTTCATGCTTGGCAAGTCTGCGCGCTCTTATTTTATTGGGATTTATTTATATATCATGCTTTTGGAATGTTAAACAATGATTGCATTATTTTTTATTTGATTTCACTCAAGACGATTTTTATATATATTCCGAACAATTAACCGAGCAGTGTGGCGAGTGGTGAGAGCACGATTCTGGAGGTACCGGGTTCGAATCCCGGCGGAGGCAGATGTGGCTGGGATTTTTTCCTGCTGCCTCAAGCCGAGAAGCGGTAATTCCTGTACCGGCCATCTTGTTGAGATATTTCTCTCAATATATCTAGATAAACATCGAGATGGTTCCTTATTCAAGGGCATGGCCGATTATACCTGTCAAACTCCTGTGCTCAAAATTTGCCTATCTTATCCTTATGTCCTAAAATTCCTTCATTCGCCCATTGCTATTAAGTGGTAGTTTAAAAATATAGAAAATAAAGGAAAGTGTGATAGATGGAAAATAGTAATGGTGCGAACGGCGTCTGTTATGGCATAAAGTCGAGAAACGGACATTAAACGAATTATTATTATTTATATATTCTGAACAATTCGAGAATCCAAATTACAAGAGCTGGTTGCTGGCTCTTTTATGTCACATGCTCTAATCTGAGAATTGATAAAAGTATGAATTGAATTTCAATACGAATCGCTACTAGGCCCAACACATCCTAGCTTTTGGTGATCTTAAAATAAACTATAAGCTGTCTCAGTTCGTTCAGATAATAGACACACCCTACTGTAATTGCAAATGCTGTATTATATAAAAAGTCAACTTTTGATCGTAATAATTGAAGCGATTCGGTTTAGTTAAGATTTTTTATTTGTAAAATGAGTTTTTTTTATTTAACTAATCGATTAATTAAACTCAGAATTTTATTAACAAAATGAGTTTTTCGCGATAATTTGTTTGAAAGTCACCTTTCAAGATCTTTTCTGATATAAAAAAATGGTGCGAGGAAAGTTCTTAAATAATTTTAATGTTTATACACCGTCAAAGCTTAAATTTATTAATAAAAATTAATCTCCGTTAAAGAAAACAGAGTACATTTTGTTTATGAATAATAATATTGATAATTTCATACATATACAGACAGTACTTGGTAGCGCGGTCACTTAAAAAGTACGGTCTTCTTCGATTGGAAGTGTAAATTTGATATTAAAAGTATATCTTCTTGAAAGTACATTTAGATTTTAGAGGCACTTTGTCAGTCAAAAGCGAAGAACGTGCACTAAAAGACGTTACTGTTAGGCAAACTATTGTCATTTTTTTAATACTTATTTGTGGAATATATGCATTCTTGTAGGTGGTGTGGGGGTGTGTTTTGGGCAAAGGTGAATAATTCAGGGGGTACAAGATTTCTAAAACAAAAAAATGGGTAAGTAACTAAATTCTTTTTAAAATGTTTACGAAAATTATTTCATAGATCAGCATCATGAAAATATTTTTTTTAACGTTACGTAATCGAAAGTTGATTTTTTTCATATTTTATTTTTTTTTGTATTTTCCATGAGAAACTTTTTAAACCATAAAGTAACAGTTGCTGTTTACGAAAAATATAATTTTGCGTGAGTGTTTAAAAAGTTACTTTTTTATTATTTTTTTAAAATTTTCATAAATTTATCTTATTAGAAAAATGTTTGAAAAAGTTGATAAAAAAGGAAATCCCGTCCCTGTTTTGTTTACTATTATTTATCTTTATTAAAATAAATATAAACATTAAATATAAATTTTCTCGTTTTTTCAGATTCCGAAGAAAAGACTAATTCGGCAGATTTTGAAACAGCGCTTTTAGAAGCTGGTACGTAATTTTTTTTTTATTTTTCGGTTTTTTGAAAAGTAAAATGCTCAGTTTACAAATACATGGAATAATTTGCTTTCATTTTTAACATTTGCCAATCATTTAAGTGATAAATGATAGATGTATGCATCGTCTTATCATGCAAAGAAAATGAAAACAATATTTATTTTTAAAATAAAATCTTAAATTATCGTCTCTTTAAAACTTATATTAATACTGGCGTGTTCACTAAATTATGATATAATAATAAATCTTGTTAATTGATTGATAATAATAATAAATATATTATTCTTGTTCTGAGTCCTGAGTTTGGTCTGGGATTCTAATGCCGCGAGGGCATGTAGCAAGAAGAGGCGGTAGTATAATTAACCCCAGTCTGCATCATTCTTGAGGGACTCCCATCTGAAGCCATTTGGTTATTGTTGAATAACAAAAGTATTCTTGTAATAGTAAACTACAATAATTTATGATAGATGTATTCGAATTGGGAAGATATTGGCAATGTCGTGAGTCAAAGACACCCAGGACAAGATTATGATTTTGCGACCTCAAAAATTCTTTACTTGATACATACAGATAAAACAATTGCTCTGGATTCGAATTCCGGTGAAGGAAGATAAATAAAATAATAAAATAAATTGTTTGTAGTACTAAAATACCTAAAAAAATACTTTAAACTTATGTTAGGTACTTTCTTCCATAAGAGACTCTTATGTCGTTCTTCTTAATGAAAGCTTTTCCTTGGGTAACTTTCAATACACTTCAAAATGGTTTCTTATTCAAGATCACGACTTTTTATCTCAAGCTATTGGATTATTATTCTTTCTTTAAGTGTATTGCGCTATTAATAAATGAAAATTTAAAAAAGGGTCCGTATAAAATATTGTAATAATCAATAAGATTTGATTTAAATTCATTATGTTGGACATTACAATTTTTTATTTAATAATTATTAAAATGTACAATTGTTTTATGACGCATATAATAATTAAAAAGAAATTATAGATTTGATAATCTGGACGGGGTCTTTTGAAACCAGTTTTCAGTTGTACTGAAAAATACAAACAAATAACTTAAGCTAGTTAAAACCGGTTTTACAGTTTTGTTAAACGAATTTATCCCCAACCTGTATATAATTTATTTATACGATTGCATACTACAATTAAAAATGAAGTCGTTGAACAAGTCATCAAAATGTCTTATTTTATACTAAAAAAACATTGAATCAAAATTTTGTTCATTAATTTTTTAATATTAGTTGATTTTAGCTGCGACGATTTTTTAATATCATTTGATATATCGAAATATTCATACCGAAAAATATTTTAGTTGTTCCTTATCTGTAACTATTAAACAAAAAATCGTGATAGAAATTTCCGTTATAGGAGATTTCCGTTAATGAGTTCATTTAAGCGTGGCCATCTTTAACGTAATGTATATTTTTCACATAATTACAACTAGTGAACCCCGTGCAAAAATAATCTTGCAATAACTGCAGTAAGCTGCAAGCTCGACAGCTTTGATTATTATCAGCGTAGATATTATAAAAGAAAGGCTATAATCGCATAAGTAGCTCTGAAAAGTTACCAACTCTATTTTGTTTCGTAATTGTTTGAACAAGAAATGAACCCTTTTTCTTAAAACTTCGTTGATATGTATCCATTTACTCGGTAATTTTATTTATTACTAGCTGTACCCGGCGCCGCGTTGCAGTCGCTCAGTTGCGTGTGTTGCTAAACGTCCAAAAGATGATGTTCCCGTTGCCGTAAAATATATAGTATCACGTGTGTTGCTTTAACGTCCAACAGATGGCGCTGTATTTCACATATGGCGCTCCCGTTGTCGTAAAATATTCAGTATAACGTGTGTTGCTTTAGCGTCTAAAGATGGCGCTGTATGGTGTCGTTTTGAAAAAAAAAACATAATTTCACCTGTCACATATTCGAAATTGTGTTAAAATTTCAAAGCACTCGGTGAAGAACTTTTGGAGATTTAAGATTTTGAACAAACGAACATTTATATTTTCATTTACAGTCAAACCTGACTAAGCAAGAACTATGTAAGCTGAAAACTCTGTGAGTGATAATAATTAATTGCCAGATATAAGAGAAAGACATTTTTCACTCATGGACCTCTATAACTAAGACTACTACTTGCCTGTACCTCTATAAGCGATAGTCGAACGTATAAATAATTCCACGAAATTTAAGAATGAGTCATAAATAACTGAACCAACTAACATTGTTTCTGTATAGTTTTTATAGACTTCTATCAGCGAAAAAGGCCAATCCTGTGCCTCTTTAAGCTTTAGAAACTCGGATTAGTAACAAACCTCCATAAGCGAAAAAGAGATCGCGGTTTCTTGAACTCTTGCTTATCCAGGTTCAACTGTATATAGATTAATCAGGCACAGCTAGTAGAGTTGAAGCTCTTTCGTTAATGCAGCTGAGCAGTTCTCTTTGACACCAGGAATCCTTATATATTAGCGTCTAATTGATTTATATAAATCGTAGATTGTTGATTTTTCGGCAAATCTACATAGTCAGAATGCCCGTCGGCAAAAATGTTATTGATACATACTCTCCCCAAACTTTGTATATGGCTTCATTAGGCCTAGTCTGACACCTATTTCCTCTATGACTTTTCTTGATTTTGGGGCGTTTTCCCTCTAAAGTTTCCGAAAGATGTCGTTTTGACGACATGTAAAAATTTATAGATACTGTTTATTTTTTAATTGGATAGCTTAAAAACTTCAACCAATATGCTAAAATAATGTTGTCTGATGACAAATAACATGAACCAATTAAAATGTCTGACACCTCGAATATGTTCGACTTATTCGAGGTGTCAGACATTTTAAATGGTTCAATTTTTTTGTCAGAGAACATTATTTTAGCGTTTTGGTTGAAGTTTTTAAGCTATCCAATTAAAAAAACAAGCAGTATCTATAAATTTTTACATGTCGTCAAAACGACATCTTTCAGAAACTTTAGAGGGAAAACGCCCCAAAATCAAGAAAAATCATAGAGGAAATAGGTGTCAGACTAGGTCTAATGAAGTCATATACAAAGTTTGGGGATAGTATGTATCAATAAAATTTTTGCCAACGGGCACTCTTACAGTTTAAGATCTTTTATAAAACTATCATATCAGAGATCTTTTTATGTGTGTTATCAATCAATGCCGGCTACTTAAAAATATATATGTTATATTTGTTGTATTTTGCTTGTTTAGAATACCTTTCTGAAATAATTAGTCAAATGAAAATAATAAAAACAAAGTAATAATATTTTTTTTATTAAATCAGAACTGCCATGTTTTTAAAAATATTTTTGATGCGTTGTAATTTTAGTTCCAAAGTTCATCTCTTTCATTTTGTTATTTTGTTAAGAGATAAGATGGACGGTCAAAAATAAACCCTGTCATATATTGTACTAAGCACAACTTATAATTAAATCAAATTTTCGACGCACCAAAATCGATCTGAATGAAGCGATTTTTTTCGGTTTCATTATCTTATTTTTATGAAATGTAAGGTTTTTGATACCTGATAAATCTGGATTATACCAGATTTTCATAAAAATATATATTATTATGTGGTATAAGATATGTATTGGAGTAAAGGATGATTTGGTTTTGTCAATATGTACCTAGTATGTTTACATTTTGAAATAACACATTTTTTCACAATAATCCAGTTTAACAAGTTAATCATGAGTTTATATTATTATTAACGATTCATCAAATAAGCCAAGGCCATTGTCTTTTATTAACAGGAAACACGCATTGAATCAATTTAATTATGTCTATCGATTTGTTTGTTTCTTATATAGATTAGTAAATAAATTCGCAAAATGTTTTCAATAAGCTTTAACAGTTATTCAATAAATAAAATTATCGACCAATTTTTCAGACAATATATTAACAAATTGGTCGATAATTTTATTTATTGAAGAGTTCTAATCAGACGTTAATCAAAGATTTTAACAGTTATTTATACTTGCTCGTAATGATTAAATACACACGATATTTTAAAAAGCGTAGGAAACAATACCGAACAGGGTGGCGTAGCGGTGAGAGCACTAGACTTGCATTCAGGAGGTATCGGGTTCGAATTCTGACGGGGGCAGATGTGGCTGGGAGTTTTTCCCATTGCCTCTCGCCGAGAAACGGTAATTCCTGTACCGGCCATCTCGTTGTTTTCCATGGTTTCCCTCAATAATTCCTGATAAATGATTCCTTATTCAATGCCATGGCCGATTACCCGCTCAAAATTTGCATATCTTATCCTAATGTCTTAAAATTCCTTCATTCGTCCATTGCTATTAATTAAGTGGAAGTTTAAAAATGTAGAAAATAATGGGAAGTGTGATAGATGTAAAATAATAATGGTGCGAATGGCGTCTGTTATGGCATTAAAGTCGAGAAACGGACATTAAAAGCATTATTATTATTATATTCAGGACTTTTTAACAGATTAACATCTATGCAACAAATATTTTTCAATAAATTTTGTTCAACCATTTACGAATGTTTATAGGGTCTGTACTTTAGTACAAAGTTTATTAATTATTTTAGTTATCGAAAACAAAAATTTCTTTTCCGCTTTGAAATTATAGTGAACTTTCTTTTGCAGGATTCGGTCGATTCCATTGTTACCTTCTGACCGTTTGTGGTGCCATTTATGCGTCATGCGCAATCAGCACCACGACGCTTTCGTTTGTGCTTCCAGTCGCCGAATGTGAATTCATGCTTTCGTCAGCTGACAAAGGACGACTAAGTGCGATGCCGTTGATTGGTAAGGAAATTTCACCACAACTTTAGACTTGACGAGATCACAGATTTATGTTAAAATTCTTGTATATTGTGTACCAATTAAATATTTTATATCGTGTATAGCGATGCCGTTCATATTATAGTACGCGCCACGAATCTAAAAGGCTCGGAAGTTAGATGTGAATGCAGGCTTGCGCTTGTACAGTCCGTTGAAAAACTATAAACTCGCAACTCAACAAAACTAACATGGCAATAACATATTGACAATAGCGTACTCGACTGTACTTTAAAGCAGGAAAGCGACAAGTCACAAAGACAACGAGCGATCACGGCCAATCATTGACGAGCGCACGTTCCGTGCAGGTAGCTGGAGGTAGTGGGAGTATCTACGGCTCTAAAATGTGCCTTTGCGACGCTGTTTGTGACTAACTTCCGAACCTTTTAAATCCGTGGCGCGTACTATACACGGCCCCAGTTACTAGGTTTTAATCCGAGAACTGGAAAAATTAAGTATGATTTGAACTTTCAGTTTGTTATTATAAAAGGTACTATAGTTGAAAAAATATTAATTCATGTTAGGCCCGAATAACACTAGTTGTTGATGTTCTTAAAAAAGTACGTATTTAATTTTAAATAATTATGAATAACGGGAATGCGGACACATAGGTATAATTCTTTTCTTTTTATTGCTAACGTTTCATCAGAATTTCTGACTTTTTCAAAGCTCAAAAAACTATTTTTAATATTAGAAAATAATATTTATTTTCCACTTTATAAGAAAAATCTCTTATATTTTTTTATTATGTCAAAATTAAAAAAAAATCTAAAAAAAAATAACAAAGTGTTGTTGAGAATTTTTTTTTAATTTTGACATAATAAAAAAATTTAAAAGATTTTACTAAAGTGGAAAATAAATATAATTTTATTCAACACGCGTGAGTAATATGTAATTTCGGGGCCCTGCTAAACGTGGGAGAAATAATATATTACTTCACTAGTGTAATAATGAATTTTCTGGCGTGGGAGAAATAATATATTACTTCACTAGTGTAATAATGAATTTTCTGGACCAATAGAAACTCAGTAGCAAGCCCAAGCGCTAAATAATGAAAAAAACTACAAGTAGCTTCTGGACCAATAGGAACGTGGTAGGCGGTATTGTATACTTATATGAAAACAGCATCGCAATTCAGCGAAATCATGGCAATCTTGTGTATACACTGACGGTGGTACGTCAATCAATGAAGTGATTTATTATTTTTCCCTCTTTTATCAGGGCCCCGATTACATATTACTCCTGCTAGTTGAATAAAGTATTATGTGCGACTATTGATCGAAGGAGAATATTCCACTCGCGTGTGTTTTACCGCACTCGCTGCGCTCGTGCGGCAAATTTCACGCTCATGGAATCTTCTCCTTCTCTCACTAGTCGCACAATATACTATTTATGTTAAACTTTATTTTCTAATGTTAAAAATTGTTTTTTGAGCTTTGAAAAAGTCAGAAATTCTGATGAAACATTAACAATAAAAAGAAAAGAATTATATACCTATGTGTCCGCATTCCCGTTATTCACAATTATTTAAAATAAATATTACGGACTTTAAAATTGAAAGTAGTAGGTACATATTTAATATTAGTTAATTTTCCATTTAGGTATGATATTCGGCTCGTATTTGTGGGGAGCAGCTGCCGATTACCGGGGCAGAAAATGGGTGATTATTGCATCTTTACTGACTGATGCATTTGCCGCAGTTATTTCATCCTTTGTACCCAGTTTTGAATTATTTCTTATATGCCGATTTATCAACGGTTTTGGGTTAGTATTATAATTTTTATAACTTTAAAACACATTCGAACCTCATTAATATTCATCAGTCTCGTACCTTGCACATATCTTTACTCACACGAAAATATTAAAAAAAAAAAAAAAAAACTATCTAGAAGCTACTCTCAATTGCAATGTCACATTAAATACTTATAATTATGAGTATTTTAATTAAAGATAATGTTGTTTTATAGAATAATCGGTGCAACAAGTTTGGTTTTCTCTTATCTCGGGGAGTTTTTATCGATACGACACCGAGATGTGATGCTCTGTAGATTGGAGCTGTTTTGGGCGATTGGAAATGTGTTTTTACCAGGTATATACTTCATATAATATATTGTAGGTAAATTTAAAATAACGAAAGCATATACGCTAGGAAAGTATCTTTGACATGCGATCTTTGCGCCATCTCGTGCTTGATTTTTTAAAATCTGGTTCACTCAAAACTTACAAACCCATGAAAACCAGCGTTATTCTTAATTATAAAAAAATATTTGCGCACAATGTCAGTAAAAAAATTATATAAACGATACACATTTTTTATTTACAATTTTTTTAAATCTTATTTTTGTTAACAAAATAACATTATTATGATATTTTTCATGTATTTAATAATGATTACAGACGTAAAATAAAATTTAATTACCCTTGACGACGTACTGCTGCGGTCCATTTATTTCCTCTCTAATTAATAAGAAAATTCAGGAACATGGTGGAATTGTAATTCTGGATGTTTAGTTGGTGTATCTTTACAATCAACAACACAGCACTTCCGATTTGATAGCTTTTTCCCCATTTTATTGGAACCAGATTAAAAAAAAAAAAAAACACGAGAGGGCGCAAAATTCGCCTGTCAAAAGATACTTTCCTAGCAAAACTCTAAAACTGCAAAATGCTAATTCAAATTTGCCTGTCTACTTGGCTTTAAGCCAGGAATCAAAATGTCGACTAAACTTTGGCATTTTATATATCTACATATCTTACTGTCGATTGTTAATAAATTTATTTGAAAACTCGATAACTACATTTTCAGAAATAAAATTAACAACTTTAATTTCTTATTAAAAATTGTTGTGCCAGGAAATTGAATGACAACCAAATCAATTTTTAGGCGCGAATAGCGTAAGCTAAAGCGCCTATATGTACTCGCTTTGTCTGTGAATCTGTGAATCTGTGAATCTGTGAATCTGTGAATCTGTGAATCTGTGAATCTGTGAATCTGTGAGTCACGCTTTTTGTATCCAGCGTACAGCCCAAACGCCTTAACCGATTTTAAAAAACTTTTTTTTGTTCGATTCGTCTCCGGGTAACTTAAATCCTAACGTCGCCCGATTTTTGAATTTTTGTCCCAGAGGGGAGAAAATTAGGAAAAAAAAAGTTTTTTGCTTATTTCTCGCTCAATTTAAATCAGATCGGTTTGAAACCAGTCTTAAACGAAAGAGGAGAACATTTTACATATATTTCGTGTAACAGAATTTGCCCAAACAGTTTTTTTATCCCGATTTATATAGAAATAAATTCATTTTATACATAATTATATAGAAATGAATTCAATTTAATTGTTGCACGGTTTAACATGACAATTTAAAATACGAGCACCAAGGTAATTTGAAATAGAAAGGATTGATTTTTTTTTTAAGTTGGACTAAGTCTAAACCAATTCTGAAAATTTTAGGGGGGGTTGCCCGATTATTTATATAAATAAATGACTTCAAAAGTAGGCATATTTAACATTGGCTTTATGGTAAAACGGTAGATGGATGATATGTTTTCATTGATTTCTCCAAAACTAGTCGGTGGAAATTAAAAAAAAACTATTTAAATTAAAATTAAAACATTAATAAATTATTGAAAACAAAAAAACCCGTTGTGCCCGACTAATTAAAAAGATATTTAATTAAATAAATATCTTTTTAATTATAAATAAATATTAAAAAAAGGCAAGCCTTTCATTTAAAATTGCCTTGGTAGTACTAAAATAAAAAGTTTGCATTTGTTCAAAAACGAATGCCATTATAAATATTGGTAAAATGCAACGCCTTCTGAGTTAACAATTTGAATAACTAATTTAGAACATAAAACTTTGACAGTTGCAAACGTCATTTTTGACATTTCTTACCATTCCGACACAACGGATGATCGGATTGTAACCAAATTTTGGGAGGATGTTTGATATGCAAATATAAAGTGATTTATTGTTTTTTTGGGGAACATCGGCGCATGCGCAAAAGAGTATATCTTTTATAATGTTGTTTTATAAAATAATAATATAGTTTTTGACGTGATAACGTCTTATAAATTGATGAAACACCAATCTTATAAATTGATAAAACACCGGCTGCATGTACGAAAAAGTGTCACGTTCCGAAATCTGTCCCGTTCCGAAATCTGTACCGTTCCAAAATCTGTCCCGTTCCGAAATGTGTCACGTTCCGCCTGACTTAAATATGATATTCGAGCGGCAGATATCATCAACCGATTGAGATGAAAATTTGTATACACGTTTAGTTTGAATGACAATGCATGGTTAGCTGTATGACGTCACTCTAAATCCAATATGGCGGACTTCTAAAGATGGCGGAAATGCCTTTGGTAATTTTGAAGCAGATATCATCAACCGATTGAGATGAAAATTTGTATACAGGTTTAGTTTGAATGACAATGCATTGTTAGCTGTGTGACGTCACTCTAAATCAAATATGGCGAACTTCTAAAGATGGCGGACTAATTTTATTATGCTTTCCTACAATATGGGTATCAAATGAAAGGGCTTGCTGAGAATAACTCGAAAAATAAAGTGACGTCACTCTAAATCCAATATGGCGGACTTCTAAAGATGGCGGACTAATTTTATTATGCTTTCCTACAATATGGGTATCAAATGAAAGGGCTTGCTGAGAATAACTCGAAAAATATAGTGACGTCACTCTAAATCCAATATGGCGGACTTCTAAAGATGGCGGACTAATTTTATTATGCTTTCCTACAATATGGGTATCAAATGAAAGGGCTTGCTGAGAATAACTCGAAAAATATAGTGACGTCACTCTAAATCCAATATGGCGGACTTCTAAAGATGGCGGACTAATTTTATTATGCTTTCCTACAATATGGGTATCAAATGAAAGGGCTTGCTGAGAATAGCCCGAAAAATAAAGTGACGTCACTCTAAATCCAATATGGCGGACTTTTAAAGATGGCGGACTAATTTTATTATGCTTTCCTACAATATGGGTATCAAATGAAAGGGCTTGCTGAGAATAACTCGAAAAATAAAGTGACGTTACACTAAATCCAATATGGCGGACTTCTAAAGATGGCGGACTAATTTTATTATGCTTTCTTACAATATGGGTATCAAATGAAAGGGCTTGCTGGGAATAACTCGAAAAATATAGTGACGTCACTCTAATTCCAATATGGCGGACTTCTAAAGATGGCGGACTAATTTTATTATGCTTTCCTATAATATGGGTATCAAATGAAAGGGCTTGCTGAGAATAACTCGAAAAATAAAGTGACGGCACTCTAAATCCAATATGGCGGAATTCTAAAGATGGCGGACTAATTTTATTATGCTTTCCTACAATATGGGTATCAAATGAAAGGGCTTTTTGAGAATAACTCGAAAAATAAAGTGACGTCACTCTTAATCCAATATGGCGGACTTCTAAAGATGGCGGACTAATTTTATTATACTTTCCTACAATATGGGTATCAAATGAAAGGGCTTGCTGAGAATAACTCGAAAAATAAAGTGACTTTAGTTTAAATCCAATATGGCGGACTTCTAAAGATGGCGGACTAAGTTTTTGACGTCAAGAGGGGTTTAAAAAAAAAAGTTTTTGACGTGATAACGTCTTATAAATTGATGAAACACCAGCTGCACGCACGAAAAAGTGTAACGTTCCGTAACATTCCGCCTGACCCTGTGCGTGCAAGCGAGAGCGCAGTAATGTATTATTAAATATGATATTGAGCGGAATACGTTATCACGTAAAACTATCGTCCGTAAACCGACTTTACAGACAACCAATTTTTTATAACGGCTTATTATTCTGCATATTTTACTAGAAATTTTTGTAATTTTTTTTGGGGATAATCGGCGCATGCGCAAAAGATATTATATGCTATGATGTTTTTTATATAATAATAGTAAACTTTTCATAAATGATTATTATTCTATATGTTTTACAAGAAAGTTTTGTAATTTATTTTTCGGGAAAATCGGCGCATGCGCAACAGAAAAAGAAGTACCTACCTTTCAATGTTGTTTTTTTATAATTATGATATACTTACATGTCATAACAGTTTATTAGCCTGTATATTTTTACAAGATAGTCATGAAAAAATGTGTTTTTCTAAATTTGTACTTAGTTTCAGAAATATTTTGAAAATAAAAAAAATCTAATGTTAGTTTGTTCCGTAGATGTTAGTTAGGTATTTGACAAGCATTCTTTGTTTATTTTTAACATCATAACGTGATAACATATAGAAAACCATGAACACGAACAGCAAATTTTATAATGTTTAGTGGTAACTATACGCGTTACTATACGCGTTAACGGAAATTTTATTTTCTTTGTTATTATATGTCAAATGTCAATATTATAATTTATTAGTTGGAAAGGCCCCATAATCTAATTGCTGCAATTTGTTCGACTAGATTAAATTAACTAAAGCTTTGAAATTTCACACACATGCAAGTCTGGTGACAATGTATATATCCAATATGGCGGATGCCCCAAGATGACGGAATACCTTTTCCTTCTCAACCATCTTGAATAAAATAATCAAATAATTTTTATAATTTATTGTCATAATAGTTAAAATTTTGAAAGACTATAAAAACAAGAAAAATAAAATACTAATAAAAAGAAAGTTTTTATTGAAATGTACCAAAAAGAAAATATAATTTTTATAATTTAGGGTCACAATTATATTATTAATTGTGACTAATAAACGATCATAGAGTTTACAGCTAACGCTTTTATATTTATGAACCTAAATTAATTATTAATAAATTATTAAAATGATTTTTTCCTTTCTGTGTTTCAATACTTTCAACTGTTATTTTTTTATTAGATTAAGTTAATTAAATTATATTATTAAGCTCAAAGTGTCGTTAAAAATATACATCAATTTTCGAACATAACGTTGGGGTATATTATGTAAAATTCGCGCCTTGTAATTCTTGAATTACTTGTGTCTTCAGACAATATTTTTCTTTATTAATATAGATTATATTATCAAAATTAAAATTTCATTAGAAAACTCGTTGGATGAATTCGAACCGAATCGGGATCTTGTACTAATAGTTATATTTTATTTATATTTGATCGTTTTAGTTTTGGCATGGGTCGTCATCCCAAACACATGGAGGATAGGAACAGATTCTCAAGCGACATTTTCCTACAACTCATGGCGGATATTTGTAGCCGTGTGTGGCATGCCTAGCCTGTTAACCGCTATGCTTTTATGTCTTTTTCCCGAAAGTCCAAAGTTTCTGTTAGTCAGTGGTAAACAGACCAACGCACGTACGGTTCTTCAAACTATTTACGCAATCAATACTGGACGGAAAAGAGATCATTATCCGGTAAATATATTTTAACTTTGTTTATATTTTACACTAGCCACCACACTAGGCTCTTCTGTCTATCCAAATAAGTGGAAGACATTTTCAACATTATTCCGTTGAACCGATACCAAAACAAAATAGATAATAGTAAAAGAGGATTACGACGACACGCCAGCGTACTTGAACTTTAATCTGTAATGATAAAGATGAAAAGTTTGAATGTTTATTTATTGGCAAAGGATTATCTCGAGAAATACTGAGCCGATTTGAATTTTTTTTTCACTGTTTAAAAGCCTACTTCTTCCCGAATAACAGGCTATATATTACTGCGCTAGGATAAAACGGGAATGAGCAGTGAAAGAAAAAGAGAAACATGTCGTAAATCTCTCAAGCGATTCCTATCTAAAAAATTATTGTTCTTAGTTTGTTGTCAGTTGAAAATCTAACCGGGTAAAGCCCGGCCGGAAAACCAGTTATTGATCATTTGGTAACTATTTCGGGAACAAAAAATTAAAGGACTTTTCCTTTCGAAAGAAATATGCCCTCAATATCACCTTCAACGACTTTACTAAAACTTACGGTATTTTGTATTGTAGATTACATCTTTCATTGGAGAAGATTTGAACGGCAATAGCATATTTATACCAAGTGAAATTTCATTTTGGAGACGAGCAAATGATCAACTTGGTAATATATGGAAACAAAATCAAGTATTATTTCGCAAACCTTATTTACGATACTTACTAACGACTTGTTTTGCTGATTTTGGTTTAATGGCAAGGTGAATAATATTGACTTTTTCACTTTCCCATATACGGAGTAATTAGAGGCAAAGTGTCACAGGAACGCACAAAGTTTGTTAAAAATGTTTGTCCGTAAAAAACCCAAACCATTGCATGAAAGCTCAAATTTTTAGGACGTTTACATCTCGAAACGAAATCGATCCTAAGTCAAATCCTCTAGAACTGATCAAAACAGGCTAAATAACTGGAAAATAAATTTTTTTCGGAAATGACTTTAACGATTTTAATTAAATTATACATATTATGAATAGGTACTCGCTCCGTACAAGTATAAGACAACATGATTATTTTCTCCCTTAAATTGCAGAGAGATAAAGTGTAGGGGTTGACAATATATCGTCCGACTTACTTGTGTATGGGAAAGTTGGTAAAAATCGTATACCGGACATTATTTAATTTAAAACAAATTAAAATTATATGAAACTTTGTCTTTTTTAGCTATTATACGTTAGTAATGTGGTTTCCGGATATTTTTGATCGGTTTGATCAATACCAAGCGTTATATCCAAGTCAACCAATGGGCGTTTGTGATGTAACCAAACTCGATATTACCACAACGGTCAATGGCACAAAGAACTTCGATATGTGTGCACAGCCCATCGATAATCGAGTATTTATCGAAACCCTAGCCGTAGGACTTAGTTGCATACCAACAGCTATAACGTTGGGATTATCAATAAATAAATTAGGAAAGAAATTCTTAGTTGGTATGTTTTTAATATATTGGAATCTTTATATAATTATCATGTTTCCTTTTTCCTTTAATCAATCATACTGAAAATTGAATGATTAACTGATGATTGTCAATCTAATCTTTCGTTCGATTAACGGATGACTTTTCTTTATGAAGATCTTTTACGCGCCAATCAACTGGAAGCTTTCAATTTTCGTCCAATCAGTTCATAGCTTCGCATCATGTGACTATTTCGGCTCATTCTGAGTGTTCGATCGTCGCTCGCAATTAATCCGTAAGCGATTTTATTCCCTATGAGTGTTTTTCTTTATTCTTTATTTAACTCTGTATCAAGCTTTTTGTTCATATTCGTTCTTTTCTTTTTATTTGATGTTAGCGTAAGGCATTCTGGGAAAAATTGCAAGATGGCCATCACATGACTTCCTTCATACCTCAATTTATGTCGGAGTGTATGTATGTTCGTGCGTGTGATTAGATTTTCATGAATGCTTTAAAGGCTGTATGTTCTCATAAAATGGAAATCATTTTTTTTTATTAGTCCAAGCTCTGATCATACAAAAGTCTCCTGGACACGCACGTTGTTTAACAAATAATAGTATGATTTGGTTAATCTTTTGACTAATTCAATTTTTTATTAATTTTTGTTGTCCGTATCTTGCATTAATTTATCTTGCAAATGGATAAAAATGTGAGTAGTCGTGGGGCGCCTGGCAGATGTGAAACATAAAAAGCGAAATTCTAGTAATTAAATTCAGCCCTGTCAACTAACGAAATTCTAATAACTAAATATCGCCCTGTAACTAAATTTTGCTGTCATCTAGATGTCGCCTTTAACAAAAGCCAAGTTATAATCCAACGCGTACACACAGCAAGCGTTACGCGCTGTCATCTAACGAAATATTAGTAACTAAATTTCGCCCTGTTATCTCGATATCGCCTTCAACTAAATCCAACGCACACAAACGTAACGACCCATAAAAGTGTCGTCCCAATCGCACGGTTTTACTCCCGTCCAAACCCGCCACTAGATGTTTCACAACAAAATAAAATTGCAACGATGATATATTTATAAATAATTGATGCGTATTCGAGACACTGACAACAAAAAATGATAAAAATATGAAATGTTTTTTATTTTTTTTTTGTTAAATTAAACAATCATAAAATCTTTGCATTGTTATCCAATAGACTTTTATATGGTGAAATCTTGGAGTATAAATACAGTGTGTTACTGGCAATTTTTTAAAAATTAATTTCATATTAAAATGGGGGAGGGGGGCAATATTTGAGTAATATGGTATGGGTTCCACGATCTATTAAGTTTAAGGTTTCCCGACGAAATAAGTTTGGGAAACCTGACAATCTGTATTACAAACTGATGATTTGTTAGCGTAGTACATACAGCCCTTAACTCAGAATAACTGCCTATACTGAAAAATTATTGTTTATTTTCAATTGAAAGTGATGAATACGAGTTTTCATAATCTGATATTTATTTGCATTCTGCCAACCGAAATGACACTGAACAATTTTATAAAACTGTTTTTCTGCTTTAGTTTTCAGTTTGGTGACGTCGGGAATAGCTGCTTTGGCTTTAATGTGGGTCAAGAATTCAAGTCAAAATTTAGCAGTTTCATGTCTTTTTGAAGCCTTAACCAGTATAACCGAAACGGTTATCTTTTGCATAGTTGTCGATCTTTTTCCAACTAATCTAAGGTAGGTTTCCATGTTTTTTTTATACAGTGAACAGATAGTTTTGCACTGTCGAATTTAAATATTTGCTGAAACTTATTCCATTAGTATACGCTAGGAAAGTATCTTTTGACATGCGACCTTTGCGCCCTCTCGTGTCTTTTTTTTTAATTCTGGTTCAGTCCAAACCTTAGTGCCAATGTTAGGTATACGTGCATTTTAATAAGATTTAATTGTTGACTAAAATGGGAATTCGGAAATGCTGTGTTGTTGATTGGAAAGATACACCAACTATAATCATTATTAAATACATAAAAAATATCATAATTGTTATTTTGTTAACAAAAATACGATTTAAAAAATCTTGAAATAAAATATTTATTTCATTTATGTAGTTTTTTACGGACATTGTGACTAAATATTTTTTATGGTTAAGAACAAAGCTGGTTTCCATGAGTTTGTAAGTTTTAACTGAACCAGATCAAACACGAGATGGCGCAAAGATCGCATGTGAAAGATACATTCCTAGCGTGATTTAGCTCTCAGCGAAGGCATGTTCAGTATTCTAAGTCAATGGCACTTATAATGGCGACGTCAACTATTTACGGACTCAAATGTTTATACATCAATCCCCGCGAGTATCGCCTTACCTACTCTTCTTTTTTATTTTACAGAGCTGTTGCCTTATCATTGACGGTAACATCAGGAAGAATTGGAGCTGTGATTGGAAACATTATTTTTGGTATTTTAATAGACATACATTGCGTCATTCCAATTTATTTATTCGGTTTCTTGTTAATTGGTAAGTTTCAATATATTATTGATTATAATAGCGTCGTCCCGCCCATAAAAATTTCATGATTTTGAACAACGTACATGTAAACCGACTTTTTTTATTCTTATATATTCTCCGTCTAGTGGCCCGGTCTGGCTTCACCCGAATTTGTAGATTGCCACCGTTTTTTCGTCGATAAAATTGGTCTCCACGAAAAACGTTTTTATTTTAACGATATAATATATAGCCTATGTCAGGGGTCGGCAACTTGCGGCTCGCGAGCCGCATGCGGCTCTTTTGATGTAAAGTTGCGGCTGTCCAGTTCCGTACGCAAAAAATAATTATTTTATTTTATAAACCCTTAAAAATCGTCCAATCGATCCATGATTGAGTACCATGTCTATCTCTCACTGAGTCTCAGCCATTTCCACTCGTGTCTCACCCGAAACGAAAATGTTTAGTGGCTCTTTAAAAACTGGGAAATTTTGTAAATTGTAACTTTTGGCTCTTCCGTCTCAAAAGGTTGCCGACCCCTGGCCTATGTCAATCTTGAAGGTTCATTCTAACTATTGGTACAAGACTTTTTCAAATAGGTGCAGTGGTTCCGGATATTAACCTCCACATACATACACATTCAGAAAAACACTCTCTCGTTATTATATTAGTGTACCTATTTGTAATATATATTTAAAAAAAAAATGTGGGATGACCCCATTAATAACAAATTAGAATTTTGCATTACATTTTTTCTTTTTTTTTCAGCAAGTGGACTATTGTGTCTTACTATACCAAAAAGCACAAGAACTATTGTAAGTCACGCATAAAAAATGGGGCAACGTCAGCTTCAAAACCATTTTATATCAACAAGTTTTTATTATACATTCGAGTACAATTTAAGATAAATTATTTACAATAAACTAGAACTAATATTTGGACTAGAAATTATGTACATATAGCAAACACGTATTTTAATATATTAAGTATAGGTACCTATAAAATATTATTTTTTTACTATATTATAAGATTAGTGATTCGATGAAATTATTTGTATATATTATTTTCAATTAAACGTTTTTTACTACTTTTATAAAATAATTATTACGACGATTGCTTAAAGAGTACAAACTTTCTTTTTCAACTTGGTCGAAAACACCTTAACCCAATTCTTTTAGCGTCATTATGGTAGTGAGAATTTATTTAGAAGCTGATAGGAACTCAGAAAATAAAATAGCAATATCATTTTCGACACTGCGTTTTAAATTTTCATTTGGTAAACTGTTCAATAATTTCTCGATAACGTACTAGCATTGGATTATAAATTTCAGATGCGTCTTTGAATGGTTCGCAGACTAATATCGGAGGCGGTAAAGATGATGTTATTTCTTCGAAACTACTTTCATTTCCCAACAATCCCCGTTTCGCTTGATATGCTGCCCCCAAAACACCAGAGTTTGTTGTTTCCTAAATAAGAAATTAATATTTTAATATCTTTATGGAAGGCGGCCAGGGACTCTCAGCTGGAATAATGGAATAACTGTAAAAATACATCTATACTAATATATAAAGCTGAAGAGTTTGTTTGTTTGTTTGTTTGAACGCGCTAATCTCAGGAACAACTGGTTCAAATTGAATAAATTTTTTTTTGTTGGATAGCCCATTTATCGAGGAAGGCTATAGGCTATATAAAATCAGGCTACGACCATTAGAAGCGGAGCTTTAATGAAAAATGTTGCAAAAAGTATCTAAAAAATTAGCTTCTATTCATGTGAAATGCACTAACTAGATATACTCATATTAGTGATGAAAGAACACAACCTCAGGTAAATCAATCGGTAGCGCATGCGACTGTCAATATCAGGATCGTGGGTTCGAGCCCCATGTTGGGTGAACATATTTTTATTTATTTTTTACATTGCTTTCTTCTAAGGCTTACATTTAAATTTATTTTAATTTTATTTAATTCATTTAAAAAAATTATTAGTTAAAAAAAGTTTAAATACTGCTCTTTATCGACAAAAACTTTTGAACGGTTAGTCCGATCATCATGAAATTTGGACACAACATTCATCTCGGTAAACTAAAATGAATGTGTGTACTCATGTCCCTTCCTTCCCCATTCGTTCTTTTGCACCCGGGTGAAACCGGGCGGGACCGCTAGTTTTATATATTTTGTCGCCCGTTAGTGAACTTTGGCACCTCAATATAATAAACAAATTACGCGTATCTTTGACTTCTGTATTTCCAAAAGAAGTGTAAAAATATTGAGTACTTTGTATACTTCTTATTGGAAAATCATACCGACTAAAAAATGGCATATCTATATTTGAGAAAAAAATTTCAAGGCTGTATTATTTTTTAGCACGGTTTTGGAAATTAACCTTCCAGAAATGCTTCCAATCGTTGAAATAAGTGCATCGCTAGTCAAGGAGAGTACTTTAAAGGAGATTAATTCCAATTTGATGTAAGCTTATTACTTTGTTCGTTATAAAATTATTCACCAAAATTTTTGACCACACCTCGTATTCTATTTTTATTTACCTGTGTATAAACTGGGGCATTACAAACATCTGATAACACTTGTAGAATTGATTTGTTTGCCGATGCTCCACCTGTTGCTAATATTTTAGTTTTTGGTCCTATAAAATAATTAAAATAAATTCCTGTTGGTGAGCCTTTCTTTCCACAAAATAAAGAAAAAATGCATTGTAGAAGGTGAATTAACGCACCAATATTAAATCCAATATCCTCTACATGTGCCCTTTTGGCTATAAATTGACCTTCCACAAGTGCTCTAACTTCGATCTCATCACTCGCAAATTTCGAAACCTTAAAACCAGCTTTATTGAACAGAAAATCCCCTTTTAATGTTGGTATAATTTCTTGTGTATCATAGTAAAGACCTGAAAAAAAGTTTGAAGCTTAAATCTTTTATTTTTAATCACATTTATAAATACGTCAGCTTAGAACTAAATTCATTTAATGCGGCGCTGGGCAACCTATGACTTTTGAAGAGCGACCAGCAACTAATCTTTAATGTTTGAAGGGTTTCTATTGCTTATGGGATCTACCTGGAGAGCTCAAAGAGCTGAAGGTTGCCCAGCGCTGATTTAAAGCAGCGCTGGGCAATCTATGACTTCTGAAGAGCGACCAGCAACTAATCTCTATTATTCCAAGAATCTTTATTGTTCGTTACACACAGGTAAATTATGTACCCTTCTCACTCACTGTTACATTCGCTTATGGAGCTACCTGGAGAGCTCAAAGAGCCGAGGTTGCTGATTTAAAGTTCAAATGAAATTTAAACAGCAGCGACAGAACAAAATTTAAGATTATTAGTTTTATTTGAAATTTTACGACACGCTTACTACCTATATTTCCAAAATTTCCCCTGGGCGATCTGTCCAGAAGTTCGTTAAACGTTTTCCATGAGCTATTTGCTCGCGCATTGCGAATCCTTTCTCTGGTTAAGGACCCATTTTTGAAACTGAAAATTATAAAAAAATGATTCATAATTTGGAGTCAATACTGTGCAAAGAAAATAACACTTTGACTCTAATTGTTGACTGGTCGTTATGGTCGGAGACTCAAGGGTTCTATAAGGGGAAATAAAAAGGTTTATTTTGAAATAAGTATAATTTTCTCACTTTGTTCCATTATTTCAGATCCTAGAAGGGCAGCTGTTGCTTCCCTATGTCTACTCTCACGTGGAGACTTCCAATGATATACAGGGTGTCCCATTAAGAATGGGACATAGAACAACCGCAGATTCTCCAATTCAAAATAAAACGATTAAGCGAAATATGCTTAGATAAAATGTTACTCGCTCTACCAGTGGCGTACGGCAGGAGTAAGTAATGCTTGTACCCCTTCTAAATGTTACGCCGCTGTCTAAATTTTAATTTTGACTATAATGTTAATTTTTTTGATATTTTCTAAGTCAATAATGTACACTTGTTAGTTTGTTGTAAAGTCATTGGTTTTCGAGATATTCGCAGTTAAAGATAGATAGACATGTACTTTTTATTTGTATTATTATTAATAATATTCATTTTTACAATTTTGTCTTAAAAAAAACTGCGAATATCTTGAAAACCAATGACCTTACAACAAACTAACAAGTGTACATTATTGACTTAGAAAATATCAAAAAAATTACAATCATAGTCAAAATTAAAATTTAGACAGCGGCGTAACATTTAGAAAGGGTACAAGCATTACTTACTCCTGCCGTACGCCACTGGTAGAGCGTACTGAACTAATTTGTTTATTGTTAGGTGCATTTTATGATATTTTACAAGTGTGCCGATTTGAGTAAAATTATACGGTGTATTAAAAAAATTATGGACATTAATAATTTTTCAGTTTTCAACTTCAACACCCCGTATTTCGGAAACGAGTAACATTTTATCTAAGCATATTTCGCTTAATCGTTTTATTTTGAATTGGAGAATCTGCGGTTGTTCTATGTCCCATTCTTAATGGGACACCCTGTATAAGAAAAGCAAAAACTTCAACAAAAAACGATTGAGCCGATTTTGATAAAATTTTGTTGTCTCGAGATTTCGTCTTAGAAAGAAATGACCACGTACGCATGTACGTACGTATAACACACACACAAACATCTTTTCCAAAAATAGTGTAGTGACCTTTATATATAAAAATTTGTTGAAAATTTCAATTTCGGTTTTCGAACCCATTACGCAATCTTCCCAATGTACTGGGAAGTTAATAATTATAATAATTGGTTTATGTGAAATCATGTGCAGCTTAGATGCATAGAGTGTAATGTGTTGAAAAAAATTTTTTACCAAAGTAAAGCCATAAACGACTTGGAATCCAGCGGGTTACAAAGAATGTGGCCATTTAAAACAATTTTTGGCTCGGTAAGCCAAAGAAATAATGTGTCACTTGTTCCTAGACTAACAGCTAGCCAATCTTCCTGTAACCGCATCCCTGTCGCAATGAATGCTTGTCATTAGAGCACATATATTAATAAATAATAAAAACATGAAAAAGTAGACTACAAGCTTTCAATATGAAAAGTGCCGAGGAACTATAACTATCTTTTTACTCAAGAGCGTAGATATGGAGGGTAAATTATCCCCCCCCTAGGATCATAATACATGGCTAAAAATAAAATTTAGAAATACTTTTTGAAAAGGAATTTGTAAAATTAGTTAGAGGATTAATATTTTGCGTGAGTATTCTTGTATGATATTAATAAAACTTAAAAATAATATTGATTTTTTTGCTTTACCTCCCCCCTCCCCCCCAAAAAAAATATCTACGCCCTTGTTTTTACCGACTACTTTTCATATTGGAAGCCTGTTTTGTGTTAGACACAGTCGAGTTTTAGATTTTTAAACTTTTATTTTTGCCTTAGTGTAGATAATGTGATAGATGTGTGAATTTGACAATTGCTAAAACCTACTGATACTTTTTGTAAACGTAACGTATACTTATTAACTAAGTTATCCACACTAAACTAAGAAACCAAACACATCTATTACATCCAAATTATTTGTTTAACTTGGCAAAACTTACCTATAAGGGATGCTGGATTATCACCCGTAAAAGCGATAACTTTACAATCTGGATTGAAACCGAATCTTTCAACACAATATTGTGATACAGAACCGAGACACTCATTCGAAGGTACAGGTTTTCCCAATTTTTCAGCTAAGTCAGGCCCACAATAATCTAAACATGCTTGATCCCATTGTTTTGTACGAATGTTCATTAAATTCATACCGGAACCATCCGAAAAATCAATCGGAGCTATTCGTCCCAAAAATAATGAGCAGAGAAAACTGCTAATTAAAGATATCCTCTAAAAATATTCAGGATTTAGTTGTATACCTACTTTTTAAAATTTACTAAAATATATATTAATTTTATATTATAGGTGTATAATATTTAATTTACTGCAGTCTAGGCTGTGCGAGCAATATGACAGAAAGATATAGTGATAATTACTGTAACCATTCCGTCTTTGTTCAACAATATACAACAAGACGGACCAAAAAGAGATATGTATATATACCGTGTTTATCGCTTTCTCTTTCCGGTCGGTTTGTAAGGGCAGTAGTACATTAGCACTCCAGAATAGAATTAATTG
This sequence comes from Xanthostigma xanthostigma, assembly GCA_963575645.1. Lineage (NCBI taxonomy): Eukaryota > Metazoa > Arthropoda > Insecta > Raphidioptera > Raphidiidae > Xanthostigma > Xanthostigma xanthostigma. The sequence continues at coordinate 47,070,025 of OY754470.1, forward strand.
TAAACTGGTGGCTTGTATTAGAGGAACTACGCATATTTTAATATTAGGAATGAACGGCTTTTTCAAAGATCGATAATTTACCTTCATAAACAGTGTTTACCTCTGAATTTTTATAAACTTCTGGTTTATTTTGAACAATTTTCGCTATTTGGGAACCGGTAAAGCGTTCGTAACTTCGGGAGCCTGTAATTTCAGCTAATTTCTGAAATAAAATCAAGTATGTATACGATTTTTGTTTGTTTGTGTCGGCGTCATTTGCTGGCACGAACTCTGTAACCAGGACACCCAGCTCGAGCACAGCGGTGGACCGATATCTGTCGCATGAACCAATATGGCGTCAGCTACTGGGTAACGCACACACGTTCATGACTTACATGTGTGGAGTGTCTGTGAAGTTAAACAACTTTTGTAACTATGGCGAAAATAGGTGGAAATAACCGAAGTTTTTCCAGGTAGTGATAACAGCTCCATCTTGCGTGCGCCAGAAAACGGTCCGTCTCGAAACACAGCAAGCATAAGAAGCTAGGTCTCCTAGTTACAGACTTCGTGGTAACTGGATCGATTGTGATGAAACATTATTGCTATCTAATATGGACTTTTGATCCGAGGTTTAATTCAAAATCGACATTACGGTGAATGAATACGGGGGAACTAATATCATCTACTTAAACCTACCTCTGGTCCTCCAATGGATTCTTCGAGTTGCTTGCATTGCTCGGTTGTACTAGAATCCATCCACGTTGGACTATCAGTAAGAGCAAAACAATTCTGCATTTGTTCATGAAGAAACCGTGTTGAGTCTAAATTGGCCAATATTTTATCACTACCAGTTTGCCAATACACTGATCCATGTTGCTAAAAAGGATTAGCCGGGTAATTATTACCAATTTTTATTTGATTATTCAATAGTTGAACATGTATCATATCGAATTGAATATCTGTAGGGGGCAAGATTATGGCAATATTATTTTTAGATCACTCTTTTAATCAAAACTGTTTTCTTTAACGTAACAGAGTTGGACTTATATTTTACACCAGTCAAATCGATGATATTTTGAAATTTCTGCAATATGGAGTGGATAATGCGACGACCACAACTTCTTGATACGACTCCAATGGCGGGTTTGATGGTAAGCGGACTAAGCGGCTGCGTGGGAACCCGGGAATCGGGATATCATGGAGCCCCGAATTTAGCAGCAATTAATTTTTTACAAATAATAAAAACAACTTTTTTCTTCACAGTACAAAATGATGAGACGTCAAAGTGGGGCAGAAAAGCGAAAAAAAAAATAAGAATAAACTGGAAATTGTTGAGAGCCAAAGAACTTCAGTGAATAAGTTTTTAACGGTAAATTTTTCATTAAATACCTGAGCTGTCCCTGATATAGCGCTTATTTTAGAAAAATCTGCTCCGCAAACTCGGAGCTTGTCTAAACATATGTCAAGAGCTTTGCACCACATAAGAACCGGCGCCGTAACAATATTGACTTCATTTTGTTGGTGGACTCCGCCATGTGTTCTAAAATCAGTTAAAAAATATCTTCTAATACCAGGGTCCCAAGTTATACCTCTGTCAGTCCCCCCTTTCTTTTGGGGACTATACCACCTACTCTTTCTTTCTAACGGTTCTGTTTCTAGTACATTCGAAACTATTCATAAATAACAAATTTTATTCATACTAATTTTCAGATCATAAGGCGAATAATTTAGAATATTTTGAAATTTAGCAGTGCATGTGGAAAAAATTCCGGCCAATTGGGCGACAAGACATACAAGCCCGGAAACCAAGAAGATTTGGATAAAGTATCTCTGTTTCAAAAACTTTGTCGTTTTCTATGACGTTAACATGGGCGCACCCAGCTTTTGGCCCAGGAGGGAGCAAATTAGAAATTTTTTAAGCCGGGTCCCCCGTGCTTGTTTTGCCCTCCTAGATACACCAGTGCCTACCCTAATGGTTCGATTGTGATTTTATTCCTATGCGCAGTATATAGAATAAAAGTAAGTATATATTTATTTACCTGAATTCGGGTAAATCATTGTCAAAGTGGATTTGGGTTTCGTGCAGAGTTACTAAACAGTCATTCACGACAACTGCTTTGAGCTGCAAAAAATATGATTTTATTGTTGTTGATTTAGAAAATTTGTATTTAATTCTGGCGGTGACCTTAATTTTTAAACTTGTCAGTAAAGCTGAATATAATCAGTGGCGTAACAATAGAGTGGCAGGAGGGGCAAAAATGCCACGGCCCCCGACCGTAGCGGGCCCCCAGCCCGAGAGGATCGTGAACACGGAGGATCCTAATTTATTATTATTATAACATTTAGTAAAATTTGCCACTGGCTTTAAACGGTATAGTTACGTCACTGAATATAATAATTTGCTCCAAAAAAGCCTTGGCTTCGACACGACCCCGTAATTGTTTTTTTAAAGAACTCCCCCCAAACGCCCTCCCCTTTTCACTGCGCAAAAAAAAAAAAACGCCTTAGCATCGACACGACCCAGTAATTGTAAAAATGACTTGTAAGTACAGTTATTCGGTGCTATTAATTTCGGGCGTTTATTGAGTTTTTTTTTTTGAAAAACGTGTGTTTTGAAATGAAAATTACTTCTTCAATTGTCCGTTAGCAATAGACAGTTTCGTGCGTTTCACAATTCGTCAAAAACTTACCAAAGATGGTATTAATAACAGCCGAGATCTTTCGTTATTATGAACCAAAACAACAAAAAGAGAAAAACTAGGGCACCAAAAATTTAAGTCCGGCGCTGCAAACAACACAGTAATACGATAATAAAAGTGAGGGAATCTCTGGAAGGTCACTGTTGTAATATGTACGTGAAATTTTATTTGTGTCGTTTTGTTTACACAACCTGTTGTAGAACGTGAAAAAAAATCAATACGAATATTGTTTGCCTACCTGTTGTGTACTCAGATCTAGTCCAAGAAATGTTTGATTCGATTTACACGCCATTTTTAGAGTCACTTAAAAACCAGTCTCATTGTTTATGTCGGATGGATGACTGAACAACATGCGAAAGGCCACTGACCAGAAGGTAAGAGTAAGAAGCACTGTCCGTTTCTGATTCAAGTCTAGCTCCCACTCTTTCATGCCTTGTTCATATAAAGATTGATAAGTACTGATAAGCCTCATCAAAATGAAATACAGTTATGTGCACTTTGATAAAGAGTAGTTTAGACTGAAATAAACAATTAAGATTCGCATCCATCTCGCTTAGATAATTTTCAAAGAAGTGAGAATTTCTGTTACTGAGTAAACAATCAAAAACATTGTTCAGAGCTAGGCAAAACAATGGACTTAAATGTTTGAAGCACCGAGCATTATTTCGATTTTATTCAAGTCAATCTCTAGATTTCCTTATGTACTGATTTGTCTGTTTGTATTAGGCGAGCAGAAACTGATAGGAACTTATCTCTGTAGGAACTAAACCGTCGAAAGGGCAAGATATTAAAACGTTTATTTCTCTGTCTACTATCCGTTAAACTACAATGCAATCTACCAACAAAGTTGTTAGCGACATCTAGTAATCGTTATATTAGTAGATAACTTATAATTGTATAAAATTAGTAAAATCGCTAATGGATGTCCCTGCTAAATTTTAATTCTTAAAAACAAACCTCCAAAAAGGCTCCAAAAATAATCGTTGTAAATTCCAATAATATTTTTTGCTACGGTAGTAGACACAGACCTTCGGGTATGTTAATCGCACTTAGAAGTCTGGAATACTCGTCAGATACGTTTCAAATTCGCTATGTTGATAGTAAACGACACCCTGAATTCAATGAGCGCACCTGGAGGTCTGTCTCTATTATCGTTTGGGACAATTCTGCAAAACAAAACCAAAATATATCCAAACCGAAATGTTAGCTTAAAAGTTCTAACTGCAGATAGTATACATTCAAATTTACAACATAAATTACACGCGGACGATGTCGTGGGTAGCTCTGGTTTTATGTGTAAAATTATTATGAAGCTGGGCGCCTGATATTTTTGTGTTTATACCTATGTATAGACTGACGAATTTTTATAGATTGCGTAATGTCGAATACTGCTTATCATGCAGTTCTAAATCAAAAGATCACGTCTGTAATTTTACAGTTTTGAAATATTTAGACTTGAAAAGCTGCAACATTAATTACTCTCTTGTTTCTTTATCAAGCTTATAAAGTTATAATGCATGCATAATATCTATGTGAATTACATCGATTCAACACTGAAGTGATATATTTTGATGTTTTTATCTTAACTTAAAATTTCTAATGTGTACAAAAATACAAAAAAAAAAACTGTTTTGGTACCAAATTAATTATTATTATACCTGCTTGTTTGTATTTTGTCAAAGACGAATTTTAAGACTATTATGCAATATTGCAATACTGTGGCAGGGCCGGATTATTGTATAGACAATTAATGAGACAAATGTCTAGGGCCCGGTTTGTTAAAGGGAAATGAATTTAGTTTGAACAGATTTCTAAACAAGACAGTTTACTTTTCTGTTGAACAACTGTGTATAATAAACAAATAAACAAAAATGTATTGCTTTTTATATGGTTATTCAAAAATCTAAAGAAAATGTGTTCTTAATGTTTCTTTTTATTAAAAGCTGTTTTTTTGCTATAACTTAGAATTCTTTTTATACACTCAAAAAAAGACATAGGTATTTGAATTTTCTTTTTTCAGCTATTTTTCAGATTTCAAAAAATAAAAAAAATATCTTTTGCTTTTTATATGGTTATACTTAAATCTAAAGAAAATGTGTTCTTAATGTTTCTTTTTATTAAAAGCTGTTTTTTTGCTATAACTTAGAATTCTTTTTATACACTCAAAAAAAGACATAGGTATTTGAATTTTCTTTTTTCAGCTATTTTTCAGATTTCAAAAAATAAAAAAAATATCTTTTGCTTTTTATATGGTTATACTTAAATCTAAAGAAAATGTGTTCTTAATGTTTCTTTTTATTAAAAGCTGTTTTTTTGCTATAACTTAGAATTCTTTTTATACACTCAAAAAAAGACATAGGTATTTGAATTTTCTTTTTTCAGCTATTTTTCAGATTTCAAAAAATAAAAAAAATATCTTTTGCTTTTTATATGGTTATACTTAAATCTAAAGAAAATGTGTTCTTAATGTTTCTTTTTATTAAAAGCTGTTTTTTTGCTATAACTTAGAATTCTTTTTATACACTCAAAAAAAGACATAGGTATTTGAATTTTCTTTTTTCAGCTATTTTTCAGATTTCAAAAAATAAAAAAAATATCTTTTGCTTTTTATATGGTTATACTTAAATCTAAAGAAAATGTGTTCTTAATGTTTCTTTTTATTAAAAGCTGTTTTTTTGCTATAACTTAGAATTCTTTTTATACACTCAAAAAAAGACATAGGTATTTGAATTTTCTTTTTTCAGCTATTTTTCAGATTTCAAAAAATAAAAAAAATATCTTTTGCTTTTTATATGGTTATACTTAAATCTAAAGAAAATGTGTTCTTAATGTTTCTCTTTATTAAAAGCTATTTTTTCCTATAACTTAGAATTCTTTTTATACACTCAAAAAAAAAGACATATTTGAATTAACTTTTTTCAGCTATTTTTCAGATTTCAAAAAGACCAAAGTGGGTTAGTCCGGCCCTGACTGTGGAAGGGGTTAAAATTTTAAAAATATAATTAATTAGATAACAGTCTGACGTCTTGTTTTATTCGTTATAAATACCTCTTAACTGTTTCTGGGTGCCGGATAGCAAATTTTTGATATTTACGTTTCAATCGATTTTTTCACTTTTTCTTAATAAAAAAAAGTGTCCCTCTAAACAATGCACAGCTTAAACTGGTAGGTCTAGAGTAATCAAAATTTTGCACATGAGTTCCTTATATAACGTGGATGTGTACTTATGAAGGATTTTTGAAAATTCATCCCCTAAGGGGGTAGATCTACTTAGTTGAAACTCTAATATTGATAGACCGTTACAACGACAGTCTAAACCGGTGGGTCTAGAAGCCTGCAAATTTGCACAGAAGTCCCCTATATCAGGGGTGTCAGACTGATGTTTCTAAAGGACCATTTATGAGATTTAGGGTGTGTTAGCGGGCCAGACTCTGAATTAAAAACTAATACACATACTAAATTAAAATCGTTATTTATTTAGTTTAAATCAATTTCCATATAAAGGTAATAAAAAGGGTCAATTATCTTAAGCTTGAGGATCCAGACACCTTAGGTCTCTTGTTTTTGATAAGATCATTGATGTCAGGTGTCATATATGATATTTGAGGTAGTTAATTTCAGAATAGATTCTGCTTGCGGGCCCGTCTTCAACCTTCTGGAGGCCCTGGAGACGTTAGGATAATGGGGCCCTGATGACCTTTTTTATGATTATAGAAAAAAAATTGTGCTTCAATCTTGTAATTATTGACAGGTGTTTGGGACAATTTTGCAAAACAAAACAAAAATATATCCAAACGGAAATGTTAAGTTAAAAGTTCTAACTGCAAATAGTATACATTCAAATATACAAACATAAATTCCTCGCGGACGATGTCGTGGGTAACAGCTAGTTTATGTGTAAAATTATTGTTTAGCTGGGCGCCTGATACTTTTGTGTTTATATTATTGACTGACGAATTTTTATAGATTGCGTAATGTCGAATACTGCTTATCATGCAGTTCTAAATCAAAAGGTCACGTCTGAAATTTTACAGTTTTGAAATATTTAGACTTGAAAAGCTGCAACATTAATTACTCTCTTGTTTCTTTATCAAGCTTATAAAGTTATAATGCATGCATAATATCTATGTGAATTACATCGATTCAACACTGAAGTGATATATTTTGATGTTTTTATCTTAACTTAAAATTTCTAATGCGTACAAAAATACAAAAAAAAACTGTTTTGGTACCAAATTAATTATTATTATACCTGCTTATTTGTATTTTGTCAAAGACGTATTTAAGACTATTATGCATTATTGCAATACTGTGGCAGGGCCGAATTATTGTATAGACAATTATTAATTAATGAGACAAATGTCTAGGGCCCGGTTTGTTAGAAGGACCCGGTCAAACTGTCTATTTTGAACAGATTTCTAAACAAGATAGTTTACTTTTCTGTTGGACAACTGTGTATAATAAAGAAATAAACAAAAATGTATTGCTTTTTATATATAGGTAGTTATTCTAAAATCTAAAGAATTCTGTTTTTATTCGAAAGAGTGCACTTTCGAGGTGGTCCCATCGGAACCAAGTCAGGATCTGATGGTGGAATCCGGAGAAATTGAGGGAAACTCTCAAATTTCAAAGGCACGCATAATGTTTTTTTTATATTATGTATGTTCACCGATTTCTCCGTCAAATATCTAACACTAAAAAGAGAAAAATAAAATATTTTTAACAAAAAAATTGAACCGACTTCAAAATATGCACTAAAAAGTAAAAAAAATAGTTGCGTATTGAAATGTTTTGGAGTCGGTGTCACATCGGAATTCGAAAGTAGCAATTTAAATCTTACATGTCTCTAGTTCTCGGAATAGATTTCATATTGGCTGACATCGAATCCAAAACATTTCAATACGCAATTATTTTTTACTTTTTAGTGCATATTTTGAAGTCGGTTCAATTTTTTTGTTAAAAATATTTTATTTCCTATAACTTAGAATTCTTTTTATACACTCAAAAAAAGACATACCTATTTGAATTTACTTTTTTTCAGCTATTTTTCAGATTTCAAAAAGACCAAAGTGGGTTAGTCCGGCCCTGACTGTGGAAGGGGTTAAAATTTTAAAAATATAATTAATTAGATAACAGTCTGACGTCTTGTTTTATTCATTATAAATACCCTTAACTGTTTCTGGGTGCCGGATAGCAAATTTTTGATATTTACGTTTTATCGATTTTTACACATAAAATTTCTTCACTTTTTTTTAGGTAATAAAAAAAAGTCTAAAGGCTGACAGACAACGCACAGCCTAAACCGGGTGGTCTAGAGCGATGAAATTTTGCACATGAGTTCCTTATATAACGTGGATGTTTACTAAAGAAGGATTTTTGAAAATTCTTCCACTAAGGGGGGTTAATCTACAAAGTTAAAACTAACATTAACTGACCGTACGCATAGTCTAAACCGGTGGGTCTAAAAGCATGCAATTTTTCACAGAAGTCCCCTATATGGCGTAAGTGAGCACTAAGAGAAGATTTTTGAAAATTCATCCCCTTGTTGCTGTCGTGTTTCATTTCAATCGCCGTCAGAGCCGCGGGGGTAGCAACAGCGAGTGGTGGCAGTTTCGATGCAACCTTATATTATTCGGTCAGGGTGGGCAGTAATATAATAATGTCCTTTAGGGACACGGAGTTAGAACCAAGAATGCCTATGCCAGTACATTTCACTTGAAACTGACACTAATAATCTTAGTTGTCCAGCATCTACAATAACCAGCTTCAATTGAAACTAAATTCAAGCGAATTCTGCGTGTTCACCATGAACAAAAATAACTTTCTTTTTGTTATAGACAAGACCTTCTTCAATCACAGTGACTGCGACGTGGGTCAGGTATTATACATCCAAGCAATACTAATTTATTGTACTTTATTGTATTAATAATTGTACGGAAAAAGGATTGTGAGAAAATAAACACAAATTAACACAAAAAAAATGTTTTTATTTATAAAAGATAGAAAAATAGTAACATTAGAAATACCTCTTCGTGTATGATGATTTCCTGTTGCAATATTGAAATTTTGAGAATTTTATGGACACAATATTTTTAAAAATGTAATACGTAAAATATCTCTTTATCTTTATGTTATCCTACTCCAAAAATGTCAAATTTTAAGAATTTATCTATGAAAATGAACAAAGATGTAACACGTAAAATATACCTCTTCGTGTCTATGATTCCCTACTCTAAAAATGCCAAATTTTAAGAATTTATAAATCGAAAACGGACAAAGATTTATAACACGTAAAAATACCTCTTCGTGTCTATGGTGCCCTACTCCAAAAATGTAAAATTTTAGGAATATATCGATAACGGACCAAAGGTATAACACGTAAAAAGTACCTCTTCGTGTCTATGGTGCCCTACTCTAAAAATGTAAAATTTTAAGAATATATCGAAAACGGACACAGATATGAGGCGTAAAAAATACCTCTTCGTGTCTATGGTGTCCTACTCCGAAAATATCAAAAATTAAGAATTTATCTGTCTTATTAACTAAAAATTCAGAAACCTCTGACCGCACAACCTAAACCGCTAGGTCTGGAAGCATGAAATTTTGCACAGTGACAGGAGTTCCTTATATGACGTACGCAAGCGTTAAAAGAGCATTTTGGAAAATTCATCCCATAAGAAGGGTTTCTGTCCCAAAAAAAAAAAAAAAATTCTGAAACTAATGAAATATATAACAAAACTGTTAGCGACATTTAGTAGTTGCTATTTTAGTTATTTCTAACAGCCAGCTAGTAGAATTACTAATGGATGCCACGAATAAATTTTTTATTTAGGAACTTTTATTTGATATGAAAAACGTTCCACAGGAAAATAGGAAACTGTCAATAACTGAAAAAATAAAAACAACATTGATATAATATGCATAAAAACAGTTGCTTAATTTTTATAACAATTTTTATTTGAAACAAAGAAAAATTAACATAAAATAATAATAATATGCACCTTAGGATGTACCCAACATTTATACATTTAATTTATAGACATAAATTGATTATTTTGAAAAGCATAATATGTTATCCTTAAAATACACACTTTCTAAAATAAATGTGCAATTTCACAGCAAATAGTTTTCTGTTCAAACATCAGCGGCAAATTCATCGGATGGGGCCCTCCATTAATACAAAAAAGCTTCACGTTGTAGTTTCATCTTTATAAATCATGAAGTAAAGTAGATATTTGTATAATTCGTGTATGTTTTTGAGTTAATACCTAACTTAAATTCATTAAATGCGAAATTAATATTTTTTACCAAATTTTGTAATATACGTTACCTTCTTCCAGGGGCCCGTGGCATTTTGCCTGTTTTGCCACTGAACATCAGGTAGTCAGGTAACAACAGTCTATTTTGTGCGTACATTATTATTAAAGAATATGAACAATATTATTGTAGTACGTTGTGCTATGGGAACATTATTATTTTTATTGATCTTCATTTCTGGTAAAAATAATGGCCATTTTAACTTGTTTTATTCGCTATAAATACCTCTTAGCTGTTTCTGGGTGCCGGATAGCAAATTTCTGATATTTACGTTTTTGGAAATATTTCAACAAAAAGTTTCTTTACTGACGTACAAGTCAGTAAAGGAAACAGCCATTGAACAGAACAACATTTGCTAGAAAGTTAAAAAATTTCCGGTTCAAAAACAAATAAATAACATTTATTTCATATGTACAAATAATACAGTAATAATTTGAAATTAAAACGACTATTGAAAAAACTAATACAGTGTAAACTCTATATAGCGACATTCAGGGGACTGTGCACTTTATGGCGTTATTAAGAGTTGTCGTTAAACGGAGAGAAGAAATAATCAATTTTTTCGTCAATACACAAAAATTTTCTTTTACCCGCCATGTTCACAGTTTGCAAGTAAGAATATGATAACTTATCGATAAGCAGCTGAGCTAAACAAATGAAAGATAATCCCAACACACAAAAAACGAATTTCTTAGAAACCTCGGTACGCATGATGCCGACAACAAAGCAACAAAATAACAAACACGTTAATAACGTATTATTGTCGTTATTTAGACTGGGTGTGTCGTTATTTAGAGTGTATTGTATGAGCAACAAGGTAAACTAACTAGAGTTAAGGAATTTCGACGTTTTAAGGAGTTTGTCGTTATATCGGGTGACGTTAAATGGAGTTTACACTGTATCTCAATATATCAATATACTGCTAACTTCAAATTTCAAAATATTTCTTTTTAAAATATTTCACATCCCACTTTTTGAATACTTTATCGGTAAATATTATTTTGTATTGTAATTTAGCTTTTTTTTAATTTGCAGAACCTACATTATTGGAATTGTTTTGGTCCCTAGGAACTCTCTAAAATTTGAAGATGATGTTTTATACAGAGTACAACTTATACAGGGTGTAGACAATTACACAGCTGGAAAGGAGTACGCGATTACAAGCCAGCTTTCGAAATTTCGGATTCATGTAAGGAAGATACTCGATCCAGTCACGCACCCATCGTGATGTTCTTGTAGATAAAGATTTCCAGCGGCTTTTGTAGTTCTCTAGCTTGCGTCTTGACGTTAGGTGTAGACATGGAAAAGTCGTTACTATTGTCTTTGCCCAAGGAGCGAATTTTATCAAAAATAAACACTAGTTTTTGAAGTTATACTTCTTTTGGCACAAAATGAGAGTGATTTTTTATACGTGCGCGCTCACTATAACATCAAAATTAACAGGATGAAGTTGCTCACAGAAAAAGGCTACCAACAGAATACAGGTAGCGATCATGTTCACATGCCCGTAGTGTTTAATAGCTGTATTTATGGTAATCTCAACTCCGGTACTTTTAATATTTTATATCAACAAATTTTTTGCATACAAATTGAAAATTCGTTTTTTTATATTTAATGCCAAAGAAGTATAACTTTTAATCTATAAAACAGATAATTTGTAAGGTTAAGAACCAGTTTCAAAACAAAACAGATGTTTTTAATCCGAATCTTAACATTGTTTTTAAATAACATAAATGTTTGTTGCAAAATTTTTAGTAATTGAGTTCTGCCTGGTGTCTGCAGGTAGATTTGTTGGCAACCTAGAGAAGCCATGGCAGCTCAGGAAGTTGCGCTGCCATGAGACCTCAGTGAGACTTAAACCTTTGGCTTCCAATTATTTGTTGTTATTCAGAAATGAAAAAAAAAATAGCAAAATGTTAGCAAGCTACCGGCCTACCGCTGTCTTTTTGGTCCTAGCCGCTGTGTCAAGTTGGTCCTGCTACACTCCCTAGAAGTTAATGCTCAAGGACGGATCTATACATAGGGACTAATAAGGCTTAAGCCCAGAGCTCCCCTAAAGGCCCAAAAAAATGATTTGTTATCATTAAATTTTTAATACTTTCTCATTAACAATGAGCACTTAAATCATTGAATTTTGACAATTTTTTTGGTGTATTGCGACATTTTTTTCTTAGTGTATTCCGACATTTTTTTGGGTGAATTTGAATTTTTTTATGAGTGATTTTATAGTATTAATTGTTTGGTCAGGTCATCAAGTTTAAACTTTAAATTTTGATGAATTGATGAATTTTAAATCCCAATTTCAAGAACCTAGATCCGCCCCTGTAATGCCCAGTTAAGACAAACGCCTTTCATACACTTTCTGGATATTATTGATTAAAACATTAAATGAAGCAGTTATCTCCACAATTTTGTTTTTCATTATTGATATTTTGCTTAAAAGTATTTGCATTTGAAGTACAAAAGTTGACACACTAAATTTGATCATATATTTGGTTACTAAATGACTAGTTTCGTTTACAGAAATGTGACCAGTTTGAGAAAAAACCCCTAGAATACGGCCTGGGTAAAAAGCAGGCCGACATCCTGGATGAAACTAGACTTTTCCATTCGCACCCAGTTAGTCCCAGTGAAATAAGCCAACACTGGTGCGCCAGAAGAAAAAATAACAAGATCGCCAAAATGGTGCAATAAACTCCACTGACAAAACACAGCGCCGTACTGCAAAGAAATTAACTATATTAATAAATTGTAAATAATTAAATAATTACAGAAGTTCACTGGACAACACTCAAAAAATTTCATTTTCTTCATACCTCGATCGAAAGTACATATTGTAAGGCAGAAAGTCTAACATTTACGCACTGATGCGGGAAGCACGTACGTTCGGGCGGCAGTCAAGAAAAAATAGCCTATCAACTGTTGTTTAGATGTCGTTTCCATAGCAACTCTATTACAGTTTAGCTAATAGTCGCGAACAGCTGTTATTCGCGTTTTTAACCTCAAAGCTGCTTGCTTTGGACTTTATCTGTGTTTTTATGTAATTAATGTATATAAGCGCGCACTTACGACCGAGGTATGAAGAAAAATAGTATACACCACACTGGCCGAAAGTTTGATATGCTTGCACTGCGCGTCGTGATGCCCTCGGCTTCGCCTAGGGCGATCATGGCGCGCAGTGTAAGATATTATTTTTTTGGCAGGACTGTTGCTTACTCATATTCATAATAAACTTCGCTGCAGTCATGCGGCAGCAAAATGGTTCCGTAAAGTGGATACGGATAGCAGACGGTCGTCAGAGTCAAATTGGAGCCGTAAGTCAAGGCTGCCACCGCAAAAACCAGAAACAAAACGAAAGTCTTACGATTTGATTCTCCAATACAACAGTCAAACCTGAAATGTACAGTTTTTGATAAAATACGAATTTGCAATAAGTATTTTTTGTCAATATTGAATGCTGTCATTTAGCGTCAAATCGATGTGGCGTTTGCCAGTCGGGCCACAACCTGCGCGGGCCTGGCTTGAAACCAGCCTCGTGTGCAGCGGGTCTTAAGGGGGGAGTACAGTGTAGCATAAAAAAAAATCGATTTTCTTTTTATTGGCTTAAAAAAATCTCCTGTCTTTCCCGGACAAAATGCGATCACTCCAAGCGCTGTATTCATAACATTCCCGCCGCTACAGGCATTTGTTTGCGCGCGTGCGTCGTCTGAAAAGGGGCGTTTTCTCTCTGTTGTGTCAGTCAGCTGACTTGTACTCTTGCTATCCCCTCCTATTTTCGTCGCAGAAAGGTACAGGACGATGCAATCGGCGAAACTGAACTGCCTTATAGCCCGGGAATTGATTCGGACTGGTAAACATTTTTTTTTTTAAGTTATTACCCGAATAAATCGTTCTTTTCTTTAAATGGCTTTTTCTCGAAACACCATTTTTCAATGTGGCGGGCACTCTCCAGAGCGTAAAAAGAAAGATTTTTTAACACGGTTTGGGGCAAACGACTTTAAAAGATTCTTGTTCTCGTGTGAACCACTAAAATTTGGAATTTTTTTCTTGGAAATATTTTAAACGACGTGGTAATGGTGAAAAAAAACTCAGTTTTTCAATTTTCAGTTTTCTAAAATTTTTAAAGGTCACAAAAAAAATTTGGGACCTTCATACTGTGGTTCACACGATAGCGACAAGTACCCCGAGTAAAAATATTTTTCATTTTTTGATTTCAGAGTCATTGGAGAGCACCTAGAGTGCCCGCCACCCGACCACGTCGGTACGGGGCCACTCAGTAGAGCAAATTGATATTTTCAAAAAGTCACAATGAATTTTTAAAAACACCCTTCATTTTGACCTCTCTACACTGTAGGTATAATACGCGCCGCGGATCTAAAAGGTTCGGAAGCTAGTCACAAACAGCGTCGCAAAGGCATATTTTAGAGCCGTTGAGATCCCCACCACCTCTCAGCTACTTGCACGGAACGTGCGCTCGTCGGTGATTGGCCGCGATCACTCGTTGCCTTTGTCACTTGTCGCTTTCCTGCTTTAAAGTACAGTCGAGTACGCTATTGTCAAGTTGTTATTGTTATTTTAGTTTTGGTTAGTTTGCGAGTTTGTAGTTTTTCAACAGACTGTACAAGCGCAAGCCCGCATGCGCATTTAACTTCCGAGCCTTTTAGATTCGTGACGCGTATTGTACCCCCCCCTTTATTGTTAGGACTTTTATTTTAACGGTTATTTAATTGTTATACCATCGAATTACTAACCATAAGCAGTGATATTCTTTTTTCAATACGCAAACTTGACATATATTGCAGTGGAACGATCTTGGCGGGCAACATTTTTTACAAACAGGACATTTGCTTATTTCAGAAGAAAGTAAATTTGCGTTCTCCAATTCTTCACATTTGATTTCAACTTGTTCAGTGTCGGCGACGTCATTATTTTTGACATGCGATAAAGGCGCTTGAGTTTTCACTTTATAAGCGCTGAACAGCGCACCGATTAAACAAATCATAAGCGCTAAATTTTCTTCCGGTAAAATTTCTAACAAAGGTACTACTAACAATTCGAAAATTAATAATAGACTAACTACAGACGTGACGGTCCACATGAAGAAAAATTTCGTGCGTAAATTGTTTCGCATAAATAAGGACCGCATTAGATTAATTAACACTGGGAGTGTTAAAAATACGATTACAGACAGCCAGACATTTAGTGCTGCCACTAAGCCTAGAATTGGTATTATTACGACTGGAAAAACTGCATCGCACAGCACTTGTTTAGCGCCGCCTCTCCACGGTATTCGCAATCTGTCTTGCATTTTTAAGAATACGTCATTTAAGTGCGCCATCTGAACTGACTGGCATCTCACAATCCTGCGTACAAAAAGTAATTAATGTTATTATTTAGATTTCACTATAACAAATGAAGTCATAGATATGTTACGGTCTATACCCGAATTCGTTCATGACCGAAATAAATGCGACAGACTGGCAGTCGCCGATCCACCCCTGTGGGACGGGGGGCATGCCCACAACCCTAATGAGGTCGATAGGCTGATATGCCTCAATAAAATTTAAAAAAAAAACGTACCGTGCATGATTCTGAACGCAACTCTGCAGTAAACTCTATATAGCGAAATTTAAAAGTTTCGTTAAACGGAGAGTAAAAGAAAAGAATATATTAAATAATTTTATGAATCAGTGGTTTTAATCTTGATTAAATTGTTATTATACACTTTCGCGGTCACCTGGTTTTTTGGATCTAGATAATCGAAAAATCATCCGATTTCGATGAATTTTTTTTTTAAATCTTCGTTTTTATGGCGGATTTATGGAAAAAAATATGAAAATTGAAAAAATCAATATTTCTCACAGTTTCATGACTTTAAATGCAAAAAAAAATTGACTTTCTACATATAATTCTTTATAACTGTTTCTGACGTCAATTCCGGGGTGAACGATAAACGGATATGCGAATTGTCTCGCAGTGAAACGGGAAGGGGCAAATGTGGAGTTTTTAAAAAAACAATTCCGGGGTGAACGATAAACGGGTATGCGAATTTTTGAGACCAAGATTATTGAAACCCATCTATTTTTCGATTTTCTAGAGCCAAAAAACCAGGTGACCGCGAAAGTGTATAATTACCGATTAAATTTATTAAGTGTACAACAAGGGCGTAGATATGGGGGGATAAAGGCGTAATTACCCCCCCAGAATTATAATAATAAAAAATAAAACGGAAAATAATACGAATACCTGGCTAAAAAATAAATTTTAGAAATACTTCTTGAAAAAAAATTTGTAAAATTAGTTTGCGAATTAATATTTTGCTTGACACCTTCCTTCGTGAGTATTCTATTCTATCAACTTAAAAAAAATATTTATTTCAGTTTGATTTACCCTCCCCCTCCCCCAGAAAAAAATATCTAACACCTTGTATAGCAACAAGGTGTTGGTCGGGGTGTTATACATTTTGTAAACTCCTTTGTATAGAAATGCGCGAATTGTGCGAGACCGTTGTCCGACTCGCATTTGGCTGGCCGTTACCACAACCTTCTTTGAGAGGTGGATACACGTCTGCAGACTGACGACATAATAATATGGTCGGTTCTTTTTTAGTGTGCGCAGTGCGGACAAGATGTAATTTTATAAAATCACAAAAGAGTAACTGACATTAAAAAAATCTCATTTATTACAACAAATCAGGAATCAAAATAATCAGAACTGATTCCACATACCAAACAAACTGAATATTATTTGACGTGTAGGGTATTTCCCATAGTTATGTACAGAATTATATGATATGTGTTTCAGATCTAGTAATTTTATAATATTATTTTTCAGAGGATAATAGATCAATAAAGATATATTATGTTGTTAAGCTATATTTTTAATCGCAACGTTTCGTTTTAATTATTAAAACTTCCTCAGGCTCTTAAAGAATAACTTAACATTGGTAATATTATGTATTTCATTTATAATATGTAATTTTTTATAATATGTGGAGACATTCAGTTATTTTAAATTTAAATTAACTGAATGTCTCCACATATTATAAAAAATTACATATTATAAATGAAATACATAATATTACCAATGTTAAGTTATTCTTTAAGAGCCTGAGGAAGTCTTAATAATTAAAACGAAACGTTGCGATTAAAAATATAGCTTAACAGCATATATCTTTAATGATCTATTATCCTCTGAAAAATAATATTAAAGAATTATATTTTCGCGTAAAAAGTGTAAAAACGAGTGATGTATTAATCAATTATGGTCCCACTTTAAAATCAGTATCTGGGTGGAGCTTTGCTCGGAAAGTTAAATAAAATACTGATATGCTCATTGTTTGTATAAAATTCCAAAACCTACTTGCAATATTTAAGTATTTTCATACGTCAAAAAATAGATTTTTATAATGATAAAATTTGTAAGAAAACGATTTTTTCGAGAGATGAGACCTAGCTAAAACGATTTTTTGCCCCCCAAAATCCCTTTACAGTAAATTTCATCCAAATCGTTAGGGCCGTTTTCGAGAAAACATTTAGGAACATAGGTAGATACAAGATTAGCTCGTTTAATAGGCCCCACTCACGATCAAACTTCATGCCACAGTTCAGTGTTCAATGAAGTTGGACCGATTAATCGAAAGACTGACTGGTACCACACACAGTTCATGCAAACTGCTCATTTTTTTAAATTTTTTGTGTTCAGTTTGGTTCAGTTGTTGGCATACACTCGTCGAGTATATATATATATATAAAATATATATTATATACATACTATATTATTATACTATAGAGTATAGATAATTAATAAGAACTAAATGAGTTATTTAAATGGTGAGGATTGGTTGTTCATAGCTATGGGATTGTATTTAAAACAGGGAAATAAGAAAAAAAAAAGAATATGGGTGAAAAATTTGTTAGAAATGCGTGATTCAAGAAGTCATGTTTATTTGATTAATGAATCTTGAACCGCTTGATCGGAATAATTATTTACGAATGGATGAATTAACTTACAATTATTTATTGAAATTAGTTACCCCATTTATTAAAAACCAGGACACAAACATGCAAAAATCTATTTCTGAACAAGAAAGACTTGCAACAACATTGAGATTTTATCATTTTTGGCTTCTGGTTGTACAAAACACAGAACTCTAAAACTGACCTGAAAAAAACCCACACACAGCAATTTACTTGAACACTGAACACTGAAGTCGTTCAAAAATCAAGATGCATTTGATGAGTTCATGCTTGACTTCAGTGTTGGTTTCAGTGTTTATTTGTCCCACACATTATCATGCTTCACTGAACTATAAGTTTGAACACTGAACTGTGGCATGAAGTTTGATCGTGAGTGGGGCCTAAAATAATATAGGGATTATTAAATTTCTTTCTAAAAAATTAAATATTTACCTGTCGATAGCGTCATCAAATTCATGACAGTTGCAGCAACAAGCTAAAATGTGATTTCTTTCTTGATTTTTATCAAAGTATTCACAGCAGCATAGAGGATCGGCGTCAGCCCAATTTTCAGTGGACATTGAGAATTTAAAGTAAGAAAAAAACACATACTTTAGGATCACCGATAAGGATATATGATTCACTTCGTTTTTTGTGACACCACATGATTACATTGTTTTATCTTCGAGATTCGAGTATTATAAGCATTGATAAAATATAATTAGCCGATTACAAATATTTTAGAAAAAAAATACTATTCTCGTTTGATGTCAAAATAAAGGTGTATCACTTTTTAGTTATTTCTATCAATTTTTACACAACTGTTCACACTAACCTGTATTATGTATGTGAACGTACTTTATTTTTGTTGAATTCACCGACAAAAAGTAATATTAAATAGGTAGTTCAATTCTCAATTTTGTTAAAATAGAACAGAAGCACAGTTAACTTGACGTACGAATAACAGTAGAATTTTGACAGAACTCAATGTCGGTAACACAGTTCGCTGTAAACCAACAGTTCTTAAACTTTTAGTGCGTATTGTGTGCGGTGCACAAACAGTTTTCATAGATCGTTTCCTAAACAATTTTTTTTAATATGAATCATTTATAATGAATAGAGCCCTTTATATTTATTTGCTTTCTAAGGCCGATTGATAGCACTTACAGAGACCCTACCAGTTACGCATAATTATGATAACCTACCTAGAAAATATCTCTTATGTGCTTCTGGGAACTTGATAATAAGTTTGCGATTTTTTGTCAAACGGACAATACACAATAATACTGAAAAATACATACAAAAATGCCACGCTATCGCTATACTGCTGATTCGATTTCATTGAACTTTGACTTACCTACCTGTAAATAATAGAGCTTCTCAACTCAAAAGAAAGACTATATTCGTAGCCATTCAAATAAATGTGTTTTTCTTACATAAACGAATGAATCAATTTTCAGCGAAATTCGGTACACGTGCTATGAGGCTTTTCATACTCAAATGGCAGAACTAATTCAGGAATATTTCCTGAAAATTTCGATGAAAAATGAGCGAAACTTAATCTAATTAGTATCTTTATAATGATACTTAAACCAAACTCACTTAAAAAGTATAGCATACTACTTCCTGTCAACTGACATAGAACGAATCTTCGAGCAAATTGACGTTCACAGAAGTGAAGGAAAAAGCTGTACTTCGTCAAGGAAATGACTTTATTGTTACAAAAATACAACATCATACATATATACATACATACATATAAATATTACATTATTAACAGTGATATATTATACAGGTGAGTTTTAAGTTGATGCTTTTTTTACAGCGTGTAAAAATCAAATAGACGAGCAAATATTTCAAATAGTTTTTTTTATCAAAACTCAAAAATAAGAGAGAAACAGCCTTTCGAAGTTTAAATAAATATTATTAAATTTTCTTTAATTTTGAGGTCGGTCCTGGGGTTATATTATGTCACTATGGAAATATGTTATTATTATCAAAAATAATTGAGGAACACACAATTCTCTCAAAAACAGAACAATACACATACTTGATAATAACAACTTATTTCCATAGTGACATTATATAACCCCAGGACCGACCTCAAAATTAAAGAAAATTTGATAAAATTTATTTAAACTTCGAAAGGCTTTTTCTCTCTTATTTTTGAGTTTTGATAAAAAACTATTTGAAATATTTGCTCGTCTTTTTGATTTTTATACGCTGTAAAAAAAAGCATCAACTTAAAACTCACCTGTATATTTTTTCAAATTTGAAAACAATTTTTAGGAAACATTTATTTGGCCCCAAAAAGAAGTTTTAAAACTGTCAATATTAAAAAATTGAACTCATTTTTAACTATTCTACTGTGAGGTTATATGAGACAAGACGCGCCTGCAGAAATAATAATTTATTATAAAGCTACTATCGTGAATCAGAGACTCAGAGCAAGGAACACAGGCATAAAACCTCAATACATAGGGGCCCCAAATCTATACATATAAATAAAAGTCAAAATAACAGTTTTTTAATAAATGCATATAAAAGTATATAGGTATAACAAAAAAACAATTTTTAAAATTTTTGTCTGCCTGTCTGTTCCGGCTAATTTCCGAAACGACTGGACCGATTTTAATGGGACTTTCACTGGCCGATAGCTAGTGCTATAAGGAGTAACTCAGGCTTCTTTTATTTTAGAAAAAGAAAGAATTAGGGTTCCGCGGATAAAAATAAATTCCACGCGGACGAAATCGCGGGTTACAGCTAGTATTTTATAAAAATCGAGTGCGTGTAATTCCCACGCATCTGAAAACTTCATGGGTAAAAGTTTGTAATGTAAACACACAGAAGAGGCGTGTTTTCCCCTCAACGCATTTGTATCTATCTACCCACCAGCCAATCGGTTTCGGTCTCCACTAGGAACTCATTTCCCCTCATTGTTTATTGTGTCGTCTTTTGTTTTCATTACGTTGCGTTGAACAAAATTACCCTCATTGTGGTTAGCGAAGTTTCAATTCAAAAATAATATATTTTTAATAATGAAAATAAGATCACTTAGATTAAATATAAAAATAAAAATTAAGAAAAAAGATAAGAGAGAGATAAAAACCGATTGGCCTCCTAAACATTTTGTATCTTGCAAGCTAAATTATTTACTTAAAATAAAATAAAAAATACAATAAATTGTATTGTACTGTGCGATCGGCGAAAGAAGACCGGTGGGGAAAGGGCAAGAAGTCGCTGATGTGTTCTTAAATTATCGGAATTCATAGGCGGCGCATAGCATGGCATGCAAACAATGTATAGCTTTAAATTTTAAGGTTTTATTTTGAGCCTCTAATTCGCACATTTTAATTACATTCGCTATGACCTCCGTAGCGCCACTTCTAACTGTTTTTCCCTTTTTACTTTCCATTTTGATGATATTCAGACAACACCCCTCAACTTAGTCCGTGGACGCACACCTATGTACTGTCTGGTGTATGATTTTTTTGTACTGTAAGCAAATGTTGCTGTATAGTCGTACAGCTATGGCAATAGTACAATTATCGCGACACGACAATTGCGATACGTTTGGTCGACTGGACTCCCTTATTGCATAGAAGCGGTTCCAGGATCATTACCTTTTACTAATATAAAATACATGTGCGCTCTTCTGCAATAAGGTCATAGGACTACATTCCATTGACCGGTCTTCTTTTAAAAATCCAACAGTATATGGCACGAACATAACAACTCTCTCCGATGAGTTGATTGAGTACCTATTACCGCTATTCTTATATTATAGGCTTTGAGACATTTCTCCTACGAATAGGACGAAATTCATCAAACAAAAGATGCGATCATTATGACTTACAATATACACAGTCGCAAATATAACTTCATAATCGTAAATGGAATAAAATTTCCTACAAGATGACGATCAAACTATTGAAAACATTCAGTTGAGAAACTGGAAAGCCTAAATTACTAATCCGTGTTAATCGACAAAGGTAAATTCAACCGTGAGTTTGTGAAAACTAACTTCTAAAAAATAAACAAGGATCTAGTAGTAACTCATTGAAGAGTCTCAGGGTTTGATAATATTTTTTATTTTTGAATCTATCTAATAGAAATCCAACGGAAAAATGATGAGAACCTGTGGAATCCTATCTGTATTTTTTCAATAGTATATGCAGTAAAAATGTACGATCCGTGTGCTCACTGGAAAGTTAGCGTATTGATGGAAAAATTACATACTGACGGGATTCAGTATTGTATAAAACATTTTTTTCTAAATTGATAAAAGATAAACAAAAAATCTAATTTTAATTCTTAGATTAATTTATAACATTCAGATGTAATACCCTACACAGGGCATTGATAAATTAACTACCATAAAAAAATCTTAATTATTTAAAAACACTTATCTAAAATTTAACAATAAACAATAAAATAACGTTTTTTATAAATAAAATATTTAAGTTTGTACATTATCTTGACTAGATTGTAAATTCTGTGATTCATTGCTTCTACAGGACAGCGGAGAGACGAATTTTGGAT
This sequence comes from Xanthostigma xanthostigma, assembly GCA_963575645.1. Lineage (NCBI taxonomy): Eukaryota > Metazoa > Arthropoda > Insecta > Raphidioptera > Raphidiidae > Xanthostigma > Xanthostigma xanthostigma. The sequence goes on from OY754470.1 coordinate 47,092,520, forward strand.
TCTTTTTCGTCCACACGTTTTCTTGTGGTGTTTTACTACCAGCAGTCTTTTGTTGAAAAGACACAGTCTTTTGTTCGCCATCAGGTGTCTTGGCGAATATTGGCGAAGTACTAGCATGCTTCGAGCTAACGGACGGTTCCGAAGGAAGTCTGGTTATTGGTGTACAGATTGGTCCAAAATCACGTTGAACGGACGACACTGGCGTTTGTGGCGCCGATTGCGATACAAATATATGTGGAGTCGTTTTAATTAATTTTAACTGTTTTTCATCTTTTGTTTCTTTCGGCTGTTCTGCTTTAGATTGAATGTTATTTCCTGATCCGATGTGATGCATATTTGGCTGGGAACTGAATAATTAATTATGTTTTATTTTGCGTCAAATGAAAATAAGGATTCATTTCTGTGTTTCAGGGTGTCAGACGCGGTTTTAAGGGAGTGGTTTTAGATGACAGGTTCGGGCTCATCCGACAATTTTAACAGAACAAAAAAGAACAGAAAAGAACACCTCGAATATGTCGACATATTCGAGGTGTTAGACATTTTAAATGGTTCATGTTATTTGTCAGAGAACATTATTTTGGCTATGTGAAGCTGGCAGCGCCCAATCCAAAAAGTAAAAATTAAATTATGCCTTTCGTTTGTTTATCGTTTGTTTAGGTTTGTTTAGCTATTTTCATCGTTTGTTTAGACTTAGTTCAAAAGTTATTTAGAAATTTAAATGGGCGCTGCTAGCTTCACACCAGCAGCGCCCATTCAACAAATTTCGCCAAAAATAGGTGGAATCGTTTGTTTATCGTTTGTTTACGTTTGTTTAGCTATTTTCATCGTTTGTTTAGGCTTAGTGTAGCCAGAAATCGAAAAAAACGTCCTGGGCGCTGCCAGCTTCACACCAGCAGCGCCCATTCAACAAATTTCTCCAACAATGGGTGGAATCGTTTGTTTAGCTATTTTCATCGTTTGTTTAGCCTTAGTATAGCGAGAAATCAAAAACAAAGTTTAATACTGATTTTTCAAAAATGAGTAGATTCGTTTGTTTTGCTATTTTCATGATTATTTTAGTCTGGCGGATCTATACAATCGATATTATATACGCGTATATAATATAGATTGGCTAACTGACTCATCGTGAGATCTGCTAAACCAGGCGTGGCAAACCTATAGGACGCGTGCCACAGACGGCACGCGACAGATTATAATTACAGGCACGGCATTGATTGAGGCGCAAAATCGAAATAATTAACAATATGCTAGATGTCGAAAAAACAATTATTTATTTATTTCATGTACAAACAGCTTCAAAAACTTAGGACGAGGAAAATAAGAATTTTTTTTATTTACTAATTCATGTTGAATTTAATTACACTTAGATAATACTAATAAATATCAATCTTAAAATTAATAACGACTTAAAGTTAACTTGTGAAAAGCTATATTCGGTTGACAACCATAATTGAAGTGAAATTTTTTTTAATCAGTGTCATGTTTTATAGTTTTGACTCTTTCTTTATACTGTAATACTGCTGCATAAATGAGCATGTGGGGAATAACTTCGGCTGCTGGTGTGAAGCTAGCAGCGCCCACTTTTTTTAGCCGCGTACGGATCACTAAACCTAAACAAACGACGAAAATAGCTAAACACACGTAAACAAAAGATAAACAAACGATTCCACCCATTGTTCGAGAATTTTGTTGAATGGGCGCTGCTGGTGTGACGCTAGCAGCGCCCAGGACGTTTTTTTCGATTTCTGGCTACACTAAGCCTAAACAAACGATGAAAATAGCTAAACAAACGTAAACAAACGATAAACAAACGATTCCACCCATTGTTGGAGAAATTTGTTGAATGGGCGCTGCTGGTGTGAAGCTGGCAGCGCCCAGGACGTTTTTTTCGATTTCTGGCTACACTAAGCCTAAACAAACGATGAAAATAGCTAAACAAACGTAAACAAACGATAAACAAACGATTCCACCCATTGTTGGAGAAATTTGTTGAATGGGCGCTGCTGGTGTGAAGCTAGCAGCGCCCACTTTTTTTAGCCGCGTACGGATCACTAAACCTAAACAAACGACGAAAATAGCTAAACAAACGTAAACAAACGATAAACAAACGATTCCACCTATTTTTGGCGAAATTTGTTGAATGGGCGCTGCTGGTGTGAAGCTAGCAGCGCCCATTTAAATTTCTAAATAACTTTTGATATAAGTCTAAACAAACGATGAAAATAGCTAAACAAACCTAAACAAACGATAAACAAACGAAAGGCATAATTTAATTTTTACTTTTTGGATTGGGCGCTGCCAGCTTCACATAGCCCATTATTTTAGCGTTTTGGTTGAAGTTTTTAAGCTATCCAATTAAAAAACAAACATTATCTATAAGTTTTTTACATGTCGTCAAATCGGAAAATTTAGAGGGAAAACGCCCCAAAATCAAGAAAAGTCATAGAGGAAATAGGTGTCAGACAAGGCTTAATGAAGCCATATACAAAGTTTGGGGAGAGTATTTGTCAGTAAAATTTTTGCCGACGGGCACTTTGACTATAATAATCTATTTACGCCCTTGCATCTAAAGCGGATACCACAGCATAGAAACACACATGTGGTGCTTGTGTACTGCGCTACGTACCTTAAGTTAAAGGGGGTTGTGGCAGCTACTTACCCAGCTGTATTCCGATTACGATGTCGGTCTTTTGTAGTGTTGCTTCTAGACGGCATCGCAGTCAGCGGTGGTCGAGTGGATACTCGGAATGAGCTGCCAGCTAAACAGTAAAATTATCAAGTCATTTTTTTCAGATCACCTTAACAGTTAGGATTATTTAGGCCTACAATGTGCTGCTAAAATTTTTGTAAAATCTGTCCGGCAGAACCGGATTTACCAATTTGATAGAAACACTAGTTTACAAATACGGATTCACCTACTGAAGGGTGTAGGTATTAAATTTGGTGTAGCTGTCGAATTGATAATAATATTGAAATTAAAAAAAAATATTTTAAGGGATGTATTAAGGAGTTGAATTTTGTATTTTGCCCAAAAAGTTCACGTAATAAAGCCACACTATTAGTAAATATACCATATTGTCGGCAGGGTTTGGCACTGCGACTCTAGATTTTTTCATCTCCTCAAATTCTGTTCCCTCTCTAGTTATGGTACTGTGTGTTCAGACACAAAAATATATATAAAAAAAAACGGTCAAGTGCTAGTCGGACTCGCACACCGAGGGTTCCGTACAAACTTGTAGGTCCCATATATCGCGGTCAGTTTACCAACTTTTATTATGTAATTATAAATTTACGGTTTTCGGATTTTTCCCTTTACTTGTGCTATAAGACATTGCTTTTTGTCAAATTTCATGATTCTAGGTCAACGGAAAGTACCCTTTAGGTTTTGATTCCCTTGCAAGTGTCAAAATATGCTGCATAAACGGTCGTATCTTTTGATTGCGTTGACTTAAAAGTTTGATTTCTTCACAGCTCCAAGGGATTGCGGAGCATTTGGTATTAATTTCAACTTGATACCTCCACGTGTTCCTGAGATAAAGGGTTTTGACAGACAGACGGACAACAAAGTGATCCTATAAGGTTCCTTTTTTCCTTTTGAGGTACAGAACCCTAAAAACGATATAAAAATTATAATATAAATACGTGTTGTGATGGTTTGTTTTCTTCGCGCTTGAGTTATATTGTAAACGACACTGGCCAGACTGCTGCACTGACTGGGTTGTCTTACAACTCCTGGACCCCTGTGAACGCGGCGTCCCAATACGAAATACGTTTCCATTATATTTTTGCCTTTCACTTCAACTGGACCACGATACTTTGTCTGGTAGCCATGCGAGGACAACAACTGAAAAGTAAAACATATTATTATGGCAGTTAGATATTTGGCGAGGAAATGCAAAGATAGCTCGATGATATAGGAAAGAATAAAAAAATATAATCTAATATCATATACCTTGGCGGTTTCAACAGGGACTTGTATTTTTCCCATCACACCAGTAGAATCCATCCGCGAAGCAATATTTACAATATCACCCCATATGTCGAATACTGGTTTTCGGGCGCCGATCACTCCACCAACCAGTTCTCCACACGCAATACCAACACGCAACCCAAAATTATTGTACGAATTCCTATTGATATCCTCTAAAGAATGAAACATTGCTATTGCGAAATCTATCAATGCACACAAATGGTTAAGTCTATTTTCTTCTTTTGTGTCCTGAAATCAGATATTTTAAATAAATCAGATCGTAGTAGTCTACAACGTTTAAAGTAATTTATAGATAAATAATTGCCGGAATCAAAATAATAGGTAGGTATATTCTGTGGTGTGGTGCGATTGCCAAAATGTGAGCTTGGAAAAAAAGAGCTGGGGAAAGTTGGACATACGGGAATAGTTGAAAAGACGACTTGAACTTTATCATGTCAATAATTACAGTGAAACAATTTTGTCAGAAATGTTTGAAAATTAGTAGAAAGCAATTTTTCTTACTTCATTGGTGGGATTCAAACCAGAAGCAGCCATGTAAGTTGCGCCGACTGTTTTTATTTTTTCTATACGACTAAATCGATCTTCATCTAAAAGTTTGTCAAAATCGGCTAAAAATTAAGAGTTAAGTTTATTTTTGGGTTGACTATTTTGAAACAAATACATTGCTTAAAGTATTTTTAAACTCACCAACTATTTCGTTTAGTACTCTAATACATTCAATGCCTTTATTTATGGATTCTGAGTAAAATTCAGTGAAATTAGCTATCGTAGCAAACATGACACCGACGTTGTCTCGGCGTTGGGAATACAAATCCTGAAATTTAAATCAATGAAGGAGATTACATTTTTATCGATGCATTAATTCCTCTTCATAATTTTTACATGGGGGTTGATATTTCAGGACTTAAATAACGAAAAGAATCGAAACTGAAATTAATCTTTTTGGGAGTTAAATTTACCTCTAGTTGCCTATCCTCAGATAAGAAATGCCTGGCGACGTGGTCAGGCAATATATTTTTGAGCAACTGGGCATTATTGTGGCGCGTTTCAACCATATCTTTCAGTTCTTCTTCAGCTTGCTGCTTCCAAAGAAAGTCCAAACGTGACGTGACTTCCACAAGTCGGGCGTGATACCATACCATTACAAGAAAAACAATAAGGAGTATGGTCATCATAGGTGCCAGCGGCATTTCTTCTTCTGTCCTAATTAATTAACACCACAATATTATTTATAAATGCCTAGTTAATGGAAAACAATATTTTGTGCGTAATTGCGGTAGCGTTTTGTGAACCTTAAGGTAAGTAAAGTGCTAGAAGATATGTTCTTAAACTCAGAAGAATAGGCAGAAATTTTGTTATTTACCTAGATGCTGAAATTACAAACGCGGAAGTTGATAAATATATTTGATATGTATTAGTAGTCAAGGGCGAAGATATGAGATGTAAAGGAGGTAATTACCCCCCCCCTCCACTTATAATCCTAATAATACAAAAATAAAACTGAAAATAATACGAATACCTGGCTAAAAAATTAAATGTAGAAATACTTTTTGAAAAGGAATTTCAAAAAATTAGTTTGGGAATTTATATTTTGCTTGACACCTTCCTTCGTAAGTTATTCTAATGTGATATTAATAAAACTTAAAAAAAAATATTGATTTTTTGTTTAGTCCTCCCCCTAGAAAAAAATATCTACGCCCTTGTTAGTAGTTCATTTGGTATTTCACATGATGCACTTGTAAAACATATTTTTGCCCTCCAAAATTAACCTCGAAAATCGAAATTCACTTATTTACGCTATACGTTCGTGATTGGGCCATCGAAGTCTATATATGCACCAAACGTCAACTTTTTTTGTTAAGCAGATTAGGAGAAATAAACTGTGACAGACGGACAGACAGACAGATACGAGATGATTCTATAAAGGTTCCGTTTTTTCATCAGACGTATGAAACTCTAAAACTTGAATGTTTCGCATTAAAATAATATTATTGGTATAGATTAGATCATAGAGATATAAGTAACTAGAGTTCGCTAGTTCGTATGCTTGCCATAAGTGAAAGTGTCCTCAGTTGAGAGAGAACGCTGCAGAAAACCCAGAAAACCAGATATATGTTTACTAAAATCAGTGTTGGTTTGTATCATTAGTTGCCATAGAGATAAGGAACTTTTCTCTCTCTGAATTGCAGACACTTTCACGGCTCACTCGCGTACTCTAGTCTAATGTCTCTATGGATTAGATACTTACTTTTCAGAATTTTTGATGAAGGTGGACCTCAAAGGCACCCATATCAGTATTATATAGACGGTGACCATTACTATAGCTAAAATCATTTTGACTAGATAATACAACTTTAAAGCCGTTGCTAACGCGACCAAACATAAAACCCAAGTAAAAACAGTGTACTCCGGAAAATAACAGTCCGGTGAAACAGTACTGTTGGATGAAGTAACGTTATTTGTAGTTAAACGGTTTAAAGTTACGTTGTAGTCATTAACATTACGCTTAACTCTTAACTTGATATATGTTACATTATTAAAAGTTCCATCAACAAATCCACCCTTCTCGTATTTCAATTTAGACGAACTTGTTACATCGTTTATATCGCCTTTATTAATCAAATTCGTTAAAATTTTACTGTTATTATTATCCAACAAATTCATATTATCGCTACCACTATTAGAATTATTTATAAGTTTTAATCTATCGACCGTTTTTAAAAATTCTAAACACACATTCACTTTTTTTAAACACTCTTCAATTGTTATACTTTCTAAGTTAGTCTTTTGTTTTGTTGTATAATTTTCAACATTCACTATAAAGTTTAAATTAATTTTACGTTTATTCAATTGTTTCAATGATATCACTTCTATAACAACACTAGTAATATTTAAATTAGTTATATTGTTTAAATTATAATAGGCAGTCTTTACATGGAGATCATTGTTTTTCAATAAATTATTATATATGGGTGTTGCTCCGTTAGCTGGCCAATCATGAACAGGGCTGACTTCTGGATCATTAATTAAGCTATACGTTCCATCTGGAGCTAGCTGTATTTTTACCATGTTATTAAAGAAATTTGAATCAGATCCGTAAAACTTGCTTGCTGTATTATTTTCATTGTTTGGGTTGTCACCTTCGCCAGTAATTGGCGGAGACAACTTGTCACAAACAAGTAATTTAACAACACTAGTCGTTGCCATAATTATTATAATCCAACAAATCAAGGTCGATCTGAGCTTTCGATTGTGAACGAGCATTTCTGAAGTTCTCCTAAGAAAGATTGGCAGTTGTTTAAATTCTTCAGCCATCACAAATACAGAAACTGCTATAGTTGTTACTGTTGTAAGTGACAGAGCTGCTATTAGCTCCCAGTGTCTGCAACAAAAAAGATGATACTTTAGGTCGGTTCCAATCTACTATAAATGGACAGTTTTGAAACGATAACGGTTTTATATTGGTTTCACGTCAGTACCAAAATGAACGTTTGGAAACCGCCAGCAAACGATCACAAATTCGGTTGGAACGTTTAAAATACCGTTGAACAACCGTTCATATTTCGGTTGGAGCGCGTTTTATCTACTGCGCATGAGCGTGACGATAATATTATCGTTTTCAGAGGGGCTGGGATAAATACACTAATGTGCTAAGAACACTTTTAAATTATTCTGTCTTACATTTCGTAACAAATAAAACATTTGCCTGACTTTGTGTATGAATTAGGTTATAGTTTCAGTAGGTAATATTTTTCGTGGCTAGAGTTCAAACGTTGTAAATGAACCACAGCTACGCCATCGCTCGACAGGTGTTTTCGGCCTCCGTTTATCAGTGGCGTACTATTCTTATTTAAATATCTGTTCTTGGTCAGTCAAATGTGACTCACTTGGCAAACATCACGCTTTAAGAAGAAATGATTTGGTTCGATAAAGTTGATAAAGTAGCTGTGTTTAATTTACAGCGTTTAGACTCTAGTGTACTCCCTGCTCTATGACTCTATATACTTACAGTTTATAGACCATTATCGCTTGGCAAACGACTATGAGTACCCAGACAATAAAGCAGCATAACATATTGGATTTGAACATGTCTTCACGCAGTTTTGAGAACTGAAATGGATAAATCAAAATTTGACTTGATGAACATTTTTATGAAATACAATATTGTGTTCCTTGCTCGTAATTGGAAACTAATTCCCTTATAGAAACATAGAAGATAGACATATATAACAAACAGCTGTCATAAACATCGGTCCAGTTGTTTCTCTGTGTATAAAACGAGTTGGTACTATTTATTTTAGGGTATTACTTGGGAAACTGCTTTTGCGGGTTCTGCTCGTAAATCTATAAATCCTGTTTTTTTTCGTACCAAATGTCGACTAATATAAAAAATCGGAAATTTGCATTCGGGAGAAGTCGAACCGAGCAGTTATTATTTTATATAAAATAAAACATAAAACTTACGTCGGATTCTACAGCACTGTCCTTAAATCGTAAAGTCCACGGGTTGACATTTTTATTTCTAATCCGTTTGTTGCTATCTATTTTCGTGAAACGATCCAATATATCAAGAGTTTGTTCCTCTATTCGAACGCGCTATTCAATAAAAAATAGAAATATCAAAGTCAAAGTTTCCTTAAAAGTTTTACATGAGGATTGAGGAAGTCGATCATAGCCCGACATCAAAAGATTGTAATTGTGTTCAACCAATATTGGGTGTAATAGATCAAAGATCTCATGCAATTGTCTCAACAGTAAATCATTTTTATTCTTAAATTGAGAGCGTATATAAAAGTCGCTGCGCGCGAGGCTGGTTTTGCCGCTAGATTCCTTGCAAGATTTGACTGCTGGTTTTCGTGATGGCTTTTATATGTTCGCTTCACACGATGAATGCATTGAAGCTTGCTTTGTAAATGGGTTTGGTGCGCGAGGAGTGATAGTTCGAGTGTTAACAAAAGTTGACGTTTATTGTCTCTCAACAGAACACACACTATGACGCCATGTTTGTTTGTGGGCGTTGGTCCATGTTGCCCACGTGACAAGATACTGTTTCCTGACTGGCCCGAAATCTAATTTTGGTATCCATTTTGTGACCTGGCAGTCATTTCCATCTTCGTAATTCGGCAGCCAGCCCAAGTCTTTGCAGTCTAGCGACAAAACCGGCCTCTTGTGCAGCGGTCTTAAGCCTGCAATTCTACAGTTAACTTACATGAAGATGAAAAGGTATTTCCGGTTTCCAGTCTGTGATATCTTCGTCAATTACGACGCAATCATTATTATCTCTGTTTTCTGTGTAATGCGTCGTCGAAGAATCGTTATGGAAATTAAGTTCTTCATCAATGAACAACTTATTTGAGAATATGCTGTGCTTAGAAGGTTGCCTGTGTTTTCTACAACGAAGTGGCTCGGTTGATTTGATCAGGTATGTATTAACATTGTGTTCCCGCAGGTACGAGTCCCGTTCTTGACCATTTCCTGGTTCTACGTCGTACGGCGTCTTTAGACATCGGTATGTCGCTTCAGAAATGTGTACTTGTCTGGAAGCAGCGTATTCAGTAGGATTACCAGAATGAAAATATAGATTTCCGGAGAAAATTCGTGGCTAGTGGTTGCCCAACAATCTTTAACCTTTCATCCGTCGAAGGAAAGTTTAGCACAAGTTTTCTTACTAATTTTTTTATAGATTGAACAAAATTACTAAGTTTCTATATCTTTCCATTTTTAAATTATGGACTTGTGCCAGCAATGTGAAATGTCGGAATTTTATGGTCCGACTCTTGGGTTCCGTAATGCAATCAAAATATCTGGTAAATTCACTAAAAAACGACTCAATTAAAGATGAAATTGCAAAAAATGATCAAATCATTTATTCTGAATATTTGCAAGTTTTCGGAGTGAAACGTTCTTAGGCCGCGGTAAGGAAAATTGACCTTCTTTGACTTCAACTGGCTCTTGAAAGGGAAAAGTGGGAGAATCGTTTCTATTCTATCTGTCAAAGGGATAATCCTTTCATGCTCTTGAAATAATAACAATCGTCAACAATTCTGGAATCTAAGAAGTTTGACTTCATTGGCGTAGCAAGAGGGGCAGGTGGGCTTGGCCCCACCCTAGAATATTAATTGTTCACGTACAAACAACAAGATAAATCTACAATAATCTACGTTTTCTTTGTCTTGAAATTTCTCCAGAAAGTTGTGTTGATCGATTTCGCTTCTATGAACAGTTTCCAAATTATGTATAAGTAGCAACTGGTAATGGTAGGTAGGATAAAACCCCCCCTAGGATAATATCGTTGCTACGCCTATGTTTGACTTCTGACGCGCGAGAGTCTTACGCATACCTTTTGGAGTATTGTTGATAAAATTATGTTGCATTTAGCTGTTCTTGATATTTTATAATTGAAATCTTGTTTAAATTTTAAATTGTAGTATAAACAAAACATAAAATAATTCCTACCCTGGTTTGCCACCCGATTCCATGTGATTAGCTAAAGTGACATCGTTTGACCAAACATCAAACTGCCATTTGCGAAGACCCAAAACGCCGCACAGAACCGATCCAGAATGAATGCCGATTCTCATTTCTAAAGAATCCACCTAAGAATGTTTATTACTTTTACTAAAAAATTGAAGGTTAAGGCTCACTGTTAACCTAAGGTCGTTCTGAAGATGTGTTCTGGGTTACATAAATCTTAAACGTTAAAAGTTCAACAATTCAAAACATTTTTTTTATCTTCTTTAATGTATTATTATCAATTTATTGTTACGTGTTTGACACATAGCGGGAAGTTTTAGGGTTGGTCCACAGGTCAACCGGCTTCCAAATTTTTTTCAAAGCCATCAACTAGGGATATTTAGGTCTAGTACCATTTCAAATTTTCAATATATAGTTTTTTTAATAATACATAAACTGAAAATTCATTTGCTTCTTTTTTTCCAGTTCTTGGATTAGAACCAAGAAGCTGGTGGATTGTAACAGAGGAGCAATTCAAATATCATATAAACATCGATACACGCTCGCCTTTTCTCAAGTCCTAATTTAAAGTTGATTGTATCATTTGTAAAGGTGGTCTGTTAGAAAATAAACAAAATATAAATAAATGAAAAAATAATATATATTTAAATTAAATCCGAATAAACGAAGAGAAATAATAATTATTAAAAAAATAGAAACTCTGTAAAAGAATCAGAAATACATTATTTTAAATCCACAAACTTTAAATATGTATTCACCCCCAATTTACCTCTGTGATATTTTTTTTAAAAGAAATTATTTTTTGCTATTAAAAAAATAAAAGCGAATAAATAAACCTAAAATAAAAAAAAAAAATTTTTTTTTGTATTTCACTTTCTTTTTAGAGAAATTAGTACATAGAAAATATAGGCAATATTTATCCATGCCTATATAATCTAAGTACTTACCTGAGTAGTGTTTCTTACTTCCTTAATAGCCTTTATCATATGCAAGCCCATTTCAACGCAGCAATCGGCGTGATCGGAACGAGCCTTGGGAAGCCCCGAAACACAATAATAACAATCGCCTAACAGTTTGATTCGTAAACACGAGTTCTCCTACAAACAAAAGAAAACTATCTTCAATATCCAATAAAGGAACGTCAGAATTTTTTTTTAAATCTGATGTTTTTTAGCCCTCTAAAGTGGACAACTACCTTAAGGCGATTATTTGTTTTTCGTAAATATTTACGATTTTCATCAAAATTTCGTGCTACATTTTTGTGTTAACTCTATAAGGAAAAGATTATGAAACTTACTGCAGCTAATTTATCAAATCGAGCAAATAAATCATTCAACAACTTGACTAAGCCTTGAGGTTCATATTTTGCTGCCAATGCTACAAATAAAAAAATGAAACATTACGGAATATTTTAAGCAATTATGTCATTTTTTTTCAATTACCTGTGAATCCTTTAATGTCTGCGAATAAGATGCTGACGTTTTCGTACGAATGTATGTAGAATTTATTAAATAAATGCGTTTCATTTTGAGAGTTGTTTAAATCATTCTGGTTTGCCATATCGTGAATCATTTCTTTTGCTATAAAGTCTGGAAGTACTGCAAACAAAAGTTTGATTACAGCTTTGGACAATATTCTAATTTCTAATTAAAATTGTTTCCTTAATATATTGTGCCCTTCGCAGTTTGCATCATAGAAGCGAGTCCTTGTTTCTAAGCCTTAGCTATATGGTGTTTATGGTTGGCAATTGATTGCGTATAATAATATTGAGAATTTATGGGTCTGGTTGAAGGTTTCTTTAATTGTTTTGACAAACATCGAACCATATTTGCTATTTCGGCTTTAAGCACTTGACGTGTATCGTATTACTTGGGTTTATACGCGTTAATATAGGTCAGTAAAATGATGATTTGAGCCTAAATCTTTCCATAAAATCGCAAAAGAGCGCAAATTTGAGGGAACATTTATATAAGTATGACACACAATTTGTCAAAATTGCACCTTCGTACGATGACTTTACTTGTTAAAAAACGTTAAAAAAGATTTCAAAAGCAGTTTGATCAGTTTTTTATCTTGTCAAAATTGAATATTGTAAACATGGAAATTTTTTTCGAATTAGTGGAAACAGAATTCGCCATTTTAGTGACTTAAATACACTTTTTGGAATATTTTTTCACGGATCTCTTAATCAAATCATTTTTCAATCGAAACAATAATTTCGGATCACTTTTGCAATGAACAATAAAAACCTTCATCTTCCACTGTCTACTAGACGCAATCGAGTATACTGTTACTACTCAACGAGCACTTTTTTTTCAAGTTCTTCTAGTTTATAATGTACTTACTTGATTGAAGTAATTTTTCTTGTCTGTCATTTTCTTTTTCGGTTTTGTATCTGGTAGCCACAGACCGATACGTTTCAAGAAACGCGTTTCTTTGCCCTCTGTCCGTTAAAAATTTCGTATACAAACCAGCAAAATTAATCGCAGTGTACAGAACAAATTTGACCGCCAACTTTTTACCGAACTAAACAATAAAAATATGAAATTGTATTTGTAATACTTAGGTTGAGGAAGCTAGCTTAAGGATTAAGATTTTAATGTTGTATTATAATTATTACAGACTTAATTCGAGCAGGGCCGGGCAGGCAAAAATCCTCCCAGAGTACCGTCTGGAATGTCAAATACTACGCGAATATTCGTTACGTCAGTAGTCAGTATTGGCATGAATAATAAAATAAAATGTAAACCAGTAAAGAGAGTTATTTTGAAATAATTTGGTTTCTCAATTATTCCGCAGGGTGTTTTGAAATTAGGGACAAAAAAGACAATATTTCGATTATTGCTGTAAAATATGTCAAATCTCCAGTTTCACTATAAAATACAAGCATGTTAAAACCACAGAGGTAAAGTAGAGTACGCTAGTACGTATGCTTGCCATAAGTGAAAGTGTCCTCAGCTAAGAGTGAGAACGCTGCAGAAAACCAGAAATTTGTTTACTCAAATCAGTATTGTTTTACATCAGTTACCATAGAGATAAGGAACTGTTCTCTCTCTTAATTGCAGACACTTGAACTGCTTTCTCGCGTACTCTATTGTAATGGTTAAAACCGATAATTGTAAAAAAAAACACTTAAATCGGAAAAAATAAACTAATGTTATCTCAAAATTTTAAACTATTTTATAATACGCGCCACGAATATAAAAGGCTCGGAAGTTAGATGCGAATGCGAGCTTGCGCTTGTAGGTACATGTCTGTTGAAAAACTAGAAACTAAAATAGCAATAACAACTAGAAAATAGCGTACTCGACTGTACTTTTAAAGCAAGAAAGCGACAAGTGACAAAGGCAACGAGCGATCACGGCCAATCACCGACGAGCTCACGTTCCGTGCAGGTAGCTGGGAGGTGGTGGGGGTCTCAACGGCTCTAAAATGTGCCTTTGCGACGCTGTTTGTGACTAACTTCCGAACCTTTTAGATCCGTGGCGCGTATTATACTTACATTTGTTGTATACATTGAATCTGATTTGTTCTCGTTTTCGGTAGTATATGAATATTCGATGGAAACCAAAATAAGATGAAGTATAGCCGATCCGATTCCGGCTCGCATACACCACTTAAATGGAAGTGGAAGCATCGTGTATGGCACGAATATTATAAACAGAACATACCAGATGCGAAACTCTTGCGAACAAAATCCCAACGAGTTGCCCGCAAAACCTAATGGTTATAATCATATAGGTACAGTATGTAAACACGTAAGGTGCACATAGGGAAATTAACATTGGGAAAAAAAGACTGGATCAGAGTGAGCCTTGAAATCTTGTTTTTCAATTTGACAGATAATATTCTTTTGCAAACTGAATGTGTATACTACCGAAGAAAATATTCATATGATTACAACATAATCGGACTTTTCTATTAATGGGGCATTAAATTCCCAAAAATACTTAAATATAGTGCGAGATCAAATATCTCCGCCTATTCGTGTTGAACCTAAAGACATTGGGTCACGGATTTACCAACTCGCATACGTCATACCAGTCAGACAATTTTTGAATGAAATGTTTTCAAACAGATGGAGTTGTTTTTTTGTTTTATTTTTGTACAAAAAAATTAAAATAATTATTTATAAGACCTTTTTATTTTTAAAAAAGCCAAGTAGAATAAAAATAATTCAAAATAAAATAGATCCTCAAGGTTACCACAATAATTCACTAGAAATAACAAGTAATGCAGTCATGGCTAACTCTGATCCAAGTATTTTTTCCCAATGCTAATTTCCCTATGTGCACCTTACGCATTTACATATACTGTATAAATACGGGAAGGAAAAAAATAAAAATTGTGGTAGCTTGATGGGTTAAAATGGGAGTGCCCTGTAAGCATATATTCTTAAGTTTAGAATGAACCATATATACTTTTATTCTATACTGAGCATAGGAATAAAATCGCAATCGAACTGTTAGGGTGCAAACATATACTTCTGTCTTTTTTTACGCCGTAAGCACTGGCGTATCCAGGAGGGTAAAACAAGCACGTGGGACCCGGTATAAGAAATTTCTAATTTGTGCCCTCCTGGGCCAAAAGCTGGGTACGACCATGTTCACGTCATAGAAAAAGACAAAGTTTTTGAAACCCTTACCCCCCCCCCGCACCCCGCCTTAAGGCCTTGGCCGATTTAGTTTATCACAGCTCTACACTTTTTTACCTTGTATATTGAGAAGTAATAATGTAAATACAGCCGCCCAATGTAAATAATTATTGGCGAAACTTCTGCAACGGCCCAAAACACAAATAATTATGTTAGCTATAGCGCAACTTATTGTCCAAGTTAAATTCGTTACAAATATATGGTATGCTTCGTTCGTTCCTGAGTTGGGTTTATATATACATTGGGACCATACCACAGCGCTTGCTACCTGAAATACGAAGCATTTATTGAAATTGTCCTGAATTACTATATTAATTAAATTGATTCTTTTTTTTTTTAGTAGCGTGTAGAAATCAAATAGACGAACAAATATTTCAAGTAACTTTTTTGTCAAAACTCAGAAATGAGTCTGAAAATTGGTCTTTAATTTTATTTATTAAGGAGGTTGCGCCGTTTTACGAAGATAATGAAAAAAATCTGAAATAAAGTTTTTTTAATAGATTTTTTTATGACAAAATTTTCTGTAAAAAATCCAAAATCATTAGAAGATTTATAAAGTTAAAAATTAAAAAAAACTTTTACATGTAGTCTTATGGAAAATATGTCAACCTAGCATGCAAACGGTACATTTTAATTTTTTGCAAATAACCAAATAATGTCAGCAGTTCCGAAAACTAACTATGTAAAGCATTGATGTCTTACGCATATTTTAATATTTTTTCCAATTTAATTAGGAGACTTTTAATCAATAAAAAAAATTATTAAACCTTAGCACTTTTCGGCTATGAACTTATATTCTTGAATTCTTGACAGATTTAACAATTTTAACTGAATTTTCAACTTTTTAATGATTTAATTTTAATTTTTATTACTTCTAATTTCTTTTTTTAATTATTTACTGCAAAAAATATGTAAAATACAGATATTTACATAACATTTTTTTTAACCTAACTCTGTACAAAAAATTCAAAAGTTAGTCCATTAAGTATACAGTACTGAAATAATTAATTAATATTAAAAAAAATTATTTATTTATGCTTTTATGACAATAATTTATTGGTATCATCGACTTATAAACTATAAAAGTTCCCATTTAGAATTCGACTTACTTTTCATTGGAACTGTAACGGATCGGCTGTTCCTACCTTATTTTCTGTTTTGATAAAAAAGTTACTTAAAATATTTGTTCGTCTATTTGATTTCTACACACTGTTGGAAAAGAAAAATCAACTTAAAAATCATTCTGTATAATATACAGTAACCAGGTCCGGCTTTGCCCGTATTCGTAGATTGCCACCGGCTTTTACATTGCGAAAATTGGTCTCCACGAAAAGCGCTTTTATTTTAACGCGATAATATATAGCTAATTTTAATTGTACCTTTAGAAAGAAATCAACTATATTAACAATGATAAGTGATTTTTGTCGCTGCCTATGTGAATATCTTAAATACGCTTGCTCCAATTCTTTATCTTGAAATTTATTCGTAGAACCTGGCCAATAAATGCCTTTGTACATTACTCCCGTCGTGAAAAACATGCTGGCATCTGAAAAAAAAAATATTTATATTCAATTTCATTTAACTAACTTTGCATCTCCAGTTTTACACATTCAAAATGATTTTTATCGTTTATCAATTTCAATTTATTGGAAAAAATGGTGACCTTTTGGTGCAAATAATGTTAGTTATCTTGAAAAATATACCGTGTTTGATTGCGACTGAAGTATGGCAACACAATTCCCCATTTAAAGGACAATTTCTTGGAACAATTTCCATATTTGTATCGCTGTCTTCTTTATTTTCTTTTATCGATATAACACTTTCTTTATCGCTTGGTGATGTACCACTTTCGCCGTCGGGAGGTGATCTTACGGCATCAAAATCGTAACTAACATTGGCCTGAAAATATATTTAAATACTGAAATAGAAAAAAATAGCATTCCAGCCAGTTTCGTATTTAGGAATCTATTTGCCGCTTAACTGTGTCAATCGGCACACACGAGGCTGATTATGTAGCTAGATTTGACTGTGCAGCTTTCCATGATGGCTTTTACGTGTTCGCTTCACACGATACATGTATTAAAGCTTGCTTTGTGGATGGGTTTGGTGCGCGCGCAGTGACAAAATGTTAACAAAAGTGAACGTTTATTGCCTCTGAACAGAACACACGCTATGTGTTGGCATTTGTTGATATCGACCACGCGACAAGATACTGTTTCTTGATTGGTTCTTGCTCAGAGCAAGCAGACGAACAAGCGAGAAAAATTGTCTCGGTTTTAATTTTAAGCCCGCAGTGACGTCATTTCTAATCTCGAAGCCAGCCCGACGGCCAGCAGAAGTTCCAGAAGTGATTCCAGCGGCAAAACTAGCCTCGTGTGCAGCGATCTTAAGTTGGTGAATTATCATATTATTATATTATTATATTATTATTATTAATATTATAAATGCGAATGTAAGTTTGTTTGTTACGCTTTCACGCAAAAACTACTTAACCGATCATCATGAAACTTTGCACATACACTCTTGAAGGTATTAGAAGTAACACAGGATACTTTTTATTAAAAAAAAATAAAAATTTTTTACGAAAAATAAGAAAGGGTTGAAAACATTTTTTGGGCCCAAAAATACCGAAAAATTTCTCCGAATCGTTTCAAAATTGAAATTTAACCCTTTAGTAATGATTAAAATGTGCTATTAAAATTTCATTCAAATCGGCCCCACAGGACCGGACTTATAAATTTTATGAAAACGAAATATTATAAATGCGAATGTAAGTTTGTTTGTTACGCTTTCACGCAAAAACTACTTAACCGATCATCATGAAACTTTGCACATACACTCTTGAAGGTATTAGAAGTAACATAGGATACTTTTTATTAAAAAAAAATAAAAATTTTTTACGAAAAATAAGAAAATTGTTTGTCAAAATATGTGCAATACCTCAACCCCTGATATGCATGTCAAAAGTCGATTTCCATCTCAATCGCGGGCGTAGCCGCGGGTAGCGGCTAGTAAATAATAAACTTACATCACGGTGAAGCTCCAGCGTGAGCTTTGTTTCCGATTTAGAAATGACAGGTTTATCATTTTCTTTTTCTTGACCGTTTCCGCGATATTTGTAACTCAAACAATCTGTTGAATTGACTGGCAATCTGGAAGAAATAATAATACGTGAAATAAACGACCGAAAGACAGAAAAACAGGATAATAATAATAATAAAAATGCGTTTGATGCCCGTTTCTCGACTTTATGTCATAACAGGCGCCATTCGCACCATTACTATTTTCCATATATCACACTTTCCGTTATTTTCTACATTTTTTTTGAACTTCCATTTAATTAATAGCAATGGACGAATGACGGAATTTTTAGACATTAGGATAAGGTAGGTAAACTGTGAGCATGCCATTACGATCAATAGGAGCGAAGCATCAATGATAAATGTTGCCAAATATAACTCAAAGTTTGTCCGTCCGACAAAAACTTTTGAACGGTAACTCCGATCATCATGAAATATGGACACGACATTCATTTCGGTAAACGAAGATGAACGTGCGTATTCATGTCCCTCTCCCTCAGTCGTTCTTTTGCACTCGGGTGAAACCGAGCGGGACAGCTATAGTATAATATTATAGCCGAAAGCTCCTTTACTTTTAAAATAAATAAAATTGTCGACCAATTTTTTTTAGACTATATATTGACAAAAATAAAATTATAAATCAATATTACGGATCGAAACGTTATCTTTTTTAATATTGATTTATAGTTTTATTTTTTATGTCAATTTATATAGTATGAAAAAAATTGATCGACTATTTTATTTATTTGAAGAGTTCTATTCAGACGCTAATCAAAGATTTGAACTCCTTTATTTTTGTCGCTACCGTGTTTCATCACAATTGCGTGTGGAGCCGCGGGGAGCAGCTAGTTGATAATAATATTTGTAGTGTTTTAAAAACACATTGATACTATTTTTCTGCTTGTAAGCAGATATTCTGTCAATTATTTCATTACAATATAATGAAATTAATGACATTTACGACAAGATGCTTGTTTACCAGCAGTTGTTTTCAATCACAATAAAATACGTAAGAGTCTGTTTAAGGAGGAAAATTCCAAGAAAAATAATATCTCTGTGTGAGAGATTTTTCTACATCATAATATTATACATAAGTAAGCACAAAGCTTTGTGTAAAATTCGCTTTTTTATGATAATAACATACATTTATGAAGCAACGTCATTTGGTATAAAGGAGTTTAATTTCTATAAAAAAATATCGATCATTACGAATAACGATGCCTATTTTTCTGTACGAAGGATCGCGCACACTTCTCAAAGATTAACCTGCAGGACCAGCACAGCACAGAGTGAAAAAAGCCTGTTCGTTGAGACTGTGATAAGTATAAAACAGCTTATTTCTAATCGGAACAAAATTATTTTTAACTTTTTAGTTATTTTTTTATTAACAACTAATAAAAGCTTATGAGAAAGATTTTATTTTGTGTATTATTCTTTCAATGGCTAATAATAGTCATTAAATAAAAGCTTGTTTAAAAAAATGTTTCGTTTATTGTTAAGTTTTTACTGTGTTTTATTAAAAGTGCGATTTGAAACCGGGCGAAAATGGAACGCCCAGTTACTTATTATAATATTGTATTGTCATCGGAGCTACATACGTATGCAAAATTTTAGCTCAATCGGCAACCGGGAAATGGGTCAAATTTAACTTGCAAAATTTGATTTCAGACAGACAGACAACGGGACAGGTGAAAATAATCAAAAGTTTGTAAAAAGTAATTTATACCTAAAGGGCAATAACTGCAAGAGTTTTTTCTGCCAACATTTTCGTAGGAGTTGGTAAATATAAAGTAGCTTTTTCTGCATAATACAATAATTAATTATGTAACAATAATCTATATCCTTGTTTGTTTTTACAGCCATGCAGGCATTTTTCAATTGAATATTAAATTATTCAGACGTCCGAGGCACGCACGTCGCAAATGCGGCCGTCAAATCGACCTTTGCTGCAGACGTATCGACAACCTAAAACCCGTTTCAAACGCCTACATTTTTGAAGTGAAACTTCTATAGTGAGTGCAAGTTCGCGCGACGATGAATCGAAAAAGCGACATGATGTCAGTCAGTCACTATCGATGAACCACACAGCCGCGTTTCGTTGACAGTTCCATCTATGATTGGGTGAGCAAAGTAGTCAAAAAGTTTCACTTCTATCTTAGGCACATACTATAGATGACAAGTCACCGACTTACAAAATGGTGTCGCTGACGTCAGCGTTTGGGTGTTGTTCGAACTTAGCCTAATTATTATTTAGAAGCTTTTTTTGTAATCTATATACGTAAAACAAAGTCCCTTCGCCGCGTCTGTTTGTCTGAACGCGATAAACTCAAAAACTACCGAACGGATTTTCATACGGTTTTCACTATTAGAAAGAGCGATAAACGAGGAAGGTTTCTGTTTATAATTTGTAAATGTTTTGTATAAAAATGTCTGAACTATGGCTAACGCTGGCCAAATCTTTAGAGATACATCAAAACAATGTACTTTGATAGTTCTGTTGATGGGAAGGTCAATATAATATTTCCAAAACAGTTTTGCACCCGGGTGAAACCGGGACGAACCGCTATTATATAAATAAATTAAAATATTTGAAAATTATTATTATAATTCCAGTTGTCTGAGGAAGTATAAAATAAAATATACGGAGCACACATGTCCACATTCCCGTGGAAAATGATGGATAATAACTATTGTTTAATACCTTCATTTACGAACAAGATACAAAAATTATTATTTCTGTGGTTTGAAAATAAACAGTCGTGGAGTTTTTGAGCGATGGCAAATATGTTAAATATTTTTAAGAAAGGCTGTATATCAGTGCAATTAATGAAAACTTAGAATTATACTGCAGAAATACTTTCTATTAAAGTTTAAAATCTGTTTCACTGATGTATAATAGGTATCAAAATAAACGAATAGAAATCGCATACGAAAAATCGGATAGTTTCAAACGAGATTATATAACATAGCTTTACTGTTTCCATTTCGTTTCAATTTCACCACCGTTGGCCAATTATTTACACATGTTCCTTTGTTGGAAGGATGATGACCTTAGAAAAAATGGCGACGACTCAGAATTGCATGTTATTTACTGTTATAGGTACTGTGTTTATTGTCTTGCGGTTGTTTTTTTACACAGCCCGCATTTCTCTCGGAGAAACTATAATTAGGAATTATTTAACCTCTATCACTTGAGGGTCGGAAATGCGTAATTTTAGAGAAAATCTACTTCGGTTTTCGTTTTACAAAAATCCAAATTTTGGGAGTTAAAAAAGTAAAAAAAATATGTATTCTCACTTTTTGGCCTGAATTTTTCCATGATCTGATAGCTTACTAATTGGCCTACCTTCTTAAAGCTAAAAACCACGAAATTTATTGTTAGATTTTAAGTTGTGTGTTAAAACTTACAATAAATAAAAAAATAAAATAAAATTTTTCACAGAAGTGTCATTACCATAAAAAAATTTCCACCCCCCAAGTGATAGAGATTAAATCATTCCAAATTAGTTATAGTTTCTTCTCCCGAGAGGAATACGAACAATTACTGGTCACCCTATATAAGGACGTTAATACCAACGTGTAGAATAAGATGCAAGTTTTCACGTTATCAGGTCACATAACGTCCGTTGTATAACTGAATTTTTCATGGGATTGAGATTAGTTGAACGTGTAATGATTTCGTTTCCGTGATTCCTTTCAATAAACCTTCAGGTTCCCAGGTTCTAATCCGAGAAAAGTATCAATTGCATATGTTTAATTTTCAATTAAAAAAACCTCTTCAAATCTTTGATTAACGTCTGATTAGAACTCTTCAATAAATAAAATTATCGATCAATTTTTCAGACAATATATTAACAAAAAATATCATTTATACATTAACTTTTCGATCCGGATTTGGACCTTCTTCAGAACTGATCTAAAAAATATGAAAAATAATTAATATTTAATTTCTAATTCGCTATTTATAAAATTCTTTCAAAATTATTAATTAGTATCAAAATATTGAAAAAATTAATTTTGAAAGAATTTTATAAATAGCGAATTAGAAATTAAATATTAATTATTTTTTAGATCAGTTCTGAAGAAGGTCCAAATCCGGATCGAAACGTTAATGTATTAATTATATTTTTTGTTAATATATTGTCTGAAAAATTAGTCGATAATTTTATTTATTAAAAAAACTTCTTTTATAATTGAACCTCCTTCAAAAAGCTTTATTAAAAAGCGTAAAATAAAAAAGTATTAAAGTCGGCACTAAAAAAAAAACATATTGAGTATAATTATAATTTATAAAAATGTAAAAAAAATATATTATTCGACGTTTACTTCCAAGAAGACTACAGCGCCGCTAGCGGACAGTAGAGCGGGATTGAACGGCCTTGTTTTAAACCGCTTCTTAGTAAACGATAGGGCAGGGAGCGCGACGGCCACATGAAATCATACTCTATAACCTTTGCACGAATTATTGCACATTTAGTCCACAGCTGACGCTGCGATCGATTCAGTTACCCTCACTCTATACTCTGCACCCGGCCAATAGAAATTGTGCCACGCCAAGCATTGTTTTAGCCCACGACGCGACCTTGAACCGGTCCTGGTTGTTTCAATGCAATTGCACTTGGTGCTGGAAATGCGTCGCGTCGCTCGCTTTTGTTGGGTTTGCAAGTATTGATTACGATGTACAAGTTGTTTGGACAAATCCGTTGTGATTTATTTTATTAGGTTACACTTTGAGTAGATTTTCAACTAAGTCGTCGTTTACACTCCTACTTGATGCCCGTCTGTTTTACAGACCAATCAAAAACGTCACAGTGTGATTTAGAGGAGGATATTCGATGTTTTTTTAGTGTAGAACATGAGACATATAAGAAATGGTATCTGAAATATGAGTGCAATATAAGATATGGGTAATATAATACCTATATACCGTATGATATATATCAGGCCTGGGCAAATGGCGGCCCGCGGGCCATATCCGGGCCGTAGTAGAATTTTCTCCGGCCCGCGAAGCATTTTATAAATGATTATTAAAAGTCAAAATATTACTTTTTGTCAATATAAATTGGCGCATGAAAAGAATTTTAGAAAAATAGTAAATAGTGTTTAAAAACTTGAAATTGTTGTTTCAAAAAAATTAAAATTAGAAAAAAAAATTGTTTAGCCCACGGTCAAATTTTCATCCGCAATGTGGCCCGACGATCAAAAGTTTATGCCCACCTCTGATATATATATTATATTATGACATACGTCTCAATACGCTTTCTACTTAGGTTCAGTGGGGGTTCCGAACGAAAAAAATCTTAGGTACTTCATAATTTTAGAATTAATTATATTTTCTATATTTATTCAATATTTCTTCCAAGTTGGGCAAGAAGTCCTCAACAATTTATTGAATTATTGTATACGTATTGTATCTCATCTTGACTGTGTTTCTGAAGTGCATCATTATGAAACAACGCAAAAAAACTTAATATATAATGACTTTTTACAAATGACTTTTTTACTAAATCTCCAAAATATGCAGGTGGTAAATTATATAATCATTTGCCAAAAAAACTATTTAAATTAAAGTTAGAACTTTAGTAAATTATTGAAAACAAAAAGAACCCGTTGTGCCCGACTAATTAAAAAGATATTTAATCTTTTTAATTAAATATCTTTTTAATTAGTCGGGCACAACGGGTTTTTTTTGTTTTAAATATTTTATTGAGGTTTTAATTTTAATTTAAATAGTTTTTTTTTAATTTCCACCGATTAGTTTTGGAGAAATCAATGAAAACATGTCATCCATCTACCGAAATATAAAAAAATCAAGCCTTTTATTTAAATTGTTGCCTTGGTGCTCGTACTAGTTTATTTCTGATAGATCTACAAAGCAAAAGAACAGATGATTTTTGACGTGATAACGTCTTATAAATTGATGAATCACCAATCTTATAAATTGATAAAACACCGGTTGCATGCACGAAAAAGTGTAACGTTCCTAACGTAACATTCCTAACGTTCCTAACGTTCGTAACGCGTAACGTTCCGCCTGACCCTGTGCGTGCTTTTCTCGAAAACGACCCTAACGATTTGGATGAAATTTACTGAAAAGGGATTTTGGGGGACAAAAAATCGTTTTAGCTAGGTCTCATCTCTCGAAAAAATCGTTTTCTTACAAATTTTATCATTATAAAAATCAATTTTTTGACGTATGAAAATTCTTAAATATTGTAAGTAGGTTTTGGAATTTTATATACTTAAACAATAAAACAATTGTTTTCTAAATATTATGACAGTTAATCTTTGAGACTTAAATAAATACCAAAGAAAGAAAGTTAATAAAAAAATTTTTTTTTATAGGTGGTGAGTAATTTAATAAATAAAATTAACCTAAATTTGAAGCTAAAGATGCAATATCATAGATTCGAATTATTATAATTATTATATGTAGAATTTAGGTTATGTATTACGGAATACGTTATCACGTAAAACTATCGTCCGTAAACCGACTTTACAGACAACCAATTTTTTTTATTTTCAAAATATTTCCGAAACTATAAAGTTTAGACAAAAATTTTTTAACTAATCTTTCTTGAAAAAATAAATAGAATAATAGGCCGTTATAAAAAATTATACCATTATTATACAAACAACACATGCGCCGATTTGCCCCAAAAACAATAGGGCTCTTCATATTTGCATACCAAACATCATACCAATATTTTGTTTCAATTCGCTCATCCGTTTGACCTTAATCGTGCTCACAGAGACAAACAAACAGACTCACAGAGTTTTTCCAAAAATATGTTTTTTGAATTCGGGGGACTTCAAAACGAAAAGATATTATAAAATTTTTGAAAAGTGATTTTTGACCTAAACTAGTACCATTCCACACTTGTGGGTTGGAATGGTAAAAGGTAATAATTAAAACATCATAAACCTAAATGTGATACATAAGATTAAAAATTTCGAACCGAGTCCGCTTGTTGAGCAGCACTGGTTTACATGACATGTGAAACTGAGTGATAATAACTCGAAAGAGCCGAAGCGTGGATACACTGTATAGGTTGTCGAGTACTTGCCATCTGCTATGAGCTTGTTATCTATGTATTTTCCGATGAAATTTCCCGTTTTTCCTTGTCGTCGTCGTCGCATTTAATCAAGATATCATCTCTGACACCATGTATTGCCTAACCTGACCACAATCGACAAAATCTACCACAAAAATCAATAAACATATTTAATGTAGTACGGAATCATCAAGAAGATTGTCAGCTTTAATTTTATGGATACTGTAAATATCAATTACTAGCGGTTCGGCCCGGCTTCGCGCGAATTTCACGATTGCCACCGTTTTCTCGTCGACGATGTATAATTGGTATTCACACGAAAAGCGCTTTTATTTTAACGCGATAATATATATAGTCTATGTCCATCGTGAAAGTACAATCTAAATATTGGTGAAAACAGTTTTGAAATCTGATGAGTAATTTCGGAAGTAACCTCCTACAAACAAACTTACAAACTCCACCTCTTTATTAAATAAAATTATCGAACAATTTTGTCTGAAAAATTGGTCGATAATTTTCTTTATTGAAGAATTCTAATCACACGTTAATCAAAGATTTGAATATTCCACATCTTTATAATATTATTAAGATTAAGATTATTTAAATGATATATAATATTAACGGCTCGATCCGGCTTCGCCCGAATTTGTAGATTTCCACCGTAAATTTGTAGTTATATCACAGAAAAAAATAATGTTTTGAAACCTCAACAACATGCTACGCACGTACACAGTAACAGTTCTTATACAAAGCAAGCGTCCGTAACCGGTGCATTTATACAGCACAATATGAGATCTCTCGCATACAACACGGTACGACGACTAGACTATCAGATATAGCCACGAGTTACAACACAGTACAGTAGTCCATCTGAACTCATTGCAATTACACGTTTAGTTTAGAAATTGACCGCCATCTTTATCGATGTATAGCGACAATATAGTTTTCCAACGGCTAAGCGGGAAACACTTTGAGATTGTGATGGACGAACTATTTACATACCTACAAGTTTGTACGGAACCCTCCGTGCGCGAGTCAGGCTCGCACTTGGCCAGTTTTTTGTGACAAACTGACAAACAAACTACAATAGGCAAAACGCACTCGTATAAAAAATCAATGAACTGGTAAATTCGTTTCATTTTATAGGTTGTGCTTTTGAGTAGATTTCAAATACAGTATGTGTAAAAAAACGGTTGTTTACATAATTCTAAACAGACTCAAGTATTATTTATTTGACTTAGAAGTGCGGTTTTATGTTTGCATGAGTAGTTTTTGTGTTTTGCGGTTTTGTTGCTCAAACAGCGAACGTGTTTTGTGGTCTGCTCAGAAACTGAATACTACAATATTTAGTATAAATTGCAACTGTTGCTTACTATCCATAAGAATAATTTATATTCCATATTTCCATTCTCTCTGCGAACGGTAACAAAACCGTCACAGTCGTGCGCAGTCGCTAAAACGAAACTATTACAATATCAATTTTGGAACATGTTTTAGTTAATGCGCAAAAAATATTTTTTTTGTGAATAAACTACAAATTTACGGTTTTCAAAATTTTTCCTTTACTCGCGCTATATTATATTGCTTCTTGGCAAGTTTCTTTATTCAAGGTCAATAAGAAGTACCCTATGGGCTATGTGCAGGGAGGCGGAGTTACAAATTTTTCGATGCGAGCGTTTGTGGTGAGCACTGTAAACTTCAAGGTCAAATTTTCCGTATGTCAGTGAGCAATGTTTATTAAAAGTGAAAATAGTTATAATTTTATGAAGTTTTTTAATTACAAAGAAAACATAGGAAAACTAAGCGATCTGGAAATGATTGTTGTGTTTCGGACTGTTGCGCTGATGGCGATTTAAGTAAAATAAAGACCATTGGCGCCCTAATTTGACATTCCGCTGTCAGTGTAAACAAATTAACATCAGATTTCCTTATTACATTTTTTTTACACATCATGGCCAACTAAAGTTTTTGACTTATCACCTTAGAAACATGTCGCGATTTTCATAAAAAGTGAGTTCAATAATTCTCTATTACCCACTAGCGGCGCTAGTAGGCTTCGTGCTCTTCATATTTGCATACCAAATAACCTCCCAAAATTTGGTTTCAATCCGTTCATCCGTTTGACCTGTATCGTGTTCACAGTCTAACAGACTAACATAGACGCACAGAGTTTTTCCAAAAATATGTTTTTTGGATTCGGGGTACCCCAAAACGATATTGTAAAAAGATATTGTAAAATTTTTGAAAAGTGATTTTTGACCTAAACTAGTACCATTCCTTGTGGGTTAGAATCAGCGTTGCCAGTTTTTTTTTGCCAAGTCGGGATTTTGGAATCCTTTGAGTGAAAACAGCGGGATTCTTTCGTCGAAAGCGGGACATAGTAAAAAAAAGTATATAATCAGAAGTTTTCAAATACCTATTTATCTTTTTATTTGAATTAAAATTACGGTTACGTGACAATAAATAGCAAAAATAGCCATAGAAAATGTATTTTAATAAGAATATAATATTTTAAATCAGATTTACCCTATCGCTAAATAGTTGAGTTTTATTCGTCTTCAGAATTAAAAAAAAAAACAGAAATCAAAATCAAAAAAGTTTTATTCATTAGAAAAATATGGCGTTTCAAACAATAGTCTGTGGAGTGAGTGTTACAAATTGCAACTTACAATAAGAGAATAATTATTTATAAGAATTACTTATTCATGATATTTCTGTGAAGATTTAATTTCTTTTAAAGTTATCCCCGAGCTATCCCCGAAAAGCGGGACTGAGCCTGTCCCGCGCGAGACATTTAATTTTGATTTAAAAATCAGGACGTCCCGCCAAAATCGGTACGTCTGGCAACGCTAGTTAGAATGGTAATAACCGCGAAATTCGAAATTCTTTAAGTCACATATTTTTATGCCTTAATATCGATAATATCATATCGGGAATGTAAATACATCGATATTTTCGTTTCGATATTATCGATAGTATCGGTTGACCGATATATCGTTGCAGCCCTAGGTGAGACACACTGTACATGCTTAGCTCAATTTATTCCTGTACTCAATCTAATCAAACTGATCACCACAATTACTGTCAGTCTGAGAAATGAATTATTCCCTGGTGAATAAATTTGAATAACGCACTTGATATCAGTTATCACAACCGCGACCTTTGCTCCGGTCATCCCGGACCGATGACAATTTCACCTCTGGGAAATAACTAGTGTTGCGTAATATTGCGGAATCGCACACGACAATCTGAGCACAGTGAATCATATAGTCGACTTGATATTCTGTCTGTTATCTATACTAATATATAAAGCTGAAGAGTTGGTTTCTTTGTTTGGTTGAACGCGATAATCTCAGGAACTACTGGTTCAAATTAAAAACAAATTTTTTGGTTGGATAGCCCATTTATCGAGGAAGGCTATAGGCTATATAATATCACGCTACGATTAATTGGAGCGGAATATCAATGAAAAATTTTGCAAGATGTATCTCAAAATTAGTCCGTCCGACAAATATTATCAGGTGAAATGCCTTAACTAAATATTGCAATATTAGCGCGTCACGTTCACAAGCCCGGATAGCTCAGTCGATAGAGCGTAATACTCTTAATGCCAGGATCTTGGGTTCAAGCTCCACGTCGGCGAACATATTTTTATTTTCTACATTGCTTTCTTCTAAGGCTTACATTTCACTTTTTTAAAATTTTATTACGACTAATTAAAATTAAATAAATCTAATTAATAGCTCATTTGAAAACTGTTACAACTATAGGTACCTATATAAAAATAACTTTCCTACAGTGTTTTCAATTAAATATATGTTATATTAAAAGAAATTCATTACTTAAAAATAGTATAAATAGGGTAGGTACTGCTTTTTAACAACAAAAACTTTTGAACGGTAACTCCGATCATTATGAATTTTGGACACAACATTTATCTCTGTAAACTAAGATGAATGTGCGTACTCATGTCCCTCCCTTCCCCATTCGTTCTTTTGCACCCGGGTGAAACCAGGTGGGACCGCTAGTTATAAAATAAATATTGAAAGAAAAAAAAACACTAGTAAAACAATAAATGTCACTCCAAAATCATATTTTCCTGTTAGAAGTATAATTATATTTCCGCATTTATCAATTTTGTTTTGAAAATAGAAGATGAAGGAATCAGTTTTTTAGATACGTTTACCACGTAACATCCTAAAAAAGTAACGACTTAACTGATTTTGAAAAAAAAAAAAACTTATTTCAGATTATAGTAACGTTAACACGAGTCGATTAACACTCTAACGTAGTCGATATTATTTTTATTCTCGATATTTCGTCTTAGAAAGAAATGATCACGTAAGTACGTACGTACATATACACACAGAGAGAGAGAGGTAGAGGGCGAGAGAGATAGAGGCGATTTTTCAAAAATAGTGTAGTGATCTTGAAACATAGAAATTTGTTAAACATTTAGATTTTGATTTTCGAACTCTTCCCAATGTACAGAGAAATTAAAAACGTGTTTATTTTTGAATAAAATAATTTAACAATAATTATTTACTTACATAAGAAAAGAGGCGAATAACCTTAGTTGTCGAGAATCTACAATGTACAATAATAAAAATTTGTTAGCAGACTTTTTACTGCTGTTTGGACGCACGAAGATAGTACTTTAAATAAAAACAAAAACAAAAAGTCGTGTACAGCAATTGACTACCCATTCATTAATATTAAAAAACGATGTTCTGGCCGAGATACGAACTGAGAACTCGATCATTAATGTTCATTTAACACGAAAAACTCTAGAGTAGGTGAGAGGCGTACCAATGCAAGTTATATTCCGCGAAATAATTATCGTATCATATGGGTTTCCACTTAAAAAACGTTTAAACTTGGAATACATCAAGTAGGTATTATGAAATTAATGACTGATGGAAGTTTTTTCATGCTGGGTTGGAGAAAGGATTGTCAAAAAAATTCCAGCCAATTGGGCGACGGGACCATTTCAACTTCAAAAATGTTGACATTTGATTATATAATAAAGAAAATAAAATTTCTGATATCGCGTGAGGTGACGCGGGTAATGGTTAGTATTCAGTATAATTTTTACTATTCGTTGCCACGGTTACCTACATAATATGTTCCGTCATGTAAAAATTAATCAAAGCATGCCGAACTAGTTTATTTCTGACAGATCCATAAAACAAAACACCGGCTGATTTTTTTTTTATTTTTAAAATATTTCCGAAACTATAAAGTTTAGAATAACATTTTTTGAACGAAACTTTCTTGAAAAAATAAATAGAATAATAAGCCGTTATGATCACAACCTAAGGTCATTATCATTTTCTGACAATGTTTCCTGCATTCTGTTTTGAGTTTTGAACTTCATTTTAGATTTTCCCATGGAAACACCCATTTGTAAGGTGGGTCAGATGTCAAAATTTTAATGATTGTAAATACATGCCTTAGCGATGTAAAAAGAATTGGAATGTAAGGTTATTCTTTATTTCTCTCAGACTAGTAGTAATAAATTAGGCCATACGCATACTCTATCCTCTAACCAATAAACAAAAACAATGATATATCGTCGGTGGTTCTGTAATAGCTCATATGTACATAGTTGGCAGATTTTACGTTTTTTAGGTGAAAAGATTCAGGAAACGAAGCTCTATACACTAGTAATACCTACAAATTAATTTTACAGTAATCAAAAAGGGGAAGTAACTCTTATGTGAAAAGTTGTATCAAATAATTCCTTCCATGTGCCAATAAATCCGAAATTAACATTAAATATTTTTTAAGAAAATACTTAGTCTTAATTAAACATGTATAGTGAAGATAAGTATGAATTAGTTATTATTAATATATCTCTAAAATTGCTAGTTCTTACCATCCATTGCTGAAATAACCACTTTTTGGCCTTTCCTGCAAATTTTACTTTTTGCACATAGGAGGTATTACAGAACCAACGACGATATAGAGAAGGTTTGTCCACTAGTGTACGTCAATCCTCGGTACTATACTTCATTTGTTAGTATCTAAGCAATTGAACTGATAGCACAGGAGTGCTTTGAAAGCATAATTATGTTAATCCAACTTTTAGCAACAAAAAAAGTTACTTCGTTTAAGTTTTTAACGAGAAATAATTTAGTTATATTGCACCGTGATTCATAATAATGCAAACATTTTCAAATAGAGTGGACCCCCGGTAATTTGACAAACATTTTGCAGGGCAGTGTCGGACTATCGAATTTGTCGGATTATAGAGTACTGCCTAAGAATATCACAATTTTCTTTAATTGTCAGTGTTTTGTGCTTTCGCTTCTGAGCTTGTGATGACATTACCAGGTAAGAATACGTATTACACAAAGAATAAACAGTAAACAATGAACACACGCTAGACCGCACCGCTATCTTCTTCAAACTTCAAATTCAAACTAACCAATCAGAATCAAAACAATACCCTACGCGTCGAGCACAATAGTAGTGGTGCGTACAAGTTATAACTTGTTCAATCATGCATTAGCGAAGATTGTCAAAAAAATATTCAATAATAAATAATAGACCATGTCGGATTACAGGGGGTGCCGGATTAGACAGGTGCCGGATTACCGGAGGTCCACTGTAGTAAAGTGATAACAGCATGTACATCAGCTGTTGCAGTAGTGTCTTCGATCTAATTGCGTTTAGACATTCAAGTTGATTTTGCAAGTTAGAAAGTCGTTGTCGATCGGCACGTCTCAAAAAGCCAACTAGGTATCCCTACCTAGAAAAAATGATCTTACTATCTATTTGCGATATGCGATTTGAAAAAAAATAACTTTAATTGGAAGTCGTCTTGGTGCTCTAGTGATCCTGAGGTCATGGGGCTCGGTTACAGTAAACCCCTTACATTACCAGTTTGCAAAATTTTCAAAGTTTTATGTCTTGTGAAATCTGTGCTCTCGAAATGCGACAAAACATAACAAGCGTCATAAGATCTGTTGTCGAGCGTCTATAATAACGAGTTAGTATGAGTTTTGCACAGCTAGCAAAGACAAACGCAGTAACAATGGCTTTATACACATGATTTCGAAAATTGATTCACCGATTCAGAAAATTGAGTGAGTATGTAACTTTTTAAGTTCAGACCTGTTGCTTTGTTTCAGATTCTTGTGGTATATATTATAGATCACGTGACGTATATTAATAAAACCGCGTTTAATGTATCTCCTGCTAACAATGAACTAGAAACAAAGTTGCAATGTACCTTGAACCAAAGATACAGGTGAACAAAAAATCATAAACTTACAAGAAACAAAATTCAGTGTTATCAATTCCTAAACAATAGATTATTTTATTTGAAGTAGTGATGTGTCGCTCCTGAGCGAGTCGTTCATAATGAACGACTTCTTTCTCGGAGCGGAGCGAGTCGCTCTTTTTTTGTGAATGACACTCCGAGCGCCATTGCTCTGTGCTGACCTATTCTGTACTGTTGAATACGCACATTTACAGCAACAAAGGCCACAGAGGCACTAGTGAATTTTGCACGTACGGAGTTATCTTTGTTGAGTCATTTAATATTGAATGACACACTGTAAGTGTAATAGTACTAAGCTAACAGTGACATAAACCATTCACATTGACGTCGTTGACAAAGATATCATGTTGTAACAATAAACATTATTATTGTTAAGCTTTTTTTATACTTTATAGTTTATCCGAAATGCGAATAAATTAAGATCAGAATCATATTAAAATGAGCTCAGAGCTGAGTGTGTGTATTGTGCTGTGCAAATGCTACGTGACTCCTGAGCATGCATGATGACAGTTCACACCTCTGCAGTCTACACTCTTGTGTAGTGCGTACTGTCTAGTGTCGCTCCTTTGAACGAATCGCTATGAGCGACTCTTTTCAGTGAGCGCAGCGTACGGAGTCAGCTCCCAATAAAGAGTCATGTGGACACATAACTAATTTGAACATACTATATCTCGAAGCAGTCTTATAAATCTTTTTTAATTGGGACAACATTTTATTTGTCAAATAAGTACATGCCAAAATGGAAAATCCGTGACTAAAATAAGGAAATAATTAAAATTGATTGTCTATGAAAAGTCAAAATTAAATATTTTAGAGACCATAAGAATCGGGTTTATTTTTTAAAATGCAAGTCCAGCTAAGAAACTACTTCTGTTTTTGCTAAGATTCAATTTTCATATTACAGCTACCGACTTAAAAAAAAAAAATAAACTCATTACACATTGTTAGTTTAATTTGAACTTTTTATAGATATTAATTTTTAAATATTTCCCATTTTTTTATATTTACTAATTGTTGGCAAAGTTTGGCCATTAAGTCGTTATAGTCGACTAATCGATATTGTTATAAACTACTATATTCTTACAATAATTCGAGTATTGTGTGATATGTTGAAATTTATCTCAGTAACTTTGTAAATAACAAAGTTATAAATTTTATGGGTACAAGTTTTTTGATCAAACGATAGCTAAACGATAAAAGTAATGCGCATTTGCAGGTATAGCCTTTAGTTACCTAAATACTATCTTTTCTTACGACAATGTCAACAAACCTCACTGTTTTTGTTTAATACAAAATTAAGTTTCAATATTTGAGTCGATCTTTTTTCCAGAAAGTTTATTTTTTTACAATTCGTAATTTAAATTATTTCACTCCGTTGGTTTATTTAATTATTATTATTATTGCTGTGTCATATTGCATATGATTTTACTGAACTGTGTTTAAAATTTAAAATGTTGCAGTTAAATATTTATGGATTTACGTATATTTAAAATATAAAATTATATTCTTGTTTGTGTGAATGTTGAATTATTAAATCAAACATTAATATGAAAACATCACAAAATCTATAAATGAAGTACCTAAATATTGATACAGAATTTTTTGTGATTTCATAACACTTCTTTCCGCACCCGTTCTTCCACCGTACAGACACGTACCTCCACCACATTTTGCTTAAGCCTAGGTTTCATAAAATAGCGATACCGTAACATTATGGCCTCAATATGACGGTGAATTACGTAACAAAAAACGTGTGCATAGAAGTAAATCGATGTGGTTTTCTCGGTAAAGGCGGTACCACCGTAACGTAAAATAAGGGCATCTATTTATTCTATGCACATGTTTTTTGTTATATTATGACACCGCTATCGTAGAAAACCTGTATTTTATAAGTTATAAATGAATATCGTTGTTTTCAATTATTTTTAATTAACGTTATTATGCGTTGAAAAAAAACTAAATAATTACATTATTATAATTCAATAAAATTTGAAGTTTAATAAAAACGCATTTAAACATTAACATTATAGTTTTTTTCTGTTTAACAACTATAATCCAATATTCTGTCATTTCTCTGAGTGCACTGTGTTATAATAAATAGTTTAAAAAAAGAAAATCTTCATTGCGTTACTTATAAGGCCAATAATATTGAAAACTTGTATTTCCACCACATAGTCACGTACTCCCACCACATTTGGTTTATAAGTAAGTTTCGTTGATTTCAAATTTTATTTTTTTTTATTTGAATATATAATAAATATGGAATCAAAAAACAAATATAAACCAATAAGATTAAATAAAAAAAAAACTTGGCTTATAAGTAAGTTTCGTTGATATCAAATTTTATTTTTTTTATTTGAATATATAATAAATATGGAATCAAAAAACAAATATAAACCAATAAGATTAAATAAAAAAAAAACCGGGTCGCAGTATCAAACCCTGCCGAGAATATAGTGAATTTGCTAATAGTGTGGCTCTATTATATGAACTTAATTAATATATTCCTTAAAATATATTTCTTCTTACTTAATTTCAAAATTAATATTCAGTAAGTAGGGATTCACTTACTGAAGGGTGTATTTAATTATGTATTTCAGTAAGTGAATCCCAATCCGCAAACTAGTGTTTTCATAAAATTTGTAAGCCCGGTCCGGTCGGGCCGATTCTATTAAAATTTTAACAGCACATTTTAATAAATACTGTTGCGCGCCCCTGTTGGGACGACTATGGGCTCCATAGAATGTTCCAGTCCACGAGAACAACAACAATGGAAAACAGGTAAAAAACCTGACCTGCTTAGAATCACCTGGAGAATGCAAAGCATGTAAGGAAAGGTTGAGATGCTTCCAGAACATTCGATAGGCGGAGGACGAAGCTATAAAATGCGAGTGGAGTGGTTACATTACTATAGGATTAAATTTCAAATTTGAAACAGTTGTGAGCATTTTTTCGGTACTCGATGCGTTCGTACGAAAAGTTTGCAAAGATATTTTCAGACCACCTGTATGATTTCCTTATCTTTTACATAGGTTGTTAGCCCTAAAGTCATCAACACGGAAGACATAACAATGATGGCAAACATAACTATTATCTTTTCTCGATTTTTCCGGTTTGTTTTCAGATAAACGTTGGCCATACGAATTAAGACACCGGTAATGTGCCTTATTATTAACATACTGACTGTTCAAAAAAAAAACAAACAAACAATGGTAAATAGAGAAATGCCCAAAATGGAAGAAAAGCTTGCGATCAGGATATAGTTAGAAGGGGCTGATTGCAAACTACAGACGATTATTAGTGAATTAAGCATTAAAAATAGTAGCTTTTTTCCAAAATTCTTTTCTGAATTTTTCTTAATAAAAGTAATAATGCGTTTAACGTCCGTTTCTCGACTTTATGTCATAACAGACGCCATTCGCACCATTACCATTTTTTTTCTACCGGACTTCCGGTTATTTTCTACATTTTTGCGTCTATTTATCGAGGAAGGCTATAGGCTATATAATATCAAGCTACGATCAATAGGAGCGGCGCATCAATGAAAAATGTAACTCAAAATTTGTCCGTCCGACAAAAACTTTTGAACGGTAACTCCGATCATCATGAAATTTGGACACAACATTCATCCCGGCAAACGAAGATGAACGTGCGTACTCATGTACTTCTCCCCATTCTTTCTTTTGCACCCGGTCTAAGAAAATTGTTATATCTACTATATTATTATCTGACATTGGTTCCTGAAACTCGGCATTACTAACGTATTTTTGATTCCAGATGGAAAGCGTTTAGTAAATATTGTATATATGTGGAAGCGACACGAAAACCTTTGTGGTAGCTGATAGTCGATATTCAATGTTTTCTAAAATATGATATGCCTGTCAAAAGCACACATTGTAAAAAATATTTTGCTACCATATTTATATACCGTAGCCGGCTTCAGAACTTATCTCGACCACAACTGAAGTAATGTGATATTATCGCTGTTTATTTATAATAACTGGTAAGTGCTCGAAATTAAATCGTAATTCGTTAAATTTTTAAGTGTGATGAAGCACGGTAGCAACAACCGTAGTGAAACCTTCAGCTGTATATTATTATATTATATTATATTATACTATACAATAATATAAAAGTAACCTAAGTTATTCCTTATAACATCCGCTATCTGCCAGTTAAAGTTCCGTAAAAATCGGTCCAGTCGTTTCACCGAAGACTTTATTACTGTTGCCGCTATACCGTGTTTCATCACAATTGCGTGCGGAGCCGCGAGGAGCAGCTAGTAATTGATAAAATTTAAATGGTCACCAGAATGCAATTGGTAAATATTTTTATTTATTTAGTAAAAGTCACCAACTGTTATCTTGGATTATTATCATATATTATACTATTATTTTTAATAAAAACTGATAATCTGGTTGATACTTTTATCAGTTTTAATTAAAAATACGTTAGGTGTTTTCCAAATACTGACAATGACAATACAAAATTGAGAGAAAAAATTTACTGTGAGTATTCAATACACATAAACTTAATCAAAAATGTTGAGATATCGTGTTTATAATTTAAAATTTCAAATTCAAAAGATTTCTCTAGTTATTCCTGTCCACGCCCCTAATCTTAATTTGAAATTAATCAAACAATTAGCTCAGATGATTTTCTAGAGTAGAAATAATCTATAAAAATTTGAGGGTTTACTTACAAGCTCGGAAACCAAGAAGAAATATTGTTTCAATTTCGACTCAGGGGAGTTTAATGCAAAACTGATAAAAGATGGTTGAATAAAATAAAAATGTTTTTATAAGAAGCTAAAAAAATTTACTGCTTTACTAAACGTTCTTTTGTCTTATGCTTGTCGAGTTAAAGAATACGAAAAATACTGTTATAGTTGAAAAACAAAAAAAGACAAGATAAACAATAAAGTTTATGGAAAGTGAATGAAAAGAAGAAAAAAGAAAGGTAAGTGTAAATTCGAAAGGATACGCTTGTACAATATGTTTTATTAAAGTGGGCATACAGACTTAAAATATATAATAATAGGTGGGTATCGTACGTCGTTTTAAAATGTGTTGACACTTTTGACACTGTTGCGTTAGTTAAAGTGTAACGACATTTTTCTTTGTAAATTACACTACACTAGTATCCTAAAGACATAATATATTGTTATGCCCGTTTTAATATACAGCATTGACTCTGCTGAAAAGATATTTTAGAGATAAATTGAACATTGTTTATCTTTATATAGTTCTCCCGCCAAGACTGTCTGTCTGAACGCGATAAACTCAAAAACTACCGAACGGATTGTCAAAACGAGCAGCCATTTTGTATTTAAAATAGAAAAAACAAGATGTTATTTGCTTTTTTAAACGGTTTTATTAATCTGTACGCTGCGTATATTTGTTGATTTGTAATTAATTGTAATCACAATCTTCATACAATTTGATGAAAAGATTATATTGAAAGGTATCAATAAATTGCCAAAGCAAATTGGGCCCGGCTTAGGGCTTCACACGAGACGAGAGTAGACGAGACTATCAAAAATCTCGTCTCGGTCTCGTCAATCTCTAGAAAATTCAGTCTCGTTCAAGTCTCGGTCTCGTCTCGTTACCAGATGTCTCGTCTCGTCTCGCTTAATTTTAAATAATGATAATATATATTATATAAACTAAATAATAAATAATAATAAGTAGTTTTTTAAAGCTATATTTATTACGTTATTATATAGAAATATTTGAACATATACATAAATTTTTTTATTTTACACACTCAGATTTTATATTTTGTAAAATATATTGTTTTTTATTTCGACCTTTTCTAATTTTTCCAATAAAAACTTTATAAAAAAAAATTTAACGAGACCATAAACGAGACTCTCGGGTTGCACTGTATGTGGTCTCGGTATCGTCCAAAATATTTACCAAAACGTATCGTCTCGTCTCGTCTCGCTTTTCCGAGACGAGAACGAGACGAGACGAGAAAAATCTCGCTCTCGTGTGAAGCCCTAGCCCGGCTGGTGTAGGGGAGGACAAACATTCGAAGAAATTAATTTTCTCCAATGACTATTGAGCCAGGCTAGGCCCTAGTCTTCGGCAAATCAAGTTCCGTTGAAACCCGATTCATATAGGCAAAAGGAGTAACGTTTTTGAATCAACGCCCTGTATACATATACAAATCAGTATGTAAGGAAAAGACACAAAAAAGTTATTGTCTATGCGGGATATCTTTTTTCTCAAGAGGTGCCGGTTCTATTCTCGGTGATGTTATTTATATGTCTGGTTGGTATAGGAACGGCGCCGATCAGTCCCATGCCCCCGTGGTGTTCCCGCCCGCACTTTTCGACGGCGACGACATGAACGATATCTATGGTCAGACACCCTAGTGAATTATGTCTTAATATATTAAGTATCGACTTTACTTAGTATATAATTCCGTTAGTACGCAATACAAAGAGATGGTGCTGCAACGCTAATCACTTTTGTCCGGCATCTTAATATACTGTCTCTCTCTGCAAAAGCACTGCGAAATTCATGAATATTTGGAAAAATATAGTTAATAAATGTCTTCAGTATAAAGTAGTGTTGATTTAATAGAATGTTACGATGAAGGAAGGTTTTGGTTGAGGATCATAACCTTCCTTCATCATAGTTAATTAAAAAATCAAAGACATGTTTTGTAATTTATATTTATACTAATATTATAAAGAGAATCGTATATTACACCACAAGGGCCGAAAATGCGATATTTTTGCCTTGCGTGCCATGATATCTGAGGCTAAAGCCGATGGCATCATGGGCAGTGTGGTGTATACTATTTTTCTTCATACCTCGGTCGTAAGCACGCTTATTAAATACATTAATTAAATACATAAAAACACAGATAAATTCCAAGCAAGTAGCTTTGAGTTTATACGTAAAAACACGAATGACAGCTGTTCGCGACTATTAGCTAAAATGTAATAGGGTTGCTATGGAAACGACATCTAAATAACAGT
The DNA here is from genome assembly GCA_963575645.1 of Xanthostigma xanthostigma. Taxonomy (NCBI): domain Eukaryota; kingdom Metazoa; phylum Arthropoda; class Insecta; order Raphidioptera; family Raphidiidae; genus Xanthostigma; species Xanthostigma xanthostigma. The sequence goes on from OY754470.1 coordinate 47,132,053, forward strand.
TGATTTGTTGTTTTTGCTTTACTACTATAGCCTGAACGTACAAACTTCCCGCATTGATGCCGAAAGTATGCGCTTTCGATCGAGGTATGAAGAAAAAGATTTCTAATTTTGTTTGTAATAAATAAACTCAAAAACTATTGAATCTATTTTAAAAATTCTTTCACTGATACTTTGCTAAATTATCACTGAGTAACATAGGCTATATTGTTAATCGAGTTAAATTAGGAATCCCTACGAAAACTCCAATAATGTAACCCAAGATGTAATATTATATAAAGAGGTTAAGTTTGGATGTAGGAGGTAAACTACTCATCCGATTTCAAAATTTTTTACTGCCGACAAAAAGTGGCTAGTGTTTCAAGTATGGATGTAAAATATGAGACAAAATTTGCTGGGAAAAATTTTGACACAAACCATTTCGTGTTGTGACCGTAGATATAGTTCCTATTGTTGTGGACTCTATGATGATGAGTTATCGATTTGAACAATATTCACAGTCTACACGCAATCGGCCAACTCTATTAGATTAGCCTAAAGCATGTGAGACGTTCGGTTGATTTTTTCCTCAGAAAAATCTCCAGGGCCGAACTAGGCTTTAGTTTATTAAATTTATTTTATTAACAAATCAAAAAAGAATACATTGTATTATTAAGACCCCGATTAGTGGTGTGCCATTATTTATGAGTAGTTTTTTCCGCACCTGCAATCGAGTACGTGTTAGTCCAGTCAAAATAAACATTTCAATTCACTATACTTCGCATAAAGCTGAAAATTGGTACAGGTCTTAAGTACACTATTACAAATAAAATATCAAAAGTTCCTACCGATCCTACATCTGCTTCAAAATTTAGTCAAGGTCAAAGGTTAAAAGTATCGATTTTTTGCACTTTTAGCGTAAACGGTAAACGTTATCTAAAAATAGATCACACAAAAGTTGTAGATCATGCAATTGTCTACAGAAACTGTTCTTATATTTTTTTCCTATGAATCACTATTCTTGAGATATGGGACCAAAATGTCTATGTACGTATTTATCAAAAATAACGTTAAGTATTAATATGCATATTAGTATTTCCGATGTATGAATTTACCATACAAAAGGTGATTCGTAAGAAAAAAAAAGTATAAGAACAATTCTTGTAGATAAGTACATGATCTACAACCGTTGTTTGACCTATTTTTAGATAACATTTACCGTTTACGAGAAAAGTGCAAAAAATCGAAAGTTTTGACTTTTGATATTTTACTAGTGTGACCTGTGCGAATTATTCGCACTAAATAAGTATAATAATTATCACTTTACAAAATTATTTTTTAAATATGGTTACAGGTATTCAATTCGTTTCTAATTTTGCACACTGCTTATAACGTTCTTATTTTTGTTGTATTACAATATGAAGCTCAGATGACAGATCGAAGAAATATTTTACTAAAATTGTCATATAGAGGCGCAAGTAGCAAAAGCGTTGATATAAGCCGTCAGATGGCATCATGCAGCATTGCTGTGACGTTGTTCAGCGTTGCTCGCTGTTTCAAAATTAAAGCTGTTAGATGGCAGTATGCAGTATTGTGTCTGTTGTATTATAATATGAAGGTCAGATGACAGATCGAAGTGTTGACGTTGTTTCAAAATTAAAACCGTCAGATGGCAGACGCTGTTCAGCGTTGCTGTATTTTAATTAATTTACAAAAACAAAAGCAATAATAAATTTTTTAGTTGTCGATGTCAGTAGAGCAAGCAATTATCTGTAAAATGATATATAATTTATGTGGAGAAATTGTGAGGTTTTTTCTAAAAAGGGAGGCAAACATCTTTAACCTTAGCGTATTAATATATATAATTTGTAATAGTATACTTAAGACCTGTACCAATTTTCAGCTCTTTGCAAATTATAGTAAATTGAAATGTTTATTTTGACTGGAATATATACGATGTAGTAGATAAAATCTATATACCATTATTATTCATACTGCTGTTTAAAGATCAAGTTGCCTTTGCTTATATGTCTTTAGCTGGTACGACTTGGTTCAACAGTAGAGTAGTTTTGATAAACTGTCATATTATTTTCGCTTTAACAGAAATAAATAACAAAGTACAGCTTATTGTGGATTTTGAAACTTGACAAAAATAACTCTATCATTTTTAGATACACCGAGTGAATGTCACTGTATTCTTTGTGATTATATTTCTTTGATATTACACAATTTTTACAGAAATTAATTTTTTTTTGTTTGTCAATGTCAAACAGTTAGTTTTTATTATAAAAAAATAAATGTGTAATACTCGCCATGAATCTAAAATGTTCGGAAGTTAGTCACAAACAGCGTCGCAGAGGCACATTTTAAAGCCGTTATGACTCCCACCACGTCCCAGCTACTCGCACGGAACGTGCGCTCGTCGGTGATTGGCCGTGATCGCTCGTTGTCTTTGTCACTTGTCGCTTTCCTGCTTTAAAGTACAGTCGAGTACGCTATTGTCAAGTTGTTATTGTTATTTCAGTTTTGTTGAGTTGCGAGTTTGTAATTTTTCAACAGACTGTACATACGCAAGCCCGCATTCGCATCTAACTTCCGAGTCCTTTATATTCGTGGCGCGTATTATACACAATGCAATTGCTCGTATTCCTCTCGGGAGAAGGAACTACGACTAATTTGAAATTATTTAACCTCTATCACTTGGGGGTCGGAAATGAGTCATTTTTTATGATGATGACACTTGTGTGAAGAATTTTTATTTTATTTTTTTTATTTATTGTAAGTTTTAACACACAACATAAACTCTAAACGAAAATTTTCTGATTTTTAGCTTTAGGTTAAGGTTAGCCAATTAGTAAGCTATTAGATCATAGAAAAATTCAGGCCAAAAAGTGAGAATATTTTTTTTTTAATTCTTAACTTCCAAAATCGGATTTTTGTAAAAAGAAAACCGAAGTAGAATTTCTCGAAAATAACGCATTTCCGATCGTCAAGTGATAAAGGTCAAATAATAATAATAATAATAATAATCTTAAACATTTTTTCAATCAGTATAATTTTAAGCAAGTAACATAGACACATTTATACAGTTTTTAGTAAAAAATCAAGTCGTTTTTCAAGAAAAATAGTAATTTTAACACCTTTTGATGACATTTTATATTTTAATTTATTTTATACCTACATAACAACAATACTGAGAAAACAGACCGCATTGATTCTCCGAAGATGGCATAAAGATTGCCGAAACGTCAGACAATAAAAATGCAATAAAAACCTTCAGTATTTGCTTTGTTTCATCGATTCTATGCCACCAGGATTCTTTCTTTTTAATCTTCCAATAATAATAATAATAAAACTCTTTATTTATTCCAAACTAATCATGGTTTCTTATCCCGAGATTAACACGAGCCATTTCCGGTCATTCTGTATAAATAAATAGGTAATAGTTTACTATCCTATAATAATACAGCAAAAACTGTTTCATTATAGAAAAGAAGTAAGTACTTTTTAGTGTATTTGTTTTGTCAACATTCTGTTATTGTAAATGAATATTTTCACCACGACAAAGAGCAGTTTTGTTACAATATTTTTTCCATCTTCACGTGACAAATAACAGTCTGTTATCAGTTCAAATTGTCAACAAAACTTGCGCATTATTTCCGCAATCTGAACATATTCAGCTGGTAATTCGATAAAAATATGTTTACAACTTTTCATGTTTAGTGTAAGTTTTATGTTGTATGTCTGCATCCCACGCTGACCTCTGTCAAGTAGTTATTAGAAAAGTTTTCTCGAACAAATCATAAACACACATTTTTCTCTACACGTTTTAAATTGTATATAAAACACAGCGTTTAAATTTATTTATCCCTTAAGAACTTCGTTTTATAACCATTTTTCCGCAGAATAAAGTGTATGAAGATTTATTCTTTTATTTCAACAAAGACTCCATCAGGGGCGGACGGGTCCACAGGGATTTTGGGAGCCCGCCGAAACTGATATTGCCTATATTAGTTTATATGTACCTTTTGACGTGATAACGTCTTATAAATTGATGAATCACCAATCTTATAAATTGATAAAACACCGACTGCATGCACGAAAAAGTGTAACGTAACGTTCCTAACGTTCCTAACGCGTAACGTTCCGCCTGACCCTGTGCTTGCTTTTTGCTAATTTCTCGCTCAATTTAAATCAAATCGGTTTGAAACCAGTCTTAAACGAAAGAGGAGAACATTTTACATAGATTTCGTATAACAGAATTTGCCTAAACAGTTTTTTTATACAAATTTATATAGAAAAATAGCTGTATAAATGCAATGTTGTGTAATGCATGACGCGACGTGGTCGGTTGTCTTTGTTTGCCGTACATGGAAATTAGAAGCAAACGTATGTCTTGTCTTAACATGAAAACAGCTGCATTTCTAATGTTTAATTCAATTTTTTGACATTAGTATATTGTGAAATGCAAAGCCTGCTAAGTTAAGTATTGGAATAACTAATTATTATTAGAACATAATACTTTGTAAGTTGCAAACGTCACTTTTGACATTTCTTATCATTCCGACACCAAGGATAAGCGGATTGAAACCAAATTTTGGGAGGTTTAGATTATGTATTACGGAATACGTTATCACGTAAAACTATCGTCCGTAAACCGACTTTACAGACAACCATTTTTTTTTGTGTGCTAGAATGATTTCATTATTTATTTTTTGATAGATGTAATTCACAGGGAAAATTAATAATGCGTTTTTTGTCTTTGTTGCAATAGCTCTCACAACTGTAAGCTATAATTTTTGTGGCGGCGAATAGACAAGTGTCGAACGCCCACTTTGTACATTGCGGCAAAAAATACCGCTGGCTTTCTGTATAAAAAAAATAGTATTCATTACGGGATCGGAATCTTACTTTCTAATGTCCGCGGTGAACTCTAAGTTATATCCACGGCGGACACTTATGTCCACGGTGAAAAAAAATCAAGCCGACTGGGATTTTCATCGAAAACGCTCCATTTGAGATATAACAAAACAATGTATAGTGGAATTGTTGCTCTTTTATACTGCCGTAAAAACGCAAAAGGCAGTAAGTGGCTTAACTTATGAATTTGAGTAATCAAGATTTACTAAAAATGTATTGAACGTCCAGAATTTTAGATTATGGAAACCAAAACATGGGGGAAACATTTTTTAAAGACAATAAAATTATTGCTGCAGCACTTACTGCTGTCGTTGGTTTCAGTATGAACTCATTTTTCAACAAATGTCATTTACTGCCCTTTGCCTTTTTAGGGCAGTATAGGTCTACATGAAAACTCCGCGATGGCATATTATGTCTCTCTTTTAAGGATAGCTTACTATACTCATTTTAATGTTAAGTGATTTTCGTAGATACCAATTTTGCAACGTAAGTCGACGAAAACACGGTGGGAATCTACAAATTCGTGCCAAGTCGGGCCGGCCCGCTAGTATATATTTTATATATCTGACGGTCTGGCCAATATTGAAAATTTGGATTGGTTACGAAAACAAAGCCGACTTTGCTTCTTTGTCGCTCTATATTTAAAAGACAACTGACTACTGGAATAGTAAAATCCCATTTTTTTGTTTTACTTAACGTACTAGTGCGAAAAAGAGCCATTTTACCACCGTTTTAGAGGCATCAAAGCTGCTTTTTTAATAGGTCGTGCGAAAAATAATTTATTCCTGTTGATGGTTTTCTTTTTTGAAGTCGATAAACTTTATTTAAAACAGATCACTGATGTAATTTGATATGCTGTGTTTATAGACAAAAAACATAAGCGGGTTGGTGTAGTGGTGAGAAGACTCTCGCATTAAGAATGTACCGGGTTCAAATCCCGGCGGGGACGGAGCAGATGTGGCCGGGACTTTTTCCTGCTGCCTCTCGCCGAGAAACTAATTCTTGTACCGGCCATCTTGTTGAGGTATTCCATGGTTTTCCTCAATAATTCCAGATAAATATTGAGATGGTTTCTAATTCAAGGCCAAACTTCTATGCTCAAAGTTTGCCTACCTTCTCCTAATGTCCTAAAATTCCTTCATTTGCCCATTTCCATTAATGAGGAAGTTTAAAAATGTAGAAAATAACGGGAAATGTGATAGATGGAAAATAGTAATGGTGCGAATGGCGTCTGTTATGGTATAAAGTCGTGAAACGGACGTTAAACGCATTTATTATATTTTTTTAAACACATTCCATTTCAAAACTTAAGTTTGTATCATATCTCAAAAAATTATGTGTACCTAAGCAACAAGAAAATAAATAACACTCGCTTTTTCCTTGAAACGGGTTTTTTTATAAAAAAAATCTGTTACGTTCTTCACAATACGTGACTAATTTTAGCTCCGTAAACGAACATGTCGATGTTTATTTGATAGACTTAGAAAAATATTTATTTAATACGTTATTTTTCTTCCTCGATGTAATCTTTAATAACATCGCTGACAAACAACAAAACAAAACTTATTAAAAATGTATTTCTTTATTTACAGTTTGGTCAAGAAATTCGCGATTTATCTAATCGATTTCGAATTTAGATCTACTTTTTTCAATTCTGCTTAGCTCAATGCCTTTTTACCTGACTGCGGCGAAGCCAAAAGGAAGCGTTATGAGTTTATCAGTCTATGTTTGCTTGTATTTACGGATGTTCCACCGTAGCGCCTAAACTATTCATCCGATTTTGATAAATAAGGTATCAATCGAGACGTTATTATAGCCCGAGTAACATGGGCTATACATTTATTTTTGAATTTTGGTCCCAGGGTGAGCAAATTGAAAACAAATAAAAAATAATTTCAAAAAAATAACTAAGACCCGACTACTGAAAAGTGTGAAACAAGAAAATATTCTCATCTGAGGATAGCCGTGGTCGTATGCCATCTCATATATATAAGGCCCCTCTAGAGTCTAGATGTATAGCGTGATGCACTTTGCCCTAGAGCTTATGATCGCTTACTACTGTTAAATGTAATGTTTTATTAGGGTAGGTGGCATATGACCACAGCTATCCTCAGATGAAAATGTTTTCTTGTTTTATACTTTTCAGTAGTCGGGTTTTAGTTTTTGACGTGATAACGTCTTATAAATTGATGAATCACCAATCTTATAAATTGATAAAACACCGGCTGCATGCACGAAAAAGTGTAACGTTCCTAACGTTCGTAACGCGTAACGCGTAACGTTCCGCCTGACCCTATGCGTGCTTTTCTCGAAAACGGCCCTAACGATTTGGATGAAATTTACTGAAAAGGGATTTTGGGGGGGCAAAAAATCGTTTTAGCTAGGTCTCATCTCTCGAAAAAATCGTTTTCTTACAAATTTTATCATTATAAAAATCAATTTTTTGACGTATGAAAATACTTAAATATTGTAAGTAGGTTTTGGAATTTTATATAAACAGTGAAACAATTGTTTTATAAATAGTATGACAGTTAATCTTTGAGACTTAAATAAATACGAAAGAAAGAAAGTTAATAAAAAAAATTATTTTTATAGGTGGTGAGTAATTTAATAAATAAAATTAACCTAAATTTGAAGCGAAAGATGCAATATCATAGATTCGAATTATTATAATTATTATATGTAGAATTTAGGTTATGTATTACGGAATACGTTATCACGTAAAACTATCGTCCGTAAACCGACTTTACAGACAACCAATTTTTTTTGAACTTATTTTTTATTGATCATAATGGGACTGCTATTCCCAGCGGTGCCGGTGACTCTTCCGGCTTGCTCAATGTCAAAATGAGGCCCGTTATAATTATAAGCGTAATGATTATATAACCTAAAGCACTCCCAGGATAAAGAACTATATAAACATCAAAACTTAATTGGTCGGTCGAGAGGTGTTAAGCTAGGAACATACACACTTTATGTAATATAGCGTCCCAGCGGGGCTTTTTAAACAATTTTCTGATATATCGAAAATTCGAAAACAGACGTAAATTAACACGTTAACCCCCACATGTATCAAACTTGATACCCAAAAAGTTTTTCCACTGAGACCCTGTGGTACGTGTTATTTAAACAGTTGTCTGTGTCGTTTGAACGTATAGACGGAGAGCTGGCTACGAAGAAAATGGGTGACTCGGTGCAGAGCTGAAAATTTGCAGATTAATAGGAGATAGTAAGTAAGTAGGGAAAAAAATTGCCAGAAGGCTAGGCGGAAGATAAAGAGCCACCAGAAGGCGCTAATGTTGCGAAAAATTAGTGCACATTTGGCAATTTCTATACTTATTCTGTAATTCAAAACTAGATTATGTATTATATATATTATACATTATATAGTTATAAGGGCATACTGAAAATTCAAACATGATATAATAATTACATTCGACAAATATCCAAAATTATTAATGTCATTTTGATAGAAATAAAATTAAATAAATTAAAAAAATTACGTTGTTATAATTTTATTAATGAAAATATATGACTATTAATTTTATTTCTCTCAAAATGACATTAATAATTTTGAATATTTCTAGAATGTAATTATTGTATCTTGTTTGAATTTTCAGTGTGCCCTTATAACTATATAATGTATAATATATACCGGGTGTCCCAGAAGTCATGCACTTCCTCGTAGGGATCTAAAGAGAAAATTATTCTGAGATGAAAAGTCCTTAGCCATTTTTTAATCAGACGCATAGATAATTAATTATTAATTAATGAAAGTGACCAATCAGGAGCGATTTGATTTGTTTTCCTCTCGTATTTGGATAACTGTCCTCCGTTGTCAGTCGTCTCTGAATTACTCCGATAATCTTTATTAAAAAAACATCCAGTGACTGTCGGGAGAAAAACAAATAAAATCGGAAAACAAATCAAATCTTTCCTGATTGGTCACTTTCATTAATTAATAATTAATTATCTATGCGTCTGATTAAAAAATGGCTAAGGACTTTTCATCTCAGAATAATTTTCTCTTTAGATCCCTACGAGGAAGTGCGTGACTTCTGGGACACCCGGTATAATATATAATCTAGTTTTGAATTACAGAATAAGTATAGAAATTGCCAGAAGTGCACTGATTTTTCCCTACATTAGCGCCTTTTGGCGGCTCTTTATATTCCGCCTAGCCTTCTCGCAATTTTGTCCCTACTTACTTGTACTATCTCCTATTATTCTGCAAATTTTCAGCTCTGCACCGAGTCACCCATTTTCTCCGTAGCCAGCTCTCAGCCAGTAGTTACCATGTAAGGCAGTTATAAACCGTTTAGGCTAAGAGCTAGTAAACATTTTTGAGTAGGTATTTGAGATCCCAGGAATTTGTTGCACTTCTTTTGTAATGTACATACGGTACTGTACATTTAAAACTAAATGCCAGTAAATTTTAAAATAATTGATTAGGATTCTGCAATCATTAACGATGATGAACATGATATAGTAGGAAAGCTAGTAGGTATACATTTCTGGGTAGGTGCTTGAGGCAGCGTCAAAGTTTGCGCAACACTTCTTTTGTAATGCTTGAATACAAAATCGAAAGATCTGACTCAAGGGTAGTGGGGCCTAACCAAGCCTTGAATTTATAACTTTGCGAAATTTTATACGCAAAAAAGTCCTTGAGATATTTTGAAGTTTTAATACCATCAAATTTAGTATTCAATAAAATAATAGTAATAAATAATAATAAAAACTGCGAATATTATACGTGAGTGCGGATAAGATGCCATGAGTAGGTTGAAGTGTGAGAGACAACTGTAAATGCTATGAAAGAAAATATTAAATACTGAATTACTAAATGAAGAATTATGATCGTTGTCAACACTTAAGGAGGTTGAAGCGTTAAACGAAGATAATGAAAAAAATTGAAAAAAAGTTTTTTTTAATAGATTTTTTTATGACAAAATCCAAAATCATTACGAGATTTATAAAGTTAAAAATTAAAAAAAAACTTTTACATGTAGTCTTATGGAAACTATGTCAACCTAGCATGCAAACGGTACATTTTAATTTTTTGCAAATAACCAAATAATGCCAGCGGTTCCGAAAACTAATTGGGTAACGCATCGATGTCTTACAAATATTTTAAATTTTTTTCCAATTTAATTAGGAGACTTTTAATCAATAAAAAAATTATTAAACCTTAGCAGTTTTCGATTATGGACTTTTATTCTTGACAATTTTAACTGAATTTTCAACTTTTTAATGGTTTAATTTTAATTTTCATTACTTCTTATTTGTTTTTTTAATTATTTACTGCAAAAATATGTAAAATACAGATATTTACATAAATTTATTTTTTCTAACCTAATTTTGTACAAAAAATTGAAAAGCTAGTCCATTAAGTAAAAGTGATTTATTTATTCCTTTATGACAATAATTTATTGGTATCATTGACTTACCTATAGTCTTTTATAAAAATTTATTCTGAAAAAGTTTCTATTTAGAATTCGACTTACTTTTGATTAGGACTGTAACGCATCAACCTCCTTAGTTTCTTGCCGCCACAATTTCAAATTAAATAATAATTAATTCTTTATATTATATTGTTCTCGCAGTTATTGGCGCAGGCGACCGTAGGTTCTTTGCGCTTATATATTAGCTTTATAAAAACGTAAAAAGTATATCCTTGTTTTAAAGTTCGCTTCTAGCTTTTGTCGTAACACACGTAATGAATATAAAAAAATGTGTCTTCGCTTTCCAGTGACGGCCTTAAAAATCCCATTCAACAAATAATTAATTAATCGCTTCTAACTGAAAATTGTCCCACAAAAATCTTTAACTACATTAATTACATACAAAAAATCACCAGACTAGCATTCTTGGCAGCTACCTAATTTCTTTTTGACAGATCTTCAGAATAAAAGAATGACTGATTTTTTTAGTTTTCAAAATATTTCCGAAAGTAAAAAGTTTAAAATTGTCTACGAAAAATAAAAACAATAATAAACCGTTACGAAAAGTATAACATTATAATACTAAAAACAGCGTTCTTGCACATGTTCGGATTTTCTCCAAAAACAACAGGACATGTCAAACAACTTACCAAAATTTGGCTTTGAACCTCTCAACCGTTTGATCTTTATCGTGCTTACAGACAAATAGAGTAACAGACAAACTTTTTCCAAAAAACATTTTTTTTTGGATTCGGGCGACCTCAAAACGAAATGAAAAAATATTGTTAAATTTTGAAACATAAATTTTGATCTAAATCAGTACTATATTCCCCACTTGTAGAGTCGGAATGATATAAAAAAAACAATGTTGTTCTTATAAAGAAATATGTGTGGTCACAATTGGCAAATAATAATAATAATAATAATAATAATAATATTTATTGGTTAAAAGACCAAAAGGCATAAGTTCAGCTATAGAAGCTGTTTTACAACTTAACCTATCATTACATAACTATAACACACGAGTACATGATTTATAATTTATAAAAATCATTATTGCATAGTGTCTGTGACTAACAAAATACATATCAATTTTATTAACACTTCATTCTAAAAATAGGAGAAATATGCATTTTAAGAAATATACATATAAAATCTACATATAAAATCCAACGTGGCTAATATTAGCATAGTCATGGCATAATAATATGACATTTTACTTTAAAATTATATAATATTGGAGACAACCCATTGCTCTGTTTTTTTTCTGAAGGGGTTTAATTTTAGAACTTTATATTCCGGTGGTACTTTATTATAGAGATTGGCAGCCAAATACGAAAAACTCCCTTTATATTTAGTTGTTCTATGTCTCGGGATTTCTAGTTGACATTTAGCACGGAGTTTGACAGAGTACAAATTCTCATTACGCCAAGATATTTTACCAAGCAAATATTCAGGTTGACCGGAGATAATCACTTTATGTAAGAGACATAAGAAATTTATAACCATACCATGATATATGCTAATCATATTACAAAGATTTCTATAGTTAGTTATGTGATCAAATTTTCTAATTCCACACGAAAATCGAACACAAGAATTTTGTAAGATTCTCAGCCTGGTTAAATCGGTAACCTTTAATTGTGGCACAAACACAGTATCGCAGTATTGTGCAATAGAAAGAACTAAGGATCTAGATAACGCGAGTTTGATTGTTTGGCTAAGATGTGAACGAAATTGATAAAGATATTTTAATCGTATGTATGCTTTTTGTAATACTTTATTTACGTGCTCAGAAAAGCTTAAATCAGAATCTATATAAACACCAAGGCTTTTAACAGATTCAGAAATAGCAAGTACATCGTTGTCAAACACAATATTTGAACTGTTTATTAAAAATTTATTACGGGAGATTTTATTACCTACTAATAATACAACAGACTTATTTGGGTTTACCTTGAGTCCATTTCGTTTAACCCAAACCGAAAGCCTCTGGAGGTCTTCGTTCATATATGATGTATACAGCGCTGTATCATCAGGATGAAAGCTCATAACAAGTTGGGTATCATCTGCATATGCATGTAGAGAGGTATATCTTAGTGCAGTGGTTATATCGCTAACAAAAATAAGAAAAAAGACCGGTCCAAGGACCGACCCTTGAGGAACACCACATAGAGTATTTATCTGTTTGGAAATTTTCCGTTCCTCCACTATGACTTGCCTGCCTCTATCCACAAGATAATTAGAGCACCATTTAACTGCATTACAAGAAAAGCCAATGTTCTTAAGTTTAGCTAATAATAACTGATGATGTATCGTATCAAAAGCTTTAGAGAAGTCTATTTGCGCTAGCAGTGATACATGTGAATTGTCGAATGCTGTTAAGAGTTCATCACATAGATTCAGTAAACTAGTTGCAGTACTAAAGTTTCGACGAAATCCAGATTGGGTTTTTGGTAAAATACCATACTTATTTAAGAAGTCTACAATTTGTTTGCAACATGCTTTCTCTAATATTTTCGATAACACCGGTAGGATACTGATCGGTCGGAGGTCATTAAAGGTCAATGGATTAGAGACTTTAGGCAGTGGTTTAACTAATGCAAGTTTCCAAACAGCAGGAAATTCTGTACTCAAGATTGAATGATTTATAATATGGGTAATATATGGAGCAATGTATGGAAGACACATTTTAATCATTATAATGCTAATCCCGTCATTACCAATCGCATGTGACTTTAGTGTCGAAACAATATTATAAATGTCTGAGACAGATATAGTTAGAAACTCAAAATTAATATTTGGATAAGAAGATTTATCATTGTTATATTCATCTATGATACTATCAGATAAAACAGCAGGTGATACATTTAAGGACTCATTAATTTTATCAGGATTGCATAAATTGTATGGCAACTGAACCTTTTTATTAAGTGTAACGCCCAATTTTTTTACATTGTTCCAAAGATCAGTGCTATTTCTTGAATTCCTATTGCAATAGTTGATGTAAGCCTGCTTTTCTCTTCTAATTGCAGCTGTGGTATAATTCCTTAGTTCTTTATAATACAGCCACTTGCCGTTTTCCCGGGTTTTTTTGTAAGATTGAAATGCTTTATCCCTTAGGTTCATCATAATCTTAATGACCGGCGTTATCCAAGGACAATAGTTCTTTTTTGTTCTGACTGTTTTAATCTCAGCATGCTTATCAAATAGCGAAAGAATTAGGGTATTGAAACATGACACTTTATCGTCAATATGTGCTTTATTAATTATTTCATTCCAATTTTGATTTTGAATGTCTCTTTCAAGTTCATCACGATCTATGTTGTTGTAGTCTCTGTAACTGAAAAATCTATACTGTGCACGTGGTTTAGGTATATTTAAGACACAATAAAGCAACTTATGATCAGTCATAAAATCCATTTCAACAACATCAGATTTAATGACTAGAGATGGATCAGAAATATAGAAAAGGTCAATTAAAGAAGCATGCCTAGGGGTTACGCGCGTCACCGATTGGATAATTTGCTGCATTCCAAATGCTGAGAACAAATTATTAAGATAGGTGCATTCCGGGGAAACTGTATCAATGTAATTAACATTAAAATCACCTGTACAAATGACGTGGTTGTAGATAGGAAATATGTTTGCTAATATACTCTCAATTACTCTAAAATTGGCATAAGGAATATTGGGGGGTCTATAAACCACCGCAAATGCATACTTAATTTTACCTATTGCGAAGTCTAACCATAGCTGCTCAACTCCATTGAAATCATAATCGTTTGCAAAATTTAAATAATTATATTTTATTGTACAACGAATATATACCGCTATCCCTCCACCTCTCGCATGACCCCTATCTGCGCGAATGAAATTATAGCCATCAATTGTATAGAAATTGGAGTCATGCGCAATTGTGAGCCATGTTTCCGTAATAGCAACTATGTCAAAATTATTTTCAAGTATGTAGGATTTTAAATCAAAGAAACTGGAACTCAATGACCGAATATTAATATGAGCCACATTAAAAATATTGCCATCCATCACATTGCAATAATGATTCGCCATTTTAACAAGTATATCATTAAATAATTTAATCAATCAATCGTTGGATCCGGAACTAAGGATCGAATAATAATATAATTAAAGTGTAACGTATTAAAAATTTAAAGGTTAAAAACAATTTTATCAGAATAATAGATACTTAAAATTAAACTAAAAGAAATACTATCTTTACATTCGGCTTTAGTTTGTCTCTTCGCCAATTTTTTTAATGTCGATAATGTTTTTTATTACAAACACCTGTGAACTATCATCTTTTTTCAACTTTACACCATTGTTGTCAAACCATGCATACTTGTAATTATTTTCTGTCTTGAACTTTCTTGCCTCATAAAACAGAGTATTGAAGTATGGTGTTAAGTGATGATTGACGAAAATTTTGGTATTAGGATTTGCATTTTTCCATATTAGCGAGGCAGTTAGTCTAGCCGCTTTACATTTACGAAATACCTTGTTTCGAATCCTGTCATCTGCAAATTTTACAATGACCGACCGCTGTCCACTATCTCGACGTGTGAAAATTGTTTTTAATGAGTTATTTAATCCAGCATAAGTGAACATCCTGTATTAGATTTTTAATACTAACTGTAACAATAATTTGTGACGCAAAGATACCCCGCAGTTTGATGGAAATAGGCGACACGTGATCAAAGCCGTTTAATATTATGCATATGTGGCGACGGTGGAGGTGCCGGTAATTGTGGTGGAAGCAACGGAAATAGATTTCACTGTATGCTGTACGGTATAAGTTTCTAAGGTTCCGATTCGGCAAAATCAAGGCCGCTGCACACGAGGCTGGTTTTGCTGCTAGAATCACTGCCGGGACTTTGTGCTTGATGACGGGCTGGCTATGAAGATAGAAATGACGTCACTGCGGGCTCGCGTGCTAGGCCACATGGTGGATATCAAAATTAGATTCTGGGCTACTTTTCTTTCTAGTTTATTGGCTTATTTTGATCAAGTATCTTGTCACGTGGGTGACAAACGTCCACAAATAAACATGGCGTCACAGCGTGGGTTCTGTTCAGAAATAATAAATGTTCACTTTTGTTAACATTCGAACTGTCACTGCGCGCGCACTAAACCCATCTACAAACCAAGCGAAGCGAACACATAAATGATATCACGAGTGGCCTTTAGTTAAATTCACAACCAGGAGACCCAGCTCGAGCGTAGCGGTAGACCGATATCTGTCGCATGAACCAATATGGCGCCAGCTACTGGGTAACGCACACACGTTCATGGCTTACATGTGTGCAGTGTATGTGAAGCTAAAAAACTTTGGTAACTATGGCGAAAAATGGTGGAAAGAACCGAAGTTTTCCCAGGTAGTGATAACAGCGCCATATTGCGTGCGCCAGAAAACGGTCCGTTTCGAAACACTGCAAGAAAAGGAAGGCTAAGACTCCTGGTTACAGACTTCATGGTTAAATTTAATCTTACAGTATAATTGATATTCATTTCTATTGAAGGACATTTATTTGGTTGAGGAACAATTGAAAAATAAGCTTTACCAGAGTATCGCTTGTGGCCAGCGTTTCGATAAATATATTTTCATCATCAGGGCCTCAATGCAAGTTGAGCTGGTAAATTGTGCATTGAGGTCCTGATGATGAAAATATATTTTTCGAAACGTTGGCCACAAGCGATACTTTGGTAAAGCTTATTTTTCAATTGTTCCTCAACCAAATAAATCTCCTTCAATACATATTTTTGGAACAAAACTTCTACTAACAATTCATTTCTATCTTATTGTTGTCAATGTTTAAGGTGTCATTTGAAAGCAGGGTTGCCAGATGACGGATTTTTTTCTCGTAGCAGTGTTGCTAAATATCTCGTACTTTCAACAGTTAATCTCGTACAAGTATATTTTTAAAGTAGGTATATCGAATAAAATTTATGCTATTTACTGTACTATTTAACTTTGAGTAGTCATATTCTTCGCGTTTTTAGCTGTCAATTCAAATGAAACAATTAGAACTGATAGTGATTAACATTAGTGTAATAAGGACAACAACATATAAATACATTAAACGGGGATTCCCCACTTAAGTTGTCTAGTTTCATATAGTGATGAGGTAGTGCATTTAGTGATGCGCCCAGTCGATCGTTTTGTGGTGTGTGAAGTAGGTAATTAATATGCAAATTCTTACACTTTTTGGCTGATACTTAGCAAAGGCAGTCATTGTTAAAATCTCGTACAAAATTGTACGAGAATTTTGTTATTCTTGTATCTCGTACAAAAACTGTAAATCTCTTAATGGTACGAGATTTCTCGTACGTCTGGTAAGCCTGTTTGAAAGCCATAGAAGTTTTGTTGGGAAAAGAGATACAATTGATTGTTTACTAGGTTGAGGAATAGAACTGGTTGTTCAGTCGACTTATTTTAGAATGATTTCAGCTCCGGTTCTGTTCTAGCTTCAATGTCATTTTACATTCCATTAGCTGCTGCACCAGTCACGTGTCCTTATGCTTAAGAACTACCACAGCCCTTGAATGCACGGCTGCTCTCGTTCAGAATTATGTTGCGCTGCTGCGTCCATTAATTGTAAACGAGGATTTATACAGGTGATTAATAAATTTCAGTAGAAACTAGCATTTAAATAAATAAAATTATCGACCAATTTTTCAGACAATATATATTAACAAAAAAATATAATTAATACATTAACGTTTCAATCCGGATTTGGATCTTCTTCAGAACTGATCTAAAAAATAATTAATAAGTATTTAAATTCTAATTAGCTTTTTATAAAATCTTTCAAAATTATTAATGATTATCAAAATAATGAAGAAATGACTACTTAATAAAAAATTCTTTGTTATTATTTTTTCATTATTTTGATAATCATTAATAATTTTGAAAGATTTTATAAAAAGCTAATTAGAATTTAAATACTTATTAATTATTTTTTAGATCAGTTCTGAAGAAGATCCAAATCCGGATTGAAACGTTAATGTATTAATTATATTTTTTTGTTAATATATATTGTCTGAACAATTGGTCGATAATTTTATTTAGTGAAGAGTTCTAATCAGACGTTAATCAAAGATTAGACACTAACATTACTTCAAGAAATCTTTAAAGTAGTGCCTTGGTACCAGCCAACGCTAAAAGTTTCGAGTCTATATCAACGTTTAGAAGACGGAAACCTAAAACTTATATGTCACTATATTTTACCATTCCAATCCACAAGTGGGAAATGGAACTAGTTTAGGTTAAAAATCTACAATATCTTTTCGTTTTGAGGTCCCCCGAATCCAAAAAACATATTTTTGGAAAACTTTGTGAGTTTGTTTGTCTGTTAGTCAGTGAGCACGATACAGGTCAAACGGATGAGCGGATTGAAATCTTATTTTGGAAGGATGTTTGGTACGTAAATATGAAGAGCCCTATTGTTTTTCGAGAAAATCGGCGCATGCGCAGAAGAGATAGATACTATAACGGTGTTTTTGTGTATTAACGGTATACTTGTGATAACGGTTTATTATTCTATTTTTTTTTCAAAAAAGTTTCGTTAAAAACATTTTATTTAAACGTTATTGTTTTCGAAATATTTTGTAAATAAAAAAAACCAGCCGTTCTTTTGTTTTGTAGATCTGTCAGAAATAAGCTAGTTAAGCATGCTTTGATTAATTTTTACATGACGTGGAACATATTATGTAGGTATCATGGCAACGAATAGCAAATATCATATTGAATACTAGCCATTACCAATGTCACCTCGCGCGATATCAGAAATTTTCTTTTCTTTATTATATCATATCAAATGTTAAAATTTTGAAAGTAGAATGGTACCGTCGCTCAATTGGCTAGAACTTTTTAGGCGTATATTTAACTAGCGGTCCCACCCTGTTTCACCCGGGTGCAAAAGAACGAATGGGGGAAGGGGCATGATTACGCACATTCATCTTAGTTTACCGAGATTAAGGTTGTGTCCAAATTTCATGATGATCAGAGTTACCGTTCAAAAGGTTTTGTCGGACAGACAATTTTTGAGTTATATTTTACATTTTTCATTGATGCTCGGCGTGATATTATTTAGCTCATAGCCTTCCTCGATAAATGGGTTATCCAACAAAAAAATATTTTTCAATTCGAACCAGTAGTTCCTGAGATTAGCGCGTTCAACCAAACAAACTCTTCAGTTTTATATATTAGTATAGATATTTATAAGCTAGAAACTCGGGTTAGTGAAAAACTTCCACAAGCGAAAAAGAGATCGCGGTCCGTTGAACTCTTGTCTATCCAGGTTCGACTGTATACGTAGAATGAGGATATGTTTTATTAAAATTACTGCTTTGAGAGAATAATTTCTTCCTGTAACTGCACCTCGACTACCTTGTATATTACGTCCCAAGTAGCATAAGTAAAACGGCAGCTAGAGGTGGTACAGACTGTTATTTTTTAATAACAGTTCCGTTCCCCTGTTCCGCTTACGGAACAGTTCCAAAAACCTGTTACTTTTTAACAGTTCCAAAGTTGGAACCTTGACATTCTCGGAATTGCTTGTAACATGCAACGTATAAAAATTTCAAATTATGTGTATTATTTGTATTTTTTCGTGAATTAATTTTATTATTCAAGTTTAATAATTTAAGGTACCTAATTATTAAAAAAAAACAAATAAATTTGTCGACAGTATATTAAAAATATACTTTTACAGAATATAAGTAACAGTTGTTCTGCAGAATGCATATACTATGACAAAATCAAATAATATTATTTCACCACAGTTCAATATTATTTTGTTAATCTGGCGTATGTAATATAAAATGAATAAGCCGTCCAGTTTTGTCTGGAACTTTGCGACGCATGTTAATGTGATGGTGTGATACTAAAATCGACTTTACGTACAATGTACGCTAGGCAAAGGTGACGAGCATAACTGTTGCAGTTTGCAACGTAGGTACTAGGTACAATAATTCACAACGGGAACGGAGAATGTTTATTTTATGCAAACGAACGCCCGTTATGTTATTCGGAACAGTCGAAGCATTGGAACATCCCGGAACAGGTATTTTATTATACTGACAACTGTTCCAATCTGTTCCTCGTTCGAAACTGTTCCAAAATAACTCTTCCTAGTATTTGGTATCATCTCTAACGGCAGCTATAAACTGTTTCAAAGTAAGTCTTTCCATATAATTATATATACACTATTCATCGTCCGATATTCATGGCATACTAAATGACGCGAGTTGAGCGTTAAAACAGTTGTTGGAGCTGAATTAATGAGAAAACTGGAGCAGCTTTGGATCTTCTAATTAATGGCGCAAAAGTTGCAAATAGAGGTATACACGCAGCGTCCAACTGAGGACACCTTGGATGCATTCCATTAATTATAATGAACCAAAGGTGTATCCGGGGCCATGCGGCAAAACGGCTTATTACTTATAGATCAAGCATAAATCTTCACGACCTTCACAGCTCGAAGCAAAAAAAGTCTGGTCGTGAAGGTACCCATGTTATTTAACGGAGTAGCGCACATTAGACCAGTACCTGCAGTCAGCAGACAGCAATGACCGTCAGTCAGTCTCCTGTAATTTCTATCTGGTGTGCTAATGATGTGCCGTTTTCCTTATTTAAATAAAATGTCCCAATCACCTGACTTGGCAGATATAATAAACAAAATTTTGAATCTAAAACCAGCAAAAATAAAAATATTGATAAAACAATTTGTTTACAAAAGGCAACTTAACACTAACAATTTTCGTGCCTGTGTGTGTTAAACCAACTAGATTTAATTTTTTTGTTTTTTTAAATGTGATTTTATAAATATACTGTCTCAAGTATTAATGTATAGATCAAACTCTAGTTTGATCCTGTCCCTATTGCCTAAATTTGTATATTTAGAGCAATAAACTATTATTATTATTTAATTTGCGTTGATAAAACTACTTGAAAACTCCAAATCTTCTTGGTTTTCGGGCTTGTATGCCGTGGTCTATTATTAATTCTACCTAACGTTTCGTCTACAACTGCGGTAGACATTATCAAAGGCGATGTGGTAGCGGGCGAAGTGTTCTTCTAGGCTGCTCACAGGTAAGTGTGTGGTCTACTGGACTTGTAGACGAAACTTCAGGTAGAAATACCAATGGACTACGGTATACAAGTCCGGAAACCAAGAAGATTTGGATCAACACCGGCCGTGAAAGCCTACACACTTGGATAAGAAGTACTTTTTAGTTTGTTTTTGTTAACGTTTATTTTTGTAAATATATATTTTTACCATCGACAGAAAACTGTTTTATCGGTTTTTTACATTATTAATCTAACTAAAAATCTAATATTGTCGATAATGAGTAAGTTGTTTTTTTTTATCTCGTTAAATTATGTCGTAAAATTATTTTATGTGCAAGGAGCGGAAATGAGTTGCAATTATTGGCAGACATTTTAATTATAAACAGAAAAAGATGGACGCAGTACCGACTAATTGATTACTTATTTATGTAAATTTTAAAAATAATTCTGCAGCAGTTGTTTTACTCATATTTTATGTATTATCTAAAGTAATATTTTAATGTGTAACATGTACGTATTTACCATATTTATAGTGTTTATATTAAGTCTATTTTCGCCAAGGAGCTAATGTTCATTTGAAATAATATAAAATTAGGTAAAAGAAACTTTTAAGTTAAACGGCTTTATTGTACAATCGATAATGTACTAAAAACTAGTAAATAATTATGAGTCACTAGTCTAGTTCAAATGTCCCTTTTTGATGAATCCAGTCCTCCTTCTGATCATGGTGCCATTCGATCCGGAATGACATCTAGAAACTTTTTGAACAAATTGAAGGGAGGACGAAAAAATTGCAGAAGTTATAAACATTTTTGTAAAAGAAAAAATGAGGTTTGTTTTTTGCAAATATCTCAAAAACTGTTGCAGATATCTAATATCACAAAAAAGATTCTGAAAGAGTAGGAAATTTCTTACAAAAAGCCTTATCTAATTTTAATTTGAAATCAGCGCTAAAATGTTTTTTTTTATATTTTTTATAAAATTCTTAACATTTTCGTGTATTTTAACTTGTATAAAAAATAGAAAAAGCTTTATGTAGCCCTTTTTTTAATTAAAATTAGAAATATTGATGGTAGAGTTCCGGGAAATGGAACTTTTTGGTAGAAAATTTCCTGCTCTTTCAGAATCTTTATTGTGATTTCAGATATCTGCATTAGTTTTTATTCGCAAAAAACCAAACCCCTCTTTTTTCTTTTACTATAAAATGTTTATAACTTTTGAAGTGCTTTCGTTCCCCCTTTAATCTTTTCAAAAAGTGTCTAGATGTCATTCCGAATCGAATGTTTAAAGCCTGAGCCATTATGTTAAATCCGTTTGCACTCTTCAAATGTGTACCCGGCTTAACATTCTGTGTCTGCAAGTCGTGTAGAGATGCTTTTAGGTTTCTATTTATCGTTCTTCCCGAATCCAGATGTCTGTCGGTGTATGGCTGTGTCCAGTTCAGGCCTTCTATTAACGATTGTTTACGACATTAGCCGACCACGTAAGTTCGCACCGCAACCCGTATACAAGCATTGTATTATGTCGACTGTGTTAATGAAATTAAAGTACCTTTCCCTTTCCGCAATAAATGTGCGGTTTGCCAGCGCTTTCAAACACTTCAGAAAAAGACACCGATGCCATGTCTCGTGCCATGAGATGGAGAATTCAATTAAAAATTCCAGTCGATTTTGCGACAGGACCGTTCCCAGTGGACCTAGCAAGTAAAATGGACCCTGTTATAATTTTAAAACCTATCTTGTGAGCTAGCAGGCGAGCCCGCGGTGACGTCATTTTCAGCTTCGTACCCAGCCTACCGGCCAGCAGAAGTTCAAGCAGCGATTCTAGCCACGTGTGTAGGCAGACGTTGTCCTGCGACAGAACACGCTAGCAAAATATATTTCTTGAAATAAAATGAAATTAAAAAATATTAAGAGTTGCTGGGAAGTTGAAAATTTGGGATTATATGTTTTTTATGTGTGAAATCATAAAAATCAGATTTTTTAAAATTTGGTCGGAAAATTAAAAGAAAAAATAAATCTGGATTTCGACGAAAGTGCCACCTATCGGGTCCAAGTATAGCTAAGAACCACCCAGGTGACCCCATAAGTACAAAAAAAAGCATCAAAATCGGTCAAGCCGTTTAGGAGTAAAAGAATTACGAACACACCGGAATTTTATACCTATACCTACAAAGATTATGTTTATGAAATTGAGAGGGAAAAAGATTTTTACTGTAGTAATAAAAATGAAAGTAAATTTTTGAAAGCTCATGACGTAAGTTCTTTAAAAGGAAAAAAATCTCTCTTGTAGAGAGTTTGTTTGTGGGTTCGTATCACTGCACTATTACAAAATCGTCGATCGTAAGGTAGTGTGTACAGTCTGTCTGTGACATTATAGCTCTTCAATGGGTGAACCGAATGAAAATGCGGTTTTATTCATGCGACAAGACATTATACTCGGGCGGGTTATGTGGTTAAAAAAATGAGTAAAATGTAAATAACCCCTTCAATATATTTGCATAGCAAGGCATGAGAACAAACTGGTACAAGACAAATTATTTTTACAAGCTTTTAATTAACTTGCAATGCTTGTACGTTTGTTTGTTTAGGTCAAATCTTGCAAGCTGAATTAGAAGCATTTCCTTTTATTCTACAGAGTTGAATTTGGTTCAGTTCCGATGACAATGCATTTTAGCGAAAACCAAAAAATTAAAAAGTTATAGTAAAAATCTAAGAAATTAATAGTAAAAAACATTTTTAAACACAAGCTTTTTTTTGAATGCTCTAAAAAGAAGAAAATAAACTTTAAATTAAATTAAACCCACCCATTTATTACATTATACAATTTATATGATATAAGAGCTTGTCGCGAGATTTTCCTGTGCAAATACACAGGAACACAATATGTAACTTGATCTTGATACAAGTAATTCTAAGAAAAAATGTATGTATTTCATTAAAATACAGGAAAACACAGGAAAATTATTGTATAATGTATAATAAATAATTGGATTCGATTTAATTTAAAGTTTATTTTCTTCTTTTTAGAGCATTTAAGTAATAGTTTGTTTTTAAAAATGGTTTTTTACTATTAATTTAAAAGATTTATTTATACCTACTATGGTTATAAATAAAGAGATATAGTATTGTATAGTATTGTATTCATGTCGGGGTTTTTTAAATTATAATTTTATTAGTTTGTTAGTTTTTTCTTTGACACTTTGGAAGAAGATTAGCAAGATCAGCTGATAATAAACTAATTATGCAATTATCTTCCACGCTTGAACGTGACGTGTAGCCATGAGTTATTAATAGGTCAAGTATCAAATCTCTACATCCTTCCTCACTGACAGACTGACTCACGAACGCAGAGCCGAAACCTTTAAGCTTAGCACCTTGAAATACTAAGCATGATTCCCCGTAAGAACATTTTTCTTTTTTAATTTCACCCCCAAAGTGGTGAAAAGATAGCTGAAAAACATTGTTTTTCCCCACAAAATTGCACACGAGTATTCTTTGTCAAAATCGAAGAGATATGATTCGATTTCGATGAATTTTCAATATTATAAAATCATGTACCGTAAGCTGTCATTTATTACAACGAATACAAAATACAACCGGCAAAGTGCGAGTCGGACTCGTGCACCGAGGATTCCGTACAAACTTGCAAGCATGTAAATAGTTCGTCCATCACGGGAATCGAGTATCGAAAACTTTCCCCACTTAGCCGTTGGTAAACTGTTGTCCCAATACATCGACAGAGGTTGCGGCCAGTTTTCCAATTAAGCGTGTAATTGCAATGAGTTCAGATGGACTACTGAACTGTATCGTACCTCGTGGCCATATCTGAAAGTCTAGTTGTCGTACCGCGTTGTATGCGAGAGTTCTCATATTGTGTCGTATAAACGCACCGATAGCGAACGCTTGTTTTGTATTAGAACTGTTACTGCGTAGCATGTTGTTGTGGTTTAAAAACATTATTTTTTTGTGATGTAACTATAAAATTACGGTTTTCGGATTTTCCTCTTTATTTGTGCTATAACACATTGCTTCTTGGCAAATTTCATGATTCTAGGCCAACGGGAAGTACCCTTATAGGTTTTGATTCCCAAGAGTCTTGATAGACAGACAGACGGACATTTTTCACAGCTCTAAGGGATTGCTTGATATTAATTTCAACTTGATACCTTCACGCGCTCCTAATAAAAAGGGTCTTCACAGACAGATAGACGGACAGCGAAATGATCCTATAAGAGTTTCTTTATTTCCTTTTGAGGTACGGAACCCTCTCAAAAATTGACATCATTGTTCCGGATACCCAAACTTTCTTATGTGATCCGTAAAACATGAAGATTGACCAAAACAGGTATTTAGTTATTTAAATCTTTGATTAGCGTCTGATTAGAACTCTTCAATAAATAAAATTGTCGACCAATTTGTCAGACAAATATATTAACAAAAAATATAAAAATTAATACATTGAAGAAGTACTAAATCCGGACCGAAACGTCAATGTATTAATTTTTATATTTTTTGTTAATATATTTGTCTGAAAAATTGGTCGATAATTTTATTTATTGATTTAGTTATTTTCTAGAAGCTAATGAATAAACATTCAATAGCTTCTAGAAAATAACTAAATCATTACAAATTGGTAGGAACTAGGAATAAATATGACAATAAGTTATAGTTTTTTTTTCAAATTTGAACTTTGCACGTGTCAATGACTCAGGTAGACTACATTTGAGGTCGTTGATAATGCATAATACATTATGTAATACATAGAAAAAGTGGACACATAAAATTTCACATTTAATGCGAAATTTCGCGTGATCGCGTTATCTATATGTACAGTTCAACCTTAACCCTGTTTAAAACTAAAGGAATGGCACGCAAATCGGATATAGCCGCATACTTCATTTTCCGGCATGTTACAGGCGAGGTGTTTCAGAAAGTCTCACTCAAAAATAATGAACTTCGTAAAAAACAATCAATAATAGTTGATATACTTGGTACATATAGGCAGTTATTTTTTATTTGTTTTTAATTTGCTCCCCTCTGGGAGCAAAATTCAAAAATAAATATAGCCTATGTTACCCGGGCCATAATAACGAATCGATTGACACCTTATTTATAAAAATCGGATAAATAGTTTAAGCGCTACGGTGTTAAATACAAAAACACATACATCGATTGCTAAACTCATAACCCTTCTTTTTGGCTTCGACGTAGTCGGGTAAAAACAGCTCCATGAAGCAAAAAATTTATAGGCCAATTATTTAAACATTTTTTGTTGTTAATGGAGACGGTTTTTCGAAAAAAATAGTTAACAATAGCCTCACTTTTTTAAAAATAAATTTAAAAACATTTTTTTTAACGGAACTTTATTCTTTCAAGTGTTAACATGACACCATAATTTATTCAAAATTTTAAATTGTCATTTAATACAAATAAATAAAAGTTATTTTATGTGTTGTACTCTCTCCACAGGGTTGATCGTTGGAGCTGTAACGGCCGTGCGGAGCTCTATTTTCAACGTCTATTTAAAAATATAGATAATAGAGATAGAGCCCCGGGAGATTGGACTTTTTTATTGGAAATGTCCTCCTCTTTGTAGATTTTCGTTTCCGATTTTTGCTATCGCTTATAGTTTTTGAGATATCAGCGAAAAACTTTTTTTTTTCATCTCAATTTGCTTATAACTTTTGCAATTTCTTATGTGCTAATAAAATATTTTAGAACATTTTTCTAGACGTCATTCCGAATCCAATGAGCCATTGGTCATTTATGTACGAGCTAAGTCAAGCCTTAACACGTTTTTGAACTTGTGGACTACACTATACGGATTTCTTGAGCTCACAATTAATAGTGATTATAACAATTCAAACAAGAACTTACCTACATTGGATACAGAAAAAAAATTTGTTAATAAATAAAATATTTCATGTATCCAACGTATCTTTTTATTAATTGTGTGTAACTCTTTAATATTATACATATTACTAGTGTGACCTGTGCGAATTATTCGCACTAAATGAGTACTTTACAATTTTTTTTTTTAAATATGATTGCAGGTATTGAATTCGTTTCTAATTTTGCACACTGCTTATAACGTTCTTCTTTTTGTTGTATTATAATATGAAGCTCAGATGACAGATCGAAGAAATATTTTACTAAAATTGTCATATAGAAGCGCAAGTAGCTAAAGCGTTGAGCTAAGCCATCAGATGGCATCATGCAGCATTGCTGTGACGTTGTTCAGTGTTGCTCGCTGTTTCAAAATTAAAGCCGTCAGATGGCAGTATGCAGTATTGTGTCTGTTGTATTACAATATGAAGGTCAGATGACAGATCGAAGTGTTGACGTTGTTTCAAAATTAAAGCCGTCAGATGGCAGACGTTGTTCAGCGTTGCTGTATTTTAATTAATTTACAAAAACAAAAGCAATAATAAATTTTTTAGTTGTCGATGTCAGTAGAGCAAGCAATTATCTGTAAAATGATATATAATTTATGTGGAGAAATTGTGAGGTTTTTTTCTAAAAAGGGAGGCAAACATCTTTAACCTTAGCGTATATATATATGATATATATCTAGTTGTACGTAATTATTTTATGACTTGTGTGACTGTTAAACTCGCTGGGCGGTCGTTTTACCACAACGTCATACTGCGTCATAAAACAACGCACTTGATACATAATTTACTATTTAGTGTTAAGCGTACGTTGGCCTCAAAATACAAAAAGAGAGTAGCCTGGTGGTCAGAGTGATTGCTCTTGGATTAAAATGTCGTGGGTTCGAAACATAATCCCGATCAAGGAAGCTCTGTTCGTCGTTTTGATATGTGTTTATTATCGCACTTATTTCGTGTTATATGTCACATTGCTATGATTATTGTTGGCCGAAGGCCATGATCATTGCCATCATAATTTATATAGGGTGTTCAAAAAATAACAACGACAAATTTCGCGAGGTGGTAGTGGTCAGCAAGATGC
The DNA here is from genome assembly GCA_963575645.1 of Xanthostigma xanthostigma. NCBI lineage: Eukaryota > Metazoa > Arthropoda > Insecta > Raphidioptera > Raphidiidae > Xanthostigma > Xanthostigma xanthostigma. The sequence goes on from OY754470.1 coordinate 47,159,454, forward strand.
GTAAATCGTGTGCAGTTTAGGGTGTTTATTTTTTTTATTTTCGGTCTAATTGGCTGATGTTTAAACATTAAAAAAAATTCTAGCTTCCTAAATCAAACCTGCGGACTGTGCAAACCGAATTTGTTTCCTATTTAATTAACGACGTTTTTATTCAAACACGGATAGCTAGTAGAATTTCTTTTTTAATTTTTAATAGCAGTATTTTGTAGAGAATTAAATTTCCCACGAAAAAGGTCCTTAGTATTAAATTCGTGAATTCATTATTTTCAAAGATATGTTCGTTTAAACATTAATTAATTAAATGAAATGATTTTTATGAGAATTTTTAAATGAACAAATCTTTGAAAATAATGCATTCATGGATTTAGTACTAAGAACCTTGTTTGCGGGAATTTTAATTGTCTATAAAATTCTGCTATCAAACATTTAAAAAAAAATTCTACCAGCTAATAATCCATGGGACCATGTCTGAGTAAAAACGTCGTTTTTCCCATGTTAATTAAATGGTAAACAATTTCGGTTTCAGCCGTTCACAGGTTTGATCTAGGAAGCTGAAATTTTGGGAGAATTTTTTAGGTACACAGAAAAATTTCGCGACAAGATTTTATATCATATAAATTGTATAATGTAATAAATAAAATATCCGTAGGATAAGAGAAAGTGGGTCTAATTCAAATATATAAACATTGTAAGTTAAATAAAAGCTTGTAAAAACAATAATGGCACCGACCACCAGGATCGAACCTACAACCTTTAGATTACGAAGCAGCTAGTAGACCTCTCTCCTACTACAGCACAACATTGGGAGTAGGCCTGTCACCGGGAGTACTGCAGCCTCTACGGCTATACAGTATATACGTGGATTGCAACGATTCGTTACACTTACACTCTCATGAATCCTAGCGTGCCAAACTTTAATAATCAGACAATCGGTATTCGAATAGTCGTACATCCCTAACAGTAAAAAAATGATATAACGTAATGTATTTCCTTGAAAATAAATATGACAACTCGGTCCGAAAAATACACCAATTAATAATACATGAGGTAATGTAGAGTTAATTAAATTAGTAATGAATACATTATATGGGCCGGCAGGTGGATATTTCATGCTGTGTTGATTTTTTGTGTGGTTATTTGTTGAAATTACACAGAATACCGGATGAGTAATTATTTTGCTTTCAATAAAATATTGCCAGCTGTTCGAAACATTGATATAAAATTCCCGAAATCAAAAATATTAATCTAACACCCGGGTTACTTAAGGAACTGAAAATACTGCTAAAAGCCTCTATTATAAATAAAACGCTTGTTTAGCACGCACATGATAGGGCTCCGTAGTGTTCGGTAATTGTCAAAAAACCCGTTTGTTTGCTTCTGAGCTAATTTACATATTATGAAACAAATAAACAAAACTCTTTTAGTAGTACCTATCGGCATCTATCTGTTAGAACTCGCAATTTGCTCAAAGCAATTAATTCAGAAGCAAATCATATATATTAATACGTTAAGGTTAAGATGTTTGCCTTCCTTTTTAGAAAAAACCACACAATTTCTCCACATAAATTATATATCATTTTACAGATAATTGTTTGCTCTACTGACATCGACAACTAAAAAATTTATTATTGCTTTTGTTTTTGTAAATTAATTAATTAACAGCAACGCTGAACAACGTCTGCCATCTGACGGCTTTAATTTTGAAACAACGTCAACACTTCGATCTGTCATCTGACCTTCATATTGTAAATACTGCATACTGCCATCTGACGGCTTTAATTTTGAAACAGCGAGCAACGCTGAACAACGTCACAGCAATGCTGCATGATGCCATCTGACGGCTTAGCTCAACGATTTTGCTACTTGCGCCTCTATAAGACAATTTTAGTAAAATATTTCTTCGATCTGTCATCTGAGCTTCATATTGTAATACAACAAAAAGAAGAACGTTATAAGCAGTGTGCAAAATTAGAAACGAATTGAATACCTGCAATCATGGGTAATGCACACAGATGGAAAGAACCGATGTTTTCCCAGGTAGTGATAGCAGTGCCATCTCGCGGCAACGGCTATTATTAATAAATATATGACAACGCCTGCAAATACGGCTCCTTATTCTATAAGAAAGTCCGATGCAGCATATTAATATGTTTATCTTTAATAGGCAATCTACAAATCCGGGCGAAGCCGGACCGGACCGCTAGTATATAATAAATTTTCGATCACTTGATAGAGGTGGACAGACATGAGAACATCTAAATGGATAATAAATCACAAATCCAGAAAAATTATTCACATCACGAACTCTGCGTACATTAACAAGAAAATGGAAAATTTCTCTTCGTAACAAAATCACAGAACACAACTGTTTTCTGAAAATCGTTTACGTAAAATTATACCTACTATTATCTCTATGTACGTGGCAGGCACTATCTACATTCTATATACATACACGCGCTTTAACAATAACTCATCAGACAAAAAACAACTGCGCATCTGAGTGCGATCGTCTATTATTTTTTCTCTGTACTGCGATTGTTTATTGCAGGTTAAGTACACTCCGAAACCTTTTCCACGAATCTGTTTCCGTTATCTACGCTCTTTTTTCATCTTTCCGATAGTCTCTGTGTGTTTTCGTATTAGTGGGGCGGATAAGATTAAAGAGATAGCAATATTATGATAAAAAATTTGGCACAGAGATACCTCTTTATATTGTTAAAAGATATAGATATTGGGACACGTGAGATCTAGCCGCAAAAGACAGTTGGGGGGGTAAAAGTAAATTTATTTTACTGTACTTGAAAAACTATAAATATTATACAGTATGTAAACACGTAAGATGCACATAGGGAAATTAACATTGGGAAAAAATGACTGGATCAGAGTAAGCCTTGAAATCTTGTTTTTCAATTGGACAGATAATATTCTTTTGCAAAATGAATGTGTGTACTACCGAAGAAAATATTCAAATGATTACAACATAATCGGACTTTTAAGGGACATTAAATTCTCAAAAATACTTAAATATGGTGCATGATCAAATATTTCCGCCTATTCGTGTTGAACCTAAAGACATTGGGTCACTAATTTACCAACGCGCATACGTCATACCAGTCAGACAATTTTTGAATGAAATGTTTCCAAACAGATGGAGTTGGTTTTTTGTTTTATTTTTGTACAAAAAAATTAAAATACTGATTTACAAGAGCTTTTATTAAAAAAGTCAAGTAAAATAAAAATAAATCAAAATAAAATAGAAATCCTCAAGATTACCACGATAATTCAATAGAAATAACAATTAATGCAGTCATGGCTAACTCTGATCCAAGTATTTTTTTCCCAATGCTAATTTCCCTATGTGCACCTTACGCGTTTATATATTGTATAGACGAAACATCGTACAATAAACAAATTTAATATATTTCACATACCTCAAAATGTGTAAGAATGAAATTTTTAAAGATCTAATAATGAAACAATTTTTGTTTCAAAAATAGAATTTGCTCAAAGCTTTTAGTTCAGACGCCGGGCTGCAAACGAAATACATTTTGCAGAAATATGTACATCGCACCCGGGTGAAACCTGGACGGACCGCTAGTTTAAATATAAATCACACTTAATTATGAACTGACGTTTGAGTAATATCATATTATTCAAAAAAGAAAAACCCCAAAGTATAATATCATTGAAAATTAGGGTGCCGTTTCCAAAATTAAACCATATCTCATTGTGCAGGTAGGATGACTGTGTTATTTTGATCAACTTTAAATATTAAAAGAACTTATAATAAATGTTGAATTTTAAGAAGACTCCCTATTCTGAACCTTAAATTCCTGGACGACTGGATTAAATTAACAGAAAAGAACTAAACTCCGATATTTATCGAGCGCCTATCTCAAAGTTTTAATGCCGAAGATTTTCTTTAAGTAAAACAGCTGCGTTTTGTACGCAATGTAAAGATTCTTTACAAATTGTTTTGCATAACTCCCATCATCGTAATTCAAAAGAGACGACATTTAAAGCTAAGTTTGCGATAGATAGAATGAAAGTTAATTAACAAACAAATAGTAAACTTACCGCAAAACTGCTGGTAACTTGGTAATTTACAAAGCTTTTCCGGATACAGAAATTTTAATATCTAGTAGTTTGTATATCAAGTTGTGTAATGACATATGTAATGTATTTTGTTACAACTTGTATATAACTTTTATTATATTATTTATGTAATCATTATTAATTATGTAATTTAGTTTTTGTTAATTGTAAAATATTGTACAATTTTAGAACAGAATAAGTTCAACGCTTAACATAGAAAAAATAAATCTTATTTTCAATATTAAAATTAGGTATATTATTAATTACCACTCATATACCTCAGCATATATTTTGACGAGCTATCTCATTGTGTTAAAAACGAGAGCATTCGAGTTTTAATAGTCGTACGAGGAGTTTTTTACACGTCTTCAAGTTCCACGAATCCAAAAAAGTAGTTTTATTCGATTGATTTGGATAAAATTTTGCATGCATGCTCAGAACACCTTGAAACTAAATTAGTCTTAGCCCAAGTAGCTAGAGTAGGTACACCAGTGCGTATGCTTTCCATAAGTGAAAGTGTCTTCAGTTAAGAGAGAGAACGCTGCAGAAAACCAGAAATTTGTTAACTCAAAGCACTGTTTTGAATCATTAGTTATATACTATAGAGATAAGGAATTGTTCTCTCTCTTAATTATAGACATTTTCACTGCTCCCTTGCGTATTCTATTGTAATATCTATATGGAAATATTTTTTTGAAAACTATTTTACCGATTTTGATTAAATTTATTTAACATACGGATGCTTCCTTAGTGACACTTTGAGATTTGTGTTGGTCCGTTTATCAAATTTATTTGAAGACAAGTCTCAAAGTATAGTTTACCTTAGAAACCACCCACTTATGTAAAGAAGACTGGTTGAAAATGAAAAAAATAATTGAGTCGTTGATTTTTTAATCGTTTTATATTATGTGTGAATTGTTTTTGAAGTTACAAAATCAGTTAAATACACAAACGTTTCGTATCTTTTAAAGGATGATTAAAACTGTAAAACAAATTAATTTTGCGTTTCCAAGACAGTAATTTAAACTTTGTTGTTTTACATTAAATATTCCGTAGCTTTATTTTTAATTGAGCGTTAAGATGAACGTAACTTTTCTATCTTTTATTTTAGACAGCTATTTTAATTTCATTTATTCAGTACACGATTTTTTGTTAGTTGGGCTTAAAATAGACTGTCATATTTAAAATAAAAAAGTTTATTCTTCGGAAACACGACCTTCAACTCTCTCAGAACATCTTCAGACTTCGTAGAAAATGAGTATTTTTATAGGACATATTTAAACTTTCCATTCTTCTTTTATTAGTTAATTTCTGTTCCATTTGAACAAATAATTATAACATGAATAAAGTTAAGTTTGATTCTGTTGTGGTGGCACTTCACATGGCTATTTGTGTTCGCTATTGGGTGTTTGTTGTATTTGGCAAAATATATGACGTTCAAGGCAAACATGCAAATAGAGGCTAATACGACCATCCACACACGGCAATCAAATAACAAACACACAAACATTTGACAGCAAAACGCAAAGTTCAAAATTTCAGGAATTTTAGCACTGTTTCATTGTCCCAATTCATTTTCAATAGTAATTGTTCCAGTTCTCGCTCACAGTACAGACACAAAAATACTGCACGTCCGTACAGGTTCACGGCGCGTGCGCTTCTGAATATGGCCATTGTGTGGACAGTTTATTTGCCTAGGTATTTAATGTGCCTCGAAAAACCGACAAGCGCACGTTACCGCGTATTTGGTATTGGCTTTATTTGTCAAATAGGCAAATAAGGTCAACACTTTGTCAAATAGACTGTCCACACTTGGTAATTGTTTGCCAAATATGCCAGATACACAAATACAAATAGCCGTGTGAAGTGCCGACATTATATTAAAGATTTGTCATATTTATTTTATTTGGATTTCATTGCAAATCAATTCATCCTATTTCATAATAAAAGAGCATTCAGAAAATGAATCACTCATTTCTCTTGTTATTTCATAAACAAAGTAATGAGATAGTGGCAGAGACCAAAAGATATCACCACTGTACTGACTGCTACAGTTATGAAGGGAATTCCCCTCATGTAAACAGCACTAGATTGGGATAAAAAATAATTCATTCTGCTCTCTTTTAGGAATAATTATTGTTTTTTGTTGGAAAGGGCATCACATCTAGAGTTGATGAAGATACTCGTTTTGTTTACTTGTAGCCTCTAGTGAACGAGAGTTAAATTTTACAGTACCTTTTTAATTTACTGGCTTGTAAAACATTCCAGAAAATTTTCTGTTCCAAAATTTTACCTGGTCTGAAATCAGCGCAATGAACTGCTATTCAAACATTAGCGACTAAGTCACCGGTATAGGAAAATATTGTTCATCTCTGGCAAGGAAATCAAAATTAATTGTGTATATACTCACATCTGCAGCTGTGATGCTTGTCCGTCAGTAAGGCTGTCGGTGGTTACTGTGGTGCTATTTTGTTGTTGGTGGCCGCGCTGTTGTTCGAGGTCCGGAGGTTCGCTCGACGGCGGCAAACCGTCCGAGTCCGGCGATCCTTCCTCGCACATCTTTTCTCTAACGATGTTATCTCTCGGATAAATCTAATTCCCTAATTATTCTTCACTGCGCTGTTTCGTCTTGCGTACCGCTTTCATATTATTGAAGTTTTATTTTCTTTACGAACATGATCGGACGTTTGTTAACATGCTTTTCATAAATTACAAAACTGGTTTGGCTTTAGAACGGTTAAAATAATAAGGTTATTATTAGGAATGGCCTGAAAATAGCCGAGTTTAATATTAGAGCTGAAATAAGTCCAGACCTAACAGATTTGGACTCGTCAAACTTTACTAAAAGAGAATTTTCAAGCCAATTATTCTTTTACAAAAATAAGTTACAAAATTGACTTATAAAAATATTTTTAACAAAAAAATTGAACCGACTTCAAAATATGCACTAAAAAGTAAAAAATAATAATTATTGTTATTTTTGGAGTCGGTGTCAGCCAAAATGAAATCTATTCCGAGAACTAGAGACATGTAAGATTTAAATTGCTACTTTCGAATTCCGATGTGACACCGACTTTAAAAAAACAATAATTATTATTTTTTACTTTTTAGTGCATATTTTGAAGTCGGTTCAATTTCTTTGTTAAAAATATTTTGTTTTTCTCTTTTTAGTGTTAGATAAAGTATTGCAATGGGTAGGCCAAGTATGCGTGCCTTTGAAATTTGAGAGTTTCCCTCGATTTCTCCGGATTCCACCATCAGATCCTGACGTGGTTCCGATGGGACCACCTCGGAAGTGCACTCTTTCGAATAAAAAAAATTGGTTGTCTGTAAAGTCGGTTTAAGGACGATAGTTTTAAAGTGAAAAAATTTTAATTATTTATTTAATAGCAATTTTTTCAAAAAAAGTTCTACAAAATTTTACGATAATTTTAAAAGTAGAAAAATCATAAAATTCAATTTTAACCGCGAATAACTTTTGAAAGAGTAGATTTATCATAAAATAATAAGAGACCCTTTTTTATAGAGCATTCAATTTCCAACAAAAATTTGTAGGTGTTAGTTTTATCGAAAAGCCAATCCGTTGACATATTATAAAACTCCAAAGTTAAAAAGATTTGTTTTCTATATGTAATTTAAATGGGAAATAGAAAATCGCGAGAAGCACATCTTAAAATTAATATTAAGAGCTGAAACTTCGACAGCCTTTTTTTCCGTCATTTAGAATAATATTTTAGTGGTCCATTTAAAAAAAATACTCGATTTTTTTTATACAGTCAGACATATACGCCTCAGCCCCTCATGCGCGCTCACTTTTTCCGTTAAAATAACGTTGGAATCCCTCTCCAGTCTGCAGTACAATAGATGTATTCTCTCTTTCTAACATTGGAACTCGTATAAGTCTGTTGCGCTCGCACTCCTATCGAGAGTCATGACTATTAAATACTTGTCTGGCAGACACCCGCAACCGCTAGAATGTTCTGGCTTTTTACATATATTTTTTAAACAATTTAAAGAACATGCACTCAAAATTTTAGCCTTGTGGGAGCAGGTTATGAATTACTATCCAGATGACAACTTTGCTATAGTCTGGCACGTACTTGCAACCCTCAAAATAGTCTGTCAATTTTTTTTTACACTTAAACATATGTAAATTACAACATATTAAAATTGTAGCCTTGTGGGAGTCGGTTAAAAAAAATTTTTTTTTGACATTTTCAAAAATTTAAGGGATGATGACGCAACCGCGAGATGCCTGCCAGAACGGTATTTTCTTAAATGACGGATAATAAAATATCATTTAAAAATTTTCTAGCTTTGTGGGAAACGGGTTACTCGGATGGTTCACTAGCTCTTCTACTACTCCTCCTTTTTTGAAGTCGGTTAAAAATGTATATTTTAGTCTTTATATATTCAAGTATTTTTCATAATTTTTTGTGGCTTAATCGATATTTTGGATTCAAAAAAAGTTTTGGCTCTATTTCTTAAAGCTGTTTGTATCTTTTTTTCATTATATGGTTTATTGTTCTCTACATCTTCTGACATAATCAATCATGTCAATACGGTTTGTATCTTTAAAGTCAGTTCTTATGTTCCAGAAAATATCAATTCGGTTTTCAACTTACAGAACTAGCATTCCGTTCCGGTTTCACCCGGGTGCAAAAGAACGAATAGGGGGAGAGACATGAGTCCGCACGTTCATCTTAGTTTACCAAGATGAATGTCGTGTCCAAATTTTATGGTGATCGGAGTTATCGTTCAAAAGTTTTTGTCGGACGTGAGTTATAAATTGAAATTATAAATAGATTTTAGAATTAGGTTGCCCTATTTGGCATGAAAAAACGGTTTGGAATAATTTATTTACTACCGAAAGCCAGGTTTTGAGCCTAGCAATAATTCAATTTATTACTTTTTAATGATAATTGAAAATATAATTGATAACTTTACCAGTTTAATGACTGATACTATTGAAATAGACCGCATGATATATTATGCTTGCTTCCGATATGACTCTTTAAATTTTTTATCAAAGTTATAAGAAAGCCAACTCTAAAAGTAAATAGCCATTATTTACTTTTGGAGTTGGCTTTCTTACTTTAGATATTGTCTTTCCAAAATTCACCGTGTCCATTGAAGATGGATTTTTTCTGGTAACTTAGTGTTCAAGTACTTAAAGACTAGATTTAATTATTTTAAAAGTCATACCATAAATCGGAGCTTCCATGCTTTTCAAGAAATCGTTTGTTTGTCGATATATTTTTTGATGTTTTTGTATCGAAAAGTTAATAAGTTGAAAATGAATTTTAGGGAATATTCTAGTTCACAAAATCAGATTTTAGTCGATTATTGTCAACTTTTCGATTACTTTTTTTGTACACGAGTGAAGAGCTGGAAAATTACCAGCTTATCTAGGCCGTTGTTAAAATTGATAACGATTAACTAATAAACCCCACAAAAACAACATAAAGAATATAGATAAATAGTTTTAACTGATTTGTGTAATTATTTCAAGCTTTGACAGTTTAAATTCAATATAGGCTTGATAGAGAAACATAATATTGTTCAAAATTTATATTACTTATATAATTTAACGTTATTTTTTATACTTAATGTGTAAGCACTTTCACTACCAGCCCCTCCTAATTTATCTCGGCAAAAAGCTTCACTGTCGGCTACCCTTCTTGGCAAAGAGTAAATATTTTTGACGTGATAACGTCTTATAAATTGATGAATCACCAATCTTATAAATTGATAAAACACCGGCTGCATGCACAAAAAAGTGTAACGTAACGTTCCTAACGTCCCTAACGTTCGCAACGCGTAACGCGTAACGTTCCGCCTGACCCTGTGCGTGCTTTTTGCTAATTTCTCGCTCAATTTAAATCAGATCGGTTTGAAACCAGTCTTAAACGAAAGAGGAGAACATTTTACATAGATTTCGTATAACAGAATTTGCCTAAACAGTTTTTTTATACAAATTTATATAGAAAAATAGCTGTATAAATGCAATATTGTCTAATGCATGGCGCGACGCGGTCGGTCGTCTCTGTTTGCCGTACATGGAAATTAGAAAATAACGTATGTCTTGTCTTAACATGAAAACGGCTGCATTTCTAATGTTTAATTCAATTTTTTGACATTAGTATTTTGTGAAATGCAACGCCTTCTAAGTTAACTATTGGAATAACTAATTATTATTAGAACATAATACTTTGACAGTTGCAAACGTCACTTTTGACATTTCTTATCATTCCGACACCAAGGATAAGCGGATTGAAACCAAATTTTGGGAGGATGTTTGATATGCAAATATGAAGTGGCCTATTGTTTTTGGGGAACATCGGCGCATGCGTAAAAGAATATATCTCTTATAATGATGTTTTATATAATAATAATATAGTTTTTAAAACGGTTTTTACTCTATCTATTTTTACTAGAAATTTTTGTAAATTTTTTGGGGAAAATCGGCGCATGCGCAAAAGAGATACATGCCATAGTTGTTTTTTATATAATAATAGTGTACTTTTTATAGTGTTTTATTATTCTACTTAATAAAATTTACCTAAATTTTTAAGCGAAAGATGCAATATCATAGATTCGAATTATTATAATTATTATATAAATTTAGGTTATGTATTACGGAATACGTTATCACGTAAAACTATCGTCCGTAAACCGACTTTACAGACAACCAATTTTTTTTAATAGATTTACGTATAATATTAAAAACAATTAAGCTTGATTTTGAATACTAAAAAAGCTCTTGAATAGGCACGGGGACTCGCTGTTTATTTGTAGAATATGCTGCAAGTAATTCGTAATATTTTGCTCTTGCCAAAAAGTTTGGAAGGCCGGTCCATAGATTTACTGTGACCACCTGATGTTCTGTCTTTTAAATGCAGCGCTTCAGAAGTATAGCAAGGCGGGAACTCACTGTATAACTATTATAAAACTTACTGGAGTCACTGTATGTCATGAGCAAGGAAAATTTGTAAATTGCGGTCATCGTATTGTGGATTGACGTCAGACCACAACTTTAATATATTTTTATTGATATTAAAACTTGATTGTAAAAATATTGCAGCGTCATGGTAATATTAAAAAAAATTGGTTGTCTGTAAAGTCGGTTTACGGACGATAGTTTTACGTGATAACGTATTCCGTAATACATAACCTAAACCTCCCAAAATTTGGTTTCAATCCGCTTATCCTTGGTGTCGGAATGATAAGAAATGTCAAAAGTGACGTTTGCAACTTACAAAGTATTATGTTCTAATAATAATTAGTTATTCCAATACTTAACTTAGAAGGCGTTGCATTTCACAATATACTAATGTCAAAAAATTGAATTAAACATTAGAAATGCAGCCGTTTTCATGTTAAGACAAGACATACGTTTGCTTCTAGTTTCCATGTACGGCAAACAAAGACAACCGACCGCGTCGCGTCATGCATTACACAACATTGCATTTATACAGCTATTTTTCTATATAAAGTATAAAATATTTTTCTATATAAATTTGTATAAAATATTTTTCTATATAAATTTGTATAAAAAAACTGTTTAGGCAAATTCTGTTATACGAAATCTATGTAAAATGTTCTCCTCTTTCGTTTAAGACTGGTTTCAAACCGATCTGATTTAAATTGAGCGAGAAATTAGCAAAAAACGTTACGCGTTAGGAACGTTAGGAACGTTAGGCGTTACGCGTTACGCGTTACGAACGTTACACTTTTTCGAACATGCAGCCGGTGTTTTATCAATATATAAGATTGGTGATTCATCAATTTATAAGACGTTATCACGTCAAAAAGGTATTTTATCGCGAAATGTATTTCTTCTTTCTTTGACCACAAGGCAAACAATATTATGCCTGATAGACCTGAATGGCAATTTTAACCGCATTTTTATTTTTAGTAGGTTATTAGAGTCATCGAATTAACCCTTTCGGTCCTGGCGGACATTTTAATGGATATACTTATTCTACCGCGTGCAATTTAAGTCAGCGTAATTAAATATAAAAAAATATAAACATTTCATTGAGCTTGGGGCTTATCTGAGATGCAGACATGCCAAACAAAACAAAGAAATACTATGTGGGTAACTAGAAATATCGAGTCAAGTGTTGACCTGCAGTCATGGATTCACGCAAAGCTGGCAAAAGTGATTATTAACTTACGCATTTTCATGATGTAATCTATTTTTCGTGTGCGTATATTAATTTGAATTTTATGATGTTAACTTTAATAATTATACTTAAAAAGTACTTAAACATCATATGCTAGTGATTACCGCGTAACAAATATTTTTTTTGACCTGTTATCCATTTCAATGGACATAGGATTTTCCAAAATTCTGTAAATGTTACATTTAGTTTTTCACTGAATATACCTTAATTATATCCTAAAAAACATTTGGTGTTTCAAAAATATAAAATTTAGGTCCGAAGAGGTTAAACGACGTCACAATACATCCATGAACGGAAGTGGGATTCGAACCTATGACAATTTTGATTCAAAAGTCACACGCTAAGCATTACATCAGGTTGTTCTCTTGAGATTATAGACATGTATTTTGAAATAACTCTATATAGCGAAATTTAAGAGACCGGTTATTTTATAGCGTTATAAAGAGTTAAGCGGAGAGTATAAGAAAATATAATTTTAGAAATAAGTGGACTCATTTTTGACTAAATTAAGAGAAAAAAAATTAACAACAAAATTATAACCTGTTAACTTTGTTGTTTTTTACCATGCCAGTATTTTAATTGTTTACAACAAACAAATGAACACATTTCTAAGAATCAGATTGTTGTGGTCTAAATAATGACGTATTGTTTCGCTATTGAGAGTGGTTGTTACGCTATATAAACTCTATCAATATATGAGTAACAATGTTAACAAATCCTTCGCAATTTCTACGTTTTAAGGAGTCTTTCCTTAAATAGAAGTTCGCTATATAGAGTTTACACTGTATGTTAGAAAATATACGTGTCTTTTTGTAATTTATGAAAAGCATTTAAATATTATTTTAAGCTAATTTAATTTTAAATTAGTATTTTTATGTTCAAGTTACCACTGCGACGAATAATTGAAATATGATGAATTTCCATTTTCACGAAACACGTCCCCAGAGATTTAATTAATCTGCAAAAGAGAAACATTTTATTAGAAATTAATGAACACAGTTTATTATTTCAAAGAAGAGAGAGAGAGAGAGCGAAAAAGAAAAACGATTAACGACAAGGTGTGCGTTTTTCATAGTTTTTCTTTTTTAATGCAAACTGAACATTTTATTCACGAATATCTAATTTATCGGCGAAATCTTCGTGTATAATGGGCAGACTTTGATGGGCCTAATTTGAATTTGTTCAGTAAGATTTTGCCTGTACTAAATATTATAAAAGAGAGAGTGCAAATTTTGTGAGTTTGTGTGTATGCGGAGGGTAATCTCCGCAATCATATATATTAATACGCTAAGGTTAAGAATGTTTGCCTCCCTTTTTAGAAAAAACCTCACAATTTCTCCACATAAATTATATTTCATTTTACAGATAATTGCTTGCTCTACTGACATCGACAACTAAAAAATTTATTATTGCTTTTATTTTTGTAAATTAATTAAAATACAGCAACGCTGAACAACGTCTGCCATCTGACGGCTTTAATTTAGAAACAACGTCAACACTTCGATCTGTCATCTGACCTTCATATTGTAATACAACAAAAAGAAGAACGTTATAAGCAGTGTGCAAAATTAGAAACGAATTGAATACCTGCAATCATATTTAAAAAATAATTTTGTAAAGTGATAATTATTATACTTATTTAGTGCGAATAATTCGCACAGGCCACACTAGTCTATTCTTATTACATTATCCTATTAGAGCTGTTGTATGTGTTTTCGTTACGTTAAAAAGAAGTGCTTTCTGTTTATTTGCTTAACTGTTTTGTTAAACGTTTTATTATTACTGTAAAAAAAATTTCCAGCACAAACTAGAACAGTTTTGTTACATTATATTTTATACATCGACACAAAAATGATTAAAATGCCATTATTTTGTAGTCGCGCAAACCGGGCCGAACGATATAAAATTGGTTGATCACATTTTCATCTATAGATATTTTTTGTAGAAATCATAATACATTTAAAGTACGCATAAGCCTGTAAAAGAAGAGCAAATTTATGAAAGAAAAATTCGATTGAAGCTGATTACACAAAAATGAACGTTATGTTGGATAAAAGAGGATTTATCTTATCTGTGCGGTGCAGCTTGTGGCTTAGATTAGATAACACGAGTATATGTATATTATATATTATCTTTGTATTGTACTTCAAATATGGATGATATCATTATCTAAAATTAGTGTATTACGCAAACGTAGCTTAAATATTGTTTGCATTTTAACGAAGAAAATTATTAAAAGCTGCAAATTTTATTATAGCTGCAAGCTTGTCAGTATATGGGCTCATTTTGTTGTCAGAAATAAATAAAATCCACCAATGATTCGATGCTGTGTCTAGTTCGATAACTCAATGTGCTCAAATTTTGACGTTTAAAAAAAAAAAAAAAACTTTGCGCATTATTCACAAATTTCTTCAAAATACGTAGAAAAATTTCGTCTTTTATTGTAATTTTTTTAATCTAACCAATCAGAAATCACATATACACGTCATAGCAACTAGTGTAGAATTACTGTATTATTATCTCACTTTGCATACACGACCCGGTAAAGAACTCTCCTCCAAACATCCCTCCCCTTTTCACTGCACGAAAAAAAACGCCATTGAATAGACACGATCCCGTAATTAATTTTTAAAGAACTCCCCCAGACACCTTCTCCTTTTCACTGCGCAAAAAAAAACCTACCTATACATTCTTCACCTCAAATTCTTCCCCCTCGTCTAAATCGATTACAGCTCTCTCGACGCTACTTATAAACTCAACGGGTACATTTAAACGCCAAATGAAACACTCTGAAAACGTCTGAAAGATATTTTTTCAGGATTATTTTTCAAATTTTCGCCTGTATGATCTGTAATGTGATTCTAGGTTTTTA
This sequence comes from Xanthostigma xanthostigma, assembly GCA_963575645.1. Lineage (NCBI taxonomy): Eukaryota > Metazoa > Arthropoda > Insecta > Raphidioptera > Raphidiidae > Xanthostigma > Xanthostigma xanthostigma. The sequence continues at coordinate 47,174,610 of OY754470.1, forward strand.
ATTTGGCATTTACCCGAATCATTTAGCTTTAAAAATAGCATCGAGAGAGCCATAAACGTATTCAGGCAAGGGGAAAGGATTTAAGATGAAGTGTGCAGGGGGTGTTTGTATATTCTTAGAAGACTTAAACACAGTCTACTGCAATTTGAAATTAGAAAGCACTAACTGACGTCATTGTGAAGTTTCAAATACACCGATATTAGTCTAGTCTTAAAGTGCAATTACTAATTTTTTTAATTTAAAGTTTTAACGTCAGAAACTGTTACAATCTCAAGTGCAATTTTAATTATAAATTATACAGTACAATAAATTACATAAGTTTATAGTTCGTACTGTTTGTGGCAACCGACTCATTTAGAGTTTATATATTTAGATGTATGTAAACCTAAGTATTTTGTTTGTTACCCTTGAATTATTTCAGGTCACGTTTAATATTATAAATGTCAGGGGTGGCTTTCAATATTGGGATTTATATCTATTTTTTTAGGGTCTCGTACTGTAGGGTAGAAACCTCTCATTTTGTCTCTCAGTGACTGCTTTCCAGCGACTAGCAGTTTCACTTCTGTAGTGTGCAAAAGTATTAGAAGGTCATTCAAAAGTAGATAAAATAATTAAAAATTTTCGAATATAGCTATGCTTGTCTCTGGTATCTTTAGAGTAAGAAGCATTGTTTTTTTTTAGTTCAAAATGGCGACCTTCAAATTAACTTAAGATTTTTTTTAATAGCTACGAATACCTATTTTCGTCAACGCTGCTAATTTTCTCAATTAGGCAGTTTCCACTTGAAAATACTAATAATGATAATCATGAATTTTAGGAATGCTGAAAACGTAGGATTCTTCCTCAAAAAAAAAAAGCTATCAAATGGTAAAAATCGAATTCAAAGCCGTTCAGTAGTTCTCTAGATTCCAGACAAACGCCTACTGAGACTTCATTTTATTCTTTGTATAAAATGTATTGTAACGAGACGCCACTGTAGGCGGCGGCTGTCTATTGTTGCCAGAACCGCGTAGACAACAGTACTTGCATTGTTGTCGGAACCGCATAGGCAACAATCGTGCATTGTTACATTCATTGTCATTGGAACCATAGAAGAATGCCGAAGCTTCTAGAATGCCGAAGAATGTTCCACTATGCGACTGAAGAACTTATATAAACAACGCTAGCGAGGAAGGCAAGGCAGTCAGTCAGAAGGCAGTGTCAGTGACAATGAACAGTGCGCGACATAAATAAATATTGTGACATAAATAACCGTTACAAGATAAATAGACATCTGTGAGATATAAATATTCTGTGTATATAGTAGTTTAGTGTTATTATTGTTGTTTTAGAATTAGTTTGTTTTTCGTTATTTATGTTATTCATTAATTTTTGCATTATTATACGGAAGTACTTTTAGTTTGTTTTATATTTTTAACCAGCATTAAGAAGAACTGTTTTGTCAGTTTTGTTATAGTATATAGGAAAAGACATTTCAACAAGGGCAATATAACATCCAATGACTTTATTGTCATTCGTTAAGAAACCAAATATATTTATGGCGCCTCGTTTTGTATCCCGTATAACGAATTTTCTGAGAGAAAATTCATGGGTTCAGCGAACTCGTCTAATTGATTCGAGTTATTTAAATGAGGGTGACGTCACTACATATTTACTTTCCGCACCCTATTTACAGGCGTAGTATATCAAAGGTGTCACCTCACATATAACGCAATAATGTCAGTTCTAACTGGGTAGCTGAAGTAGACAGATAGGCATAATATACAGGCTAGATCTATTCGAAAGAATGACAAAAAAAACCTCGTTTGGGTATCTCATTATAATCTATACTTAATATATAAAGCTGAAGAGTTTGTTTGTTTGAACGCGCTAATCTCAGGAACTACTGGTTCACATTAAAACATTTTTTTTTGTTGGATAGCCCATTTATCGAGAAAGGCTATAGGCTATATAATATTACGCTACGACCATTAGAAGCGGAGCTTTAATGAAAAATGTTGCAAAATGTAACTCAAAAATAAGCTTATATTCATGTGAAATGCACTAACTAGATATACTCATATTAGCGTTGCGAGAAGACAACCTCAGGTGGCGCAATCGGTAGAGCATGCGACTGTCAATATCAGGATCGTGGGTTCGAGCCCCACGTTGGGCGAATATTTTTTTATTTTTTACATTGCTTTCTTCTAAGGCTTACATTTAAATTTATTTTAATTAATTTAAAAAAAAAAAAAATTAGTTGAAAAAAGTTTAAATATTGCTTTTTATCGACAAAAAACTTTTGAACGGTAACTCCGATCATCATGAAATTTGGACACAACATTTATCTCGGTAAACTAAGATGAATGTGTGTACTCATGTATCTCCCTTCCCCCATTCGTTCTTTTAAACCCGGGTGAAACCGGACGGGACCGCTAGTATAATATTAAATTCCTTTAACTCCTAAGTTGAGCATAGGGCTTCTACGAAAGTTTTAAATCTAGTCCTATCTTTTGCCATATTTTTGACTTGAAGCCAGGTAGTTCCTTGTTCCATAACTTCTTCACGAACAGTTCTTCTCCAAGATATTTTTGGTCTTCCTCTTTTTCGGTATCTCTGTGGGTTCCAATCCAAGGCTCTCTTTGCTATGTCGTCATCTGTCTTTCGTAGCGTGTGTCCTATCCAATTCCATTTCCTACGTTTTATAGTTATACAGATTTGTTCAAGACATGCACGTTTCCAAAGTTCGTTGTTTGAGACGTATTCATACCATTTCACCTTGAGGATTGTTCTGAGGCATTTGTTTATGAAGATTTGCAGTTTAGTTGATATGGATTTCGTCACTTTCCAGGTTTCAGATCCATATAGAACAGGGGCGGGCAAATCTTTTGATCGGCGGGCCACATAGCTGATGAAAATTTGACCGCGGGCCGGATGGCTGACGAAAATTTCACCGCGGGCCAAAAATTTGCAGAAAAATAATCCCCACATTCTATTTCCGCATTCGGAGATCAAAAAAAAACAAAGGTCCTCACATTCTATTTCCGCATGTAGAGAGCAAAAAAAAAAGGTCTCCGCATTCTATTTCAGCTACTATTTTTCTAAAATTTTCTAAAATGCTTCGCGGGCCGGATAAAATTGCGCTGCGGGCCGCCATTTGCCCAGACCTGATATAGAAGTACCGATTTTACATTCGAATTAAAAATACGTAACTTCGTTTTTTCGAAAATCATGCTTGAATGCCAAATACCAGGGTATCTCATTAATTGTATTTAAAAGTGGTCTTAATCAATGTTGTCAAAGATACGGTCTGCGGGCCGCATCCGGCTCTTAGCCATCTCACGACCGGAAGCTATCCAGTGAGAATTTTAGAGATCAATTAACTTATCAAAAACAAGAGACCTCAGGTGTCTGAATCCTCAAGCTCAAGATAAATTACACTTTTTATTACCTTTATATGAAAATTGATTTAAACTAAATAAATAAAGGTTTTAATATAGTATGTGTTCAGTTTTTAGATTAGAAAACGACATTTTTACTCAAACATGGATAGCTGGTTTTAATTTTTGATAGCAACATTTTGCAGAGAATTAAATTTGCTACAAAAAAAGATCTTAGTACTAAATCCGTGAATTTGTTATTTTCAAAGATATGCTCGTTTAAACAATAATTACAAAAATAAAGAATAGTTACTTCTTACCACAACAGTTTTATTAGTGGATGTACATTTTGGGAGCTTTGCTCTCATCTTCAGCAAACAGTAAACTAAGTTACTAAACAAAAATCTTAACTTAATATAACTATCACAGGTATAGAACAAAAATTAAATTAGGAACTATAACTAATCAAAAGACTTGCGGAAAATTAGATAAACTGGAGGTCCATTGTAACTTGACAAACTGTCAAAAACGCAAAGGTCCGTGTCGATGAGAAATCTGTAAAAACAAAAGAAACAACAGACCGAAAAACAAAAAACTAATTAACTACGGTTTTAAAAGATCGAATAATGCTGAATAAGGTATATAACCATTATCTGAATTTAAAAGCTTATGTGAATGACTCTGATTCAGTATTGATTATGATGGGAGGACCCATATCATGGCTTGACTCAACAATGCTCATTTTTTTATAATAATAATAATATTTATTTTACTCTGTGTACACCAAAAGTGAAGAGTAAGTCAAAAAAATACAATATATTTAAAATACAATATTAAAAAATTCGTCCATAGAATAAATAAAGAAATAAATTTTGTACAGAATCAATTAGGATCTTTTTTTTCTTTTTTTTTTTAAATGATTCCATTTCTGCATCCTGTATAGTGTATATCATGTTGATTGAATCATAGGCTGCTCGTAACGTTAGTAAACACAATGACTCACTTGTTTTAAAATAGATGCATGTTATATAATAAATAACAATATGTGATAACATTATAGTTAGCTGTTTGAATAAGTTCAATGTGACAAATAATGGAAACAACGCGTTCAATTTCCAATTCTAGGATATGAAACCGACATCACTGCATCCATGCGGCGAATAGAGGAAAACATTGAAAAGTTGTACATTAGCTTAGGGTTCCAAAATCAAATTATTCTAATTACTTGCTGTAAATCCAGCTTCGCTCCAGTTAAGTTCTGTGCGGATACAATCTTCAAATTGCAGTTAGAGTGTGAGTATAGGTACTGGCTTATTAATCTAGTAGAGTACAAAACTTTTCTTTATTTTTTTTTGCCCAAAATGGTGATGGGACTTCTGCAATGTGAGCAGTTTTGGAACAATTTTAAAACTTTTTGACCTAGCAACTTGAAATTTGGTCGATATGTATTCTTCACGATTATGACGAGATCAGTTTTATCAAAATCGGTCCAAAGATTTCTGAGATTAGAGAACATGGAGTCCTGTACACAAACAAACTGGTTCTTTTCAATAGTTTCTAGCAAAATTACAGGTCTCGTAAATCGACGCATTTTCTAAGTCTATAATTTCATAAATGAGCGTCGTATTAAAATGTATGAAATACAAAAAAAAAGCTTTACTGACAAATTATTTTTTTTATATTTTCTTTTGTATGCTTGTAAATTACTTTTATATCGTTATTCGTTAGGAAAACTCGTAAATATTGAAAGCAGCGTACTTTGGGAGTTTTTCTCTTTTGTCATTTGTCTACATTTACATTTGTATGTAAATAAATTAATATTCGTTTCTTTGTTTTTCACTATTGAAATACAGACGCTTGCACGTGTCCTATAAAGTATAAAATATCTTTTTTTAATTTAAAATAATCCGGATGGATTAGGTATACAAAAAGATCACTGGAAAGAGTGTAATCCGTTCCCAACCGCGGATTCGAAACAACGCGATCCTGTTTCTGAAAAAAAAAAATATGTCGGCATACTCTAGTGTCAATACTGATATACCCATATATTTAATACCCTCTATATAGCTAGCAAAGATCGGGAGAAAGACTTCAACACTACGGTGCAGACATTTATACGTCTGTCTCACTTAATATACTCTGAGTCTCATGCGCAAGTCCCTGAACGGATGCACGTCAGTTTGCACATGGAACTAAGCTGTGAAAGGGAGGTGGCTTGCTCTATTCCACTTACTAATTGCCCCACTACCGACGCGACACTTGCGCGCATCGGGTCAAATAAAAAGAAAGAGATAGCTAACAGTCATTTGCTGTCTCATTTCATGGGCCACGCTTCCACTTATGGCCACTAGCAATATAGAAGTTATTAAATATATGAACATATACCGATATATGATATATAACCTAAGCTGTTTTAGTCGTCTTCAGGAATATCGCATCTTTTTTTATATTTGTTCATCAGTAAACTATTTAGAAGAGTAATGCCCATATTCACCGAACACTATTAAAGATAGAAGTTACTTATCTTTGAACAAATTAATTCGTTAGAATAAAATTTACTTTCAATTCACCAATCAAAATATCAGGTAGAAGAGTTACTTAAAGAATAAATATACACTGCACTATAGTCCTTGTTCTTTCTGTTGAATATTTTAACCTTCACCCAAAAAATCGACCCGTCAGTGTAAGCGTCAAAAAAAGTTTCAAAAAATTATAATGTTTTATTCAAATCCAATTTCCCATAAAACTTTCACTAACTGACAGACAGACAGACGCGGTGGGGGACTTTGTTTTATAATATGTACGTACATTGCAACACGGTCTCAAAAATCAATTTTATTCTACAGTTTCAAAAGAAACTTTACTTTTAAATACATCTTTCAAACGAAGTCATACGGAAAACACTGCGGTACAGTCAAAGCTTTCACACACCCGATTTTTTCATTGAGCTTTTCGATTTAATAAATAAAGAAAAAGCGAAGTAATTTCTTTAGTTTGTTATGCAACTTTTATTGATACGTATCTATTTATTTCAAGGCCTTTCGTTCATCTGTTTCTCTTCGACTAGCATTTGTCTTAAGAAAGCGTGTAAACAACGCCATACATCTGTATTATGTGTGTACGGTAAATGTAACTAATTGTGATTAAACATTTATTTGCATATATTAAATTTTAATAATAACGTCAAATCGTATACAAAGAACGGAAACAGGAGTATGTCAAAGTGAGAAACATTATTGTTTCTGTGACAAACCTTCAATTCTAACTAATTTGTAAGGTTTAGACGTGTGTCGATCACGATTGATCGAATCGTTTTGATTCGATCACCACCCGTGACTGAGTGATTGAATCACTGAATCTCACAAGATCCAATCGTTCGGTCTCGAGTCGATCGTCAGCTCAATAGCAACCAAAGAGCCACAGGGAATAGATGACAGAGCGTGACCGAGTGATTGAATGATGAATTTCTATGGTAGAGTCGTGACTCGTGAGTCATAATAACATACAACAATCACTTGAATGAATGCTACATCTGTACCATGCGAACGATTTTTTTCCAAAGCTGGAATGACAATAAGTGCAAAAAGAAGTTCTTTAAAACCCGAAAAAAATTCTCAAGTTTTATTTCTTAATCATAACCTATAGTGTCATAAAATAGATATAAACATTAATTTAATCTTAAAATACCTACTTGGTGTTAATTTATCGTATCTCATTATCTATTTTATTATATAAGTAATTTGAGTCGAGTTAAATAAAAGCCTCATTGTTCTGTTCAATGGTAAGTTTTTCTTTCGTACAAACAAGCTAGCGCAGAAAATTACATCAACAGGTCAATGGTAACTCGTATAGAAATGAAATAGGTACTCAGACAGCCGATCGAACGATCGAATCATTGTGATACTATCCCCTAACCTGTAGGTTGCGATCGACCTAGGTCGCAGGAAATGTTCGATCGACACACGTCTAATAGGTACAAGCTGATCGATCAAACGATCGAAACATTGTGATACGATCACTTAACCTGTGGGTCGCGATCGACCCGGGTCGCAAGAAATGATCGATCGACACACGTCTAGTAAGGTTGAACGAGTGTTTCAAGAATTTGTAAGTTGACCATCCATATTGAAAAAAAAAGACGGACAAGTGCGAGTAGAAGTCGCGCACTGAGGGTTCCGTGAATTCATACCATTACTTCATAAAAATTAAATTTGTCAAGTAATGATTCTATATTATAGAATTTACGATTACCCGATTTTTTTTCTTTACTTGTGCTATGCAACGGGAAACATTGAAGGCTTCAAAAAGTGACCCACTATAAAGCTAGCAGTCATACCGTGCTGTATGCGAGAGTTCTCATAATTGCATTCTAATAAATGAACGAGTATATACTGCTGTTTCACCGCACCGTTAGCGGACGCTTGTTTTGTAAAAGAACTGTTATTGTGTACGTGCGTAGCATGTTGCGGTTTAAAAAAATATTTTTTTGTGATGTAACTACAAATTTACGGTTTTAGGATTTTTCCCTTTACTTGTGCCATAAGACATTCCTTCTTGCCAAATTTCATGATTCTAGGTCAACGGGAAGTACCCTATATGTTTTGATTCCCTTGCGAGTGTCAAAATATGCGGCATAAATGGTAGAATTTTTTTATTGCGTTGACTTAGAAGTTTGATTTTTTCACAGTTCCAAGAGATTGCAGACCTGAGTATTTGATATTAATTTCAACTTTATACCACCACGAGTTCTCGAGATAGACAGACAGACGGACAACGAAGTGATCCTATAAGGGTTCCTTTAATCCTTTTGAGGTACGGAACCCTAAAAGCAGTCATCCTACGGCTTAGAAAAAAGGTTCTAGCTCATCAGTGTGATCTAGAACAAACATTCCAGCTAATTCCAACTTCAAATAGATTGACATTTGATATACTAAACTCATGTATGTTGTCTCTATGATATTCAGTATATAAATTCCCAGAAAATGTGCAATATTTGGAATTTGTATGTAAATTCAAGTGATTCTGAGACAATAATAATAATTAATTATTGAGTATCAACACCGACTGTTTACTTTGAATTAGTCTATTATGTTTAGTATATCTACGTTAATTAACAAAGGCTATGCTAGTAAAACGTTATCTATATTTGGCATTCATATGTTACAATATAGTGCTCTCAAAAATAATAACTCAAAACCTTACTTAAGACCTAAAGACCTAAGGCGGACAGAATATATTTCTGGAGTCTATAAACGACTCTTTCATTAAATCACTAGTCGCTACCCGATTTTATAAAAAAATATGTTAATTTTAGGAAAATTCAAATGAAAAATTAATCTTATCTTAATATTTACAAAAACATATCGATATATTTTTTTAGTGCGTTTCGCAAACTTCCTATAACAACTTCTTTCATAAATCACTTTTGTTTACCTAAGATATATTTTAAAATAAAGTACATACCGAATGTTTATAAAATAGTTCTTACATCCAATAATAATATTTTTGTGGTTAAGAATGATTAAATTATCATTTTTTGTATAATAATAATTATGGCTTGGTATTAGTAATCAGATAGTAGTTATCTATTATTGTTGAGTCTTGAAAATAATAATAATTATAATGCGTTTAACGTCCGTTTCTCGACTTTATGTCATAACAGACACCATTCGCACCATTACTATTTTCCACTTAATTAATAGCAATGGGCGAATGAAGGAATTTTAGGACATTAGAATAAGGTAGGCAAATTTTGAGCATAGGAGTTTGACAGATAATCAGCCGTGGCCTTGAATAAGGAACCATCTTGATATTAGTCTGGAATTATTGAGGGAAACTATGGAAAACCTCAACAAGATGGCCGATACAGGAATTACCGTTTCTCGGCGATAGGCAGCAGGAAAAAGTCCCAGCCACATCTGCCCTCGCCGGGATTCGAACCCGATACCTCCCGAATACGAGTCTAGTGCTCTTACCACTACGTCACCCCGCTCGATTTTTGAGGCTTAAAAATTAGAAGTAAATAATTATTAATATCGAAAATGCATCATAACAAATTGACGCAATATAAAAATACTTATGTAGCTGTAACTCCGTAACAAAGCGTTTTCAAACTAACGTCAATTGGATTTTTTTCCGTGTAACTAATTAAAGAATCACCCTCCGAAGTGTGTCGGTGTTGTTTTTTAACATACCTAAAGCACCTTGTATATTATGAGAAACCTTTCAACTAAAGTTAATACTACTACTTAATTCGATTTAATAACAAGCCGAGTAAACAGAGGTTAGTTTGTAATAAAGCAAGCACGAAATTAATCAAATAAAATAAGCCATTTAAGTTGAAGACCGTTGGCATTAAACCGTCCATATTGTCAATTAACAGATGGCAATCAAATCAAAAGTTGGGTCTAACCTCAACAATAAAAGGCAGACATTTATATTAGACGACAGACAATATTATTTAATCATATTTTGTGGGTTTTAGGTACATTTTCATAATAATCCGTATATTATGACTACCAAGCTATTATAATCGAAACATAAACGTAATGAAATCTAGAAATATACAGTGTGTCTATATTCAGGATAGACTAAAATATATACCTGTATATTTAGTCTATCCTGAATATAGACACACTGTATATTTCTAGATTTCATTACGTTTATGTTTCGATTTTAAAAGCTTGGTAGTCATAATATATTTTCACGCAGAAAAGCAGTTTTACATGCTTCACGACAATTAGATGCAATGGAGTCCTTATAGGCAAAATTGCTTTATTTTACAAAGGTAAGTCTACTCACACTATAACATTCAGGTTTGGATCATTCTCTCATAAGAAAATGCAAACTGCATATTAACCATTATTATAACGCAGACAAGCAGTTTTTACATGCTTCACGACAATTAGGTGCAAATGAGTTCTTATAGGCAAAATTGCTTTATTTTACAAAGGTGGGGTCTACTTACACTGTAACATTCAGCTTTGGATCATTCTCTCATAAGATAATGCAAACTGCACATTTCTTATTATTTTCACGCAGACAAGCAGTTTTTACTTCCTTCACGACAATTAGGTGCAAATGAGTCCTTATAGGCAAAATTGCTTTATTTCACAAAGGTAAGTCTACTTACACTATACAATTCAGGTTTGGATCATTCTCTCATAAGAAAATGCAAACTGCATATTAACCATTATTTTAACGCAGACAAGCAGTTTTTACATGCTTCACGACAATAAGGTGCAAATGAGTCAGACCACCCGTATCGGTCGTTTTTTTTGAAAAAGGTTAGTCGTAGAGAGTTGTGTCAAAAATCTGTATTATAAAAGCCCTAATGAAGAATCGAATGGTGATATTTTTTTCCCCCCGGAAAGGTCGGCTTCCCTGTTAGTTTGCTCCGGAATGATCAGAACTCCGGAATGTTAAATGGCACGATAGGTCGAAAGTGGTATTGTTGAAAAGATCTTTAAAAAATAAGCAAGTTTTGTAGGACATTTTTTTTTCTTACTGCCACCCCTGTTAAGTAATATGCGTTTGAAATTATTAAATTAACATGTCAGAATAACAAACTTAATTTTAAAAGTAGACATTTAAAATCTAGTTACCTAATTAAACAATGTCACAATAAGTTTTCAATAATTGCAATTGTTTTTTTTTGTCGGAAAATACTTCCAGGTACTCATAACATATCTAGAAGAGCTCCGCAGTGTTTAAAAGTAAATTGAAGACATTGTTTAATTAGGAGAAATCTAAATATATAAAGGATAGCCGTGATTGACTGACTGATTTATCAACGCACAACTCAAACCACTAAACGAGCTTTAAAAAATTATTTTAATAAATTAATATACTTTTATTCTATAGTGAGCATAGGAATAAAATAGCAATCGAACCAAACATATACTTCTGTTTTTTTTTAAGCCGTAAGCACTGACGTATCCAGGAGGGCAAAACAAGCACGGGGAACCTGGTTAAGAAATTTATAATTTGCCCCCTCCTAGGAAAAAACTGGGTACGCCCATGTTAACGTCATAGAAAAAGTTTTTGAAACAGAGATACTTTATTCAGATTGAATGCAAGTACATCGACCAATCCTATCATCGGAGAAATCAGAGAATTACATCGAAGAAAGAGACGCAGATATATGTTTTCGATACGCTTTGTTGCTTTCACTCACTGCACATTGAGTAGATAGACAATGATTCATATAGTAAATTTTTAAATATATGAATAAATTACGTATTAATGTTCCTTTTTTATCGTTATTTCAAAATATTATAAAGACTTATTGCGCCCAATTTAAAGCCATTCTGCATCATCAACTGACAGTTTGGAGTCTATTGCTTTCCTTGTCCTGATAATCCAACCATAATTGCGTTTTACGTTTTTGTATGCCGGCACACAGATTAAACTCTTAAGTCTTGGGTCGAGATTTGACAAAAAAACTGTCAGTTTTATGAAACATTCAGTACAAACAATATGGTATATTGAAGACAGTCGTAAAATTATTTTATAGCATTTTATATACTAACTGGCTATAAAAATTTGTTCACAAATAATGTACATCTAGCATAGGTAGTAGATAAATTATGTGAATCGATAAAGCTCCTGAAATTCGTGTCTCATGTGTTTTCCCAAAACACTTAAACGGACACAACTCCGTGTTGCCAGACGTTCCGAGTTTTGTAGGATGTCCAGAATTTTTAGCTTTAAAATGTCCCGCGTGGGACAACACATTTCACTACTCAAATCATAATTTATGTACTCAGAATCTCTCCCAGAGTTGAAATCTTCAGGCAAGTACAAGTCTCTATAAATAGTATATTACACTACAAGGGCAGAAAGTTTGAGATTCTTGAACCTTCTGCCCGTGTGGTGTATACTATTTGTCTTCATACCTTGGTCGAAAGTACGCTTATTAATTACATATAATTAATTACATAAAAAAAAACAAATAAATTTCCAGCAAGCAGCTTTGAGGTTATACGTAAAAACACGAATGGCAGCTGCTCGCGACTATTGGCGGGCTACATGATGATTATTTTTCTTCATCTCTCGATCGAAAGTACGTACTTCCGGCATCAGTGCGTGTAATCCCACCAATGCATAAATTAATGCCGGAAGAACGTAATCTGACCGAGGTATGAAGAAAAAAATATTTATACTACGGTTCTGAAATAGAAGAGAGTGAGTCCCAACTACAGTAAGGTTCGCTTAATGAAACGGCGAAATAATAATACAATATATCCATCTCATGCGTAAAAATATGCCGCTTATATTATATTGAGAACTATAAGACTATGAATCACTATAAATTACTACATACAGGATCTTAGAAGTGATACTAAATGGACACTGGACAGGTTTCTTCGCAGCTGATTGTGACAGATATAAGACCATTATTTAAACTACACACAGCTGTCGGACACAGGGTTGTAGTTAGAATAATTTATGATAGTTTGTCTTTGACAGCCAACTGGTCTTTTTAAAATGTAACTTCTAAAGAGATGTAAAAATGGAAACTTCATTTATGTTTTGATGAGATCAGTTATTGTAGATATGAACCTTCCCCAAGTCTCAAGAAATTAACTATCGAATGGTAAAAGTCACATTCAAACCCACACAATTATGTTCACAGTGGCTTCGTTAGACAAAGATCTTCGTCTGCCAATGCCACTGTGTGGTGAGAAACAATTATAGAATAATGTTCTTAAGCGTAATAAATTGAAACGTTTTGTATTATTTAATTAAAAAATATTTAACATTAATTACGTCAATTAACTATCGAATATAGATTGTCCGAAAGCAATTCTGGACACAGAAAATTAATGAGTGCAGCAAGAAAGACATACACGAAGTATCTATGGAAAATATGCATTCTTTGTTTCGGACAATCTGTATAAAATTATTTTTGCTTGTATAGGTACTATGTTTGCATGTTTTTGCAAAATATTGTAACAAAACTGTTGTAGTCCGTGCTGGAAATTATTTATTTACAATAATAAATGTTTAACAAAACAGTTAAACACACAAACGAAAGCGTACTTCTTTAACTTAACAGCAATAGAAATAAAATAACGACAGTCCTAAATAATAAATAAGTAAGAGAGAATACAGAGTCACTAAATTATGTACACAAAATATTTACAACACAAAGTTTATCAGCACACTTGTCTATTAACTATAAGTAATTTATGTAAAACCAGATTTATATAATCGCACTCACTAAAGTTTATTTATCTTCACAGTATAACTGAATAATTTATGTCGTAATGCCAGAGCACTTGTATCAACACATGAACAACACGCATAACTGACTGGCTACGTCAGCAATCCTCTCGCATTTTATAGCTTCGTCCCCCACCTATCGAAGGTTCTAGACGCATCTCGACCTTTTCTTTAGATGCGTTGGTTTCTCCAGGTTATTCTAAAAAGGTCGGGTCTTTACCTGCTTTCGATTGTTATTGTTGTCGTTACTAGAAGATTCCTACAGAATCCATAGTCGTCCCAACAAGGGGCACGCAACAATATGTTCCGCAAAAAGTAAATACATCACCTGAGGACCGAAGCACAGATAATGTGATAACTTTCGATATTGGTTAAAATGATGTATGTGACAGAAAATTGAAAATTAAAAAGCTATCGAAGTTCATTAATGCTTTTTACGCGTTTCATCGGTGAATATTTTCTGCGATATACATAAATATCCGCGACCATAAAGCACAAAGCTTATATTGAATGTGAGATAATTTATTGTATATTGTCAGATAAATTTCTCTCACTTCTATTGTGTGCAAAATTTGCGTAAAAACGTTTCATGTCAATTTAAAATCCCGTTCCGGCAAATTTTTTGATCACTTATGCCTATATTCACAGAACATTTTTATTGAAATGTACTAAAAAAGAAAAAAATATTTTTTTTTAAAATGTATAGGTTCATAAAATATATAAAAGCGTGGTAATAAACGATCATCCCACGCTTTTATAATTATGACCCAAATTCTAAAAAAACTATTTTTTCCTTTTTAGTATATTTCAATAAGAACTTGTCAAGTATTTTTTACAAATGTTTTTTAATTGTTTCTTCTGACACTGGTTATAATTGACACAAATGAATAAAGAAGTTTATTATAATTCTTATTAGATATGTCAAACTGTACCGCAGCCGAGTAAATAGGGCTGAGTTATATATCAGAAACGTGAATTATAACATTGAATAATCTTGAATAAATATAAAATATTATTACTTGGACATATATAGTATATACTAATATTATAAAGAGGTAAAGTTTGTAAGTTTGTTTGAGGAGGTAATTTCCGAAACTACTCCTCCGATTTCAAAAATTTTTTTACCAATATTTAGAATGAAGCTTCGGGATGGACAGAGGCTATACATTATTATTGCTTTAAAATAAAGATACTTTTCGTGGACACGAATTTTGCAACGTAAGTCGACGAAAAAAATTCGAGCAAAGTCGAACTGGGCCGCTAGTTTGTAATAAAGACTGAACTGTTGTCTGTTGCTGACTTCCAGCCTATATGTTTACTGATATTATATTGTGTTTAAAATATTGACATCAATAAATTCCATTATAAAACTTTTAATACCTTTAAGAGGTACTATTAAGTTAAAAGTTTTAAATATTAATTTCAGAATAAATAAAAGCTATGTTATGGTCTAGTGACATTTGTTAAAGAAGCTTTCTACATTATCTGAAAGTTGAACAAAGTTACCAGCTGAGAGGAGAATATTTTATAAAACAATTGAATGACGTAAAGTGTTACCAGTTTATTTGGTTAATACTTGTTAGCAAATTGGATTGTAGCAAATATACATGTGTTCAAGTGTTATGGGATTCAAAATACGCGTACATGATTTCGCTAAATGTAGTTAACGTACAAAGGAGATATATATATTATAAGGGACAAGAGAAACCAAATATAGATACTAGATTTGAATATACAAGGTGTTGAAAAAGTCCCGGTACTCCGGAATAACTCTTTTTCTATGCCTCGAATAAAAAAATGTTTGGGACAAAATTTGTTTGGTTTTGAAGGAACGATTGTTTGCACATAAAACCTCTTCGCCCCTTTGAAAATTTCATATAGCAACCCCTATTACCATTCCAACCCACTAGTGGGGAACGGTACTAGTTTAGGACAAATATTTTACAATATCTTTTCGTTTTTCTGAGGTCCCTGAATTTCAAAACCATATTTTTGGACAAACTCTGTGCGTCTGCTAATCTGTGAGCACGATACAGGTCAAACGGATGAACGGATTGAAACTACATTTTGAGAGGATGTTTATAGTACGCAAATATGAAGAGCCCTATTGTTTTTGAGGAAAATCGGCGCATGCATAGAAGAGATATATGCTATAACTGTGTTTTTTTTTATATAATAATGGTATAATTTTTATAACGACTTATTATTCTATTGATTTTTCCAAGGAAGTTTTGTTAATTTTTTTTTATAAGCTTAATAGTTTCGTAAATATTTTGAAAATGAAAAAAAACAGCTATTCTTTTGTTTTGCAGATCTGTCAGAAATAAACTAGTTAAACATGCTTTGATTAGTTTTTAACCGACTTCAACAAAAAAGAGGAGGTTTCCTTGTTCGTCTGTATATATTTTTTTTTATGTATGTTCACCGATTTCTCCGTCAATTATGGACCGATTTTCAAATTTTTTTTTATTCGAAAGAGTGCACCTCAGAGGTGGTCCCATCGGAACCAAATCAGGATCTGATGGTGGAATCCAGAGAAATCGAGGGAAACTCTCAAATTTCAAAGACACGCATAATGTTTTTTATGTATGTTTACCGATTTTTAGTGTTAGATTAACAATAAAAAGAGAAAAATAAAATATTTTTAACAAAAAAATTGAACCGACTTCACACTAAAAAGTAAAAAATAATTGCGTATTGAAATGTTTTGGAGTCGGTGTAGTTCTCGGAATAGATTTCATTTCGGCTGACACCGACTCCAAAACATTTCAATACGCAATTATTTTTTACTTTTTAGTGTGAAGTCGGTTCAATTTTTTTGTTAAAAATATTTTATTACATGACGTAGAACATATTATATAGGTAACCATGGCAACGAATAGCAAATATCATATTGAATACCTTACGCGATATCAGAAATTTTATTTATTTTTTTATTATACTATATCTTAATGTCAACATTTTGAAATTGGAATGGTCGCCCAATTGGCTGTAATTTTTTTTATTAACTTAATGACTTTTCCGACTAAAAACAAACAATCTTTTGTTCGAAACTGTGTTTTGTTCGGCTAATTCTTAAGTCACGGAGGGGTTCCAGTATATATGTCGCCGGGATATTGTCAAATCCGTGATTTTGTAATTTCACTAGTGAAATTGCAATATCACGATTGACAAAGATTCGTGATATTATAATTTCACTAAGTGAAATTATAATATCACGGGTTTGACAATATCCCGGCGACATATATGATTAAAAAAAATTAGAATTTTTTAAACTAAATATTATTGCTGCTAACGGTTTAATAAATAATGAAAATATTTGTAAAGTTGCATCACGAAACCCTTGTTTTGAGTTTTATACATAAACCAAAAGTTTAGACGTATCATTATTTTCAGATTTAGCATTATTGGGTCCAAAATTCGAAAGAGTGAAGAGGATTTACGATTTCCGCAAAAGACAGTATTTTTAACTCGATCGGGTAGCTTTTGACTGTAACCTATCAGTAGGTACAGTACGAGAAGCAAAGGCAGTAAGCTATTCGCTATACGTTATTTGGTAAGATGTACTTAATGAAACCAACTTATTCGCTTCACTGGCACGAGCACAGCGCAGTTTTGCTTGTAGCGGATGATAAACGTTATAAAATGAAATAGTTGGCAAGACCAAAAGTGCACATCCCGCTAGTTTTCCATTGTATGATAAAAAAATAACAATTAAAAAATATTTTTTATATATTTAAAAAGATTTAAAAATTTAAAGAAATAAATAATTAAAAATTGAAAAAATATTTTTTTTAAGTTTGCAAAAATAAAAAAAATTAAGAACTATACATAATATAATATATAATTAATATCAAGTGGAATAAAATAAAACAAAATAAAAAGAAAAAAAAAGAAAAAAAATCAATGATTTCGTAAGGAATCGAACCCAGGACCTTGCCCTTGGGGATCCAACGGCATAACCATTACGCCACGGCGGCCTAATACGTGTAGTGGTGTTATCACGGTATAGAAGTGTAGCACTTGTTTTATGGATTACACTATATTTACACAGCAATTATTATATTGTTTTTTTAAACTATTAGCTGTCAAAAATAATAAAATAAAACTGTTTATAAAAATTAAACTACTGAACACATTTTAGTAATTTAAATAGGGTTCTGGTCTGATAGTAAACAAAGTGAATAAAATATAACCCAAGGCAATCCGACCAAAATTGCGATCTGTAGAGTCGTGACGTACGTACGTACATACGTACAGACCAACCGACAACTGCTGTTTGTGATTTTCAATTACAATTTTAATAGTATTTATGAACTCGAATTGATTTGAAAATGGTTCTATTTTATAGATTAGAATCTCCTCTTTTCAAAAAGCTTCAATTTGAATGGATTTCGTGTGAAATTAACTTAGATATAACTTCTTATATGAACGAAAGTCAGCTCTGACGCACAAAGCGATAATAAAGCACATACCGCTAGTTTAGCGGTATGTGCAATAACAATAGGTCGAAAGTTCATATAAAATACGCTTGAACTAAAACAGATTATATAGTATTGACATTTGGTAAAATCGTAGATAATTAATTAGTTTTTATAATTAATTATACAGGGGAAATCCATTACATAGGCTGGTAGGGATGCAAAAATCATTCTAATTTCAGAAATAATTAACATTTGATGTCGTATAATAATGAAATTAAAATTTCTGTTATCACTTGTGATGACTTGAGTAACGGCTAGTATTAAATATTACGATATTTGCCATTCGTTTCCATGGTTAATACATAATGTTTCACGTCATGTAAAAATTCCGGTAGAATTTCTCAATCCTGATAATTTTCGTTCAATCTACACCTAATTTTCAATATTCAAGAGTTTTTTCATATTTTTTTGAGCAATCCTTTTAATATTAAATGTAGGTGACAGACATTTTTAAGCGTTTTTTCCGAAATATGTTTCTAAAACAATTTTAAAAGCTTTTTATACTTCACGTCTGTATCTAATTGAGTCAACACACTCTATCTGTGTGCTTTTGAAATTTTTACGTCAAATAGTTTTAGAGAAAATCGTCTGTGATAGACGGACAGACGGACGGACACTGAAGTGATTTCATAAGGGTTCTGTAATGCATCGAACGTTAAAAGATAAAAACAACGTCATGCGTATATTTTTTGTAAACTTTATGCATTAAATGAATAATTTTGGGCCAAATTTCAAAAGCTAATTGAAATCTGAACTTTGTTTTCCTGTAACCTTTAACATCCTCTTTATCTACTTTTATATCTACTTTTTTCAAAATTTTAAATCTAATACTTTCAGAGACGCAGGGTAAAAAATATTTGACTCTCAAACTTTAATAACTATGCCAAACTTCAATAGTTCCTGACAAAATGAGACAAACATACAGATTCCAAAGTCTCGCAAAAATAATTATTTTTGTATTTTTTAAGACGCGGAACCTTAAAAATAATAAATATATACTTTGGGCGCGGCATTTTATAGAAGCTGGTTCTACAATATCTTTTATTGCACGATTATTATTTTATTGATATTAATATTTAATAACTGTATATTTTAATAATTTTCAATACAAATAAGAAATATAAAACGCAAAACGACCATAAAAAACAGTACGTGAATTGTTACTTGCGTTATCCACTTTACATAACATAAAACACACAACTTACGTCATTCTGATTTTACACTCAAACTTTTACAAACAATTTTTGAGACGTTCGTCACAAGTTAAACAACGGTAAAGCTTATCTAATGTTTCAACCAACCGAACTTTATAACGATTAACTTTTGAACAATACTTTCCGCTAACTTTTTTCAAAGTAATTGGCACTGACAAATAAAAACTGTTATATAAAAGTTTCAAATACACCACTTATCACGAAACCAAAAAATATATTTGTTTTTAAGTTTAGTTGTACACGCGTCGTTTGCTTACGTAACCGCCCTGCTAGACCACGGATCAGTATAGAGAGTAAACTGAATTCCTGCTGAAGGTGGGAGTTTGCTTGTGTCAAGCTAAAGTAGAAGTGTATTACTGCTGGCAGCAGGAGAGACAGTTAGTCAGCAGGAACTGGCAACCGGCGCTCGCGCGAAACGGTGGTATTGGTATCGCTGTAACGGCAGGGTTGTAGTTTCAACGCTGACGGCACCGGTTTATCACGTAAGCACAGGGCCGGCTTTATCGTAAGTGCCGCACCGTGAAAAATGCCGCTCCATTACCCTACATAAAATCGGTAAAGGTTCGGTCCACAGTTTTCAAATAATTTGTAGTCAAAATATTGCATCACAAGGGCCGAAAGTTTGATATTCGTGCACTGCGCGCCATAATACCTGAGGCAAAGCCGAGGGCATCATAGCACGCAGTGCAAGATAATCAAACTTTCGGCCAGTATAGTGTATACTATTTTCTTCATACCTCGGTCGGAAGTACCCTTATCAAATACATTAATTAATTAATTACTTAAAAACATAGATACATTCCAAACAAGCAGCTTTGAAGTTATAAGTAAAAACACGAATGACAGCTGTTTGCGACTATTAGCTAAAATGTAATAGGGTTGCTATGGAAACGACATCTAAACCACCGTTAATCATATGCAAAGCTTGCCTATGGAAAAATTTAAAAAAAAACTGAAAATGTTTTTAACCTGTAATTGTTTTTATGCCACTGATGAATTCCTAAAATTTGTTTTTTAAATCTATTTTTAACATATATAGTAACTTTATATGACGTCACTATTCATAATTATTTGTATTAGTGCAAAATAAATCTTATCTTATCTTATCTTAATAGGTTATTTTTCCTTTTACTGCCGCCCCAACGTACGTACTTCCCGCATCAGTGCGTGTAATCCCATCAATATCGCAAATGTTAGACTTTCTGCCTTACAATTGGGCTTTTGAATGAAATTTTTTTTTGTCATAAATGGAAAGATCGTATATAAGTTTTATAACAAAACTATTTTTCTTTTTTTTATTCGTTATAATTCAAAAGTTATATCAAATTAAAAATAAATTTTTGTACCCAGTTCCGAGAACGCGCCATTTCCCGAACATAATGTGACGTCATAATGGTAATTTATATTATAATAATACATGTAGAAGCCATTGATAGTAGGTATACTGCGTATATACATTTTACCATTATGACGTCACAACTGTCAAAAACAGTTTTAGTGCGTTTGCAGTCACGTGATTTTTTTTAATATTTTATCAATTTTAAATTGCTTATAATTAATTTAAAAAAAGTTTTTTGAAAGTTTTTCGCATCGATTATCAATATTATTTATAATAAAGTTTTAAAATACAATAAAAAAATCGATAATTATTTTTTTTTCAAAAGCCTAATTGATGCCGAAAGTATGTACTTTCGATCGAGGTATTGAAGAAAAAATTATTTTTTTAAGTTTGCAAAAATTTAGAAATATCTTAGAGAGAGGGGACATGATTCCTGGAGATGTTCGAAACTGCTCAAATCTACTCAATATTATTAAAATCGACTAGAGTACAACCCTGATTATAGTATAGCTGATATCTTGTGAAGTTTTTGTCCATTCTGTATAAAATAACCACGGTGCAGCGTCTGTGTTTAGTTTTTTATTATTATAGAAAAGATAATACGACGTCTACCCCTTCTTGACACAGTGATGTTCTGGAACATGATTCACTTGATGGTTTTCTTTTGTGTTTTCCACGCTATATTAAATTTATTATGGCACTCCTAAAATCATGAGTCAGTTCGATTTTGTCTAAACTAAAAATTTGGGTATAGAACTGTGAAATATCAAAAACAATTAGACATGTTTAATTATTTTTGACATTTAATAGTCCAAATATTTGTGACAGTACTACTATCATTTATTAATTTCTTTTTCGATGTGAACTGATGAATATAAAAGCCGGCAAAGCACATGTTGGGCACACACATGATAGGGTTCCGTAGTGTTCGTATGACGTATTAATAGGTTAGTTATGGGTCGCAATCGTTACTTGACAAATATCATAACCTATTTGCTGATACTGTTTTGAATTACGCTAGGAAAGTATCTTTTGACAGGCGATCTTTGCGCCCTCTCGTGTTTATGTTTTTTTTTTTTCTTGTTCAGTCAAAACCTTAGTGTCGAATGTTATAATGCATTTTAATAAGGATTAATTGTCGAATAAAATGGGTAAAAAGCTATCAAATCTGAAGTGCTGTGTTGTTGATTGTAAAAATACACCAATTAAAAATCCAGAATTACAATTCCACCGTTTTTCTGGATTTTCATATGAATTAGAGAGGGAAAGAATTGATTGCAGCAGTACGTCGTCAAGGGTAATTAAATTTTATTTTACGTCTGTAATCATTATTAAATACATTGAAAATATCTTAATTGTTATTTTGCTAACAAAAATAAGATTTAAAAAATCTTGAAATAAAAATTGTTTATCATTTATGTAGTTTGTTTACTGACATTATGCGTAAATATTTTTTTAATAATTATAAGAATAAAGCTGGTTTCCATGGGTTTGTAAATTTTGACTGAACCAGATTTTAAAAAAACAAACACGAGATGGCGCAAAAGTCGCGTGTCATAGATACTTTCCTAGCGTATTGAAAAGAGGTCGAGTATCCATGAGTTATTATTTGCACTAAAAATCAATTTGTGGCATTTCAAAAAGCGAGTATTTATGTAAATAAACAGTCAATAAGGCAATATTAACAATGGTCTCATTGTAACCTAAAAACTGTCAAAGCTACCCGCAAAGTTAAAGTAAACCCTCCAAATTTTCTTGGTTTCCGGGCTTGTATGCCGTGGAGAAATACCAATGGACCACGGTATACAAGTCCGGAAACTGAGAATATTTGGATCAACACCGGCCGTGAAAGCCTACACACTTGGATAAAGTAAACCCTATTGCATTAAAGATTATCTAATCTGACATTTTTTAAATTGAACATTACAAGAAGTCATACTTTGTTGACGACAATTCATTTTACAAACCTTTTCTTTAAAGCTCTTAAATCTGTTGTGCAAAGACAAAAAACAAACACAAATTTCTCTTGAAGGAAAAACACGTTTTTTTCGTTCAAGCTGTAATAGTAAACCGTCTGGGCGATTTTGTTTCCAACTGCGAGCTTATTGATTCTAGTTAAAGAGAATCAAGTGTGATATATTTTTAAGACAAATTTCAGCGGTAAACTTTTATTTTATTTGGGAAAAATAGCTCATGACTTTTTGTAGCCTGACTAGCGGTCTGTCCCGGTTTCACCCGGGTGCGATAGATATAATTCTGCAAAATGTATTTCGTTTGCAGTCCCGACGCCTGAACTAATATAGCTTTGAGCAAATTCTACTAGATTTGCTTCTGAATTAATAGCTTTGAGCAAATTCTATCAGATGTCGCTACTTGGTACTAAAACAGTTTTTTTTGTTTGCATCTGAACTAATAGCTTTGAGCAAATTCTATCAGATATCGTTACATGTTACTAAAACAGTTTTTTTGAGAAACCACCTTAAGTTTTTACAAAATCATATTCATATTAATATTATAAATGCGAATGTAAGTTTGTTTGTTACGCTTTCACGCAAAAACTACTTAACCGATCATCATGAAACTTTGCACATACACTCTTGAAGGTATTAGAAGTAACATAGGATACTTTTTATTAAAAAAAAATAAAAATTTTTTACGAAAAATAAGAAAGGGTTGAAAACATTTTTTGGGCCCAAAAATACCGAAAAATTTCTCCGAATCGTTTCAAAATTGAAATTTAACCCTTTAGTAATGATTAAAATGTGCTATTAAAATTTCATTAAAATCGGCCCGACAGGACCGGACTTACAAATTTTATGAAAACGAAATATTATAAATGCGAATGTAAGTTTGTTTGTTACGCTTTCACGCAAAAACTACTTAACCGATCATCATGAAACTTTGCACATACACTCTTGAAGGTATTAGAAGTAACATAGGATACTTTTTATTAAAAAAAAATAAAAATTTTTTACGAAAAATAAGAAAATTGTTTCCCCTGATATGCATGTCAAAAGTCGATTTCCATCTCAATCGCGGGCGTAGCCGCGGGTAGCGGCTAGTATTTAATAAAAACTATCTTATAGCGTAAGTTGCACCAAACAAGACACATTTAGAAAATTTCATTAAAATCGCTTCACTGGTTTCGAAGATTAGCGCGACCAAAATATATTGTGACTCGTTATCCGGTAACATATAGATTTTTAAAACGCTACCCCTGTCGACAATAAACGATTCCTCCCAGATTTTGTTAAAATTTATATGGGACCAACTTTGAGACATACTCTATCGAATAAAAAAAGAAACATCGAAATCGGTTCACAGCCGCCGAAGATATCGACGGACACATGCAAAAAAAATACAATCAAACATATAGGGTGTGTTCCGAAATACAACCCAATATGCTGGCCAGTGCTAATGACGTCATGAATCCGACGTCATAATTGTACTGGAGTGCCACTATATTGTACTGGTGAGACAGGTGTGACGTAGCATAAATATTTAACCGGGCGTGTGTGCATCAGACTTTGTGGAATATTTTATTTTATTATCTGTTATTTTCAATAATGTCTTCTCAACAAAGTAAACAATTACTTTTGGTGGACGAGGGAAATAATAATACGTCAAAACGATGGCCAGTATATTTCGGAACGAATCAACAGTATGGCGTCGATTCATGACGTCATTAGCACTGGCCAGTATACTGGATTATATTTCGGAGCGTACCTATAACCTCCTCCGTTTTTTGAAGTCGGTGAGAAGGGAAATTTTATAATTGTTAAAATAAAGAAGCTACTTATTAATAAATAAAAACCCTGAGTTCATTTAAACATAGTTTTATAAAGTTTTAAGAATTTTTTTGAATGCACAAAGTTTATTATACAAGCGTGCAACCTTAAAAAACAAAAAAAAACCACAATAATCAGCGATTGATTTCACCTCTGCACATCCGCTTCAACCTAGCTGACCACTAATACTAAACTATTACTTTTGCCAAGGTCCCGGAACTGCAGACAGTGATTTGTTTTAACTTTGCTTTTAAGTAATTGAAGAACAATTTACTTTATTTCATTTATTAGTTTCAGACTCGCTGCATTTCACTTTACTTGTGTAATTACCCAATTGTTGATACAATTAATTCTTATAATTTTATATTGCGTGTACAACTTTCCATTATTGAAACATTTTTTTACATTAAATTAACAATATTGTATTTAAAATCTGAAGTTATAATCTATGAAAGAATATAAATATAATAATAGTTTTACTGCTATTTTCAAAATGTAAGTTAGTATTTACTAGTTTAAATTAACAATATTGTATTTAAAATCTGAAGTTATAATCTATGAAAGTATATAAATATAATAATAGTTTTACTGCTATTTTCAAAATGTAAGTTAGTATTTACTAGTTTTGGAAATAGAGGGAGTGAATCAATTTTCGAGATGCGTTTTTATGAAATCTAACTACAGAGAAAAATTTTAAAAAAACATTTTTTTATGTTCTTAAAAAAACCCATTTAAATCATACCCCACAAACCAAATGTAAAGATTTTTCTCGGGATGTCAAACGGCCTCCCTCCCCAATTTACGGGAAGCTTCTGTCATTAAAATCAAAAAGAGAGAGGGAATAAAAACAATATTTTTATATTACAATTTCCTTTAGAGCTATGGAGATGGTATACGGGTTTAAAATAATGTGTAAACTCTATTTAACGTCACTCGATATAACGACAAACTTTTTAAAACGTCGAAATTACTTAACTCTAGTTGGCTTACCTTGTTGCTCATACAATGATACACTCTGAATACCGACTCACCCACTCTAAATAACGACAACAATACGTCATCATTAAGCAATAAACAATACTTGTTTGTTATTTTGTTGCTTTGTTGTCGGCATAATGCGTACCGAAGATTCTAAGAAATTCGTCTTTTGTTTGGATTATCTTTCATATGTTCAGCTCAGCTGCTTATCGATAAGTTATCATATTCTTACTTGCCCACAAACTTGCAAACTGTGAACATGGCGAGTAAAAAAAAATCTTTGTGTATTGACGAAAAAGTTTTATTAATACGCGCAATAGAAGCGGGAGAAAAGATGTTAGAAGACGTTTTGGATTCAGTCGCTCGAACGTATCGACAATATGGAAGAACAAATTAACTCCGCTTAACGACAACTCTCAATAACGTCACAAAGTGAACAGTCCCTTGAGTGTCGCTATATAGAGTTTACACTGTATATAGAAATTCAATGGCCATTGGAGCAGGGTAATGGTCCTGTCCACCCCTGTTTACAGCGTGACACAAGGATGTATTATGTATTGAGGAGATCTGCTCTTCAACAACTCATCAGCGTCCTGTCAACGAACCTGCGCTTGTAAAGAACTCGCTTCTTGGCCTGTGCGCCATTTATAACAACCGCTGTCACGTAATTGTGAACACAAAAACATCGTCGTCCTCGTTCTTATATTATATTTGTTATGTTAGCGATCTCAAAGTGGCTAATATAGAATATTTAATATCTTCTTTTTTAACACCGATCTGATTTTTTTACTCTATGTTTTTTGTGTGCCTGTACAGCGATCGTAAAATGATCTATTTAACACTAGTGCTGCAGTCAAATAAGAAACGCAGCCCCGGAGCAGAAACTTGATAATGGCGCCTCCTCTCTCCAGCGTTTGAGATAAATTACTTAAAAAAACTCAAAATATATAATGGTTGGCAATTTTTCGTGAACGGGAAACCGTTAGAATCAGATTGAGTAAATCGGAAAAAGGACAGATTGGGTGTGGTTTTTAACCATATTATATTATGATTTTCGCGCCCCCTGAAAGTGCCGCCCGGGGCAGGTGCGATTTAGCAACTGCATCGCAATTGCATTACAGTTGGGCGACAACTCAGCCACCCGGTTGAAATCAGCATGCACTAAATCCAGTGATCGATGCGTTTGTTTACTATTCGATCTGTGTTCGACAATTGCGCGAACGTGACACATTTCCGTATGATGTTCGACCTTACGCTGTTGGAAGCTGTATCTGATGATCTATAAACGATTAAATTCCACCATCGTGATACAAAAAGAAGTTGTGGTGCGCTGGCTGTTGACCCTAAACGCGCGATTTTAAATAATATATATTCTCATGTAAAATAACTATTTTGTGTCCCCTAAGTTTCTAGCAACACTCATTACTGCAGTGTTAATTGTACAATATAAAAAGCTATAAGGTTTTTCATTGCTCTTATATTATTATCTGTAGGTAATAGGTATATGTGTTACGGTCTATACTCGAATTCGGTCAATGACCGAAATATATGCGCAGAACTAGTATTGACTAATGAATATTGCCCAAACCCGAAATCTTACATTTAAACGGGTATTGAGTGTTATAAAATGAGCAATACTAGTTTTGCGCATTTTCAGTTGGACAAAACTAGTTCTGTCTATTTCTGAACGGACAATACGTCTAGTTCTGCTTGTTTCATTCAATCAAGGTCCGAACTTGAATAAAAGGAGGGTTATGTTTTTGTTTACTTATTAAATTGTTCTCCTGAATGTTATAATTAATATTTAGATGAGTTTAGTTACAGTTAGTAATTATTATAATATATTGTTTATAGAGTAGCTACTGTTTGCTACAATTGTTAAGAAACACCCATTGTTACAATGCTATCAACATAGAAAAATTAGTTTATTTTTATTTTGATTCACTCACAGGTCTCACTACTGTATTGGTTCATATCTAGCGTTAACTAATATAATTGGCTCTCGCATGATGTGAAAAAATCGGTTACCAGTGCTATAAATATTAGAATGATAGTTTGATAGTTGTGTCACTTTGGTGTAATGTAACACAGTCCGCCGCGAGAGTGGAAAGATTCGGGGTTGGTATCCCGACGGTGACATTGTTTATAAAAATAAAAATAAACTAATTTTTCTATGTTGATAGCATTGTAACAATGGGTGTTTCTTAACAATTGTAGCAAACAGTAGCTACTCTATAAACAATATGTTATAATAAATATAATGGTGGGATATTTAGTGTAATAATTAAGTAAAAATGCAAGGTGAATTCGAGTCTCAACTAGTTCGGTTATTGGAGGCTACTGAAACATAATTTTATGACGAAACATAATTACTTTACTACACTCAGTCAGGTTAAGAAAGGAAATTTGTTAAAAGCTGAATTAAAACCTCTGTCTGCTAAATAATACAGAAAAATAAATCACTTTGATATAATAAGTATCGTCGATGTGGAAAAGTTAAATAAAAAACCCAAAGAAGATTCCGATGCCATAATAGTATTGTCCGTTCAGAAATGGACAGAACTAGTTTTGTCCAATTGAAAATGCGCAAAACTAGTTTTGCTCATTTTATAACACTCAATACCCGTTTAAATTTAAGATTTCGGGTATGGGTAATATTCGTTGGTCAAAACTAGTTTTGCGCATTTATTTCGATCATTGACCGAATTTGGGTATAGACCGTAACATATATAATAATTACTATATAAAGCATTATCACTCAATGTGCTGTGAGCGAAGGCAACAAAGCATATCGAAAATATAACGGCGTCTCTTTTTTCGAAGTAGTTCCTTGCTTATTCCGACAATATATTATATTAGCATGGAGTATATCTCTTTTTATCAAAAGTTTTGTGTCTTTATCTATGGCGTTAACCAATCAGAACCGACGACCTCTTACAACTTAAAAAAATACAGAAGTATATTTGCACCCTAATGATTTGATTGCGATTTTATGCCTATGCTCGGTATATGAATGTTTTCACAGAGCTCGATTAGATGCGGGCAGCAACAAATATGCGCAAAGGTATATCCATTTCATTTATTTATCCGAGGTACTCAATTACTTTTCATGTTGGTAGCTTGTTTTGTATTTTCGTGTTAGCCGCAATCGGGTTTTTATGTTTTCATATTTGATGATTTATTTTTAAATAAATTTGTAATTCAACAAAACTTAAATTGATTACACGTGCTTATAATTCAACATTTTATCAGTGATATCATGCTGCCACTCTCTGGTTGGCTGTTGATGAACGTTTTCAATACACGTGCAACCAATTCATTTTATGTAAAGATCAGTGGCTGCTCATTGACACGAAACTTAAACCGATTTATCTCTTCAGTTGAGTTGCTCCCCTTCAAAAGTTTGAGTAACTTCAGAATAGTTTTGAATGCGGCTTTCTTTTAGTTCTTTGCTTTCTAATAGTCTGAGATCCCGATTTGGCTCGATATTCACCCATCGAGTTTTCTAATGAAATTTGAATTTTGATAATATAATGTATTAATAAAAAAATGATTTGGTTGCCATTCAATTTCTTGGCACAGATATTTTTAATATTAAAGCTGTTAATTTTATTGTATTTATTTAGTATTAAATGCAGTTGTGTTATTCGTTGCCATGGTTACCTACATGTAATATGTTCCACATGTTTGCAATAAAAATATCCACATTTTCATATACATATGACAGTATAGACTACCCTATAACTGCAAAATACTAATTAGAAGGTACCTGACTACCAGGTCTTATGCCAGGAATCAAAATGTCGACCAAATTTTGGCATTTTATGTACATAATATGTTACTAATAAATTTATCTGAAAACTCGGGAACTACATTTCAGAAATAAAATTAACAACTTTATTTTTTTATTAGAAAGAGCTGTGCCAAGAAATTGAATGGAGACCAAATCAATTTTTCTTTATTATTACATTATATTATCACAATTCTAATTTCATTAGAAAACTCGATGGGTGAAGATCGAGCCAAATCAGAATCTTGTACTATAATATACGAAGCATAAAATCGCTTTTAAGTTTTTTGTGGGCAGACACGCTTTCATGTCCTTGAATTTTAAAAATTAGTTTCAAATGTCTGTCTGTGATCACCTCTGGAACCCAAAACGCTCAAATAATTTTGTTTAAACTCGGTCTCATAATCAGTAAATAGAAATAAGAAAAATGACAAAAATACCTCTTCAAAAATGACTCTAATGATGTTAATTAAATTTTACACATTAATACTTCTTTAGATCGCATGACTATAGACGCTGGATGAGCTCAGCTGTCGAGCGTCTATAAGTTATAATCTATCTATCAATAGCATGACTTTTTCTTATAAATATCGAGAGGGGCGCTGTGGATAATTGGTTTGGATCTAAATACCTAATGTTAGATATTATTCAGATTCAGACCACGCGATCGCTTTTCCATTGATTCTAATCTGAAACTCTGAGAAGGCTATTGGTTCGCATCTGAATCTGTATGAAAATTGTTACTTTTTCTAGTCTATTTCTTTCTAAAAAGCACATGTTTCTTTATTTCAAAAGAAAACTATATACTTTGAAAATAAATATGGCGGCTAGTGAACAGCTGACTTATTTTAGGTTATGTAGAAATTAATATGAACTGCTTTCCCAAAAAATCTTAAAGAATGAAAGCTTTTTATCGTAAGCCACTGAATTAAATCTCTTAGTGAACCGTATTGAATCCCTAATGTCATGCCTTTGCTTTCATTGTAAGATAATAACTGCAAGCAAATTTCCTGTCAATAGATAACTTTTGACATGCTGAGTATGGTTAATAGAATGTTTTTTTTTTTCAATATGAGTAAAATTGAGTCAATAATGTAGAAGCGTTGGATGTGTCAAATGTTACGTCATAAGATCACACGACCGGACCTTTTTTCGCCGATTCTTTTAACAAAGACAAAATGCAATGTCTGACTGACAAACAGAAACGGAAGTTGCTGTTTTTATAACCCGTTCGATTGAATTAGTTTAGCTTAAACCTCTGAAACTACTCATCTGATTTTACCAATATTTAAAATGGACGTTCAAGATGGACATAGGCTATGTATTATTGAGTTACAATAAAATCGTCTTTCGTGGAGACTAATTTTGCACCGTAAGTCGACGAAAAATCTATACTAATTTATACTAGTACTAAAGAGAGAGTGCAAATTTTGTAAGTTTGTGTATATGTGGAAGGTAATCTCCGAAACTACTCATCCGATTTCAATTTTTTTTCACCACTATTTAGAACATACCTTCAGGATGGACATAGGCTATATATTATCGCATTAAAATAAAAGCGCTTTTCGTGGAGACCAATTTTACAACGGAAGTCGACGAAAAAACGATGGCAGTCTACAAATTCGGGCGAAACCGCACCACGCCACTATTATTTAGTAAACTAATGAATCATTTTTTAGGGCTTGTGACAACTATCCATGACCACAGGCTTGATAATACTGGTTCGTTATTGAATAAACATTTTTATCGTGTTTGGAGTAGGTTTCCTCTGAATTATTTATTCTACTATACTAATATATAAAGCTGAAGAGTTTGTTTGTTTGGTTGGTTGAACGCGCTAATCTCTGGAACTACTGGTTCGAATTGAATTTTTTTTTTGTTGGATAGCCCATTTATCGAGGAAGACTATAGGCTATATAATATCACGCTACGACCAATAGGAGCTGAGAATCAATGAAACATGTTGCAAAATTTTACTTAAAATTTGTCCGTCCGACAAAAACTTTTGAACGGTAACACCGATCATCATGAAATTGGGACACAACATTCATCTCGGTAAACTAAGATGAATGTACGTACGCATGTCCCCTCATTCGTTCTCTTGCACCCGGGTGAAACCGGGCGGGGCCGCTAGTAATTAATATATGTCCAATAAAAATGCGGTATAAGACGTATTATGTATTTTTTTCTGAATACATGCTTTGTGAAAAAAAATCACTACAATTGGAAAATCAGCGTGCTTTTAAACATTGAAATCTTATATTTAATTTTGATGTTACAAATCTTATTGACGTCATTATTAATTATCTAGGTCGGACTCTGTTTTTATTTTAAAATTTATCAGTTGACACTTTGATCGTATCACCTTTTTATGCAGGAAATACACTTACTCTAAAATGATAAATGTGTGTGTATTAAAAACAATTTTAAAAATAGTGAGATGGAATTTTACTATTAAAGTGTGTCCAGGTATTTGAAAATGTCCCAAATTACTTAAATTTGTAGCAAAAACTATACATAAAATAAATATCAAAATATATAGTGACAATATGCCTCAATAATTATTGTATGATTTTATCTTTGTTGTTAAACATGACATTATTTATGTTTCCATAAATGCCTTTAATCACACATAAATAATATTTTTATTGCCTAACTTTTTTGCGTTTACTTGGTACAGTCCAAAGTACAAGAAATAAAATTTTAAAAGAGAAAATAAATCGCAGTTATATCATTATTTTAAACGGGGCAATGTGGCCATATTACTGCAGATCAAACGTCATTCATTTTCCGGCGTTCTGCTTGACCAGGACTGCAAATTTTTAAAAGCTTATGGGTTATAGCTCTACCTAACTCTACTATTCGGGAAGGGTTCTAGCTGGAAGCATTCTAATGAGAGAATTAGGAATCGAGAAAATGTAATTGGGTTGTTATGGAAACGACATCTAAACAACAGTCGATAGGTTGTTATTATAGACGGAGAGCTGGCTACGGAGAAAATGGGTGACTCGGTGCAGAGCTGAAAATTTGCAGAATAATAGGAGATAGTACAAGTACGTAGGGAATAAATTGCCAGAAAGCTAGGCGGAAGATAAAGAGCCGCCAGAAGACGCTAATGTTGCGAAAAATTACTGCACTTCTGGCAATTTCTATAGTTATTCTGTAATTCAAAACTAGATTATATCTAATATATAAAATTCTCGTGTCACAGTTTTCGAAGTCATACTCCTCCGAAACGGCTTGACGGATTTTGATGAAATTTTTTGTGCTTATCCGGTATCTATGAGAATCGGCCAACATCTATTTTTCATCCCCCTAAATGTTAGGGGTAGTCCACCCTTAAATTTTTTTTCTTCCTTTGATTATAATTATTATTAAAGACACGATTTTTTTTTTAAATTCGTATCCATGGTTTTAAAATATAAACAGCCTTATGTATGATTTGAAAAAATTCTGTCAAAAATTAAAAAAAACATTGATTTATAATAAACCATTGTGCGAGTCATTAGGATCAGTTTTTCTGACAATTATACTGACAAAAATATATAATTATAATTCAATAAATTTATTGAATTATAATTATATATTGTCAATATAATTGTTAGAAAAATTGGTCGATAATTTATTTATTGAAGAGTACTAATCAGACGTTAATCAAAGATTCAAATATCCCCATTCGTTCTTTTGCACCGGGCACGACGGCGCAGCCGGAGTGCTCGACATACACACATTTACGTCCATGTATATTTTAAAATAAATAAAATAGATAGATAGATGTTCCAATTATATAGATATATATATATTATACTGTTAGGCGGTACGAAGTTCGCCGGGTCCGCTAGTATTATATATATTATTATACATTATATAGATAAGGGCATACTGAAAATTCAAACATGATATAATAATTACATTCGACAAACATTCAAAATTATTAATGACATTTTGATAGAAATAAAATTAATCGTCATATATTTTCATTAATAAAATTACGTTGTTATAACAACGTAATGTTATTAATTTATTTAATTTTATTTCTATCAAAATGTCATTAATAATTTTGAATATTTGTCGAATGTAATTATTATATCATGTTTGAATTTTCAGTATGCCCTTATAACTATACTCGTATAATATATAATATAATATATAATATATGTATAATCTAGTTTTGAATTACAGAATAAGTATAGAAATTGCCAGAAGTGCACTGATTTTTCGCAACATTAGCGCCTTCTGGCGGCTCTTTATCTTCCGCCTAGCCTTCTGGCAATTTTTTCCCTACTTACTTGTACTATCTCCTATTATTCTGCAAATTTTCAGCTCTGCACCGAGTCAACCATTTTCTCCGTAGCCAGCTCTTAGCCATTATTTTACTGCCGCCCGAACGTACGCACTTCCCGCATCAGTGCGTGCAATCCCACCAATGCGTTAATGTTAGACTTTCTGCCTTACAATTGAAGCCGAAAGTATGTAATTTCGATCGAGGTATATATAAAATGTATTTTGCTGGCTCAAGTTTAATAACTTTATAGATAATAGATAATATATTTGTACTGCCCTAAGTGGATACATCGTCAATAATACATAAAATTTAAAAATTACAATTTAAAAATTCATCAATGTTATAAAAACAGTGTTTGATAAAAAACAATTTTAAGCTACTTTTAAATTTTTTTAGGCATTGAATGCTACTTAAGCTGTTAGGAAGTTTATTATATAATGCACATCCAATGTATTCTGGGTTTTTTTGTGATAGGGATAACCTACATTTGTCTAGTCTGATGTCACCATTGTTTCTAATACTGTAACTATGTATATTATAACCTTTAGTGTATGTATTAATGTTTTTTTTTATCTGTAAAATACATTCAAACATAAAAATACTAGGAACTGTCAGGATGTTATTATTTATGAAAACATTTTTGCACGTTTCCATCGATTTCAAATCAAAAATTAATCTTAGTATTCTCTTTTGCAAAATAAAAAGTCTTTGAACATCTGATGATTGACCCCAAATAACTATATTATATTTTATAACTGTATAAACTAGTGAGTAGTAAGCTTGTAATAATACTTCTTGATTAACAAATGATTTTAATATTTTTATTGCAAAATATGAAGAGTTAACTTTTTTGCATATGTGATTTACATGATCAAACCACTTTAAATTTTTATCAATATATAGACCTAAGTATTTGACACAACTAACTAAATAAAGGGTATGATCGTTCCAATGCAGGTTTAAGTTTGAATAATTTTTGTTTCCAAATGATGTTATTTGAGTTTTATCTTCATTAACCAGTAACTTATTTTTTTTACACCAAATTGAGAAGTCACTTAAAATAGTTGTAATTTTTGCTTGTAATTGATTTGATGATTCATCAGAAACTAAAACAGAGGTGTCATCTGCAAACATAATAACATCCCCTTCATTAATGTAGTATGGTAGGTCATTGATGAAAATTAAAAAAAGTAGAGGCCCGAGAACAGATCCTTGGGGAACGCCAATATTTATTTGTTTTTCTTGTGAATATTCAGTTGCGATCTTAACTATTAATTTTCTATTTGTCAAATAGGAACGAATTAATTGCAGAGCATTTCCCCGTATACCAATATTATATAATTTTTCCATTAAAAATTCCGTCGAAACACTATCAAATACTTTGGCCAAGTCAAAAAATGAACAAGCATAAGCAGTTGCACTTAAAAAATAAAGGCAGCGTTGGAAAAAACAGATGTACAGGTCAGGAGGCATCGCGAACTGACCGGTGAACCAGAACTGATGTTTTTATAGAAGCACGCTTATGTATTGTGATATCACAACGCACATTATCTCCGATGCTCAGCTGTTGGTTGTGTCAATACTTCTCACTGATATAAGATAGTTTCCAAGTTTCAACGGACTATGACAGCTGTGTTCTAAAATGAACCGTAAATACCAGTAAGTCCTTAAGGACCTGTTTCACATATTCGACTTAAGCCCAGTTTGGCTGTTGAGCCTAGCTTAAAATATAGTGTTTTGCATTTTGAATGAAATTGATAAACTTATACATAGGTATACTTACTGTGCAACATACAAGGCCAACCGAAATACTATTTTTAACGTTAAATCAAAATTATAAATAATAGAGATTGAGTCTCAGGAGATGAGACTTTTTTATTGGAAGTTTTCTCCTGTTTAAGAATCTTTTCTCCGATTTTGGCTATCGTTTAGAGTTTTCGAGATATGAGTGAAAAACTAAACGCCTTTCTTTTTTCATTTTTATTTGTTTATAACTTTTGCAATTTCTTATGTGTTAATAAAATATTTTGATACATTTTTCTAGACGTCGTTCCGAATTCAATTTTACGAGCTATTTCAAGCCTTAATACTCGTGAACTAAACTAGTCACATTGCAAAACCGGCTCCTAAGTTTATAGCTTGAGTTTTCTGGGTATTATATTATTTAACTAAGATTACTTGGAACAATTTAGCTGATTTTGAATCACACTTGAAAATAGGGACATAAAGACAATATATCAATATAAATAAATATCTATAAAGCCTGCCCTAAATATCAATATTTTATCGATGTCTTTATGTTCGATGCATCGATATTCTAAATTATTTTTAATCGGCAAATATCATCATCGAAATAAAAAATTGTAATTTTCTATTTCAAATGTAATAATAATTTAAGATCATCTGTAGGCCCCACTCAGTTTGGACCTACGAAAGTCGATGTTCGTCAGCTGTCTACTTAAAGTCTTGATATTAAACTTTCAATAAAGTATTACGAAATGTTAGTAAGAATAAATAATTGTTTGTTAATTTTTATTTTATAATAAGTATATTGTATTTTATGTAAATGCATATTTTAATATTTGTATTTGACATTGGTCGCCTTTACATACATTAATAAATAATTAAATAATTTTTTGAAACAATACTTGATTTTGATTGCCACTTGAAATAGATCGATCCTAAGTGACCTGTACCGAATTTAGATTTTAATAGCTAACTAAATATTGCTTTTATTATTTTTACTATGTATGACGAGCTTAGGATACCGTTTTTTTTTTTGGTTTTTGGCAAATAAATACTAATACTAATACTAAACTGAGCCAGTGACATTACGTTACGCAAAAACACAATAACTTTGTCTACAAAACTTAAATCCCAATTTTTGAGTCAGGAAAAACAAAATTGAAAATTCGGTTTTCACTCCTACCAGTTCTCAGATTAGAACTCTAGAACTGGAGACAGTAATAATACCAAATACAAAACTGTGATTTTTCTGTTTATTAAATAAATAGCTATTGTTGTAGTGTTAAAGGTCGATGCACATTTTTTTTGCGTCTTTAAAAAAATCCAAATATTGTAATAGTATGATGATTGTAAGGAAGAAGATTTCTGATAAAAGTCACAGAGGTCGAGCGTGCTTAAGACGCGTGGGGATTATTTATAAAATATTTCTCTTGGCTGCTTTGCTATCGATGATCATTATCGTTGTTTGACAGTTAACAATATTAATTTTAATAATAACACAACTGGAACGTTTATATTAATTTATAATTAACATAGTATGTTTCTTTGATTAATCTAAATTTCATAAACACTGGATAATACTTTAATTATAAATTATATTTTTAAAAGTGCACTAAAAATTAGCCTCCCCCGCACATAAAACAGCAATAATAAAATACACACGCTGTTACAGCATTCCAAATTTTAATAGTACGTAAGTTATATTTCTAGTGCATGTAGCTATCCCCTACAAAAAAATAACGTAAATACCTATATGTCCACTTTTTACAAGTTTTAAATGAATACGGTATGCACAATTACTTTTTACATAAATAGCATAAATATTGATACATTCATCCTCCTTCCGAAAGGTTTCTGATTTTCAATAATATAAAAAAAACAAAATTAAAAAAAGTCATCAGAATCGAAGCTGTTCTTGAGGACTTAGGATTATTGACCGTTTAACGTATTCCAATGTCGCGATTGTAACTTCTCAGAAGACCCTGTATACATAATTTAATAATTGTGTTTTTGTGTTAAGGTAAACCGGTTAAGGTGTACGAAAAATAGTTTGTCGAAATGTTTCATTTAGAAGATATTTTTGTATCATACCTAAATCATTTCATTTCACGGCCATAGAAATGAACTTATCATATTTCTGAATTTGAAACATTCACTATAAATTAAAAATCATTCTTTTGCATA
This sequence comes from Xanthostigma xanthostigma, assembly GCA_963575645.1. Taxonomy (NCBI): domain Eukaryota; kingdom Metazoa; phylum Arthropoda; class Insecta; order Raphidioptera; family Raphidiidae; genus Xanthostigma; species Xanthostigma xanthostigma. The sequence goes on from OY754470.1 coordinate 47,212,004, forward strand.
ATCAAAAAACATCGCGTTCTCTGTACATCGGAAGTAAAAATAAGAATGCAACCTTCCGGAAAACGGTATTAAGAAAACTAAGAACGATTTTAATAATTTATTATTCGACACAATATGAAGTCTGGATGTAAATAATAATAAAAGAACTATCTACAACGTGTCGTGCAATATGAAGGACATCGCGTGTCATGTTTAATTCATTACGAGTTGAAGAGAGGCGACGCAAATATATTATGCTAAAATGAGATACAAATGAACTTTTTCACTTTTCTGAACACTGCAGTTATAATATAACTATACACTAATTGGTAAAGTTTTTCCTTTTAGTTGATGGGTTAATATGTAAGAAAGCTAGAAGAATTGTATATACGAAAGCTGATCTACAAGTTTAACCTCTCAACGAATTGCCTATATCTCCGAAACTAAAAGAAATACAGGGCTGCAGATGGTCGGAATCGATTCAGAATGACTTTTTCTATAAATATGCATCATATCAAAGGAAACAGAGCGAACTTTTTTTTTCAAAAATTTTCCAATTTTGAAAGAAGGGCCCCCCTTCTTACTTTTTTCGTTAAAAAAAACCCGCGAAATCTCCCAGATATTGTTTACATACGACTTATAACTGACGTTATTCTTATAGAAAATATAGCGCAGAATCGATTCCGACCACTCCCACCTCTGTATCATTAGTCGCTTAGAAGTTTTTCTCAAATAATATAAATAAACGCTCGTATCTCTGAAACTAAAAGTGATACAGGATTGCGGGTTGTCGGTATCGATTCAGCTTGACTTTTTCTATAAGTTCGAATAATATAAAACAGGCCAAATATCTTTTAGTGTGTTAAAAAGTTGCATCAAAACATGAAAATATTTACGATATTTGGACAAATATTCGATTATCCCCGATATTCTTAATATTGACGTGTCTTATAGACAAAATTACGCTGAATCGATTAGGCCTAAGCACAAAATCGTATCTCGATTCGTTTAGACGGTATGACGGTTTAAAATGTGTAACAATTTAAACAGTTTAAAATTGGCTATAGCCAAACAAGCAATCTGCGTTTGATTTAGAAAAGATCGTGGACGTGTTTGGATTTGGCTAGAAGGAGATTAAGTTACTTCCGTCCGAAAAAAGATCTGAGTTACTCTCAAGTCGTGCCTAAAGCAGTTAAAAAAATTAAACTGGTATAATATTTGTTCGTCTGTATATAGAAAAATATGAACTTGAAATAGTGCTAAATTTTTAAAGACGTGTTCGATAAAAGAGCGTCTAGAATTTTAAATCTTAGTTGTCAGCTTGTTTTCCATTGTCAACATTTACATGCAATGAAATCATTTAAAGTCTTCCTACAAATGCTTCCGGTATCGTGACAGTTATATCATTTCGATGCTTTCTGAAAACAGAATGATCTAAGCAATATATTTGTCGTTGTATTTTTTGATATGCGTTCTGGTCAAAGTTAACCCACCACTCAATTTTTCTGTTAAGCTTTGAAATCATCAGATATTAATTGAATTATGATGTTTGGATGAAGAACTTCTTTCGTAGCATAGGATCAAAAACAAAAACAATTTATACCATAGTATTGTTTTTTTTTTTTTAATTTTGAAAAAATGCTTCGGTAAAAGCCATTAGCATAACAAAAAAAAAACAATAACTTTTGTTTTTGATTCTATACTACGAGGATGCTCTTCATCCAAACATTATAATCAACCAAGGATCACAGTCATCTCTTCTTTGGTTGAGATAAGTTTTCTTACTGATTGAATTTTTAGAAAGCGAGAGAAGATAATTGAGTTTAATAAAGATAAAAGTTTAAAACAAATAAGGATGGTCCTAGTTAGCCAAAAAATGCACCAGTGCTTCCCGTTTTGTGTTGGATCTAATCAACAAATAATCTGGATATTCTTAGGAGCTCCAGAATATTGGCCATTATCCTGTGGAATGATACACCGCCTCATCAATTTATGGAGGTCAAAAATTGATTATTGTAATCGAGCATAAGTGCAAAGTTTATTATTACTGCTATTTTATTTTTGTACCGTATCATAAAAATAATACAAATGTGTAATATAACAATTTTTCAAGCCACGCTTTTATAGTTGATAACCTCCAAACTTTGTATGATAGAATAAAAAAGTTCTATCATTTTTTAAATGCCGAAAGACATTATCAGAACAATAATTAGTGCCACCGATTGTCGACAAGCTGACTGCTACTTAACTCCACATGTGAAGAAATGAGAAGATTAAATGGGAGAAATTTTCCAAAAAAAGTGGATGATCTCATAGTTAAATTATGAAAAATATACAACGCTAAAAATAAATATCCATCACAAAAGTTGTAAAATTGGATAATTGCGGTCTGAACTCGCCCGCCGAGAGTTTCTGTCCATGAAATACTCAGGAAAAATTATTATTGACCTGTAATTTTCTCAATTACCGTCCCATTGAACTTTGAAAAATTTGATTTTGACAGCTCGGTAACTTGACAGATTTGCATTTTTGGAAAAAAAGTTTCCAACCAAAGTTGTATTTTTTTGCCAACTCAATCAAAATAAGTCATAAAAAATGGGGGTTACTATTTAAAAAATTCGACTTACCTCCACCCCCCGAGGAGGGTTGGGGGTAAGGGGGATGATTGTGCCCCCGAACGATGTCCACCTAACAACCGTACAGCTTTTGTTGGAAACTTTTTTTTAAACCCCACTGTTTTCAAATATCTGCCTGGTAAGACTAAAATGGATCACCTATATATAGTAGGTATATAAAAAACTTGTATCTGTCGCGAGTGAACTACCTTAAGAAAAGACAATACTTAACTATAAGTTTGTGGTAGGTGTAAGTAATTTAATGCAATAAGCGTATGAAATATGAATAAACATTAGAGACTTCCATAATTAAAAAATTTCCATAATGGGAAAACGTTTTGTACAATAACTACATTAAAGAGATGGAACTGCAGTAAAATACGAATGACTGCATTTTAGTGTAAATACTGTTGTGCTGATGGTAAAATGAGACTGTAACCAAACTTCTATTGCAGCATTTTGTGTTAAGTCACAGTCTGAACAAATGGAGATTCTAGTTTTATTTCCCCATTTTTTAGCGACATGAGTTTGCAAAATGTATTAGTTATGAGCATTTGAAAGTTTGAACATTTCAAACTCGGTTTTCTTCAAAACTAGACAAGATACAGAGCTGCGCCTGTGCTCATTGGATTCAGCGTGTCAAAATCTACCGGGTTGCCTTAATATCAACCAGTTCTGGGAGACATCGATTTTAAAAATTTTTACAGGGGAAGGGCTATTTGTATTAGTGTATTTGGCAAACAATTACCAAGTGTGGACAGTTTATTTGACAAAGTGTTGGCCTTATTAGCCTATTTGAAAAATAAGGCCAATACCAAATGCGCGTTACCGTGCGCTTGTCGGTTTTTCGAGGCACATCAAAGGAGTCAAATAGGCAAATAAACCGTCCACACAATGGCTATATTCAGAAGCGCACGCGTCGTGAACCTGTACGGACGTGCAGTATTTTTGTGTTTGTGCTGTGAGCGAGAACTGGAACAATTACTATTGAAAATGAATTGGGACAATGAAACAGTGCTAAAATTTCTGGAATTTTGAACCTTGCGTTCTGCTGCCAAATGTTTGTGTGTTTGTTATTTGACTGCCATGTGTGGATGGTCGTATTTGCCTCTGTTTGCATGTTTGTCTTGAACGTCATATATTTTGCCAAATACAACAAACACCCAATACCGAACACAAATAGCCATAAAGGATGCAATTGGTCATCTTCATAAGTTTCGAGTAATTAGTATTCAGAAAATTTTTAGGAGCTTTTGCTGCGTCTTTCAAAATTTAAAAATCCGTTATTTATTACTATTAAACAATATACATTCAATCTAGGTAATCATGGAGTACATCATTAATTTAAACGGATGGAACATTTAATCCGAAACTTCCTGTAATGTGGGTGATAATAGAATTTATAAACATCAGCTGGTCTCACTTAACTGGACAGCAATAATAACTGTTTTAATTGTGCTTAGGTTTACAAATATACAGAGTTTTTACTATGCAGTAGATGAAGGAGGTGACAAAAACATATTTTATAATCAATTTCGCAGATTATATTATTGACGCATTTATATCAAACATGAAACTAAAAGTAATCGAATAATAAAAAATTACATATTATTTTCTCATTAGAAAAATGATTTTTTATATTAATTTCGCAAAATACTCGCGTGAATTTTGCTAATATTATGTATTATAAAGCAGTGATGTCAAAGATACGGCCCTCAAGCTACTTCAATACGGCCCGCGATCAGAATCTATCCAGTGAGGATCTTAGACCCCTTGAGCTTATCAAAAACAAGAGATCTCGGGTCAACTTATATAATATACCCTTCTTATTACCTTTATAATAAAATTGATTTAAACTAAATATTTTAATTTAAATTAGGGTCTGGCCCGCTAACACACCCTAAATCTTATAAATGGCCCTTTAAAAAAATCGCTCTCACAGTGCTATTCTGATAGGTCAGTTATTCCCAAAGTGGTCTATATCGACCCCCAGAGGTTGACGACAACTTGCAAGGGGTCCATGACAGCGGGAAAAAAATTGGGGGTCCATGAAATGAAAATGGGGGTCAACGATAGTGAATCTCCTAACAAAAAAAAAACAAACTGGACATCGTTAGCCGAAGAGATTTAAGATTAAATCTAACTAAATTGATGCCAAATGTTGAAAATTTATTATTAAAGCATCAGGTTCATCCCTCACACTAAAAGCATTTATTTTTTGCCTAGTTATTTTATTTAACAGAAAGTAAATTTTAATTTGATTCGTTTAATATAAAACTAAACATTTCACACTACCGTTATAAATTTAAATCGTTCAAAGTGAATAGCCCTATACCGGTTGTCAAAAATACATTTGAAATAAATGAATTTGCAAAAAATCAATATCAGATATGCAGGGGGTCTACCCAAAACCGAAAAACATGACAAGTGGTCTACGAGACAAAAAAGTTTGGGAACCTCTGTGATAGGTGAACGGTCAATGTTATAGCTTACATTGCCGTTAAACTTATATCGCTTTCTTGCAAATTCCACATTGTATAAATCGAGACATAAATATAACAGCGCTTCAAATTTTAACACTATGACCATGCCGAATAGCCCCATAAGAATGCTGTTCTTTTTTTGCATAATTAATGCACAACTGGATATTGCAACTGGCGGAGAGGAGGAAAACGCAAGAAATGTTGCGTAGTTTGTACGTGCTAATAGAGTGAACGCATTCACGGTCCAGTCGTGGACTTGACCATAACAACGCTGTGATTTGTTCGAGTGGTCACCGACGCATACATAAATAAACATAAATAAACAAACGTGCGAAAACAATTGACCAACACAATATAGCGTGTCATTTGTTAAACAAAATACGTGCGTTTTAATCATTCCATTGCAGTTCAATTATTTTGTTAATTACAATAAATATTTTGTTGATTAAACAATATTATAACATATAATTAATAGTTTTCCTTAGCATATTTGTTGTAAAAAAATCGCACTGTTTGCGAATGTGATAACTTGATATTTTGTTATCTGGATCATTCAACATAGAGATGCCTTTTTACGTGAGTATTATAATCTATATATTTATGATGCTGCTACTCACTTTAACCAACAGATGTGTCGTAGGTAATTTACCTGATGGGTAATTAATAAAAACCGGGTTCTTCTTCTTTTTTCACATCGTGTAGAAATCAAATATACGAATATTTTAAGTAACTTTTTTATCAAAACTCAAAAATAAGAGAGAAACAGCCTTCAAAGTTTAATTAATTTTTTAAAATATTATTTAATTCAAAACCTCGGTTAATAGACGCGAAGAAATGATAGCACGAATCGGAAATTCAATCGAAATTTTTTTTGTAACAGTACTGTACAATACGTACGTACGTACGGTACTATAAAATTTAAAAAATTATCAATTTTAAATGTACAAAATTCTAATACCGATAAATTTCTATTCTTAATATATATTTTAATAGTAGATACTAAAAAAAAAAGTTTTTTTGATTGATATAACATGATTATTATTTAACAATATGACAATTAAAAACTTAAATTACAAATCGAATAACTCTAATACCTATATAATATGTAAGCCATGAGGAAGGAAATATATTTTCCGAAACGTCGGCAGCATATACCATTAGAAATCATTTATAGCCTTCTCCGAAATAATGAATCCTTTCTTATTAAACATAGGCTAAACTAATACACCTTTTTAGTACCTTTATTATTATTTTAATTTATACCTGTAATTGCTATATAATGTAAAGATTTTTGTTTATGAACTTAGTTTAGTGTATTGCTGAAGATGAGAGCATAGCTCTCGAAATGTACATCCACTAATAAACTTGTTGTGGTAAGAAGTAACTATTCTCTATTTTTTATTAATACACCTTACACATTAAAAAATGATGACGAGAATTAAGATTCTGCTATCACTAGCAATGATGAACATGAGAGTAGGAGAGTTATCAACATTTATACACCGTGAAAATTTGTGTTACACTTTTTTTGTAATGTCTGAAAAATCGAAGACCTACCTGAAGGGTAGTAGGGCCTAGCCAAGCCTTGAATTTTTAACTTAGCGAAATTTTATTTGTAAAAAAAGTCTTTTAAGCATTTTCCAATATTAATATCTTCAAATTTATAGTGTTTAATAAAATAAAAAAATAAATAAGTATCATTATTTAGTTGGGTCTTAATGTTTACCAGGCGAATCTGAATTGATAGATAGATAGATTGTGAATTATAGACGCTCAACAGCTGAGGTCATCAGCGTCAAAAAATCTGAATTGAGACATTACAAAAGAAGTGTTTCTCAAATTTTCGCGGTGCCTCAAGTATCTACTCAAAAATGTTTGACAGATCTTGGACAGTGTGACATGATTTTATACATGAGCAATGGTTTCGATGTATCTGAATTAAAAATGAGTGGTGCAGAAAATTGATAGACGAAGATGAATAGTTTTTTGAGTTTTAGAGTTTAGAACACAAAAGAAGAAAAATTATTTAAATAATTAAATTAAAAAAAAGAAAAAACCCTGGTAAAAACCCATTTACATACTATGCAAAATATATTTACCTGATATTTATTCCATCACTAACACTGACTGAGCCTTGTAACTAACTAAAATATTATTATAAGGCAGTAGCGTAAGTAACCATAAGCAAAACAGGCCCGTAGCTAGAGAAGCCAATGACAAGGCCTAAACATTAAAGGACATAAATTTAAAATATACCCGTGTCTCTCCTTGACTTGGTCAGTATCAAAAAAAAGTGCTAGGTCTTCTTGCTTTGTGAAAGAACCAATCAGAAAACAGTATATCTTCTCACGCGGGCGACATGAACAAACGCCCACAAACCAACATGGCATCATTCTGTTCAGAGTCAGACAACAGACACGTTTATATTTGAACTGTCACTCCGCGCAGATCTAGCCCCAAAACAAGCTTGAAAAGACGTCTCGTGTGAAGCGAGCAGATAAAAAGCAATTAAGAAAAAACTAGTAGTCAAATCTAGCAAGGAATCTAGCGGCAAATCCAGCCTCGTGTGCAGCGGGCTTAGTTACATGTAAGGAAATCGTAAACCGGTTGCCTAGTAATAAGGTACTTAAATATAACTTTTACCTGTACATGTGATGAAGACTCTTGCACTTCGGACACGGATCTGTAAACAAAGAATGCCAGTAGTTGAACAATGTACTTTGGCCAGGTAAAAATTTTACTGTTAGTTTTATTATAAAAGGTAACTAGACATAATATTAACATAATAATTATTCCTAGTTTTTTTTTTGCAATCTTATTACTTATTGTATTAGTTCGCATTTAACACTGACATTTTTTTTTCAATTTTACATGCAACGTTCTTAGTTTAAATTGAAAATTGAAGACGCCTCATTTCTTAATGTTTTGTGTATAGATTTTAAATCTACCTGCTTTGCAAAATAATAAAATTAAAAAAAAACGTAAATGATATAAAATTACTTCAAGTAAATAAAATTGTCGACCAATTTTTTTCAGACCATACGATATATTGACAAAAAATAATAAAAATACAAATCAATATAACACAAGACTATTATTTTTTGTCAATATATCGTATGGTCTGAGAAAAATTGGTCGACAATTTTATTTACTTGAAGAGTTCTATTCAGACGTTAATCAAAGATTTGATATAAAATTAGTAGAAGTTTTGTTCCAAAATATGTATTGAAGGAGATTTATTTGGTTGAGGAACAATTGAAATAAGCTTTACCAAAGTATCGCTTGTGGCCAACGTTTCGAAAATTATATTTTCATCCTAAGGGAATATAGAAATCATAATAATATTAATGTAATTGAATACTATACATGTTCATAGGCCCTGAGGATGAAAATATAATTTTCGAAACGTTGGCCATAAGCGATACTTTGGTAAATCTTATTTTAATTGTTCCTCAACCAAATAAATCTCTTTCAGTAAATGATATAGGAAAAAAATGAAGTGTTAGGTGTACGTTGAAAAAATATTAAATTATTTCCGAATAGTACCTATTAGATACAGTGTTTAAAGTTATTTATCTAAAATTCTGATTCATTTTATGTTAATATAATGCAGGGTACAGCAATCTACTCGTAAATAATTATTTTTATAATACCCATTTCATAACATATATTAGATCTGTTCTAAGTAGTCAGAGAACGGTAACAGAACCGTCACAGTCTTGCGCAGTAGCCAAAACGAAACTGTTTATATCGAGTTTAGAGTAGCAAGACTGCGACGGTTCTGTTACCGTTCTCAGACAGCATGGAACAGACCTATTATGTAATAATTTATATTCAGCCGTTGTGAAAAACATTAGAAGCCGTCTTGGGACACCTGACCGATTTGGAACATAAATTTAAGCTTGCCAATTGCAACTTTAAGTTACAAAACCTATTACAGACACTTCCCAAAGCCCTATGGACATTCTACGAACACATCTTAAAGCCCTATAGACACTGCAACTTTTAGTTACTAGCAGCGCCACTTAAGTGACTATTCTAGTAACCAATAAATCTCAGTAGATGTCGCCATCAACAAAAGCCATGTTGCAATCCTACGCATACAGACAAGAAGCGTAACGCGCTGTCATCTAACTAAATACTAGTAACTAAATTTCGCTCTGTTGTCTAGATGTCGCTTTCAACTAAAGCCATGTTTAATCCAACCCACACATGTAACGCCCTCTCATAAACCGTCGTCTCAGAAAAGTATCGCGTCAATTGCACGGTTTTACTCCCAACTAAACGCGCCATTAGATGTTTCATAACAAAAATATTTGAAAGCAAGTTTTATTATATACAAATTGTACCAAATCAAAACAGTCCATAGAACATTCTGTGTGTAAGACAGAGACGATATTATATAAAGCACTAAAGCAGTAAGTAAGAATGAGATAAATGATCGCTAATAGTTACTGTGGTTATACAACATGATAGAATCGTCTTTGTTTTCTACAGTAAAAATCACAATTTTATCAAATGTTAGTATTCACTAGTGAAATTATTGATAAAATGGCTATTTATACTGTTCGGGAAAAAAACCAAATAATTAAATGGTTTTATGGTGGTAATTCAACCGCCAACATAATAAATTTATTTGTAGTTGTTTTAATTGATAAATTGGTAAAAAGATTAGTGTACGTAATTATTTATTTACGTAACTACAGTAACTATATTAGCGATCTTTTATCTCATTCTTACTTACTGCTTTAGATCTTTATATATCGTCTCTGTCTTACACACAGAATGTCCTATGGACCGCTTTGATTTGATACAATCTGTATATAACTTAAGTGTAAATGTTTTTTTCTTATTCTTCTTCACATCCGAGTATTATTAATGGTATATATGAAACTATAAAACTTTTAAGGTAGTACGAGCACCAAGGCAACTTTAAATAAAAGGCTTCATTTTTTTTTATATGAAGTTGGACTAAATCTAAACCAATTCTGAAAATTTTAGGGGGGGTTGCCCGATTATTTAAATAAATAAATGACTTCAAAAGTAGGCATATTTAACATTGGCTTTATGGTAAAACGGTAGATGGATGATATGTTTTCATTGATTTCTCCAAAACTAGTCGATGGAAATAAAAAAAAAACTATTTAAATTAAAGTTAAAACCTTAATAAATTATTGCAAACAAAAAAAAACCCGTTGGGCCCGACAAATTAAAAATATATTTAATTAAAAATATTAAATATCTTTTTAATTAGTAAAATAAAAAAAATCAAGCCTTTTATTTAAAATTACCTTAGTGCTCGTACTACCTTAAGATAACATATTTTTTTTATATTATGTTTTGCAATAACTTCTATCAACAGTAAATACTAAATAGAACACATACCGCTAGTTTAGCGGTATGTGCAATAATAAAATAATAGATCTCAGATCAGTGACCGGGAACTGGTTCCTTTACCTTATAATATGTTTAATCAGATTATTAACTTCGTACCTAGTGCATAGCTTATCGATTTTATGTCAATTTATAATTTAGGAAAATTTTGTGTGTAATTAACATGGGATGTTTATGAATATTTAAGATATTTGCAGGAGAATTTCAATGACTTTTTTTCCAAAACGCCAACAAAATAAGTTCCCTCGCGGTGCGGTTAACTGACAAATCACTATAAAAGACATAACATTAAGAACTAAGAATAGATTGTTTGCTAATTATAAGCATAAATCATATTTTATTTTTCAATCGTGTTTTCATTATAAAGAGAAACTATTAATAATGAAAATTTAAACATTTAAATATCGCGCACACTTGTTAAGCACGGACCTGCACTACCAGCACAGCACGGAGCAAAAAGTCCTGTAAAGGTACCTATGCTATTTAACGGCGTAGCGCACATTAGACCAGCACCTGCAACCAGCAGCCAGCAACGACTGTTAGTCGGTCGCCTGCATTTTCTGTCTAGCCGTGCTGGACCCGTCCAGTGTGCTACTGATGTTTAATTTGCAAAATGGCTACCGCACTTATACGAAACCTGCACTGGAAAATGCTGGTTTGTGCTGTGCTGTTTGTTTAGGATTATGCTCGACAGGTGTCTTTTAGTTAAAAAAAAAAAGAATAGTTACTTCTTACACACAGCAGTTTTATTAGCGGATGTACATTTCTTCAGTTTAGTGTTTGCTGAAGATGAGAGCATAGCTCCCGAAATGTACATAATTTAGTTTTTTTTTCTAATGTCGCGTCTTTTTTTTTGGAGTTTAGTCCTTAAGAAACGATTTTGAGTTGTAAGGCCCGGTACGGAAATTTTATGAGTAGTAAAATCAATTGGTGAGGCGTTACGCTCCACCGCTTCTAGTGTGGCGTTACACTCGTCCGCTTCAAAAGAAACAAACATATATATCTGTAGGATTTAACGTGCAAAAGAGTGAGATGGAATACAAAAGAGAGAAACATATAGATGTATCTGTAGGATTTAACGTGCGAAAGAATGAGATGGAATACATTACACAGCGTATCTAAAGAGTAAACTCCAGTCGTGCGTCGGAGCTGACACACATACCTAACCCTAAAAATGTTGTCTACAGCGAAAATATACATTTTAATAAAAATGAAAATAAGATGTTTTGAATAATTGACTACTACCTCACTATAACGGTATAACCTAAAATTTATCGTTTCAAAGGTTCAAACGACATTGAAATTAAATTCATTAAATTATTTTGAACAAACAAAAATGGGATACCTATTCAGAAATGTGAAAGTATATGTATTACAAATTAAGTAATTAATTGAATATTAGTGATTTAAACACCGATAAAAACCTGTTATTTTTTTTATTTACATCGCAAAAGCAACAGAAATTCCTGAAGCTGATTCTTTTTTGTGTTTTTCCCATTAAAAATTAAAAATCAATGTTGATTTTTGTATTTGTCATCTTTATTTGAAAGAAATATCGGCAAATAAATCAAACATTTCATAAATCTGCAAAGCCTAACTGTTTTAAATATAAACATTTTCGACAAGAATTAAAGGATTGAAAACCACTCCAAAATTGTTAAAAATTTAATTTGTTTCTTGATAAGCCGCTTTTGTAATAAATTACATAAAAAAAATGAGAATTTATTACGAAATTTTCATAATGAAAATAGATATAAAAATTTGATATCTGAAGAAGTAATATTACGAAAGTGGCTTATCAAGGAATAAATTAAATTTTTAACAATTTTGGAGTGGTTTTTAATCCTTTAACTCTTGTCGACTATGGTTCTCCAAAAAATCGCGGCGAACATTTTCAATAAAAATTTTCGATTTGTTCAACATTGAACACACGACATTTTAGAAACTTTAGTCAGGTACTTTATTACATGAAAAAAATGGTCCAACTGAAGTTCTCTTTTGAATTAATAAGAATAACATAATACAAATAATAAAGTTGTGTGAACAGGTGGTGGTTGGGGGTGGTACAACGATTCCAAACTCATGTCACGTTGTGTACCCTATCGATTATGTAAAGTTCCAATTTCAAAACCCAAAAAAAAAGTTTCACATAGCTACTCTGTATTTCTTTATGTAATGCTACAGATGTACCAGATAAAAGATGTGTACATAAAATTTCCATTAAAAAAGACACACGTTCAATGAATGATAGATAACTGATTATTTTTTAATCAATACAATTAATATTTATACAGTGAAACTTCGATTATTATCACAATTTTAGTTATTCGTTTTCTATCGTTATTTTCAAATGTTGTAAAAAGTGACATTTGATTTTGAATCATCACTCTTTTCGTTTTAAATTGAAAAATTTCAAAAAATCGTCGGCAAATACATATTTGGTCTCTAGTTTTCCCGGCTTTGGTGTTCAAATTTCCCGCTTAATGAACTATTAAATTTTTGACCTGCCAGTCCTACGCCTACAGCAAACAGAAGTAAATTTCAACAGATATATATGTTACGGTCTATACCCGAATTCGGTCAATGACCAAAATAAATGCGCAAAACTACGAATATTGCCCAAACCCGAAATCTTACATTAAAACGGGTATTGAGTGTTGTTAAATGAGCAATACTAGTTTTGCGCATTTTCAGTTGGTCAAAACTAGTTCTGTTTATTTCTGAACGGACAATACTAGTCCTGCTTGTTTCATTCAATCAACGTCCGAACCCGAATAAAAGTAGGGTTGTGTTCTTGTTTACCTATTGAATTGTTCTCCTGAATGTTACAATAATGGTGGGATATTCAGTGCAATAATTAAGTAAAAATGCAAGGTGAATTCGAGTCTCAACTAGTTCGGCTATTGGAGGCTTCTGAAACATAATTTTATGACGAAACATAATTACCTTACTACACTAAGTGAGGTTAAGAAAGCAAATTTGTTGAAAGCTGAATTAAAACCTCTGTCTGCTAAACAATACAGAAGAATAAATCACTTTGATATAATAAGTATCGTTGATGTGGAAAAGTTAATTAAAAACGCAAAGAAGATTCCGATGCCATATTAGTGTTGTCCGTGCAGAAATGGACAGAACTAGTTTTGTCTAATTGAAAATGCACAAAACTAGTTTTGCTCATTTTATAACAGTCAATAGCCGTTTAAATGTAAGATTTTGGGTTTGGGCAATATTCGTTGGTCAAAACTAGTTTTGGGCATTTATTTCGGTCATTGACCGTAACATATATAATATATATCTATTACTAATATTATTATAAAGAGATAAAGTTTCTTTCGATTTCACACATTTTTTCATCAATATTTAGAACGGACTTTTAGGATGGACCCAGGCTATAAATTATCGCGTTAAAATAAAAACGATTCGTGGAGACCAGTTTTCAACGTAAGTCTACGAAAAAATGGCGACAATCTACAAATTCGGGCAAAACCGGACCGAGCCGCTAGTTTTGAACTATAAGAGCTGTTTCGGCACCACTATCTGTACCTATGTCACTTTTTTTAAGTTTACTGTCGTGACATCTTTGCAGCACGAACATTTCAAATATTAGTGAATTTTTAACGTTTATTGCACGATGAACTCTATGAGATTGAAACAATAAATAGTTGTGCACTGATAATAAACATATCTCTAATAATAATAAGTTCGTCGTTTTTGCTTTGTTTGATAAAGAAATAATGTGTTAGTTTTACTATATTATATGTGTAAGCTGGACTTTAAAACCATTGATAAGCTCTTTGTCACATCTGTGTACATAACAGTTCGTTTTTTGCGACATATACATCCATTAATCGTCATTGACATTGTATAGGAAATTTTTGCTGTACAGATTTTACAAACATTAGAAATAAAAAATAATGTCAAAAATTAAACGTAGAAAATCGGAGAATTTGTTAACTTAGTATTATTCCCTACGATTCTAATAACTAATTATAAAAAAAAAAACATTTATTTGTATAAAGCCGCTCCGAAATTCTTTACAAAAATGGGTATAGAAATGTTGCTCTTTGACGGGTTGTAGCTCCACGGAGTTACAGTTTGGTATATGGACAAATGTAGTTTACATCTTTTTGAAACACCATGTATGCTAATATAATATTTATATATGCTAATTAAAATAATTTAGAACATTATCTCTGTATTTGATTGACAACAAAATATGTTTGATTTAAAATGATTTTTATGGAGTTGTGCCCACTGTATAATAAATATTCGTCACTTTTTCTGTTAAAAATTGTTTTTATTAAATTTACAGCACTGTTAATTTTTATATTAAATATTATGTTCTATTATTCAAGTTAAAAATAATGTATAATATTTTATGCAGTAGCAAGCGCGACAATATCAAAATCATAATGCCAATTTGCAAGATTTGAGATTTTTTATATTTGGGCACAGACAATAGCAGCTATGGATCGTACAGAGACAAAATTTCGTCTAAAATATAATATATAGACAGATTTATCTATCCAACTAGGGCAGTGTTTCCTAAACTTTTTCGCTTAGGAACCATTACAGCATACTATCACTATTTGCCAAACGCTCGGCTGAATTATATAACTTTGCCCACGTATGGACGCTACAAACGAGGGTGGTTTTTTTTCGCTAGATTCCTAGCTAGTTTTCAAGCGCTGGTTTTTGTGATTACTTTTATGACGTATTCGCTTCACACGATGCATGTATTCAAGCTTGCTTTGTAGATGATCTGAACAGAACCCACACTATAGCACAGCGTTTGTTTGTGGGCGTTTGTTCATGTCGCCCACGTGACAAGATACTGCTTCCTGATTGGTTCTTGCTCAAAACAATCAGACGAACAATCAAGAAAAGTAGCCCCTGTTCTAATTTTGAAATCCATCGTGTGAGCTAGCACGCGAGGCCGCAGTGACGTCATTTCAAGCCTCGTAGCCAGCCTGTCAGCCAGCAGAAGTCCCAGCGGGGTTTCCAGACTCGTGTGCAGCGGCCTTAAGTTTCACTTCTGTAGTGTATACTATAGGTCAATTTTGTATTTCAAGTATTTCAGTCCGTGGATATACTAACGGAATTAGAGAAGTTCGCAAACCCGAGTTTTGTAAACGCCGATCTAGCGATAAGTGAGCTCTGAGAAACAAAAAAAAACGAATTGTTTACCGAACACCTTACAACAATCAAACAAAATGTGATCGTAGTGATCCTTGATCAGCCGGTCAGTCAGATCGACGCGATTGCACTTTGAAACAATGATTCAGAAACGAACGGACGGACAACCTCTCTCTATAGATCTTTTTATTACAGCAACACTTGTATTGAATTGCCGTTAGTATAATTTGATTATTCAGACGGAAAGCATCGTCAGTGAACTTAAAGACCGGTTGTGTATTTAGTGACTGTATTATTTCTAAATAACGGAGCTAATTAAGTGTTAATATAAGTGATTTTTTAATTTATTTAAAGGTACAGCTATAGTTCTTTATTATTTATATTCAAAGAACAAAATAACTTTTTTAATTTAACCAAAGGACTCCGCACAAACCTTATGGCATTTTGTTTTCAGTTAAATTGATCGAAAATGGTTTTATTTTATAGTTTAAAAGTCACTAAGAAAAAGTGTCCATGGGCGCATAGCCTAAAAACCAATAGATTTTTAGCTACAGATATGCTTAGCAAGATTTTAGATATAGGGATATCCATTGAATTCACAATCTTAAAAAATCCTAAGCTCTAGAAATTTGTTTTCGAGTGCGCTGAATCCGAATATGACATTATTATTTTATACAGGGTGACACCTTCCAGCATTACTTAGTTTTCTATTTTTTTATTTCTAAAAAAAGCACGAAAGTTGAACATTGAACATGTTTGTGAATTCAATGGATATGCCTATATCTAAAATCTGGCTAAACATATCTGTAGATGAAAATCTATTGGGTTTTAGGCTATACGCTCATGAACACTTTTTCTTAGTGACTTTTAAACTATAAAATAAAACCATTTTCGATCAATTTAATCGAAAACCAATTCCCATAAGGTTTGTGCGGGGTTCATTATAATTTTATTCATAATTAATTCCAATGCAACTTTAACTAGTGAAAGTTTGTAAAAAGGGTGTAACTGAGTTTCGGTTAAGTTCTTTAAAATAGTTAAAGGGACAACTTTTTTTTTAATTTATAAAAGACTTTTTTGAAAACCATTTTCAATCTAACAATTTATTCTGAAGAATTTTTAAGACAAGTAAAGGGCGTGAATTACAAGTAGTGTATTTCAGAAAATTGTAATTTCTTTTTTTAAGTTATCTTTTGCGTCTATCGATTCATATTTTCAATTTATTATTTTCATAATAAATTGAAAATCTAATTGTAATCTGGTACTGGGGGCTTGTAATAGAGGAACCATAAAAACGCTAACCCAGTTGAAAATTGATGGGATTAGAACTATTAAAAAAGTTATTGTATTGTGTAAAATATAATTGGATCCTTCACATTTCATTATCTTAAAAACGCTTTTTTGTGTTTACAAAACAAATTGAGTTAGTTTTGTTTTGTCGAAAATTATCTTTAGTATAATAGCTGACAAGCGGATAATAAAAAGAACGTTATTGCGTTGCTTTAAAATGTTTGAAAGTTTATTTCCTGCTTTCAAACTTTCAGTTTTTTAATGACGTATAACAATGTCTAAAAAAATGTTGTGTCTTATCCAGAGACAAATCGTTTAAATCACATTATCTCAAAATTAAAGCTTTTTTTTAATTTACGCCTTTCTTGCATTTATATTTTCAATTGTTTTTGTTTTGTTTCTCTTAATAATACGTTTATTTTTTCATTATAAACTCTGTAAAATGTTTTTTTTTTCTTCCCACGGTTTGTGTACTTCTTTTAATTTATTTAGACTACAAATACAACGAAATAAAAAAGCACGGTTGAAATAAAAAAAAGAAATTACTTTTTAAATGTATTCTGCCAGCTTTGGTAGTTTTTCCCCACATTTTTTTGTAGATAGAAGCATGTAATTGCATTTCAATTATTAGTTATTTCTTAATATTTCTTAATATTTCAAGAAAAACAATATGTAGGTAGATCTTTAATAAAGTATTTTATATTGCAAAAATTTCGTGAAAAAATCGTACAAATCTGTAATCACAAATGAATTTATGAAATTTTGTTGAAATCTTTATTATTTAACTTAGAAATATACTTACGGAAAATTGAGAAACAAAAAGAGGCTTAGTCTGATAAGGGGCAGGCAAATCTTTTGATCGTCGGGCCACATTGCTGATGAAAATTTGACCAACAAAAAAAAAATGTCCTTTCAATTCCGCAACAAAAACGTCTTTTTTCGTCTGTTCATATACTGATCTTATATAAGCCCTATTTCAACCTCTCTACGAACGGTAACAGAACCGTGCCAGTATGCGCAGTAGCTAAAACGTATTCCAAAACCGATACAAATAGTTTCGTTTTAGCTACTGCGCGGTTCTGTTACCATTCGCAGAGATGTTGGAACCATCTATCACTACAAATTTATAATTTTAAATGTAACTCTAAATATCAGTTTTTGGTATTTGGTCATACGACGAGGGGTCCTCATATTAATTAATATCCTAAATATTTATTTATAAGAAGGACTTTAAGGTCTAAGAAGTCTAATCTATTTTTGTTTCAAGTTATCAATTTTAATTTACGATGTTTGATAGAAATTTCAAAATTTTTTTGAAAGGTTTTGAACTTTGAAAAAATGATAAAACAATAAATTACAATTGTATCTTGAATCTTGATATATCATAAAATTAAACGTAATAAACATAATCTTTCTGTAATCTGGATATTTACGCAACTATAATCTCGAATTGCAAAATCATTTTATTATACATATATCAAAATTATAAAACATTACTGTAAATTACTAGAATTTAATATTTTTGAAGTAAAAGTATTTGAAGAGTAGAATGCTAGGCAGAGCTGGCTATATGAAACGAAATTCGTTAAAAAAAAGTGTGACTTTTTTGAGTAACAAAAATTGGTGATGCGAATTACCAACCGACGCCTAAATAATCAATAAATTAATGTAACCATAACTCATTTTGATCTATTCATTTTAAATTGATTACTAGCCGCTATTCGCGGCTCCGCACGCGAATGAAATGAAACACGTAAGTGACCAGAGTAGTGGAGCCTTCGGCTACACCGTATTACAGTCATGCCACGCGACAACAGTAGTCAGTTTTGAACAAATGTGTTTTATATACCCGTACTTCCACCATAAAATCACTGCACTTCCACCATATACTTAAATGTATACAGCCTATTCGGAATTTTTATTTTTTATCAAAATAAAATATAACCCATATTACTCACGGATAGTGCAGTTTATTTACTGATGATAAAAAATTAGAATCGGTTCTGTAGTTCCAGAGATTACCACTTCCCCCCACATGCAAACAAATATACAAATTTTACCTCATTAAATAATAGTATGGATAAAGTTTTGTATAAATATTATAATTCGTGTTTTAAATAAAATAACTTATAGCAGTTTCCACTTTTAGATTAATAATAATTAGTTGTATCAATAGAAGTTTTACTTTGGTTTTTTACAATAAGTTGAAAATTCAGTTCATACTATTATACCGATTCTCGAATTAGAACCTGGAAACTCAGGGCTTGTAATTGAGAAGACGTGGCTTCTCTATTCATATTGTCATATTAGTCAAAATGACAAAATATATTATTATTATTTTTACAGTGTAAACTCTATATAGCGACACTCAAGGGACTGTGCACTTTGTGGCGTTATTGAGAGTTGTCGTTAAACGGAGAGAAGAAATAATCCATTAATATTTTTTTACTATAATATACTATCACAAATTACAACGCTTATTACGTTTAGTCTGTTATCTTTGTCTGACCAACAAATCCCAACAAACAAAAGAACGAATTTCTTAGAATCTTCGGTATCTTCAACCGGTGAATTTTTATGAATTTTTAAAAATTAAAAATCGTTGTAAATCGTGATTTTCTTGAATTAAATAGTACACCTGAAAAAAAAAATACCGTGATTTCTATTTTTTTATTAAATATTTAAACTTTAATAAAAAAAATGGCGTAATGAGATTTCAAATATTTTATTAATTATTATGTTTATTATTCATAATAACAATATGCTCTTTACGCGCATGCACTTTAAGGATAGTAGTATTGTCATCTCACTCCCAGTCCTATGTATGACATTAGTAAGAGAGAGGCAGATGGTACACTTCGACAAATTATTGCATATTGTTATTATGAATAATAAACATAATAATTAATAAAATATTTGAAATCTGATTACGCCATTTTTTTTATTAAAGTTTAAATATTTAATAAAAAAATAGAAATCACGGTATTTTTTTTCAGGTGTACTATTTAATTCAAGAAAATCACGATTTACAACGATTTTTAATTTTTAAAAATTCATAAAAATTCACCGGTTGAAGATACGATAATGAGTGTAAGGACTTTTTCGATTCAAAATAGTCTGAAAAATATATAAAAAAATTATTTATTGCAAAAAAACTTATTTTGCAATATTTTCAATTTTTCGTTGTTTAAACAATAACGGCAACAGATATTGAGTGTCATGTTACACTGTTATAATCAGGAGAGCCTCCTGGACATTTAAAAAAAAAATTTACGAACCAAACGAATTTTGCAAACGAATGCGCCACTATGCTCTGCTCTAGTACGCATGTCGTTATTTAGAGTGTATCATTGTATGTACAAAAAGGTAAACCGAGTAGAGTTAAGTAATTTTGACGTTTTAATCAATCTCTTTGTGCCAATACAATTAGTTTCATTAATTGTTTACGTTATTTAATGGATTATTTTTTTACATTTCTTATAGTGTACATATTTACAAAAGACAAAATATTAAATAAATGGAACAAAGGAATTCTGACACAAAAATAATGTTTTAACATGCGAGTAAAACCAATAATAAGATGTTAAAACAATATTTATATAGTCATTATCTTTTTGAGAATAACAAATAATTAATTGTTTGTCGTTTAATAAGAAACTTTATGATAAACTGTTTGCAGACGACAATGTTGTATTCTCTCACGCCCTTACTGTGTATTCAGGTTTTGACTTGTGTCATCATCACTGAACTTTTCGGCATTTCACGTAAAACTGAAGACATTCAGAATGAGTCGTCATCATTATTTGAAGATTGTAATTCAAAAAATTCCAGCCAACTGGGTGACGGGACCATTCCAACTTCAAAAATATACTGACATTTGATATAGAATAAAGAAAATACATATTTTTGATTTTGCGTGAGGTGACGCGGGTGATGGCTAGTATTCAATATGATATTTGCTATTCGTTGCCATGGTTACCTAACATAATATGTTCCACGTCATGTAAAAATTAACCAATGCATGCTTAACTAGTTTATTTCTGACACCTACAAAACAAAATTACAGCTGATTTTATAAAAATTGGCAAATCTGCTTTTAAAATGTATTTTTTCTATAACAAATATGCAGTTGAACAATATTATTAAGAATTCATAATTGTTTTATTCCGTGCAACGGTTTTTTTCATAAATGTCGAGCCTTGAAAAAAACTGCTAATTTCAATAACATATCATTACAGTCATTTAATAATTTTCTTATCTCAATTTTACGTTAGAAGAAAAATTTCAAATACGTCATTTATATAATGGACGTAATTAATAATAATGTCATACATTCTGTCAAATTATTCTAAATACACCTGTGAGCAAACAAGTGCTGTATTAAGATTTCTGTAGATAAATATATTTTCATGATATAAAAAATAATTACATTTTTTTATTTCATTATAATTTCAGATACTAATTACCTTAATATATTTTAAGTCTTCTAAATTACTAACCACATTTTGCTGAACACGTGCTTGATTTTGTTGTTTGTTTGTTTGTTTACCCGTATCGGCGTCTTCGAATTACTTCAGAAGGAAACGGACTGATTTTATTGCTTAGCTGACTACGTCAAGTTTAGCGCGCTATTATTATTGACAGTTTTAAAATTCGTTTCTTGCAAAATAAGAATGATTCGGGGAGCATTTATATTCTAGATTAGGAATGTCAGACTGATTTTTCGAAAGATTTAGGGTGTGTTAGCGGGCCAGACTAAATTAAAAACTAAAACACATACTAAATTAAAATCTTTATTTAGTTTAAATCAATTTTCATATAAAGGTAACAAAAAGGGTAAATTATCTTGAGCTTGAAAATCCAGACACGTGAGGTCTCTTGTTTTTGATTAACTCATTGATACCAGGTATCTAAAATCCTCACTGGATAGATTCTGGTCGCGAGCCGTATTGAGATGGCTTGAGGTCCGGATGCGGCCCGTGGGCCGTATCTTTGACATCGCTGTTCTAGATATAAGCTCTCATGAGGATGCAAAAAAATATTAGTAAAAAAGACAAGCTTTTTTTAAAATAACTTTAAAAAAATAAAATAAATATTAATAATTTAGGCTCATGTGTTGTCATCGGAAATAGATATTTGTCTAAAATTTCAAATTGATCGGGTTTGTGGAAGTCGTTCAAAACGAACTTGCAAGAACTGACCAAATAACTACAAAAATGTGAGATGACGGCTCCATCCTGTATTGTATTTATTGTTGTTTTAATTAAAAATTGAAATTAAAAAAAAAAACGATCCAGATACTTCTTGTTCAATTATTGTGACAAAAAACTCAATTTGTCCGAATTTTATATTTTCATTCTGTTTTTTTTTTTTGCAGACATGGAACTAATCTAGTCAAGATCTACACAATTCTTGTATGGTGACAATTTGGCACGCACGAATGTGTGGTTAATTTAGTTTATATTGAGAATAGTCTGTGATTTTTTTTAACACCGCAAAAATGAACGTGTTGATACAACATACCAGCATCCAGTCCGAGGATAATAATGGAACTTATGGACAGGATCATTCGGCCCAGTTGTATAAAGCTACGACTCTGCCTCCATTAACGAGCAATGGATTCACAGCTGACAAGAATCTTGAAAAAGCCAAAGCTGCCATGAGCAATGGTCACACAAATGAAGTAGACTTGCAGTTCAGTCGATTTCCACATAAGGATCCAATAGACCTACAGTTCGATAATATTACCTACACAGTTGAAGTTGGACCCATGTTTAGAAAAGGTAAGATTTTTATTTTTAATTTCCGACGCAAAAAAGGTGTTATATGTTTAAAGATGAAGACAACTTATCCAAACGAAGAAATGAATACGATCCTTGGTTGATTTTATGATGTTTGGATGAAGATATTCTTCGTAGCATCAGAAAAAAAGCAACTCTAACCTAGAAGTTGCATTTATTAACTAATAAATAATGTGAAGATCAAATTAAACAGTTCAAATTTAAACTCCAACATACATGGCTATAATACTCGTACACAAAATGACATACATCTGGAACGATGCAGAACTTCCAAATATACAGTAGCTCAAACAATAAAGGAAGTTATTTTTATAATAAGCTACCAGATACTATCAAAGATAGCCTGAGCATCTTTAAAGCTCGATTAAAACGATTTTTAATAAAAGCCTTCCCATATGACTGCTCTTTTTAATATTACTATTTTAATATATGGTTTTATTTTTTATAATTAATACTGTACTTTTATGTGTATGACGTTCGCACCCGCTTATGGCTTCGCGAAGAAATAAAATCTATCTATCTATCTATTATGCTGACGTTTCGTTTAGTCACCTAAACTGCATTTGAGCTCCGAAGATGAAAAAAACAATTGGTAAGTGTTGTCGATGGCTGGTGTCCTCTCTTCTTTTATTAGCGTGAGTGTTGCAGTGCAGCCATCCGCGGTAGTGCAGTGTACGACCGAGCAGAAAACACACTCACGATCAGCATAAAAGAAGGAAGGACTCCAGTCATCGACACACTTATCTGTGATCCGCCGAGAAAGCACGGTCCACGGCCTACAAACCCACACTTGAGTTTTATGTGTTTTTGACACTTTTTTCAAGTGTTCTTTTAAAGTATGCAGTGACTTATCTATAAACAATAACTTCCTGGTTGTTTTACATTTGATTTTAAACGTTAATCAATCAACTGAGAAACATGAAATCTATTATTATCCACGACATTTACACCTGATAAACGTTTGTACTTAAAATCAAGATTCAAAATATATTTTTTTAAACTTTAATCTACCAAAGTTCTTAGATTAAGTATCTATTGTTTTTATAAGTGTTATGTACATCGATTGCCAGTCATTTACTTAATCAAGATAATTATTTGTTAATAATAACTACGTATTTGTTATTCATATTGCCAATCCATTACATAATGTTATTAGAATTGTGCCTGATAGATAACAATTTTAATTGTCATTTTAAAATTTTCTAATGTAATATTATTAAATAACTATAGCTTCACTATTGCCTGAAGTTCGCTTTTACTCTCAAATTTATTCCTATTAGTGGCCATCCAGTAGTCGAGTTGGAAGGTTATTGAGGTTCTTTTGTCATTATATGCGGATTTCTGCTGAATCAATTTTACCTGTGTTAATTCGTACAGATCGTGACGAAACATATGCACTTTCCCTCATTAAGACGAAGAGAACGATGTATATTTCATTACTGTGTGAATTAACACACTCAAATCTACTATGCTCTTTTTTCCTTCCCGAATTTATATATAGATTATGTTGATTTATCTGAATTTAGAGCTGAGAACAATGTTAACTTTTTATTGTTATCGAAACGTTGGCAATAAAAAGTAAAAATATTTACTTTCCTATTATTTGAAAATTTCTGTAAATAAATCTTATGGACAATAAGAATGAAAAATATAGTTTAAAAAAACTAAAAAACACGCTTTATATCGAACTAAAAAGTAAAAAATATTTTTTTTTAAAATAAGCTTAAAACAATAATGAATAAAAAATACTAGTATTATTGTAAAAAAAACGTGGGGCGCTCGATGTACGAAAATGTGGAACAAAGCGCCCCACGCTTTTTTCACAATATGACTAGTATTTTTTATTCATTATTGTTTTAAGCTTATTTAAAAAAAAATATTTTTAGTTTTTAGTTCGATATAAAGCGTGTTTTTTAGTTTTTTTTAAACTATATTTATTTTTCACTTTTTAGTTTGATATAAAGTGTGTTTTTTAGTTTTTTTTAAACTATATTTATTTTCTACTTTTTAGTTCGATTTATTGTCAAAAATTTGCCGAAAAATAACGAATTTTTTATTTCGCCGTGGACGGGATTAGAACCTACGACCGGTGAATTCGAGACTTGACGTCAGCGAAGGCTAGCGCCTTAGACCGCTCGGTCTACAATTGCTCTTACAGTAGTGGCATAACATACTAACAGTAATAACCACTTCCTGTAGTCCAAACGAGGTTACAAACAAATATACATACTTACATACATACATACAAACTTACAAGTGAAGCTAATATAAAGCGTGTATTAAAACATACATAATTTAAAACTGTGTAACTTATAGATCTTAACAAGTTTTGTTACATTGAAATAGTTCCATCTTAACGTTATATAGCGACTATTTAAATTTACAGTCAACCCAAATTATAATTAATTGAATAATTCAGCATTATTGTAGTAATTTGTTATAACAAAGGACAGTCATTGACTAGTATATCAAACGTCAATTGTTATTCAAATCATTAATATTTGCCAATTGGTAATTGTATTACACACGTTGCCCTCGACCTTTGTATTTTGATTTTTAAAACAAAAATATCTTCTCTTAACTTTTTAATATTACAATTATCTCTACTTATTTGTTCAGATGTTTTTATACGAATACGAATATACTTCAGATATTGACTATATTATTAACTCACAGGTTGCAATATGAAATCTATTGTGATTTAAATTGATAATAAACTATTTAAATCAAATGTGAACTATCGAAGTTCATGATCACTTACCTGTGACCGATCACGTTTCTTTCAACTACTAGCTTTTACCCGCGATTTCGTCCGCGTGAGATCAGTGTGTACAATTCATATAATTGAGTGGAGATTCTTCAGAAGCGCATACTAAGACAAATTCTAAATCTTGGTTATAGGGCATCCTGTCGTCCCTACTTTATCAAATTCAACATTCTTACATTTCCTTGCATCTATATTTTGGAAATGGCTTAATATGTAAAACAAAACATTGCTTCCTTCACTCATAATAATGAAGTACATGACTATAACACGCGCCAAAACAATAACGTTTATACAGGCAATTACCGGCTCAGTTTTTATAAAAAAAGTCCTGTGTGTGCTATTTATAATAAATTGCCTGAATCAATCCGACGCATCAACGACTTTATAATAGCTTCAAGCGTATTTTAAAAAAAAATTTAATTGAGCAATGTTTTTATTCACTAGACGATTTTTATACCTCATAAGTTGAATATATTTATTGGCACTTTTTTACCATTTTATTTTTCTATGTTCTAATTATTGACTTGTCATATTCAAACTATGTTTTGACGCTATGTAGACAAACTATTTATCTATCTATGCAATTTGAAAATGTTACTTCGGCATTTATAACGGTAAACAGCCCGTTTTTATTAATATTATATCGATATTACTATTGTTAGTTTCAGATTTAAAAAGATTTGATTGCAATAGATATACCTATAGTAAATAGGTACTAAATACGTTATTTTTTTGTTTTGTTTTGTTTTTTTTTTTGAAGAAAATACTTTCTTCGTTCTACGTAAGTACAATTAAAATAAGGTCGGGACATAGATAGCGCCCGGGTTTATCTTTAATAATATTATTATCAGTTTACTTTGACCTCACAATAGTTTGTCAACATCGATGATAAGTCACTGTTTTGCATCAGAATATATGTATTTCCTTTTCCTATATATTTTATAATGGCGCGTGCCACAGTCAGAGATGGGCTCGATATTTTATAAATACCAAAAACCCAATTATTTTTCTTGCAACCAAGTTTTTAACATTTCTTTTATTCTGGCTATTCGCTCGAATTTATAATCAACTAGAGGTCCCGCCCAGAGAAGGGAGGGACATGAGTACGCATATTCATTTTAATTTACCGAGATGAATGCTGTGTCCAAATTTCATGATGATCAGACTTATCGTTCAAAAGTTTTTGTTGGAAGGACATATTTTGAGTTACATTGATGCTCCGCTCCTATGGGTCGTAGCGTAATATTATATAGCCTATAGCCTTCCTTGATAAATAGACTATCTAATAAGAAAAAAAAAACAATTCGAATCAGTAGTTCCTGAGATTAGCGCACTCAACCAAACAAACAAACTCTTCAGTTTTATATATTGGTATAGATATAGATTAGGCATTCTGTATTGGGAAAGAATATGACAGATACCACTTTTAGAGTGATAATAAAACGATAGTTATGTTCCAGTAATCTATATTCTATGCAATATTATTTATTATTTATGGCCGTGAAATGTGGTAGATTTTATTATACATAAAACTGATAATTGATAATTCTTTAACACTTTAAATTTTGATACGAATAATTAATATCTTAGGATGAAAACACAGCTGTTCGTATAAAATTAAATAAATACTTTTTAACATGCATTTTGTACGTGATCAGTATTACAGGTGCTACTCCGGATTACAAAATGTTAAAACGACTTTTGTCTCTTTCGACTTAGTGGAATATTGAATGAGTTAGTCTGAGACACCAATGCTATAAAGCTTATATTATATTTTATCATACAGAATAAATTAATAACAAAATTGCGGAAACAGAAAAACTTCCACTGTTAAATACGTAATGATGTTAATAATTCTGTATGTGTCTTATTAATTGGCATAATAATTAGTTTTTTGTAAAATTGCTACCTGAATATAAAAAACTAAGGAGCCAACTAAAAGATATTGATTTATATTGCACATACCGCTAAACTAGCGGTATGTGCTTTATTATCGCTTTGTGCGTCAGAGCTGACTTTCGTTCATATAAGAAGTTATATCTAAGTTAATTTCACACGAAATCCATTCAAATTGAAGCTTTTTGAAAAAAGGAGATTCTAATCTATAAAACAGAACCATTTTTAAATCAATTCGAGTTCATAAATACTATTAAAATTGTAATTGAAAATCACAAACAGCAGTTGTCGGTTGGTCTGTACGTATGTACGTATGTACGTACGTACGTACGTATGTACGTACGTCACGACTCTACAGATCGCAATTTTGGTCGGATTGCCTTGGGTTATATTTTATTCACTTTGTTTACTATCAGACCAGAACCCTATTAAAATTCACTAAAATGTGTTCAGTAGTTTAATTTTTATAAACAGTTTTATTTTATTATTTTTGACAGCTAATAGTTTAAAAAAACAATATAATAATTGCTGTGTAAATATAGTGTAATCCATAAAACAAGTGCTACACTTCTATACCGTGATAACACGACTACACGTAGTAGGCCGCCGTGGCGTAATGGTTATGCCGTTGGATCCCTAAGGGCAAGGTCCTGGGTTCGATTCCTTACGAAATCATTAATTTTTTTCTTTTTTTTCTTTTTATTTTGTTTTATTTTATTCCACTTGATATTAATTATATATTATATTATGTATAGTTCTTAATTTTTTTTATTTTTGCAAACTTAAAAAAATATTTTTTCAATTTTTAATTATGTAGGTATTTCTTTAAATTTTTAAATCTTTTTAAATTTATTAAAAATATTTTTTAATTGTTATTTTTTTATCATACAGTGGAAAACTTGCGGGATGTGCACTTTTGGTTTTGCCAACTATTTTTATATTATTTTTTGTCAATATATAGTCGACAATTTTATTTATTTGAAGAGTTCTATTCAGACGGTAATCAAAGATTTAAAAGATAGAAAATTGACCTAAGTTGCGGCCATCCGCCACCCTATTTTGATACCAATTCCCTCCAACACTCAACAGTCAACACCCAGGCTGAGGACTGGATCAATTGAGTTTAATTTTAAGACTCTCCCTCTCCCACAACTTTTTGCTCACCATGTTAACACCATCAAGAGGTGAATAATCAATTAGTTAACATTTTAATCATTTATTATCATATTCTGATTATGCTAACATGGTTAGCGAACTGAGAATCGAGAAGTGTTTTGTGGTAACTTTTCTCTTCGGTGCTAAAAACAGTATCAAATTGAAAACTGGAAATTTCCAAAAAAAAAACTAATGAAATATTATTTACGCCCCAATTATAATAATAATATTATTGGAAAGTTATGTTTTATTTAATTACAGTGGGATCTTGATAATCGAACATTTGTTAATGCTAATGTCCAATATAATTAATCGACGTTGCATGAGCTCAAAATGTACTTAAAAATAAATAGTTTTTAATTTATGAACGAATATTTTAGTCAGCCATATTGATAATATATTTCATTTTTATTGTTTTCTCTTGGAAATTGTTAATGTTGACCCATTTTACACTGTACTCAGTATATGATGGAATAAAGATATATTATTATTACTAGCGGACCCGGCGAACTTCGTACCGCCTAACAGTTAATATATATATATATATATATATATATATATATATATATATATATATATATATATATATAGCGGCCCTGTACGTGCTTCGCTACGTATAAAGTGAAATAATAAAACAATTTAATTGGAACATCTATCTATCTATTTTATTTATTTTAAAATATACATGGACGTATATGTGTGTATGTCGAGCACTCCGGCTGCGCCGTCGTGCCCGGTGCAAAAGAACGAATGGGGAAGGAAGAAAAAAAATTTAGGGGTGGACTACCCCTAACATTTAGGGGGATGAAAAATAGATGTTGGCCGATTCTCATAGATACCGGATAAGCACAAAAAATTTCATCAAAATCGGTCAAGCCGTTTCGGAGGAGTTTGGCAACAAAAACTGTGACACGAGAATTTTATATATATAGATTATTATTATTATTATAGCGTGCTGTGCAGGGTCAAACCTGTATTGTAGTAGAGTATTTTAATAAACAAACTTAAGGCCGCTGCACACGAGGCTGGGTTTTGCCGCTAGAACCAATGCTGGACCTTGTACTGGCTTGACGCGCTGGCTGGAAATGAGGTAAATGCGAGCTCGATTGCGAAGTCACAAAATAGATTTCCAAATTAGAACCGGGGTTATTTTTTGTGTTTGTTTGTCTGTTGTTTTTTTTTTCGAGCGAGAACCAGTCAGGAAACAGTAGCTTGTCACGTGACCAACATGGACAAATGTCCACAAACAAACATGGCGCCATAGTATTTGTTCTGTTCAGAGACAATAAACGTTTACTTTTGTTAACATTCGAACTGTCACTGCGCGCGCACCAAACCCATCTACAAAGCCAGATCAATACACGCGTCGTGTGAAGCGAACACATAAAGCCATCACAAAACCCAGCGCTACATCACGCTTGAAACCTGTAACAACCAAATTTAGCTGCAAAACTAGCCTCGGCAAAAATAAAAGGTAGAAGTTGACATATTTGAACTGATTTAAACCACATGTACACAGTTACTGTGAGAAAAATAAACCAAGTCATAAATATGAAACAAAATCGAACATGATTTACAGTCCGTGTCGGCTCGGTACCTCCACAAGTGGCGTCCAGCTAGCCGGGAGTCTAATCACCGGGACCCCACTGTATTAATATGGCATCACGGCCGCAAAAGTTTATCAACAATATAACTTTTAAATATTTCTAAATATAGGTTGCCTTACGAATAATTTATTGTTTTTTTTTTGTTGTTTGAAAATATGAAATATCTCTCGCGTACGTCAATAATACGATAAACTCCTACAACTGTGCATAATTTGTTTAAAAATTTGAACAAAAATATCAACACAAAACGTTGAAATCAAATCCAAGAATCTGATCAGAATAAACCGAAGCCATTTAATTTAGAGACTTGAACCATACAAATAGTCGTTTGCTGAATTTAAGAAAAACTGGTTTGGCAATAACCTTGGCTTGTTACATAATTACACTGTGCATAAGGCCTAGCACACATGAAGAGCGTTCAACGCGCGTTGAGCCAACGCGCGTTGAACGCCTCTCATATAAACTAGGCCTAATTCGTTTAAGAAATTGAACAAAAATATCAACACAAAAAGTTGACATACAATTTAGTAGTTTGCCGAATTTAAGAAAAACTGGTTTGGCAATAACCTTGGTTTATTACATAATTACAGTGTTTCTGATGCAAGAGCAGTCTGATGCAAGAGCAGTCCGATGCCTTCAAGCTCTTAATCATGCACAATATTAAACTCTACATTAAAAATTAATAATAACTATTCGAGATAGACAATATGTTTAATCAAAGCCCCCTATGGTGACTCATATTTATTTTCTAGTTTTTAGTACATTATGGATTGTACAATAAACGCGTTTGACTCAAAAGTTATTTTCCTTTTTCTTTTAAATTATGTGTCACTATCATTATTAGCTTTTTCTTAATTCTTTTAACTAAACTACCACCGGAATAAGAAGCCTTATTTTTCTCACTTTTTTTGAATAACCAAAAATACAAGGAGATTAGTTTCCTTTCTCTCTATCCTCTATCCTCTATGTTTGGAACGTGGAATACCACACTCGTTTTCCGGTGTCTAACACGTGGCGTCCATGCCCGCCCCAGGCTTGAATTATGACGTATTGGATATTGTGTTTACATACACAACACAATGCATTTTTTTATTATAACTTTATAAGGAATAAATTGCTATCATATAATATTGTATAATTATTAGTATGTAGTTGTTAATGATTCAATATATCCATGACCTTTTTCTGACGTAAATTGATTTCCCAGAAATTACAATAAATGAATCTAATTCTTTTAGGCACGAACCATTAGATAGTGCAAATCTGTAATTTGAAAATTAAAATCTGCTTCGAAATTATATTATTTGCATACGTTACTATAAAGAAATTAGGGTTTGAATAGTGTAGCAATGCCGTTGTTGCAATGGGTTATATGTTACAAGCCCTCAGTTCCCAGAGAGCTGCTAAAAGTGTCAATTGAGTTATCAATTTATTAATAAAAAAAATTATAAACCGAAAAATAATAATTTGTGCTAATAAAGTAGATAACATTTTTTATTCGAAAAATTTCGTGTATAAACCACTTTTTTATGCTGTATTTCTGTATAAATAAAAAAAACGACTGGACCGATTCTGATAAAACTCTTTTGGAATAATATTGAGAGTAATACGCTTCGATCGGCACCTTAACAAAGTCGATATAATTTTTTTCCCGCGATATTTTGTGTAAAATCTCCTTTTTTTGCTGTTCTTTTTGTTTAAACAAAAAGAACGACTCAACCGATTTAGAAAACCAGATCATAGTTACGTTAATACGCGTCGATTAACACTCTAACATAGTCGATATCAGAAATGATCGCGTAAGTACGTACGTACGTACAAACACACATACTATACTGGCATATATACACATAGGCTTATTTTCAAAAATAGTATAGTGACGTTAAAACATAAATATTAGGACACATTCCCAATGTACTGAGAAGTTAAAACTTGAAAAAAAAAAATATTAAATGATCTCTTTCTGTCCACAGTCGAAAAGGAAATCTTGCATCAAGTGAATGGACGATTTCAACCACGACAGTTGATCGCAATCATGGGTCCTAGTGGTGCCGGAAAATCAACTCTGTTGGACGTGTTATCCGGGTATAGAATCACCGGAGTTGAGGGTGCTGTGTACACAAATGGGAGAGGGCGTAATATGGACAAATTCCGAAAGACATCCTGTTACATCACTCAGGATGACAGGTTGCAATCGCTTCTAACTGTTTTGGAAAATATGCAATCGGCAGCTGATCTCAAACTTGGCACTCATATGCATCTATACGAGAAGGAAGCCATTGTAAGTTCTGGTGCTTTTCCAAAATGAATAAAAAACCGTTGGGATTGTCACATATTTTTATTTTGCTGGAATATCTCAGACATGTAAATAATAAATGAACAATAAAAAACCGCCATTTATTAAACTTAACGTCCGGCAAATATGAAGCTGAAGAATCGAGTAAAAATATTTGTAACTTATTTTTCTGATATTTACTGTCTTAACAGTTCAATGACCTCTTTTTCCGTTAATTGTTGATTTCTTCCATAATCGGTTCCTCGTTTTCTTATTACAATAAAGTCAATATTTTGTTATTTTCAGATTGAAGAAATCCTAACAACACTCGGTCTTTATGAGCATTTACACACAAGGGCAGGACGTCTTTCCGGTGGCCAGAAAAAAAGACTGTCTATAGCTTTAGAATTAATCAATAATCCTTTAATTATGTTTTTGGATGAACCGACGACGTAAGTTTAAATACAAATTTTAACAAAATCAACGTTTTGTAAAGAAACATGAGTGAAGAGTTTTTCTTCTTTTAAAGCCGTGTTTGGCTACTCAGCCATTAAACAAATTTAAATTATTGGTGTCACCTCTTTTTAGCAAGTTTTATTATCAACACTTAATAAAACTGAATTGAATTTAACTTTTCAGAGGTTTGGACAGCTCCTCATGTTACCAAGTAGTAAATTTATTGAAAATGTTAGCACGGCAGGGGCGAACAATAGTCTGTACAATACATCAACCATCGGCATCACTATTCCAGATGTTTGATCAGGTGTACATCTTAGCGAGAGGGAACTGCCTGTACCAAGGCACGACTGAGAACTTACTACCATTCCTGCAAGAGATTAACTTACCATGCCCTATGTACCACAATCCTGCTGATTATGGTGAGTACAAGAATTAAAAGCCATTTTCTTTCGGGATAGAAGTCATTATTTCTTTGAAAGTAATCGTGCTTTAGTTATATTTTAAGGTAACCAATGTAATACCTATATCACTTTGTCTAATTGTAGTCTTTAGAGAGAAAATTAAGGTGAACTTGTTTCTAATGATTGTGTTCTTAGGTAGATCCGACTGTACTATTCCTGAGTGAATTTAAAGTGAATGGCATTATGGAAATAAAATGGTTCCAAAAATTTTACGTCCAGTTTCTTTCTGTTTACGTCTAAAATTCTTCACTCTTCGAAACGTGCCGCCCTAAACTCTAGCTTATTTATTTTGTTGGTAAAGCCTACTATTGCAGCCTAAGTTTTTTTGTTGCTATTTCTGGTCAACAGTTGATTTAAATAATAAAAAGTCAGGCGAACTTAATTAGCCTTCATCGAACTAAACTCGGTGACCCAACTGTGATATAGGATTCTATTTGAACTTTTAATAAATAATATTTTTTTTATTTTCAGTGATCGAATTAGCTTGTGGAGAATACGGAGAGGACAAAATAAATACCATGATAGCAGCAACGCAAAATGGTAGATGTTTGGACTGGTTTGACAACCCGCAAAACATTCCAGATATGAAAACTGTGAGAGGTAATGGAAAATGTGTCGATTTTTAAAATGTTCATAACTAATACACTCGGGTCGTACTTAACCGACGTGGCTGTCGGATTATAGAGTAGTACCAACGAAAAAACCGTGCTAGTCCGGCCATATTTGTATACGTAAACCGACATTACGTGCTATATCTTCAATTTGTACAAAATTATAAGCTACACCTTGCTTGTTAATTTGTCACAAATCCAAGCAGGATCAAAATAAACACGTAAAAGATACATGAACTTGCTACAGCGCGAGGGTTCGATGATTCGATCAGTATGCTTTTGTTTATTCCGCCACCTGGTGTATGAAGTGTGAACGTATGAAGTGTGAACATGGTATAATATATGTACCCTTATGAGTGTGAGAGCGCAGAATATTTATTAAATTCACGAAGTATTGCCGAGCAGTCACGTTAACAACCGAAATAAAAACAGTTTGACTGTCGCGACTAGAATGGCATGTATCATGCATCAAAAGAGTAACACAATAAGCAATATGCACCTCAGACGAAACATTGCGACTGAGTTTGACTTATTCGCGTTTAGCGCTCTCAGCCTCTCAGGTTGAGCTTTCTTCGCAGTTCGCACCAAATTTCAATTGCCACATTGTCTAATAAATAACATAGACACTTATATTGTAGCCAGCTAGCCTGTTGAGCGATAATCGATGTCATAAGCAATTTGTTGTTGCAGAAATATTGGATTACAACAATCAAAATTTAAAAAAGAAAATGTGAAATAATTATACAAAAAAAAAATCATTTATATTTGAAAAAAATTTTAATCCAATATTTCTGAACTTAACAACCCTCAGTCGTACTAAAATCAAATTAAGCCGAACCTATCCAATTGCGCACTATGATAGATAATCAAGTTGCGGACGCAAGCCAACGGGATCATCAGTATCTTCTGCTTTCTCCAACCGCTTGATTACTGTATAACGATTATTTTGGATATTCTGTGTTCTGATAATTATTTTGAAGTGCTAATTATATTAGTTAAATAATCAGCTTGAAAATACGCTAAGTCTCTTCATTTAATTCACCGTTTACCGGTGCTTTTTTTTTACCTTGGCTTCCGGCGATCCGATCCTGATCAACGGAAGGCATCAGACCCGTTTGTTTTAATTACAACATCTAAAAATACGCGACGTTACAAACAACAAATACAAAATTCGGATATGCCGGATTAGACAGAGGTCGGATTAGCACGGTCGCGCTATAGACACATTATGGTTTATTGGCCTCTACATCCGATGTAATCTGCTATGTCATTTACCTACGTCGTTTTAAAAGTGCCAGCATTTTTTAAAATTTGGACGAATTTTATTCAATATGCTATTTTTTTACAGCTCTCAACCCTTTAACAAAAGAGTCTCATAGAGTTTGTTCTGGTGGAATGCAAGAAACGTCAGAATATAACCAACTTAGAGTATTACTCAAAAGGGGATTCTTAAAAGCCAAAAGAGATTCGGTAAGAACAATTTTAAAATGTATGAGATTCGAAATATTTCGCAGTGCTGTTAAATAATGTACCCCTTTAATAATGATGATTTACCTGTTCTACTTTTAAAGCTTGAAGTTATGTTTATATCTTTTTGTTTTTAAAGTTACTGTGATTTATTTTGAAAACACCGTCACAAATAGGACATACTAGAAGAAAAATATCACAATATAACAAGTTACGAGCAAAATTGCTTAAAGTTATTTTAATTTCAGACATTGACGCATTTGAGGATAATGGTAAACGTTTTTACTGGTTTAATGTTAGGCGTATTATATTGGAAAGTCGGTGAAAAAGGGTCTCGTGTCCTGGACAATTACAATCTCTTGTTTTCCATTTTAATGCACCACATGATGTCAACAATGATGCTCACCATTCTTACATGTAAGTTGTTTGTAATATACTTTGAGTTATTTAAATATTCCTACATATCGCACTCGCGGGATAACATAAGGTAATACTCTTGGAGCTCACTCTTCAGCTTTATTTTGCTCTGTCAAAGACACATCCGGCCGTGCTGGGATGGCAGAGTGGCCATTCCCAGCTTAGTAGGTGTACAAATCCAGGCTACATTAAATTTGTGACTGGTCAAATCAGGATATAGAAGACGTAACTAACTCCTCGACTATAAATTCACTTATTATAAAATATTATTCCACAATTAAGTATATTATATTTGTTTCCAGTCCCGCAAGAAATGATTATATTACAAAAAGAACATTTCAACAGATGGTATTCTTTAAAATCCTACTACATATCAATAACTGTAGTGGACATTCCAATATCGGTAAGTTATTATTTTCGAATGTGTTTTGAACTGTAATTTTAGGCCCTAAACAGACAAATTTATTTAGGTTTTGTGTAGTATCATTTCATACTTTTGTTATATTCCTCAAAAGGAAAAACAGAACCATACTTTATAGAATCAGTCGTTTGTCCATCTGTATCTCTGCCACAATCGAATTTCTCTAGATCAATTTCTTGATTTAAGGTAAAAGCCATACCAGAAACAGTATATATAAATAGCTGAAATTCGGCACAGTTATAAAATTAAAACGTATATTCCAATAGTCAGAGCCTAAAAAACTGTTTTCGTGTACATTGAAGACACTAAAAATTGACATCCAAAAAAATCTTTGCGCATACATTTGTGGCATATTTTGTTGAACACCTTTACAATATTTCAATAGAGTACAGTCTACGCCCTGATTCGGCTGCTTGGAGCTTCGGAAGCTCTAAAGCCTTATACTATTAAACTATTTTAGCTTATTGTGTTGTACATTCTTTTCCAGACTCTCTGTTGTGTCCTGTTTTCTCTAATAATATATTGGATGAGCGGTCAACCAATGGAATACGATAGATGTGCCATGTTTACTTCAATTAGCATTTTGGTCGTTTTTGTGGCACAAAGCTTTGGTCTCATGGTTGGAGCTGTTTTCAACGTTGTTGTAAGTATTAGTTATGAATAAATTATGTTTGCAATATTTTTGAGCGCAATCTAAGTGGGGTTTTCTATGTTCTACCAATTCTTTGCACTTGGAAAATTCAATATCTGAAGATTTTTATTTAAATCGAATTATTGCGCTCCCAGTTTCTATTTTAATTTAAAAAGATCTGCCGAATCCACATGTGATATGTATCTATAGACAGCCGATGTTATCAGAACGGGGGAAGAACATTAGAACGTCTGACATTTTGCATGGATCTTTTTCGAGGTATGGTGAAATCAATCACATCAGCCAAAAATTATTCCTCGGCGTCCCGCATTGGACATTCATGAGTCAATTTTCCGGCGGAGTATACCCGCGCAATAATTCTAATAAAATGTCTTACGTTGCTCGGCAGGAGGGGGAATATATATCAGTGGCTGACTTCCTAATTGTTAGACACGCTTGTCATTATCTTGTTTCTTTTCAGAACGGAACATTCCTGGGACCCACGATGTCAGTTCCAATAATGATGTTTGCAGGATTCGGCGTAACTTTACGAGATCTTCCATTTTACTTATATTGGGGAACGTACTTTTCCTATCTTAAGTACGGTCTCGAAGGCTTCGTCGGCGCTATTTACGGAATGGATCGACCGATTCTACCTTGCGATGAAAAATATTGCCATTACAGATATCCCAAAAAGTTTCTCGATGATATTGCGATGAGGGGTGACCAGTTTTGGAACGATATTATCGCACTGGTTGGAATTCTTGTTTTTCTAAGATTTGTTGCGTTCTTCTTGCTTAAATGGAAACTGATGTCTGTTAGATAGGTATTAGTGTCATTGAATGATACAATGCTTCGTGGCGAAATATATAATTTTCAGCTGTTAAGATGTCACAATTCCCAATCATAAAAATGTAAATTAATTCAGTAAAAATGGGAGCGGACTCTACACAAGAATACATTAAGACTAGTATATCGCTCGGGTGTTGCATAATCCGTTGTGTATACTTTATTATTCTTGTCTAAAAGAGGTGTTTGCTTTCGTTATTCCACGTAGATATTCAATCTGCGTTTTGACGGAACATTCGTTGGTTGGAGCAAATGTTCTCAAACTGAGGTACGGGCAAGGGTGTAGATATGGGAAGGTTAAAGACGTAATTACCTCCCCCCCAGGACCGTAATAATAAAAAATAAAACACAAAATATTACGAATACCTAACTGAAAAATAAAATTAAGAAATACTTCTTGAAAAAAAATTTGTGAAATTAGTTTAGGAATTAATATTTTGCTTGACACCTTCCTTCGTGAGTATTCTTGTGTTAATGTCTTAATAAAACTTAAAAAAATATTGATTTTTTGCTTTACCCCCCCAGCAAAGAAATATCTACGCCCTTGGGTACGCGTCCCAAACAACACGGTGCCAAATTTATTTCTCGTTAAAATTGAGTCAAATTTTATTATTTATCGCTTTGTTTTGAAATTACGGTATAATGTATTTATATTTTTGAAATAGTATAAAGTTTACTCTTTTAATATTTTTTTTATTTGTCTAAACGTTGACATCTTTTCTTTGTTTATAATATGAAAAAGACACGAGTGCAAAAGTAAAGGAGAGACGACAATATTGATGTCGGTCGCTAGAGGAGTGTGGTTAAAAAAGTTTGTACACCACTGGGCTAGAAGATCGTGTTCACATAAAGCTTGGTTCAAAACAATATTTTAGAACGATTTTAATTTATCAATGCAAAAAACAACTTTATTTATTGTGCTAAATAGTAATTAGTCATTAATTCCAAATAGAATATAAACGAATATTTTGTACAAGTAATGAATTTTTATTAATATTGTTTATTTGAAATATTATCTTTAATTATTATAAAGATAATATCTATTTTGTATTACTCCATTAATATTCTTGTCTTTTTAATTCGGTTTTTATCTTTTGAACCTGGCGCTGACGGGCAATTTTTAGTCGCCCGATCGTTTAGTTGCATAAGCGACTGCCATTAAATCAGCCTAAGTTTCTGAATAATTTAGTTAAGAATTGTCTGTCAGCCTTACTGAGTACTACTTATAAAACGCAAAAACTCAAATTATTTTTTGTGCTTTCAAAATGTAGATATATTTCTCGATTGTAAATATTTTTATTTATGGAGGGTATATAGTTAATTATATATATAATACAGTAATTATTATTTATGTGATAAATATTTTCATAACAATGAAAATGTAAATAGTGTAACCATTGTTATCAATGGATTTTTTTATTTATTGCATGCTTTTTAAAAAATAAATTGTTATAATGTACTTAGAAATGTTTTAAAATCAGTTGTTTTCCTTTTATAGTTCATCCATTTCCTTTAATATCCTTTATCTACATAACCTGCAGTGACGAACACAGATATTTTTAGAGGCTGTAAATTTTTATATTTTTTGCGTTCTGGCAACTTATCAAATATATATTTTATGGTCATAATATAAAATACAGGACGTAGCTTTGTTAAGGTTTTGGGCGCCTTGGGCTAGATTCTGATGTTGCATCCTCCGAAATTATTTTCTTGATACACTTATTCAAATTTTAAAAAATCAAAATAGCGTTTTTAATTTTTTCTCGAAAAATTTATAAACGCGCTCATATTTTGTGAACTAAACGAGATAATGTTGCGAGTGGTCGGAATCGATTCTGCGTTACGTTTTTTTTTTAAAGTTCGTTTAGTATTAAACTACAAGAAAGCTTTGTCAACAGAAGTCGCAAATTTGCACAACGCATGAAAACATGAAAAGCATTACGATATATGAAACAATTATAAAAATACCTTAGATATACTTCAAATTAACGCGTCATAGAAAAAAGTACGCTAAATCGATTAAGGTAGGTATTGGTCGCATATGACACCATTTATTTATTTATTTATTTATTTTTTTGTTAATCAACCCTGGAATATTTTTTTTTAAGTTTTAGAAACAAACCTCTGTCTATAGTGATTATTGATTTACTGTTCAAATCACAATTATTTATACGAATTGTAAAAGTATTACATAATGAATAATAATAGGTTCAGATAGACGTAATATTATTTTATGGTTCTCCAGTTTTCATTAATTTTCACATGTTTATTAAGCGCTTAACGTTTTCCTTTGTAACTGATAAGGCGGGGTTCCGAACGATTTCCGAGCGACGATAATATTTCACGAAAAGAATTCGACGCATTCAGAATCAACGCAACGTAACTTAAGACCACAAACGGCTAGGGTTATCCTTGTATCAATTCACATTACCAATTTACGACTTTTTAATAACAAATTGAAAAGTTAGTTGATAATTTTACCAGCACTCTGATTAGAATTTGAGAAACTTGGAATCTAGAAGCACTCACAGAAATATTTTTCTTTGTAACGATCTAAACTCGGTTATATCTCTAGCTTGCTAGATCTGCGAGGCCCGCCGTGTTTCCACCTTATAATTTTTTCTATTCAGGGAAATTTTTAGGGTATATATTTTTTTAGGGTAATTTTTATGGTAAGATATTTTTACACGACCCTAATTAAAATATTAAAAAAAAAACAATTTAAAAATAGTGCACAAGCGCGCCTACGTCAGCTGATCTAAATACTGACCCTGTATTACCGACAGTAGAAGTTTAAGAATTTAATTTTTAGTTAATTAATACACATTTAAAAAATAATTTATAATTATTTAAAACAAATATTCAATTTTAAAAATTTAGGGGTAAATATTTTGAAAACTATGTTTTTTAGGGTATAATCATTTTAGGGTTAGGGGAAAATCAATTCTCAAAGTGTCAGCACTGACTGGCCCGGGCTAAGGGCAGCCCAATTTAGGAGACGACTAAAATTTTAAAAGTGACAAATTTGAAAGACGGCAAACATTTTGAAGACGCGAAAAATTCAAAATTGAATGAGTTTTCCGTCAATTGTGAGTTTATGTCGCATTAACTCAAATTTGAATTAAAAAAAAAAACAAAGTTTTTACGGAATCAAAACACGAGTATAAAATCAACGTATCAACTCAAAGTTGAATATCTTAATAGAAGAAAAACGTTCATTTGAAGTAACTCATACGTTTACTGTTACGTTACGTTACGTTCGTCATATAAACCAGCATTAACAAAGGTCGTTCGTTGTAGCCAGTATTTTTTAATTCAGTTCATTGAACTGATCCAAAAGATTCTATTTGTAAATGAACCAATTCTTTATTATAATAATTATACTCACGTTAATTTCAGTTTTATACAAGAATTATTGATAATTGCCCGGCGTTATCCGGGAACGACAGCTAGTC
The DNA here is from genome assembly GCA_963575645.1 of Xanthostigma xanthostigma. NCBI lineage: Eukaryota > Metazoa > Arthropoda > Insecta > Raphidioptera > Raphidiidae > Xanthostigma > Xanthostigma xanthostigma. Next base: position 47,253,173 of record OY754470.1, read on the forward strand.
TGTGCTGCGCGAGAAAAATAATTCCATCTTTGATCAACAGTATACAACAAGACAGGCCAGAAAGAGACCTACATATATCGTGTTTATCGCTTTCTCTTTCCTGTCGATTTTCACCTTTTGTGTACGAAAGTCTAAAAAAAGTTCAATAAAAAAAGTGGGATGCCTGAAAAAATTAAAATATATAAAGGACCCCGCACAAACCTTATGGGATTTGGTTCTCGGTTAAATTGATCGTAAATGGTGTTATTTTATAGTTTAAAGATCACTAAAAAGTGTCCATGGGCGTATAGCCTAAAAGCCAATATATTTTTAGCTACAGATATTAGCAAGATTTATAGACATAGGGATATCCATTGAATTCACAAACATGTTCCACGTTCAACTTTTGTACATTTTTTTAGAAACAGAAAAACAGTCGAAAACTAGGTAACGTTGGAAGGTGTCACCCTGTATAAAATAATGTCATATTCGAATTCGAAAACATATTTCTATAGAGCTTAGGATTTTTTAAGATTGTGAATTCAATGGATATCCCTGTATCTAAATTCTCGCTAAACATTTCTGTATCTAAAAATCTATTGGTCTTTAGGCTATGGGCCCATGGACACTGTTTCTTAGTGACTTTTAAACTATAAAATAAAACCATTTTCGATCAATTTAACCGAGAACCAAATCTCATAAGGCTTGTGCGCGGTTCTTCAAGCTTGCCAGATGCAACTTTAAGTTGCAAATCTCTATAGACACTTCCTAAAGCCTTATAGACACTGCAGCTTTAAATTACCAGCAGCGCCACTTAAGTGACTATTTAAGTAACTAATAAGTCTCAGATGTCGCCGTCAACAAAAACCATATCCAATACACACGGCAAGCGTTACGTGCTGTCATCTAACGATATGACGAAATATTACTAACTAAAAAAACGTAACGACGTAACATCAAAGTGTCGCGCCATCACAGCGTCGAGTCAATTGCACGTTTTTTCGAGAGATGAGACCTAGCTAAAACGATTTTTTGCCCCCCAAAATCCCTTTTCAGTAAATTTCATCCAAATCGTTAGGGCCGTTTTCGAGAAAAGCACGCACAGAGTCAGGCGGAACGTTACGAACGTTAGGAACGTTACGACCGTTACGAACGTTAGGAACGTTACGACCGTTAGGAACGTTACACTTTTTCGTACATGCAGCCGGTGTTTTATCAATTTATAAGATTGGTGATTCATCAATTTATAAGGCGTTATCACGTCAAAATAATATAATTAATACATTAACGTTTCAATCCGGATTTGGACCTTCTTCAGAACTGATCTAAAAAATATAAAAAATAATTAATATTTAAATTCTAATTAGCTTTTTATAAAATCTTTCAAAATTATTAATGATTATCAAAATAATGAAAAATAATAATAATCATTAATAATTTTGAAAGATTTTATAAAAAGCTAATTAGAATTTAAATATTAATTATTTTTTATATTTTTTAGATCAATTCTGAAGAAGATCCAAATCCGGATTGAAACGTTAATGTATTAATTATATTATTTTTTTGTTAATATATTGTCTGAAAAATAGGTCGATAATTTTATTTATTAATAGAGATAAAGTTCCTGAAATGGGTCTTTATTATTGGAAATTTTCTCCTCTTCGCATCAAGAAAATAGAAAGATCTTTTTTAAGTTTTCTGTTTGTAGTTTTAACGTAAATGTAAGAAATTACTGTAGATATATAGACTTGAACACTAAATGCAGTGTTTACAATTAATGGATTTATTACTTACTTTGCTCAATTAAGAAGAGGAAGTGCATCAATTATTTAACAAAACAATAACCTCAATTATATGAGAAATTATACGAGAAATTAATGGCACTTGGAGACAAGATGACCACACTCATCCTCCTAAATCACATCCCTTTCGATGTCAAGGCCAAGCAATCCCAACATGAGTCAAACGCGCCTTTACAAATATCCTGTGCGTTGATTCACATTTTTTATCCGTGAGTCAACACATGCCAGTCTGTATAAATTTTAAACAATAATTTAATTCATGGCCATATTCACCGAACGTAAGTAGTTATTAGTTCGGTTTGTTTGTTCTTCAGGTAGCTATTCCTTCGAATAAATAGCGATAATTCAATTCACCAAATATAATTATGTTTACTGCAGGTATAAATCTATTCTGTCTTACTTCGAGGGTATAAATATTTATTCGCCTGATAAAATAATAATGGCCGCCACATAAATCATTATACCTAACCTATATTTGAAGGCAGCTGCAGATATATGTGTACAAGAATCTTTAACAATCTTCCAAGATCCATAGATCGTTAAGAATGTTTTCTGCTTTTAAAAAGGCCGTATTTAATTTTCTGATTATTTTATGAATTTTGTTATAATTTTATACTTCTTTATATACTGTAATAACTTGTTACATACCTCTGTCACTGTAATTAATAAATTTCTATTCTATATATCTACAGATTGCTCTTGTGATTTTATTTACGTGTTATTTATTAACCTTTTTTGAAGTTTATAGTTGCGTAAAACATTAAAGTTGGTGAAAGTTTTGTGTGCAATTGAGTTAGGATAAAACATTATTATTTTGTGAACCTTTTTTTGACTCAATCGGTCGGATTTTTGGGTGAAAGTTAAAATATTCAACAAAAAGGACAAGAAATATAGTGCAGTGTGTATTTATTCTTTAACTAATGTTTCTACCGGATATTTTGCTTGGTGAATTGAAAGTAAATTTTATTCTAACGAATAAATTTGTTCCAAGATTGGTAACTTCTATCTTTAATAGTGTTTGGTGAATATGGACATCAGACACAAGTAATTCTTTTCAACCCTCGCTTAGCATATTGATGTCAAGGTCCCGTTTATACACGACCACAGAAAAATAATAAAGTTATACAAACGGGATAATTAAATAAATGTAGCGGTTCTTTTGATGTTTGCGTTTTAATGACCTTGAAACTATATGGTCCCTTTTAAGAGTATTTATTCTACCTACAGATATCCTCCGCATTCTTCATCTCGTATCCTTTTCCCTTGTTTCAATGCAGTTACAACTTTCTCGACGAAAGGTAAAGGGTTCGATAAAGAGCCAAATGAAAGATCAAGAATTACACTACAGATCCAAGAGATGATTTTTTTTGGCTACGTATAGAAAGATTACGTAATTTATAATTATAAATCAGGAGATTAAAAATAATTTAAAAAAACACGTTTTTATGGCAGTAAACTTTTCAATATAAGGATTTTGTTCAACAGCGATACGAAGTTCCTCAACTCAATATAATTTAATTTTTTAGAATAGGCGATGAACAAAAAAATTAAAAAAAGCGAGGGATGCTTTCTACTTTTTTTAACAATTCTTTACAAATAGCTTGCGACTCAAAACAATTGATATCAAACACTCCACGCTCTTTTACATTAAAGTTAATATTTTTGTCAATTATTTGATACTAATTTTAAGCTTATTAAAAAAAAAATAAATTATATCGTGTTAGGATTCCGTCACATAGTTACGTACATACAGGTCAAGCTAATGATAACGTGTTAAAAAAACTGTCAGGGTCGTCGTTTTTGCGTAAAAAGACAGCAATAAATGTAGTTTTAGATTAGAATAAAACTGGATTCCTATTATTTCCAATAATAAGAAAATATACCACAAGTAATTCATTTCTATGAAATTAATTGAAAACATTTCGTCGTTGGTTCTGTAATAGCTCCTATGTGCGTAGTTGGCAGATTTGACGTTTTTTAGATGAAAAGATTCGGGAAACGGAGCTCTATACACTAGTAATACCTCCAAATTAATTTTACAGTAACCAACAAGGGGAAATAGCTCTTATGTGAAAAGTTGTATCAAATAATTCCTCCCATGTGCCAATAAATCCGAAATTTACGTTAAATATTTTTTAAGAAAATACTTCGTCTTAATTAAACATGTATAGTGAAGATAAGTATGAATTAGTAATATACCTCTGAAATTGCTAGTTCTTACCATCCATTGCTGAAATAACCACTTTTTGGCCTTTCCTGCATTTTTTACTTTTTGCACATAGGAGGTATTACATAACCAACGACGATTTGTTAAGTACTTACCATTCCATCATCCCCGTCTTATTGAACTGCGAGTGTTTGCGTTTTGGATTTAATCTAATAACAAGAAGAATGTTCCAGAATGTCTGATCACTATTATCACTAATACACAAATTACACATTTCTTCAATATAATTATAAAGTCTGCGATTATTAATTTTAATTTAGTCAACTATAGGTAAATTGTTCACATTGCTCCACAATAAACTGTTTGCTACTAGTGGTCTAATAGAATCATTCGACTTTGGATTGGAAGCAAATTATGTAATAGTAGGTATATTTTTTAGAGGTGACCGAATTGCTTAAAACGCTATTTTTAATAATTTTTATGTATTCAATTCTTTGTATAAATTACAAATATACAGTAGGTAATGAATTATTGTGGTTTTTTAATTTTTTCTTAAGTATTATAACGGTTTACAATTGGTCGCCCCTGAGTAAAATTTTACATCAAACCTATGAGAAAAAAATTCAAACTTTGGCTTTGAATACTGTAGAAGTGTGGCATTACGAGCACTACACGACAATTTTAATCATGTTTGAAAAGGAATAAGCGCTATGAATGAGTGCAAGCGAGAAGGCCAGTCGACTGTGATACGCGCAAGAGAGTACGTTGCTGTGAGATGCTGTCGCGATCTGGTCTGGAGGAAAGCAATCGATTGGTTATATAGCGCGGAGAGACTGATTGACCGTCTAAGCGCGAACATCACGCTAGACGACAACGTATGGATGTTTGATTTTGGCGACTGGATTAGCGTGTAGGAAAGGATTGAACTTGATCATTGGACACTGAGGCTAGGAGTTGTTGGATTAATATTTTGGATTAGGATTGTTGTAGATTTTTGGATTCTGGAATAGGAGATTGTCGTGTATATTATGTTTTGTCAATAACCAGGAGCGCACATGAACTGAGTCAAAATCAGTAGCCTGCTATCATTTTCCAATGATAGGATGGTCAGTTTTTAATCTTTTTAGAGTGTTAGATTCGTTATTTGACGCTGTTGTGCTATTGCGCTGACGCTATTCTGGCGCATAGCTGTTTTTGGATTTTGTGATTGTCTGGTTTTGTTTTATTTATTAATTAGTCGTTGGTTTTTTTTTTATCTTTTGTTGAGTTGGGATTTAACTTTTCAAATATTTTTTGATCGGAAGCCAAACCGTGTGCCTCAATTTGGACCAGTTGAAGTTCGCTTCGTGCGGTCTAAGTGTCCTGGCGTCCATTACATTACCTGTTGGTAAAACACGCACGATTTTTTGTATCCTCCAATTTTTTCTTCCGATACTGCCTTTTTTAGTAGTTGTATTGCCCTTTGTGTCTTGTGGTAGGTGGTTGTGTTTTTTATTACGAGCTTATGGCCTGGTGCTGTGTTGTTTTGTGTTAACTGCTACGCATGACTGTGATGGTTCTGTTACCGTTCGAAGAGAGGTTGGAACAAAGTTATAGTTGTATTTGTTCACGTAATGTATAGAGAATATGTACATATACAAGAAATTACCACTTGAAGGATGACTCCACCACACAAGGTGTCTAGCTCACAATCATCAAATATCAAACTTGGGTCTAAACGACATCACAAAATATCCATGGGCAGAGGCGGTATTCGAACCCACGACAGTCTGCCTAGAGGTTTACAAATCCTAAATACAGCTTTGATGTTTTGAACTAACTGAAAATAATTATTCTATTTTTTGACAATTTATATTTGTAAACTTTTTAACACGAAGAAAATATGCTATGCAACTATAACAATGTAATTTTCTGAACACTGTGTATCTAGTAAAAGAAACATTTAATTACTGTGCCTTTTTGAATTCATACAAAAAAAATCTCCTTTATATTATACAATAAATGGCCTTGTCGCAAATTGTGATAGTTTAGCTAAAGATGAATGATACGCCATCTGACAATTTTCTAGTGGGAGCTGCTATTTGCTAACTAAAAAAAAAAGATAATATAAAACAAACAATGCGAATAATTATTCATAAAAAAAAACCGTTACCTTTTAGTTTTTCAGAGCTGTTTCTGGAAAACCGTTATTTCCTGATTGTCATCTTTAGATTTTCCTTGATTTCTCAATAAAAAAATAATCAAAATAAAAATAATACAATATAATTTATAACATAAATATAAATATAAAAAAATAGATTAAATTATACGAAAAATTAATTCAACCCACCAGAATACATAATTACTTCAGAAGACTATAATATATAAGCCATAGACAATAAACTAAAAGATCAGACAATTTGGGGTGGTATAATAGATAATTGTTCAGTTTGAATGTACACAAATAAATCGATTTTTTAGCCATTCGTTACAGTTTTTATTCGTTTTGAAAATTTTAAAAATTGAAGTGAACCTAATATAAATATAAATAAAAGTATCAAAATAGTTGTTTTCGGAAAGGTCCCTTTAAAATGCATTTCACAACTTTCAGGCTAAGAATGTTTGCGTATTTAGGATTTTTCTTGTTAGTTTAAGAGCTTTATCTACAAAATTGACAAATTTTAATTCTTCAGCACATCTATAAGCGGATAATAATAATTTTACAGCTCTGCTGTTTTATGACACACTTTTTGTAATTGACCAAACCTTGTCTAGTGAGCTCTTGAAATGCTTTGTTACACTAAATGGTAATTTATTCTTTAGAATCAAGGTTAGAAATTGAAGAGCTGTTAAATTTTTGTTACTTTCAAACAAATTTAACACTACATATGGTAAAAAAGTGAACCAGTACTGTAAACTTTGACCATACAAAATAGCACCAAAACTCAGTAAAGAAAAAAGTGTGTGTGTGCCAGCTCCGAAGCACGACTAGAGTTGACTCCTTAGATACGCTGTGTAGTGTATTCCATCTCAATCTTTCGCACGTTAAACCCTACAGATATATGCTTGTCTCTTTTGAAGCGGACGAGAGTAATGCTACACTTGAAGCTGTGGGGAGTAACGCCTCACCAATTGATTTTGCTACTCATAAAATTTCCGTACCGGACCTTATAACTCAACATTGTTTCATAAGGAGTAAACTTTGAAAATTAGGCCGAAAACAGTTTTACGCTGACGGTTTTATAGTGCTGTATGCCACCGAACGTCAGCGTAACTTGTTGTTTTAAACGTATTCGAATCATTTCGATAACGTTCGTGTTTCGTTCACGAATTAAATCAACGTTCACGAATCGACTGCATACACGAGCGTAGATAAAGAGCGTGAATATTGTGTGTTCTCGTCTATAGCATATAGTGTTGTCAAGAATCGGTACTTTTAAGTATTTAGGGTACCCGGTACTTTTATATCGAGTACCCGTTACTTTCTACCCGTTACTTTTACCCGGTACTTTAAGGTGCTGAGAACCGGATCTAGGTATAACTAATACTGTATTATAGTAATACCTATACTCTATAGCCGCCAGCCGGTATTCGTTACTTATAGGTACCGATTGCATACTGCATACATAAGGTATTGATATTAACGTATTGGTAGGTACATTATAGCACGTCGTTTAGGTACAATATGCAACCTCCTTTCATACAACAATGAAAACAATGTTATCTAATTGAAAGTAATGCAAATAATTAAGTTGAAACTTTATCATTTTTTGTGAGTAAAGCGAATTATTTTTTGTAGTATTTAAATAATATAATTTGCATATTGTATAATATTAACCATTAACCAATGTCAATTTCGGATTGTTGAATGTCGAGACTCGAGTTTCTCTGTAACGTTTTCTTTACAGACAATTTATACAGACATCCGTGAAAGAATTTTATGATAATTCGAAAATTAAGTACAGACAATACAGATATCATATTTTATATTGTGTAGGTTAGTGAAACTAAAACAAACTAACAGACAAAAAATCATGTACCTAAATGGCAGAATCCTATGAACCGTGCAAACTACAATTATTACGAACTTATAAATTACGAATTAAATTTTTTTTTTATAATTGAACTAATATGCCAGTTTTGTTTATTTGGTAGTTTGGAAAACTCTTAAAGTAATCAGTGTACGCATTTTATGTTGAACAAACTAAACAAAACTGTACTTATACACTGTCCTAGTGTCCTATAGTGTAGGAAATTCACTGATTCTACATTCTACAACGCAGTCGTGTCTATATTTTGAAACCGACCTGCATGTGTATAGTGTACAATATGGATACTGTATCGTTTTGTTTTTTTTAGGATTATAAAATAATATTATGTATTATACTGAACCAAATAAATATAATTTAGTTATTAGTTTAATAGTTATGTGCAATCTACAGTAGGTAAATTCTTTTTTTATTCAAAATGTCGTGTTATATTTTTTTCCTACTCTAAAGCCAGATTCCTATTACAATTACAGATACAGTGTCGTCATAAAATTGTGACATGTAATAACAAATTATGTACATATTTGAAAAAATAAATCTTTATTTTGTTTCTAACTCTAAGGGAAACCGGAAAATGGCTAAATATTATTAAGGGATTCTGATTTCTGAACTGCCTTTGGCGTCAGTTTGACACACCTCACCTACGTCCTACTGCATCTGTATTTTGTATCGCACTTACAGCGTATTGTATTTAGTTTCATAAGCACTGCCAGAAGGCAGACGCCAGTGTATGTGTATGTGTTTGTGTAATGTGTACCGGGTACCCTACCCACAGAGCACGTATCTCTTGGTATTTGTACCGTAATGTGTATTGTGTACGCACGGATCTCTCGGTACTTGTACCTATTCATACACGAAGTAACGAAGTAACGGGTACTTTTTCAATTGAATACCCGGTACTTCGGATCTTGGTAAGTACCCGGTACTTAGTAACGGGTAGTTACATTTCTGACATCACTAATAGCATAGCCGTCAGGCAGACAATATTTATTAAACTGGTGACAGTGTTGTGCGTACAGCGTTGTGAACAGAGTGTGCGTTGAATTGTGCGTTTGTCAGAATGCATGATGGCGGAACAGTCATTTCTTTTAATAAACAAAGAACTATTAACACAACAAACGGACACTAGTGTACAACAGTGCGGCGGTACAATGTCTCAAAAATCGAGACCTAAACATTTAAAATTAGATACAACAAAGACATCAATAGATAATAATATGCCATCATCTACACCTATTATGTCTTCTTGTGTGTCAAAACCTTTAGATGTTGGTTTCAACGACCTCACTTATTCGGTTAAAACCGGAATTATGCGTAAAGGTAAACATTATTATTTTATACCATACTAGTTTAAAAGTTCTTGGTTTTCAAGAATTTTGTTAGGGTTGCGTCTGAATTAAAAACGGTTTTCTTTGTAAATTGTTCTTGAAGTGGGGATAGTTGGACCATTCTACGCACATGTCAACTAATCAGCTGTCTTTTGTTGTGAAATTTGTTGTTTGAGTGAGATAGATGCATTGACAATTCTTGATGTAGAAAAGAGGCAGATAGAATTTTGATTGAGAAGGTTACTGACTCCACGTGTAATCTGAAATATAAACAAATCTGTGTTTATACGCTGCTTTCAGAGTTTTTTAGTATATTAAAAAACAAAAACGTATTTTAAATTTTTGCAGCATATTATCCTGGTTTTTAATACTAACCTCTAGATTTTGGAAACACTTGATTACAATTATAAAGCGACTGTTATCATCAAGGAGTTTATTTTTTATCTTTATTAAAATAAAAAAAAAGTACAGATAAAAATCAGAAAATGTTAGATCGCACCTTTTAGAAAATATTTATATAAAAAAATAATATCAGTTTGTTTTAATTGTTCAAAAATTTTAATTTCAAAAGATGTTTGTTTATAAATTGTCTATAATTTAAATTATGTGGGTACTAGCGTATTCAAAGACATTTTTGTAAATAAAAATTGATCGAAATATATACAAATATAATGTTAATATTAATATTATCAAAAATAATTAGTAAATGTTCACTACAGTATATTTCATGACAAAATTATAATAACAATGTTTTTCATATTGCGATGTAAAAATGTTTATTAACAATTATAACAAACTAGTAGCTCTATCCTACTGTTATCAACAGTATTTATTATATTGCACTAAAGGAAAGACCATTCTATCACCGAATAATTTATCTATGATTATAGACGTCCAAAAATAATCATGAGTGAATAGTCTTTTTACCATTCCGAACTCCACAAGTGGGAAATAATTTAGATCAAAGTTCACTTTTCATAATTTTACTATATTTTTTCGTTTTGAGGTCTCCGTATCCAAAAAAAAAAAAACACATTTTTGTGTGTCTGTTTATCTGTAAACACGATGCAGGTTAAACGGATGAACAGATTAAAATCAAATTTTGGGAAGATGTTTGGTAATCAAATATGAAGAGCCCTATTGATTTTGGGGAAGATCGGCACATGCGCAGAAGATATAACGTTGTTTATTTATATAATAATGGTATACTTACATAACAGTTTATTCTTCCATTTATTTTTACAAGAAAGTTTCGATAAAAGATTTTTTTTAAGTTTGATAGTTTTGAAAATAAAAAAAAAATTGTTCAAAATATATTATCTCAAAAAGAAATTAGCATGTAACCAATGTAATGTCGCCCAGTTGGTTAGATTTTTTTAATATAACACATCTCTAGGAAAAGTATTTTTTGTATTTAATGCCTGCACGTAAATAATTTATTGTTCTAATTATACAATATTATTATATTCAAAGGCCCTGATGATGAAAATATTTTTTTTTGAAACGGTAGCTACAAGAGAAATATTCGTAAAGCTTCATTTCATAATTGTTGTTAAACTAAACTTTCTCACAACGATATTTAATCATTTATTGGAACCAGACTAAATACGGGCAACTTTGATGATTACGAATTTAGTTTAAAATAATTATAATGTCTGATGTATAGAAACCGGTTCAACTGGGTTTCAACATTAAATAGTTACCGATATTGCAGTGATTTCACAAATAAAATTTTTTACGAACCTTTTATTACCTTCACTTGTTAGGATCAAATCTTGTTATCCGATTTTGGCCCACTTGAACATATTCGATCAGCTTGAAAGTTTGCACAAATATATAATTCAGAATACGGGAAGCAAAAAAAAGCGTGGTACCGATTTGGTATGTGTTAATTTGTACACATTGTGATGAAACATACATCATTTACTTCGTTTTAATGATGGGAAGTGCACAGTATATGTTTCATCACAATGTGTACGAATAAACATAGGTAAAATCGATTTAGGAGAAATTCATATAATGACAAAAGAACCTAAATAACTTAAAAATTTAGTGAATTATGATAGATTTTTGACCACTGGATGACCACTAGTAATTATTATAATTTTATACGGATGTATTTTATATAAACACTGCCTTAGAAATTTTCGAAACTCCTCCGCTATTTTTACTATAAATGTTCCGGTTCTCTGGCCATGAAAATAAAATATTATCAAATTTTTGAGAAAAAATAAAACAGTACGTGAGGTGAGCCGTTTCTTTGATCCATAAAACTTCCCGCAGTATGATCAATATAAAATATTATGTATTTATCAAATGAGATCCGAGAAATCCTTTCGCAGTCTTTTTGTACAAAAAAACGGTTTGACCAATTTTTATTTCTTTGGGATCATACTGACAATAATAAGCTTCGATTGGCACCCTAACAATCATTTTTTATTCGCGAGATTTCGCGTAAAATCCACCTTTTTTGCAATATTTTTATTTAAAATTTATTAGATGGATTTTGATAAAAAAATGTTTTATCATATTAATGCTAAAACGGTTCGATTATTGGCATCATAATTTTTAATTCGTGAGATGTTTTGTTAAAGCTACTTGTTTCAGTCTATTTGGCAAAAAAAAAAATGGCTAGACCGATTTTGAAAACATTTCTTTCAGATCATATTTACGTTAATACGCGTCGATTGGCACCCTAACGTGTCATTCTTTAACTCGAGATTCCGTCTTATAGAAAGAAATGAACGTACGTACTTACGTATACGTACAAACACACGCACGCACACACACAGGCATCTTTTTAAAATTAGTTGTATAACCTTGAAACCTATAAGTTTGTTAAAAATTTTGTTTTCCATTGGAATAACTTCCCTGTGTACTGGAACATTAAAAAGAAATTTGGTTAGGATAAAAATAAGCCCTTAAACTACATTTTAGCACAACATTTGCTCTCAAAGTATTGCTGGTAATTATGATGACATTATCTTAAGAACATAGACAAATGTTTCAAGTTAAAAAACATATGTTTGTGGAGTCTTGTCTGGGACACTTTGTACATAGTCAAGAAATTCAAAACTAGTAATTATATTCTATCGGCATAAATGTGACAGCAATGCTTTTTTAGATTAAGAAATGTTTGAAAATAACTTATTATCTAGTTGTTTGTCCATTTCTCCAAAGGGTCCCAAGTCTTACTGATAAATTTCTTTTTATCAGTGCTTATTTTATATTTTATCGTTGAAGTACTTTCTTCTTATTGACGGCCATATTTGTTTGATTAGAATTTATTTATTATTAGCGATGTCTATTTATACAATAAATAAATAAAACGGTCTCAATTGCATGAAACTTTTTAGACCAGACGCGACTTTTTTTATAGAGGTATACCCCTTTGCAATATTCGTTTTTTTTTGTACAAACGAGGCCATGCCCTCTCCCATTTCTAATACCATTTTACAATTATGTTTTATTTTAACTTGTTTGTGATTTTATTTTTAATAAATGTTATCTTTGAAATAAAATTATTTTATTTGATAAATTATGAACGATAATTATAATTTTTAGATATTTTTAAAATAAATACCTAAACACATTTTGTGTAATGTATTACATAACCATAGCTGTTGGCGACTTCAAAAATAATTTGATTCTGATTGCGTTGTTTTAAGGCTAGTTTACACAGTGCGAGCTACTGACTAGACAGTAGACAGCTACTCGGCTTGTCTACTCGTACGCCAGTAGCTCGGCTCGCCTTTGCTGTCTACACGATACGAGTAGCTGCTGTCTAGTCTTGCGAGTTGCCACGATGTCGAATTCGTTAAACACTACGCATGCGCAACACAAAACACGGGTTCCGCTCAGTAGACTATCCCGCTCGCACTGGCGAGCTACTGCCGAACGCGTAACTCGGATGCGAGCTACAGTCTTACTCGCACGTGCGAGTTACTCGTAAGTGACGTCCAAACAGTGCGAGTTACTACAGTGCAGCTACTCGGCAGGCTGACTCGTACGCTAGCTCGCACTGTGTAAACTAGCCATTGATTTTAAGTTTTAGTTCGAACTTTGTCTTCCAGTGATTAATCCTAAAAAGTAAATTTTGTAATACTCCTCTTATAAACAAACGAAATGAAGATACATTGAACTTACAATTATTAATATTTACAGAAATTTACGTGACAAATTTGAAAATGTTAAAAACATATTTATAATTTATTTGTTATATTTGTCTGGAAGTTACCTTGAAGGTGGATATATATATTTTTTCTAATATACATGCTGTTTTCGAAGTAATGCCGAAAAACTGCAAAGGTGATTTCTTAGGTCGCAGAAAGAAATTCTCATAATAAACATGTCTGTAAATAAAAATTTTTGATTTCTTATTTCACAAGGCACGAATTAAATTCGTTTTAAATTTTGACAGAATGTTGAGAAAGTCATTTAAAAAAAATGGAAGATATGCGTCGATGCGTGGACACTCAACGGAAGCTAAGTTCCTTACACATTTTATATTGATACTAGCGGTCCGTCCCGGGATGACCCGGATGCGATAGTTATAATTCTGCAAAATGTATTTCGTTTGCGGCCCGGCGTCTGAACTAATAGCTTTGAGCAAATTCTACCAGACTTGCTTATGACCCAAATAGCTTTGAACGAGTTCTATCAGATGTCGTTACTTGGTATTGAAACCGTTTTTTTGTTTGCTTCTGAACTAATAGCTTTGAGTAAATTCTATCAGATGTCGTTACATGTTACTAAAACAGTTTTTTTTTCACAAAATACCGTAATTTAGTACAAAATATTTAATAAAAACTATCCTATAGCATAAGTTGCACTAAGCAAGACACATTTACAAAATTTCATTAAAATCGGTTCAGTGGTTTCGGAGATATATTGGAACATTTTTTCTTGAACTGATTTAAAGAATCGTACTCCAAAGTTTTTGGAAACACTCAGTATACCGCAAGCTTTATCAATTCTTGTGGTATTTATATATATATATATTATTATTTCTTTTGTCAAGGGTATAACTCTCAGATAGTGTACAAGAAAATTGTTTTAAAATAAAGTGGAAACGAACCGATAAGTACTTACGAAAGAATCTCTTTGTTTTTAGATAGATTGTAGATGTAGGCTATAGACGTTCGACAGCTAAGTGCTTGTTTTTAAAAGATTATCAAATGGTTAAGAAGATTTTAATAATCTTGACGTTTGATGGCTTAAAATATCATTATAAAAGAAGCGATGCTTGTCTTTGTTTCGGAACTTCATTTCATTATTTTAAACTCGCCGTTACCTACGGTTTCATTAGAATTAGTGGCCGTTTTGACAGAAATATTACTTAATCCGGATGTATCCGGATAAAAATCACACTTTAATTTTGGCTTTTAAATACCAGTTGATAGTCTACCAATTTTCAAAAACAGAACGTCTATTTTCAAGTGATGTTGATTGCTGGTGCTGGTAGATAGACATAGCCCCAAATATCTTCTGTAAAATGAACCAAGGTCGATTTTTGTAGCTATAATAGTTTTCGAGATATTCAAAAAATAGGGATTCCAAAAATGATGATTTCTGAATTTTTTGAAACATTTTTTTAAATTCTTTCTATGTTGGTAAAACTTCATTATAGGATGAAAGAAAACTTCTGACCTAATTTCATCCAAATCGGAAGGGGTCGATTCCAACTATTGGTCGATTTGACATGGAATGACCCAAAAGAGATTTCATTTTCATGAAATGCGTATACATTTTTAGACGCTGTCACCTTGTAGTTGATCTTTTAAGCCAGGCACGTTTAGTTACTAAACGAGCATAGCGAAACATGTGTTAATTTTTAAGACGCACACCAGATTTTTCCTGATTGCCTTGTAGGCCAGTTCGCCTCTGGAGTGAGAATCCGGCAATTAAATAACAAACATTGATTCACGAATTCCACATTAATTAAAATAATAACTGACCATATTCAACTGCGTTTTTGTAACTAAAAATATTTTTTTTTTGCAGAAAAGAAGCTCATCTTGAACAGTGTAAGTGGCGACTTCCTTGCTGGTGATTTGACAGCCATCATGGGGGCTTCAGGATCAGGGAAAAGTACATTAATGAATATCTTGGCAGGATACTCGTAAGCTTGTTTTTAATACTTTATGACTGATCAAAGCTTTCAATTCTACCATATCTTCAATTAATCTTACTTAAATTTTAAGAGACAGCACATAGCTTTATAATTAAATCCATTAAATAACGCTTCATCAACAAAAAACGCAGAGACAAATTCACAATTCAACAATGTATTGCAGCACATGTATTGGCGTCTGCGCATGCGACGCGAGTTCTGCGTTTTTCTGGAAAGTTCTGAGTGGGTTCTGAACGCCCAAAAGCGTCTGTCGGCAATACAGAACTCTTCAGACAGGCGTGTCAAATTCTAGAACTCTTCGGAGTGTTTGAACGTGATTCTAACTGTTCTGGAAGCCTGGTACTGCTAGAACCAAATGCAAACAGTTCGAAGAGTTCAAGAACTTATTTAAATAAACACTCGAGTTCTGTATTGCCAACCGATGAGCTTAAAACCAACACCTCCCCTCGACGTCAAAAGTTCCAAAAGATTATCCTTTAAAACTATCTTGCGTCGTGGTCTCGAGAAATCTCGCTTTGAATAAGATGCCTCAAAATCACAATTTTTAGAAAATTGCTATAAAAGTGTTTTAGTTAGGTACATTCATTCCAAAAGCAAATGTATGAAGACTTAAATTATTAAAAAAAATTGAAACCAAAAAAGCGCGATTTATCATCTTCATCAACTCGTCTTCAGTTGTTTTAATAGTTGAAGAGGCACCGATTATATTCTTGTACCTTCTTCGGGTTGTTTGTTACACAATGTTCCCCATATTCGACTCCCCACTTTAATATTAGAAGAATAAAGTCCTACTAAAATATACACATTGACATAAAACCATTAAAGAAAAGATTAAGCAGTTATCCTGTTTAGATTTTATTAAAATATCAAAATGGTTTGTTTAATATGGGGATTTTGTATATATGTATATACAGGCTGCGTTATTTTGTGTGCATAAACAAATAAAACAGAAATATGCATCAATATTATTTTGGTTTTGTAGTTTATGAAAAATCAATTCGATTATTTACAATTCACATGCATTATCTCAAAACTCGCTTATCACTTTCTGAAGCAGCTGATCAGAGTACAGTGTCTCTGCAGCTGTATTATTTCTATGTTCGACTTTATGAGTCATTTTTGTCATATGAATTGTGAATTATTCATAGCTTCTGTTTTTTTTTTGTAATGAATTATTAATGTAAAATATGCATAGAGTTGTAAACAAATATTTTATATAGATTAATTTTATCAAATATAATATTGAATAAAAATTAATAGTTTTTGTATTTTCCGCACTAAATTTACATTTCTGTATTTAAGAGCTTGCCTTCTCCCACGGCGTCGCTTTCTAGCAAAGATTAATTTTATAATAATAGACAACGTGAGGAACATCATCCATTCCATTTTACTCGGCGATTTGGTCCATGGTTGTCCAGAGTAAATATGAATGAGATTCGAAAGATCTTGTATTAAATTATTGCGCAATTATTTACAAATTTCCAACCCTTTTGGATCCCTCTCCATTTCCGAGACTAGTTACGTTAGAAAACTGATTTTTTGCATTTCAAGCTGTATTCCAAATTTCATACGTCTAGGTGAAAAACTTTCCACATTCTTAGATCACACGCATTTTTTCAGCAAAGCCACTTGTTCTTTTTTCAGGGGGGTTAAAATTGCCATAAAGAAGCATTATTACAAATTTCATATGTCTAAGCGGAATAGGTCTCAAGATACGGGTGTCCAAAGATCACGATTTTGGGCATTCACTGATTAACTGACTGACTTATAGATCATCATAGAGGGGTTGGCAACCTACAATCCGCGGGTCACCAAGTGATTCATTTGATACTTTCAGGTGATCCACTACTTGAGTTCCGAAAATGAAGTATAATTAGATAATATATAAAAATAAACTATAAAACATTAACATGAAATAAAATTCTACAGTAGATCGGACTATACACAAACGGTGGAACAACGAGTCTTAGTAATAGTTAGATAGATTTATTTCGAGAATAGCATAAAAGCTGTGAAAAATGTCTGAAATAATGTAATTAATCAATTAACCCAAAAATTAATTTAAAAAGTTAAATAAAACATAGTCTATAACGCATCTGGAATCATAGGAACATTAAAAAAATCATAAAAATCCGTCAAATAGTACTTACTTAAGTTAAATCTTCAAATCTTTGATTAACGTCTGATTAAAACTCTTCAATAAATAAAATTATCGACCAATTTTTCAGAGAATATATTAACAAAATAATAACAAATGGTTTGTTATTATTTTTTCAATATTTTGATACTAATTTAATAATTTTGAAAGAATTTTATATAAAGCAAATTAGAAACTAAATATTAATTATTTTTTATATTTTTAAGATCAGTTCTGAAGAAGATCCAAATCCGAATCGAAACGTTAATGTATTAATTATATTTTTTGTTAATATATTGTCTGAAAAATTGGTCGATAATTTTATTTATTGTTAAGTTAAATTTCTTCATTATACATCATTAAATACATACCTACATACGAAGAGCTTTATATAATAGTTATAGGTAAAGGAACAGAAAAATTGCTTATAGCAAGACCTTTGGATTCCCATTCATATTAATCTGGCCAACATTGGGTTGAATTTTATGGAAAGTGCGTTTTCCTTTACATTAGTTGTCTTGTACAGGGCAAAGTTTGTATGCAGTAATTTGAAGACACTTCGTGCAAACGGAAACACAAAATTAATTTGACAAAAAAAAACATTAAGTGTCATTTGTTTCAATTATGATAGATGAATTCATTGAGTAACTAATAATACGTACATATGACTTAAGGATTAAGAAAAGACACTTTTGAAGACCCGTTCTCGGTTGCGGAACGCATTGCCAGAAAATCTTATTTGACAATGACCTTAGATTGTGACAATACAATTTCAGTGTCAAACTGTTTTGTACTCAAAGAAAAACAAATGACTGATGTACGTAGATCTGTATTTGATTATCTTGGGACGTAGATCGGCGTTCTGAATTTTCATCTCGGAAGTGCCGAAAACTGTTTTTTAGTTGGAAAGCCCAGATTAGATTCAGAAGATTGCCAATGGATCACATGGTTGTATGTTATTTACAGGAATTTGGGAGTGAGAGGGTCGTTAACCGTAAATGGAATCACTCGGGATTTAAAAAGTTTCCGAGCTGATTCTTGTTACATTATGCAAGATGATAAATTGCAGCCATTGCTTACGGTCCAAGAAGCAATGAACATTGCAGCGAATTTAAAATTAGGGGTAGATTTATCATGGAAAGAAAAAGACAATAGGGTAAGTTATCTGCAAATATAAAAAATACACAACCCTTAAGACCCCACGAAAAGAAATTTGATACAAGAATACAATTTTATGAAAGACAGTCTTTAAAATTCTTCAAGATAAAATTGCAGGTACCTACAATAAACATTAATTATAACCTGAAAACTAATTCATAGTTAAATCATTTTTTAACTAATCTTGGAGAATAAATACGCTACACAATTTTTAAAGAGTCCTGTAAATGTGTATATTCATATAGACAACGATCATACATAGGGGTAGATCTTTGGTAATCAGCAAGTTTGTTAATTGGATGACCTATGCAGGCTGTAGACTGATTGCCTACCCCTGATCTAACCCAACCATAATTTGCAACGGACATTTTTAATAGTTCGTAAAATTCTGAAGCCGAAAAATTTATGTTATATTTGCCTCGGACATATTTACAGATTGGTCAGAGTTGACATTGGCCTGGCAATGCCACATTGCACATCGCTGCCAGGAAAAGTCCGCAGAAATGGTTGATGATGCACACAAAATAATCTGAAATTTAATATTTATTAGTCATAGATTAAAACAAAATAATTTTCTTATTAGTTCGAAAATTAATCACAACCGGACCTTTCTCGCCAATCAAGCAGTTCAGGATGCTTTGCCACCGATATACAATGCCCTGGGGACCAGCGTATCTAGTCTACCACTGTTTGAGTTTATTTTAATTTTAATTCAAATATTCCAGATAAAACATATTTTGGAAGCAATAGGATTAAAAGAATCGCGGAAAACTAAAACAATGCATTTATCTGGCGGACAAAGGAAACGTTTGGCTATAGCCTTAGAACTTATAAGGAATCCACCAGTTATGTTCTTTGATGAACCAACAAGGCAAGTCCTTAAGATTAATTATTAATTTATTTCTTATTACAGCAAGATAACAGTGTGTCGCAACATTATTTATTGTTTATTTATTAATACAAT
This sequence comes from Xanthostigma xanthostigma, assembly GCA_963575645.1. Classification (NCBI taxonomy): domain Eukaryota; kingdom Metazoa; phylum Arthropoda; class Insecta; order Raphidioptera; family Raphidiidae; genus Xanthostigma; species Xanthostigma xanthostigma. Next base: position 47,272,869 of record OY754470.1, read on the forward strand.
CTTAACTGTTTTAAACAGAGGCTGGTTTGTTAACAATTAAAAAACTTCTGTAATCAAAAATAGTTACAAAAAATGGTAGATATAATAAATTGATTTTTCGTTATAATGACAACCCTGCTTTGTTAAAAATTTACTACATTTTTATAGTAAATTCTAGTAAATAAATATCTTATCTTTAAAAAAATGAAGTATGTCTATCTTTATTTATGCTGTCATGACGTCGAATGTAATAATGCCATTTCTAAAAGACGTGTTGAAAATGTCCTTCCAATGATATGACAGCGTAAATGAGGTCGAAGGCGTAGATTCATTTTTTAAGATAAGAAAGTACACTCCTAGTCAAAGTTGCAACACTTTCTGTTATGTTTTCAATATTAAAGAAATATTGGACTGGAAGCACATTTTGAGTTTATGATGAAACTCAATTGAATTAACTTTTGGATACACGTGAAGATGTTTGTTATCTCTCTTGATTTTCAGGAGAGGAATTTACTTCGATATTTATACAAAGTTGCATTCATATTGTACAGAGCAAATCGTTCGCCAAGCTTTTTCCCAGTGGCGTAACTATACCACCTGAGGCCCGTGGCAAATTCATCGGATGGGGCCCTCCTTTAATATTAAAAAGCTTCACGTTGTAGTTTCATCTTTATAAATGTTAAATTCCTCCTATCCTACCGTTAGGACAGAAGGAACCTAACATTTATAACGGGGATCCCCTCAGGCTAGGGGCCAGTGACATTTTGCCTGTTGTGCCACCCTATTGTTACGCCACTAATTTCGCCACACACGTTCACTTAATTTGGTTTCATCGCAGAAAACAAAACATGTTTCCGATCCAATTGTTCCCTAAACACTATAAACGTAGTAGAGAGAACGATTGGTGCATTTTGGGCGATTTTGATCAGGATATTATTGTTTTGTTATAATTTATGATAAATGTACAATATACATCTTAGTAAATTAATTCAGTACCTGCTTAAAAATGTAATACATAATTGCTCAGGATTTTTTTTAACTTTAATAGTTAATGGTTTGGTAGTTAGGTACACTTTGGAATAAAAAACGGTGAAGATTCCAAATTTCACTAATTTCTTTAAAATCCTCAACATAATTTTTTGGGGATATTCCAACTGTAGTGTAATTTAAGTTACCTATTTGCTTTGTTCACGAAATTTTCAGTCCGGACCTGTCGGAAAAAAGGGATTAAAGATTATTGTTAAAGTCCTCTAAGGTTGCTTTCTTCATTTTACCACTATTCCAAGAATAACGAGATTGAAGTTTTAATTAATATTGCTTCCTAGATTTTTATCAATGAACTTAAGTGTAATTGTTTATTAAAAATACCGCTTATTGTGATTATTTTTTCGTAATAAAAATGAGATTCGTGATTAAATAAATGAACGAATTATAAAACAAAAATTAAAATACTTAAATGGCTTTAATTGTACCCAAACAAATGAGGTATTTTTAATCTTTGCAAATTTTAATAAGATGCAGACAGCGTTCGACCGAAAAACAATCGGTAATTACAAATTTAAAATTGTCATTCCCATTGTTTGTTGGTCGAATAGTATTCATAGCTTGTTTATAAAATTAAAAAAAGTTTTTTTGGTATAATTATAGATGACTTTGCTCATTAAATATATTGGATAGCTGTTCAGAGTACGAAACCTTATAAAAATTGAAGAAAAATTTGACCATTAAAATTAAAATGATGAATAATTTAACACCAAACGTTTAGTTTTAAGGTAATTAATTTTACAGCAACAAGGTAGTAACCTTGAAAAGAATTTAGGTCAGTTTCTTATTACTATGTAGTCGAGACAGTTTCCTTATTAATATTATTTCAGTGGGCATTTTAATAACCATTTTGATACAAAATAATATCTGATTAAACACGACTAGGTAAAAGAAGAAAGCAAGCGTGTCGTTTACCAATAAATTATTATGCAAGATTACATTTACAAATCAAAACAATATTTTTTATGTTACCATCGGTAGTCGAGGGACCCAAATACCAACGTTTTTTGCTTCAGCTCCTGAACAGGTCCTCGAGGGCCTGCACAGATGTTGACATGGAGGAGTGTGATATTTGGCATATGGAGAAGGATTGCAGAAAGATAAAATTTATGTACCTATAACACGTGATACGAACACGTTAAATAAAAATAAAATAAAACATTCATTGTGTACGTTCATACACTATAAAAAATTAGTGGCAGGGTGGATTACGGTCGAATTTCGAACACTCGGCGACCACTACTATATACATATTATATTATTTTTATTTAAATCTTGTTCAAATTTAATTACAAGAGGAAAAAGAACGAAAAGTGGTTCCCAAACTTATTGGGCCTTCCGCCCCCTTTTTCCAGGGAAAATAGTACTCAGCGTCCCCTGTAAATAATTTTTTTTTTAATTTTAATAGAAATTAAACAGGAAGATATATGTATTAATGTTTCTACCTTTTTCGTAAAATACAGTAAAGAAAGGTGTAAATTAGAAACATTGAATTTTGAAATTATGAAACTATTTATTGAACTCAGTATTCATAGCCCCCAAATGCACCTGTGGCCATCACCGCCCCCCCTGGATCGCTGTAGCACCCGTCAGGGTGGGGGGGGGGGTAGCGCTCTCTTTGGGAATCACTGGTGTACCATATTTGTTTATTTATGAAGAATAAAATGAGGAATTATCAAATTGTTGAGATTTCGACGACTGAATATGCTTTATAAATTAGTATGGTGTTATCGATAATGTCTGATCATAAGTCTGACTCGTAATCTTTCGATAACATTTATCTTTTCGCAAAACGCACGTAATTTTCTTAATATAGAATATATAAACACTTACAGATGTTCTAATTAAATTATTATATTTTTTTAACAATGAATTAATTAATTATTAAATATTAACAATCAGTATGTTTAGATTCCTTATAATACAGTCAAAATAAGCATTTCAATTTACTATATAGAGCTGAAACTTGGTACAGGTTTTAAGTACACTATTACAAACAAAATATCAAAAATCCCGACCGATCCTACATCTGCTTTAAAATGTATTCAAGGTCAAAGATCAAAAGTATCGACTTTTTGCACTTTTCTCGTAAACGGTAAATGCTATCTAAAAATAGGTAAAACAAAAGTTATAGATCATGAAATTGTCTATAACATTTGTTCTTATACTTTTTCCTCTACGAATCATTATTCCTGAGATATCGTGATTCCAAAAGTTGAAAAAATCGTGTTCTGTAATGTGCACCTGTAGGTAGCATACTCGGCGCATTTTTTTAACATAATTTCCCAGTTACGGATATTTCACGATATTTTCGATGTTAAAAGCAATAATACTTTAAATACATTTCTCAATATTTTTATTTTTTTCTAATTAAAAAATTTTGTGTTTATGAAAAATCGTTCAAATAGCATATAATTTTAGCCAAATAATCGGGGCGTTTCATAAAAACGTCTGACAACGCTGGTACAGGAGATATATCAAGAAAGTGCTCGTATTATATTATTTAAAATAATATTTAAATTTGCTTTGTTAACGATTAGGTTTTAATTATAAATTTTAAATTTTGTGTGAATGTTAATAGTTTTTTTAATATAATAGACAATAAAAATTTATAAGTAAATCTCCTTGAAGTAGGTACACGGTATGTTTTTCTAAAACCGGTTTTGTAACCTTAGTAATTCAAATATTTACCCTTTGTAATTTGTCTAGGTTCTAGAATAACAATGCAATTTTTTTCCGGTGATGACGTTAAAAAGAACTGGAAAACAAGCGAAGCACGTTGGTTAATTAGTTCTCACTTCGAATCGTTCGGTTGATTCAGTGAAACAATCGCAACTATTAGAAAACAAGAATAAATTATCACCCGCGTGTTGCATTGCAAAAAAATTCTAGATTGATGTTTTTTTATAGCAGAATTCAATTGTTTAGCTTACAGAGAATAAAACGTCTTTTTTGTGTTTTGTTTAAGACCAACGATATAGCTTGACTATTTTGGCCCAGCATAGATTCATATTTGCAATTGTAAATCTTATTTTTAATAATTAAATTGAAAATCGAATAATTCAGTATTGTTCCATTTTTCGCCGATTAATGGGGAAGGACAATTTCTCCGCATTTTTTCGTTTTTAAAACTTTCAATAAATGAAAAAGTTACAGTTAATTAAAAATTGACCACATATCGAACAAGGCGTGACGTCATTAGTCTGCAGTCTACGTACAAGCAACAAGAAGACTAATTAGTAAATGGCACCTATCTATCAAAATAAATCCGTTACTAAGCTACTAAATTTTCAAAAAAATATTAAAAATGGCAAATACAGATGTGCATAGAAAACGAAATACATTGATGTATTATGCAACTATGGATATACGTCACTTTATTGTCACGAAGTCTGTAACCAGGAGACCCAGCTCGAGCGTAGCGGTGGATCGATATCTGTCGCATGAACCAATATGGCGTCAGATTCTGGGCAACGCACACACGTTAATGGCTGACATGTTTATAGTGTCTGTGAAGTTAACTTTGGTAACTATGGCTTAAACAGGTGGAAAGGACCGAAGTTTGCCCAGGTAGTAATAACAGCTCCATCTCGCGTGCGCCAGAAAATGGTCCGTCTCGAAACGCAGCAAGCATAGGAAGCTAGGTCTCCTTGTTACAGACTATTTACGGTGTTAATACGCAGTTGGTATAAAATAGGGTTCCCGGAAAGCACGATAACAAGACCCCCAAAAGTAGACTATTTATCGCATAATATTACCATCTGTTTCTTTTGAGTTTATCATAATCTGTCAGATATTTTTATTTTTTGAAAGTATGATTGGATATTTGTAATAACATGCCTTACATTGTTTGATTTATATTATACAGATTTTAATTGTGTAAAAAATGATAATCTGATTTTTATTGTGTTTTGTTTGTTGCCGGTTTTTCATTACAGCTGTGAAAACATTAATTAATTTGCGTCATTTAGTACGTGTTGAGTACAGATGCACTCCAATAGTCGGAAGTACACATAATATTTACTATTACGAGGGGCAAAAAAAAAACATTCAACTGTTATGCTGAAATAAGCTAAAAATTTGCTGTAAATCACATTTTTGTTCGCGCTACTTACATATTACTTTTGTTTTTAGTGTAATCCATACTAGCATTAAGTATAAATGCAAAAGTAACTCTATCTGTATGTCTGTTACGATTTCTCTGCCAAACCACTGAGCCGATTGTGGTGAAATTTAATATGGAGTTAGTTTGAAGCCTGGGGAAGGACGTAGGTCACTTTTTTTCAAAATAAAATTTCTACGGGAATGAAGTGGGTAATATTGTATGAAGTTACACTTTCACGGTCAGACCGTCGGGCCGATTGTGATGAAATTTAATATATAATATGGAGATAGTTTTCCCAAACTTTCTTTTCTCATAGACCACTTTCAAAATTTTGCTGGCTCCGGTGAACCCCTACATTTCTACCATATTTCCGAAACTCGACAAAAAATGTGAAGATTAGATCTAACTATGGAATTTTGCGTTACGGCTAAATTCCAACCACGAATGGAGAGTTTTCTAAATAAAGTAAGTGAGAATTGATTGGTTAATTAATTAATTGATTGTGCTGTGAGTGGATGTCAAAAAAGTAAAGTTTTTCAATCAAAAAAGTGATTCCATCCAACTTTACTTTTTTGACATCTACTCACAGCATAAGGAACCAATCAATTCTCACTTATTTCATTTAGAAAACTCCCCACTCGGAGTGGTAAAAATAAAATGAAAAAAAGTATATTTTTTTGTGTTGTATTTATTCAAATATGTAACAAGTAACAGTCGCTGAGCCTCTTAAAATATCTGTCTACATTGATAGGTAAAGTCAAGCCAACATTTTAGTTCTTCACTATCGAAAGCAGATACATTCTCGTGGAAATTTATGAATTTCCTATAACAGAGCTATGGGATTTTTTGCTGAATCGGTTTAACATTATGTTTGTCTGTTAAAAATTTTATCTTATCACTATCATTCATATCTTATATACTATTTAATTACTCTGATTTCAACGTTATACTCGTAAATCGTAATTGTAATGAGTTGTTGATATTTAATTACGTGCGAACGCAAAGACGTGTCGTTATTGCCCACGAGAAAAATCTGGAAGATCTGCAAGCTAATCTCATAATTCTCTTATTAGAAGCATAATATCTGCTTTGAAGACATATCGATAGCTTGGTGTAACGCGATTGATAGATAGATAGATGCTGCTGTCATCGGTTCGAATCCAGTCTCGGCGCACGGATGTTTTGTGATGTTTAATTATAGGTTAATGGCCTAGTTGCGGAGCGTCTATAAACCACAATAAATAATTTAAAAAATAGATTTTCTTTTAGCTTATAATAGGATGACAGTTTGGCACGCAAGTGAATATTTTTAATTTCTTAGTACAATGAGAAGTTATTGTAATGGGCCCGAAAATCGGAATAAAAAATTTAAACAGTTTTATGTTTCAAAGTCCCTACACTTCTTTTTAATTTAATTTCGAAAAGATCTACGTACGTATCATGTAAGTGGTCACTTCTTTCTAAGACAAAATCTTTAGAATAAAAAATGATATCGACTACATTAGGCTGCCAATCAACGCGTATTAACGTAGATATGATCTGAAAGAAATGTTTTCAAAATCGGCTTAGCCGTTCCTTTTTTACCAAATAGACTGAAAAAGTAGCTTTTACAAAACTCGTGAATTAAAAATTATGATGCCAATAGAAGTACTGACGTAATTATGATCTGAAAGGATTCTTTTTCAAAATTGGTCAGTTGTTCTTTGTTTAAAGTAAAAAGACTTCAAAAAAGCAGATTTTACACAATATCTCGCGAACAAAAAATTAAATCGACATCAAGTAGTGTAGAGAAGCATATAGGAGATAATGATAACCGAATCACCGATTTGATACGGTGGGAACTTGGACTATTAGTAGATATGCCCAATAACCATTAGTACAATTAATAATTATATCTTGACTTGGTAACATTGTAGGAATTGTCGCGATCTTATCAATCAAATTCTTTATCTAACGAGACGCCGCTCAATTATATTATATAATATTTTATTAATTAATTATTATTGATTTGATTTAAAACGCTACATTGTAGGCCTCCACTAGAGATATAATAATGTATTGTTTACGTTCAATTTGTATCTAAAACCATCTGTCTATGTTGCCCTGATATTCAGTACACCTGAACTGAATGTTACAATGCCGCATTTTTTTTAGTTCTTCAAAGCTGATATTAGGACATTTGGAGCAAACTTTTCGCTTTAAAAAATTATTACTTACATTGAAACATACTTACAGAAGCAGTTTTCTTCAAAAGAACGTTGATTTCTGTCGGAATTTTACGCAGTCAGTTAGCGCTTTATAAATGTGCTGAATTTAAAATACCAAAAAATAATTTTATTTGCGGGTTCGAATAAATTTTATTGAGATTTAAAATTTACCAAATTACTATGTATAATAATAAGAAAAATAAATTTACTGTATTTAGAATTATTTTATTAAATAAAAAAAAAAAAAATAGAAAAGTCGAGCGCATTTTCGAAAATCCGCATAAGAAGAGGGAAAATAAAATAATTTCTAAGGAGTTCTCAGCGAACTTTTATTTTAAATTTAATTTTGGTCTTTCTGCGGACGGATGAATATTTGAAAATCGTTTTTGTGGACCGTCAAAATATCGAAATCGATTTTTTTCACCATTACCTATTTTCATTCGTATGCTCGGTTATAAAATAATAATAATTAATGACTCAACTGTAATTAATTAAATTATTTTTAGTGGTTTGGACAGCGCTACATCAAAACAATGTGTGGCTTTATTAAAACAATTGGCTCAAGAAGGCCGGACAATAATCTGTACGATTCATCAGCCCAGTGCGTTGCTATTAGAAATGTTTGACCATTTATACACCATAGCAAATGGTTCCTGTATCTATCAAGGCTCAATCAAAGGCCTGATTCCATATTTGAGCGAACTAAATCTCAACTGTCCAGCTTATCACAATCCTGCCGATTATTGTAAGTAAAATTGATATCTTTTGATCTCTCTCATGCCGTCATGCCCCCTCTACGCAACCGCTCTCGACTCTTTCGTGTGTGCGCGCGCGCGTTTATCAACTATAGTACATTTGACACGTTCACCGCTTGTATATGTCACCGGGATATTGTCAAACCCGTGATATTATAATTTCACTTAGTGAAATTATAATATCACGAATCTTTGTCAATCGTGATATTGTAATTTTACTAGTGAAATTACAAAATCACGGATTTGACAATATCCCGGCGACATATACACACTTTGTTTTTGCTACAGGGTGAAATTTAGTTACTAGAATTTCACTTAAATGTAGGTATGTTTTACATCTGCCAAGCGTCCTCCGACGGCTATTTTCTTTTTCAATTTACAGTTTGTTTTTATTTTGAAGGCCACGCTTTCGAAATAAACGAAAAGTGTAAAATTAAAATCTTATAGTAAAATGCGGTTCTTATCCTGGTTCTGATTAAATAAACTTTTATTGTGTTTTATTTATTTTGTATAAAGATAATTGATAATATTTATTATTTCTGTTTTAATCTTTGTTGCGTTATTCACGAACACATAGGCAAATGCAATTTAATTATTATAAGAGTTGATTGCGTACTCAAAATTGCGATTAAAAAACATGCTGTTTTTAGTTTTAGAAGTGGCGACAGGAGAATATGGTGACCATCTTGAATCGTTGGTTAGAAAATCAGAAAATGGCAAAAACAAAGACTGGAGAAAAAAGCAAAATAGTAGAGATACTCTACAAGCATATAGTCTTAGTCATGTTGGTAAGCGAATTCATTGATTTATTCATTGATCTTTGAGCTAGTAAATTCATTGACTAAAGGCCGCTGCACACGAGGCTAGAAACGCTGCTTGCAGTTCTGCTGGCAGGTAGGCTGGGAACGAAGCTAGAAATGACGTCACTGCGGACTCGCCTGCTAGCTTACAATATAAGTTTTAAAATTAGAACAGGGGCTATTTTCCTTGCTAGGTCCGCTGCTAGGTATATGAGCAAGAACCAATCAGGAAGTTCAGTATCTTGCCACGTAGCGTGTCACTTGAGTGTCGCTATATAGAGTTTACACTGTACCTCCATAACATTGTTAAGAAGTTTCGAAGCCTTTGTGGAACAGACAACTATCAGACAGCATAACTATCTTTCTAGAAGTTCTTGAATTTATACTGCTTCTAATAAGTTTTAAACCATTAGCCGTGGAAGTGGATGCGTAATTTTATGAGATAAAAAAAACTACAGTAAACCCTCGTTAACACGAACACGGTTAACACGAATTTCGGTTTAACGCGAACAAAAATTTGCTCTCGACAATGGTCACATAAGCTTTAATGTAATTATGTTCGGTTAACACGAACCCTCGTTAATACGAACTTCGAACAACTTTTTCGTCCCTTCACGGTTAATTATCGGATAATACGAACTACAAAAATTCTCAAATCATATATTTTGATCATTTTGGTTAATGCATATACAATACAACTAAAAGAAAAGATTCGCTTAAGGGATTACAAAAGTAATTAACTCACATTCTAAAAATAGACAAAGGACTGAGAGATTAAAAATTCACTCGAAATCCTATTAATAGAAACATACCTCAAAATTTTGAATGTGCACAGAAACTCCGACCAACTTATCGTCAAAACAATATTGAAATGTATTTTGTAAACAAATAAAATCAAACTTTCAAACTCAGATAATATTTAAGAACATTTAATGTTATTAGATAATTTATAATAAATAATTATTCAATGTTTACTTAAAATAAATCATGATTTGACACTTAAAAAATGACTGTATTTTATGCCATACTCGGTTTACACGAACTCCCACATAACACGAACTTTTTGCCTGATTTTTACGAGTTCGTGTTAACGAGGTTTTACTGTATTATTTTTAAAGAAATTTCCGTTACAGATAAAATGATGCAAAGCGGTTTAATGACTCCAGTTTGTGCTCCTTCTATAACGGATCCTCCGCAGAAGAAATCTTCCTCCAGCGGTTGCTGGATGACAGATCCGCATTATCCAACAACATTTGTAACTCAATTTTCAATACTCCTGCAGAGGACAGTTTTAATTTTGTCACGAGATCGGGTCTTGACCTATACTAGATTTTTTATCCATTTGGTAATTGCGGCGTGCATTGGCGTTTTATATTTTCGAATTGGAGAAGACGCGACCTATGTTAGGGATAATTTCAATTATATCTTCTTCTCAGTTATGTTTTTGATGTTCACATCGTTTAATTCAATGACTTTGACATGTAAGTAGCAACCTCTATAAAATAGCTACTTTTCGTAAGTACCTGTATAGGAACCGTGAATTTTGATTAAAATTTTGAATTTATTAGTTTTACTTATTCCATCAGATTAAAATTAAAAATATAAAATTTGTTTTCTTAATAAGTAAAAAAAAATTAAATGCGAACACTGTTTTAACATGTTTACTTTACTTATACAGGGTGATTCCAAAGTTGACGTTATTCTTTCACCTGCGAATAGGGCTTCAACAAATAAGATTTTTTTCAACGGAGATACAGGGTGTCAAAGTTTTATTAAAAAAAAATTATTAATGACTGCCAAACCACTTGAGATACTTAAGAAAAATTTTGTAGGTGTCAAATAATAAAATATTTTTGGGTTGACCAGTGGCGCGCGTAGAAAAAGTTGTTTAATGTTTTTAAGAAAAAAAATGGTACGCCACTGATTTTTCTAAAAATAAAAATTGTTGTTGAATTCCGTGTTCAATTCTAAAAAGAAAACCTCTTTTATTATTTTTTGATACGGCGCACCGTTTTCGAGTAAAAAAATAAAAACTTTGACACCCTGTATCTCTGTTGATGTTGATACTTCGAAAAAGCGTTAAAGGAAAGAAAATCTTATTTGTTGAAGCCCTATTCGCTAGTGAAAGGATAACGCCAACTTTGGAATCATCCTGTATAGAGATATATTGTAGATTATAGACGCTCGACAACAGAAGGGAATTTAAATAGTACGAGTAATAGCTTTAAATACTGATGTACAAAATTTAAAAATAATTTTATTGATATACTTTAATTTCAGTTCCATTAGAGATTCCAATAGTAGCAAGAGAGCATTTTAATCGTTGGTATTCCGTAAAATCTTACTATTTAGCTGTATCTGTAGCTGATGTTCCAGTTCAGGTATGTATAATAATTAAATAAAGACTAAACAATTTAGAATAAACAGTATCTATTAACTCTCTTTTTTCAATAAGGGACTTTTATTTAAAATCGTTACTTATAAAAATTTAAAATAACTGTATGATACAAACAAAGTTTGAATAGTTTTTTATTCAACTCGAAATTTACTATCCGAAACTGCTGAGAAAATAATAAATTGAAAATGTTAATTGGTGTTAGGTCCAAACAGTTCTTAAAACAAAGCTTTCAGTCTTTGATTCGGATATCGCCGTGTTTAGATCGTCGTAGTACACTACTGGTTGAAAGTGGCTTTACAACCAATTTTGAACTAAATGAATCAATAAAGGCTAGTATTTAACGCGGCGACAAATTAATCTGAATTAAGGATTTAAAAAAATAGTAGGTTTGCAGTTGCCGAGGAGAATAGTTTTAAGTAAAAAGTAGCCGCTTAATAATCAGTTGTAAGCTTTGTTTTAATTTAAACTGGCTTCGAGTTTTTGTTTTGGTAACTAAATTTATTGTTAAGCGGAAACTTGACGGCAGATAAAAAATGCAAAGAAACAACATTAATCGTCATCGCATCGACACGACCCCGTAATTGTTTTTTAAAGAGCTCTCCTCAAACGTCCTCCCCTTTTCACTAGTTGTTTTAATACAATCTTTGTCACCCCAGTGTTGATATATTTTGTCGCCATGTCATTATTTATAGTACCTCGCCTATGATTTCAATTGACTTGTCTAATATGTTCGCTACCTTAAAGTAGCAGCCATTATTTAGTTGTTATAATACTTTGCGTTTGAAGCTCATCTAATATACAGGGTGAGTTTTAAGTTGATGCTTTATTTTTTACAGCGTGTAAAAATCAAATAGACGAGCAAATATTTCAAATAGTTTTTTTATTAAGACTCAAAAATAAGAGAGAAACAGCCTTTCGAAGTTTAAATAAATTTTATTAAATTTTCTTTAATTTTGAGGTCGGTCCTGGGGTTATATTATGTCACTATGGAAATATGTTATTATTACACATGTCAGTTTCAAATAAGCACCAACATACTTGATAATAACAACTTATTTCCATAGTGACATAATATAACCCCAGGACCGACCTCAACATTAAAGAAAATTTAATAAAATTTATTTAAACTTCGAAAGTCTGTTTCTCTCTTATTTTTGAGTTTTGATAAAAAAAAAATTGGTTGTCTGTAAAGTCGGTTTACGGACGATAGTTTTACGTGATAACGTATTCCGTAATACATAAGCTAAACCTTCCAAAGTTTGGTTTCAATCCGCTTATCCTTGGTGTCGGAATGATAAGAAATGTCAAAAGTGACGTTTGCAACTGTCAAAGTATTATGTTCTAATAATAATTAGTTATTCCAATAGTTAACTTAGAAGGCGTTGCATTTCACAAAATACTAATGTCAAAAAATTGAATTAAACATTAGAAATGCAGCCGTTTTCATGTTAAGACAAGACATACGTTATTTTCTAATTTCCATGTACGGCAAACAAAGACGACCGACCGCGTCGCGTCATGCATTAGACAACATTGCATTTATACAGCTATTTTTCTATATAAATTTGTATAAAAAAACTGTTTAGGCAAATTCTGTTATACGAAATCTATGTAAAATGTTCTCCTCTTTCGTTTAAGACTGGTTTCAAACCGATCTGATTTAAATTGAGCGAGAAATTAGCAAAAAGCACGCACAGGGTCAGGCGGAACGTTACGCGTTAGGAACGTTAGGAACGTTACGTTACACTTTTTCGTGCATGCAGTCGGTGTTTTATCAATTTATAAGATTGGTGATTCATCAATTTATAAGACGTTATCACGTCAAAAACTATTTGAAATATTTGCCCGTCTATTTGATTCTTACACGCTGTAAAAAATAAAGCATCAACTTAAAACTCACCCTGTATTTATTGCCAAAATATTTAATCGCGGCCAAGTTATTTTTTTAGTTGCAAATAGTCGCCTGGAAAATTATTTCCCATTAATAAATAATTTTTTTTATATTTTTTGCAGATGTTATGCACAGTACTGTACGCGATAATAACATTTCTAATGACTTCTCAACCATTCGAACCATTCAGATTGTGGTTGTTTGTAATAATGTGTGTATTAGTTTCTTTGGTGGCACAAAGTTTCGGTTTACTATGTGGCAGTATTATGAATATACAGGTAATTTTGTCTTAAAATAGGTAGCCAAAGGCTTCTGCACACGAGGTTGATATAACTACATTGTTAACTCTATATAGCGAGCTTCTATTTAACAAAAAACTCCTTAAATCGTAGAAATTGCTTTTAAGGTTTGTTTGGTTTTACATTGTTACCCATATATTGACCCATATATTGAAACACTCTGTATACCTAACGTAACGACCACTCTCAACAGCGAAACAATGCGTCATTATTTAGATCCCAACAATGGGTTTATTTGTTTGTTATAATTGCCTATCACGTGTTGAAGAGGATGATCTTGAGCAGAGCCGGATTAATGACTCTAGAGGCCCTTGGGCACTTGAACGTGTAAGGCCCCTTGCAAGGAATTTTTTTTTAGGATATTTTCTTTGAATAAAAAATTTAAAAAGACAAAGATTTTATTTGTTGTTTTATAATTAATTCATTGACAAATAGTTACATACATTTTCGTCTCATCTTTTTTGAAACGAATTCATCTATGAAAAGTAAACAAATGAAAATCGTTACCTTCGACATTCTTAAGCGCGTATTTTGAATCAATGACTCTTACTTACAGAAAAATAGTGTTAACCTATAAGTTTCATTTTATTATGTGCTTATGGGAGTTTATTGTTTAGTTTTTATAAATAAATAACAGTGCTATCACCCGAGTCATGTGCGATTGCCTGCTAATGGTTTAAACACCCCGAATTATGTGGGTTAATTTGTTTGTACTTAGAAAAGTACGAGGCCCGCCTAGAAGCTCGAGGCCCCTAGCCCAGGCTCATACGTTAATCCCGCTCTGATCTTGAGCTAACACCGAGCATTGAAAAAGCCGTGCATGTCGCAAAATTATTAGAAAAATTCTTTTTATTTAATGAAGATGATCTCACTATATCCCAAGATATGAATAAAATACAACGAAAGATACAATTAAAATACTGGTATAGTGAAATAATATTATAATTTTGTTATGTAAATTTTTTCACTTAATTTAGTCAAAATTAAAATCACCTATTTGTAAAATTATATTGTTTTCTTTTACTCTCTGTTTAATGAAGACCCTTTATAACGCAATAAAATACCCGGTCCCTTAAATTTCGTTATATAGAGTTTACACTTTTAAATAAATATCCTTTTTTTAATTTCAAAATAATATTTTTATATCTTTTTTCCAGAATGGTCTCATTTTCGGCTCAATATGTATTCTTCCTTTCACAATATTTTCTGGTTTTTTCGTACAATTCCACGATATTCATCCATATTTAAGATGGCTCTTTCATACATCTTTCATTAAACATGGTTTCGAAGGAATGATGCTTTCAATTTTTGGCTATAATCGATCAAAAATGAAATGTTCGAGTGACTATTGTCATTTCAAATCCCCCAGCAAATTTCTTAGCCAAGTCGATATGGAAGATGCCGATTACAGTCAGGCTGTTATGGCTCTTGTCACACTATTCATAATTATTCGTGTTGTTACGTACATTGTGTTAATGTACAAGTTAAGACATAAAAGGTAATAACTGATTAACTTTAATAATTTCTTAGTTCAATTTTTTAAGTCTTATCTGATTTATGCTCACCAAAGAAAACTATGTTCCTTGTAATGTAAGAAACCTAACATTCTGTGTTTGTTGGTGCTGCAGTGGCGGATTTACCAGCAGGCTAAGTAGGCTTGAGCCTAGGGTATGTACATTATATTGTGTAAGTAGCATACATTACCCCGCTTTGTTAGTCGTACGTGGTTAAGCTTTGATTAACTCAGAAATATACCCAAAAACTATGTCTCGTGCAATTTCAACCAAATTGTTGGATTGTAAAAATAATCTAGAAGAATTGACAATTGCTGAGGTAAGGGCGGCAAAAATTTTAAAGCCTATACTTGGGAAATGTGTAAATCCGCCACTGTGGTGCTGTTTTGGTAATTTTGAACTGGTTCTTTCAGTTCTAAAGTATCCCGTGTTGTCTCGAATTGTTTGTTGGTCAAATTCTCAAACTCTTCATATTGTTTGCACTTGGTATTCACAGATCAAGAAGTCTACGATGCTTGCTGAAAAGTTCCCACATGTACCTTTAAACACCGCACTGACTTATCGAGCACAGCACAGACCAGAAATGCCTGCTCGTGAAATTACCCATGCTATTTAACGGAGTTGCGCACATTAGACCAGCACATGCAACAAGCAATGACCGTCAGTCGGTCGCCTGCTATTTCTGTCTAGTCGCACTGACCTATTGTGCTAACTGCTAATGATTAATTAATTTTCATTAATAGAGTGAACCCAAAACTTTCTTTTTTCCTGGCTTCTTTTTCTTCAAAGCAAATCGTCAAAATAAAAAAAATCTTCCACCGAACTACACACGTCCATTACCTGAAAACTGCAAAATTCTGTCGCGCACGAAACCTGCACTGAACGTTACTGGTCCGTGCTGTGCTGGTCTGTGTCAGACAAGTGTGTGCGGACTCACAGTACATTGTCGTAAAAAAATGTACAAGATTTTATTTTTGACAAATAATTTATTTCAGTTATGATAATTATCTAAGATGACAGAATATTGAACATTTGATGACGATAGCACAATTATCATCACGGATCATTTCACACCAATAAATCAGCTATTTTTGAAGAGAATCAGCAGGAAAGGTAATGCAAGTTCGTTTTTTTTTAACCAAAATTAACATTAAAAAATCAGTTCAATATTATTTTGGAGTTTTTTAAACTGCTTTTACGGAAAAGCAGGTATACAAACTTAAAATATGTAAAATTGCTGCCACAAAAAGTGTTCTAAAGGCAACTAATTGTGCCAACGTGCAAAAATTCAATACCTTAATAGTGCCATATTGGTAAAATATCCGTTCTATTGTAGACGTAATTAAAAAATTTACAAAGAATTAGAGCAAATTCAAAATATTAAGTTCAAAGCTCTGTTGCTCAGTATTTTTGAAATTTTCACAACTGTGGACGGAATATTTTAGTTGCCTGGAATTATTTTGGGTATTTCAATCACCATAAAAATGATGACCGTTCGATACATTGGGAATAGAGAGAAACAGACTTATCTCCCAAAAAATCGATAGTAGTAACTAGTAAGGGTTCGTAAAAGTTTAACGAGCGGCATCGAGTCTCATGCATAGCTAGACCATTTTTAAGATAGAACCAGTCTCTTCGATTCTATGAACAAATTCACGGAAACGTGTATTTGTTAACCTGATCGATCGTTTTTAAATTCAGTTTATTTGTATATTGCAGAAAAAAGCAGTAATCAAGTAGGCCAGATACCCACTTTACTCGGGGTCTTACAGTTTCAGCGCCTCTACAAATTTGATCCATTATTCCCCTTACTTTTTAGAAAACTGTAAATGCATAGAGATTAGTTTCCTTTCTCTCTATCCTTCATGGTTTGATCCATAAAAAATGTCTTCCAAATATAGTTTTATATGAAAATCGCGTACAATATTTATTTTAAATATTGCTTCAATATTTTCTTAAAGAGACTACGACGTGCTGTACCTAATAGTCAATTATGATAAAAAGAAAACCCGGATTATTGTTCTTTTAATGTATTCATAGTTTTCGATGAAGAACGGATATTTTTTTGTAAATAATACCTACCTACACGAGATATATAAAACAACAAACTACAATTTTTATATAAACATTTAAAGTGGCATTTTTATTTTTGAATTTTAATAAAGATTTTTTGATGTGGTAATCAACAATGAACAAAATTTATTATGCTCATTACTTTAAATAATCACTAGTCGTTTTACGTTTTACACTTTGGTTAACATACAAGGTGTGTTATATTCTATGCAATTGAGCAAATAATTAAGGAAATTCCGTGCACAGGGCAACACGACTTCGGCGGTTGCCACCATATTTTGCATTGTGTATCATTTCATGCAGGTTATGGAAATCTACAAACTCCTAAAGTCTCAAAACTTTCGCACTTATTTGGAACGATTGGACTATTTATGAATAATACCCAGTGGCGTAACTATAGGGTGGCAGAACGGGCAAAATGTCACGGGCTCCTGGCCTGAGGGAGCCCCCGGCCCGAGAGGCCGTTAGGACAGGATGAACCTAACATTTTCAATAAATAAAATTATCGACCAATTTTTATTTATTTATTTATTGAAGAGTTCTAATCAGACGTTAATCAAAGATTAGAACCTAACATTCATTACAAAATATTAATTTTGTATTTGATCAATTTAAGTTAGGTATTAATTCTAGAACATACACAAATTTTACAAATAAGTATCTACTTTACTTTTTTTGATTTATAAAGATGAAACTACAACGCGAAACTATTTAATATTAAGAGAGGGCCCTATCCAATGAATTTGCCACGGGCTTCGGGTGGTATAGTTACTCCACTGGTAATACCCTTTATCTTGAGCGATTATAGAGTTACCCTTTCAATTTCATTGAAAATAAAACACAGTGTACCTACATTAATCTATCACCCGGTATAATTAGGATATTGTACCTTTGATTATGTCAGTGAAATATAAAATATTTTTTGTGATAGTGATATAAGTTTACTAAAACATAATAATATATTGAATAATGTTTTATTTAGGTATATTTTTTATATTACAAAATAGTGCTATAATTTATAAATACGAAAAAATCTTATAAATACAAATAATATAAATATTTAATATTTCTACTAAAATAGATGAATTCAGCGTCGGTCTGGTCTCAGGGAAAACCGGGAGTTTTCCCGGTGGGCCGCCAGTTCTTAGCTCCGTGAACCGATTCATAGTGACGTAAATGCATTGCTCCCGCCTTCTAGCTTGCTATTGGCTGTTTCGGAGATCCATGTGCGTCGAATGTTTATTTTTATTCTACCGCTATAAATGGATATGTCGAATTTATTCCACACGCTACTGTCTGCGGGCAAGTAAGCGTTCACTAGCGTATTACTGATGACGTACCTGGCTTCATCTCTCACCGCGGGCACTATACCTACTTTATTTCGAACAATTGTTTAACAATTTTCCTTGTAACTTTTTAGGTCCCAGACCGACTCTGGATTCATTCACTATCCGAACTAATAAATGTAATTACACATATAAATATTTAATAAAACAGAATAATAACTGTTTCCGATTATGTGATATAAATATATACAGTGAAATTAACTTTTAAACGTTATCACATTATAATGTAATAGTACTGAATGTGACAGCAATGTGCTAAGCTGTACATATCAAAATTGTAGTGTATTAAGTTATTAACACAGTATAGAGGCACTAGCGTAACAGTAATTGCACTTTGCGCCTTTGATGTCGTGTCCCGAAGTTTTGTTTTTTCAATCTTGCACATGCGCAAACATTCAAACACAACAGGAGTTACCGCAGCCAATCATATACGAGTGTCGAATGGCTGCATATTTATTGAACAGGACCTGATTCAGTCCATTTTTCGTAACAATACACAATACGTATTGTATATTTAATCCTAGCTGTTGGTACCTTAAAATATAAAATCAAACTAACATAATATACGAGGGCTGCTCAATTTTCAAGTTGATGTCAAAACGCACAATTTTACCGCCAAAACATGAACTTGCCACTAATCTTTAATTAAAAAAAAAAAACAGTTTAATGTATTGTCGTTATTTTCAGCATAGATGACTTTAGAATTTATAATGTGGTATATTTAGTTATAAAATAAATTTACTGTGTTCGATTGATGTAAAAAATGATGAATATAAAGAATATTTACGACGTTTGTTAATTTTTCCAATTTTATGATTAATTTGTTTACGTTTTTATTATTTTATTTACAAAGGAGATTTTTCTACAAATGTGTTGTTAAATTTTAATGAAACCATTTTCTGTTCGAAATATTTAAAAGATTTTTTTAACTGTTACTATAACTTTCGAAATTCAAAGTCAAATAATATGATTGATGGTGCGGAACTCTCGGCGCGAGTTTCAACTCGTGCTTATTCGGGGTTTTTTTGTTGTAAATATCTACACATTGTTTTAACTACAATCTGTAATTGTATATAAACAGAAATGTTTTTTATCTATTAAATATTGTGATATCTAAATATTATGAACACAAAAAACGTAGAATTATGTTAATTGAAAAAACACTCCAAAAATTATAATAATGCTCAATTTTAAATAGACATAAATGACATAGCGTTTTTATAGTAAATATTTTCAAATTGTTATAAGAATATAGTTCAAAAAGCTTATCAATAAGTTTGGTTATTTTGAATGTGTCTCGATTTTTTTAATAATAAAAAATATATTTTGGTCAAGGAAATTTTTTATCTAAATGTTGTCGATAACCTATATAAAGACGGCAAAGGATAGATCGATAATTATTTAGTATAAATAAATTGAAATAATATTAAATTTATGTCGGTATTGTAAGAATAAAATTACGTCAAAATGACAATATACTGTAAAATTTGTTAAAGCAACATTTATGTTAATAAAATATATTATAATGTCATACATACTTAGTTATATATTTATTTATTCTTATTAGTGTATTTGCCATAAGGCACTTATACTATTGGCGTCTGTCGGATGGCGGGACCTAGGGGTCGGACCAAAATTTCTCGACTTTTCATTGCCTCCTCAGAAGTTTGGCATCATTTTTGGAAATGTCTGTACGGGCAATAACTTTCGAAGGAGTTAATTTTAACGAAAATTTGGGCCACATGTTGTAATCCATCACCGCACAAAGCCTATTTAAAAAGGACCTAATCGAACCATTCTAAAGGTGGTTTTTAGGGGTTGAAAATTGTTTTTGGGCCCAAAAATACCAACGCATTTTTCCAAATCGTTTCAAAATTGAAATTTAACCCTTTAGTAATGATTAAAATGTGCTACTAAATTTTTAATAAAATCGGCTTGGCAGGGCCCGACTTAAATTTTTTTTGAAAACACTAGTTTGTGGAAAGGGATTCACTTACAATTAGCAATAAATAAATAGTAAAAGTATCTTAGTATTTATAAAATACTAAAAGATACCAAAATAATGTATCTAAATACAAGATACAAAATACTAGATTAAAAAAGTATTTTAGATACAAGATGAAAATACGTATTTTGTATCTTGTATCTGTATTTCAAATACTTGTATGTAATATAAGTCACATCTCTGATAATATACCTAGTTCGGATAAAAATGGTACCTATATGGTTTTTTATTGGAAGGTCTACACTTCTGGGAAAAATAATAATACAAGCACGCAAATAATATGCTAATGTTTAAAAGAATAATCATGATTATTTTTACTCTAAGATTCTTTGAAATTAGTTGCGTTATAATGTAAATAAAAAAGACATTATTTTATTGCCAGTTTTTCTTATGTGACACAAAAGAAGAAAAATAAATTAATCTGTCTTGCCATTGTGCAGTAATAAAAAGATTAATTGCAATGTTTTCATTAACTTACCTCTTTGGTATATTGTTAAGCGGGGGCGGAGTGCTCCCGACTATAGACATGTGAGGTATAGACCTTGTAGCACTCACGCTAAATATAATGGAGTCTAGTGAGGTTTATAAAAGACTGATCATTTTTGCTGATTATTAAAATAGGTGACTGCTATAAAGTTGAAATGGTTTTTTAATTTCAATGACGATTTGAATGGAATGCGCGCCGAAATCTCGCAATTGGCTTTTTTTTTTTGTAAGCGCGTCATCAAATGAGCACCCACGAAGTTTATTAAAAGTCTGCGCCCCTGTCCAATTTATAAGCACACAAAAATGAGCACTTCTTAATTACAATAATCGTTTTCAGAACCACCAGGCAATATTTTTGTTGGATCAGATAGTATCAACGGTATTTTTTCGCTAATGGGTAATATTTTGACAAAAACTATACACAATCTAAAACAAAAAGAAATATTATCTTTAAGAAATCTGAATTAAGAGTTCTTTTATATAATTCCATACTTGAGCGGGTGAAAACCAAAAAAGTTTATCCTCAATTTTTAGCCCCTTGAAATTTAGAAAAATAAAAACGGTATTTAGAACTATAAAATAGCTGTTTTTCGGTTTACTGGTAGTCAAAAATAACAAATTTTACACTAGTGATGTGAATTTAAATAAATGAATTCTATCTTGCCAATCCAATAGAGCAATTTTCAAATGCGACCTGTCAGGTTCCTGGTGTATACACAGTGGATCTAATTTTTAAAAAATATGTAAACACACTTAGTTTATCAAAAAAATTTATTTACGTAAAAATAAGAAACTATATTTTAAACATCAAATCGTTCATTAACAAGAGTCATTCCAAGTTCCATATATTCATCTCTAGTAACGCATTTTACAGGAAATTGTGCACTATTGGAGAGTGTAGTTCCCCCGTGCCAAGCGTAGGATACTGGATCTGAAGGCAAAAATATTTTAACGTCATACTCTTCTGGAGTCATGGCACGAACATCCGCTTCCAGCCTGTCTCTAAAATTTGGAAACTTCGCATTTCCGCCGGTTAAAACAATATTTTCAAATAAATGGGGTCTAGTAGGTTCGGGACATCTATTAATCGATTCAAATATACATTCCGCTAGCCCCATTTGTTTTAAACCAATATCCGAAGGATGGAACAATATTTCTGGAATGGTTATTCTTTCATTGTTCATTCTTAAAATCTGTTGATGCGTTTCTGACGACTCGTCATCCTTGACCGTTTGTAAATATCCTCTGCGAATCGTGCTGTAATCTGGCAAAACATAATCAGCCACTATTGGGTTGTTTTTTCCTTTCAAAACGGTTTTTTTCATGTCCTCCATGAAATTCAAAGAAACATAACAGCAGTCTTCCTTGCATTGATTCATTACGTGTGTTTCGTCCATGACGTTGAGTTGGCGATACGAAATTATTTCTTTTAATTGATTGGTTAATACTTTTCCACCTACATCCATTCGAATAATACCTTTCTTATATTTTTTTCCTTCAATGTACGGCACAATATGGGTAAAACTAAAACCACTGTCGACCACCAAGGTACATAAAGGTGATTTGTTTTCAAAATTATACTTAAAACAACTTAAATCAGTAGCGTTTGTTCGATATAGAGAACAGCAATCAAAATCTTCGAAAAATATTTCAGTCATTGCTTGCTTTAACGACGGAAAATTAAATATGGGTTCTGTAATTATAAGCGGCGTTTCAGTAAAATCAACTTGACAACAGTCGCCACTGAAAATATGATCCCACACTGCTTTTTGTATGTCCCAATTTATGATATAACCGCGTTGAAACGGTAATTGGTAAAATAATCCCGATGCATCCGTACATTCATCGATTTGATCAGCAATAAATGCTCTGCGTCGTTCCGATTTTACTTTCATTATACAATTCGGTATTATTTTTGGTTCTTTCATTTTTGAGTAACCGCATTTTGCTGTATATGCACCATTATCCAAAATGTACGCGTTTGATAATTCTTCTTTCTTTTCAGCCGTTGTCTTACGAGAAAGTTTCGTGTGAAACATTATCTGTAATGCAACATTATTATTAACAACCTGTAAGTCCATACGGTTTATTTTTTGTACATTTTATACTTACGAATTATTTTTTTAACAACAAATTATATATATGGCTACTTTTTCTTGTTTGCAATTTTAATTTTAAATGAAAACTTTATTTATTATATTTATTTACTGATAAAATGCACAAAAATGCACTCAAAATAGTATTTTTGTTGACATTACTTCTAACCTAACACCGGTCTAAGCTGTTTGACATTTCATGTATTAATGTTTAGTTCCGAGTGTTCCGAGATCGTGGCAGCACATACTCCACAGTCAACTGTTCTCCTTCATAGAGGTAACAAGAGAAATAGAGACTGAACGAGATGATATTAAATAATTCTTTCAAAACACTACTTTGCGATTTTTGAACAATTAATTATAAAAAAACCTTCCCCAATCATTGAATTATTATTTGAATCTTTATGAGTACTACTTGGTTTATTTTTATTATTAGGAAAAATATTGAAATATGCATCGCATATCGAAACATTTCCATTATTAATCACTTCTCTTAGAAATTTATATCAAACTTTACAGACAATATTAATATTCAACAGCTGTTAAAATTTTAGAGTGATAACACGTGCCAAATTTGAGTTATTTGCAATTTAAGATCACAGCTGTTTCACACATGGGTCAGAAGAATTTATAAAAAAGACGACTTAGTTATAAAAGAAGAAAGAATAAATATTTAAAAAAAATCCTTCTAATGTTTAGTTTAAGAAGTAACGAATCGTTACTTACAAATTCATTTCGTTACTCGCATTTGTCGTATCCTTGTCAGTTCGACTCGTTTGATGCGGTTATACGTTATACGAACGAAGTCATACCGTATCACGTATGCGACAGCATCAAGCATATGCTTGATGTTGTTAGTAAACGATTGTATGTCGTATGAAAAGTAACGAGTAACGTAACGATACGAAAGTAACGGGTACTTGTTCTTTAAGTAACGAATACATACGGGTACACAATTTCTCGTTACTTTTACAGCTCTAGTATTGACTGTCTGTATCATGTATCCTCTATGTTTAGTATATGCTAGACGTGGACTTTACTTACAGCGTTGATTTTATACGGGTATCACTCGAAAACGGCTAACCCGATTTTGATGAAATCTAGTACACATTTGTAAATTAGCACCTAAACTTTTTATCCGATTACATCGTTAACCCCCAAAGTCTCCTTTCACAAAATAATCAAAAGTAAAAATGGAGTACCGAACATAATATCAATATTAGTACTAGGTCTATGTTATATGTTAATGGACATTGGACATGCAAAGTAAGCGAATTTTTCAAGTACCATCAGTGCAAATTCTATACCAGCCCCGTAATGTTGAACAGTTGGTGACAGGTTAAATCAAAAGCACTGGTTTTAGTACCTACCTATGTCGGACAATTTGAATGCACGAAAATTTAGATGAAGACACCTACACGAAACATTAGGTATATTATGCTAGTGTGGAGGGGAAACGCCCGCGGGAGATAGGAGATTGAGCCGTTTTACGAAGATAATGAAAAAATCTGAAATAAAGTTTTTTTAATAGATATTTTTATGACAAAATTTTCTGTAAAAAAATCAAAACCATTAGGAGATTTATAAAGTTAAAAATTAAAAAAAACTTTTACATGTAGTCTTATGGAAAATATGTCAACCTAGCATACAAACGGTACATTTTATTTTTTTGCAAATAACCAAATAATGTCAGCAGTTCCGAAAACTAACTATGTAAAGCATCGATGTCTTACGCATATTATAATATTTTTTCCCATTTAATTAGGAGGCTTTTAATCAATAAAAAAAATTATTAAATCTTAGCACTTTTCGATTATGGACTTTTATTTTTGACAGTTTTAACAATTTTAACTGAATTTTCAACTTTTTAATGATTTAATTTAAATTTTCATTACTTATAATTTCTTTTTTTAATTATTTACTGTAAAAAAATATGTAAAATACAGATATTTACATAAATTTATTTTTTTTAACCTAACTTTGTACAAAAAATTTAAAAGTTAGAAATAATTAATAAATATTAAAAAAATATATTTATTTATGCTTTCACGGCAATAATATTATTGGTATCATCAACTTATAACCTTTTGTAAAAATTTATTATGGAAAAGTTCCCATTTAGAATTCAACTTACTTTTGAATAGGACTGTAACGGATCAACCTCCTTAAATATGCATTTATTTAATTAAAATTAGAGATCCAGGGGGGGCAGCCGCCCCCCTGGGTACGCCCATGCGAACGTTCCGTAGATATCGAAGACGAGACGGCTTTAAATGACGAAGACGAACGGTATTATAGAACATTATAGAAACAAGTTGAATATAGATTTCACTTTAAGATAGTAGACGTTGATGAC
Organism: Xanthostigma xanthostigma; assembly: GCA_963575645.1. NCBI lineage: Eukaryota > Metazoa > Arthropoda > Insecta > Raphidioptera > Raphidiidae > Xanthostigma > Xanthostigma xanthostigma. The sequence goes on from OY754470.1 coordinate 47,298,223, forward strand.
CTCCGTTGTTGAGCGTCTATAATCTACAATCTATAGATACGTACCGAAACGTATTCAAGTGTCGATCTTAATCATTTAATATTATCGTTAAAAATTATAATATTGCGTAGGCGCGAAACCATTATCAAGTTAGATCAGATTCATGCGTATTGCGTACAGGGCAAGAGGGGTGTGCAATTTATGATAATAAAATCCAGTTTTAAATCGATAAACGTATGATTTATTTTAACAGCTCCGGATCTAGAGGGGGGGGGGGTAAATTGGGGCACGGTGACATTGTTTGAAAATATGCCCGTTCGCACGTGCATGTTCACGCAACGTGTCTGCATTACAGACGTAGCTCCGCTTATCCCAGTTATTTATTACAACTTCCCTTCCACCAATAACATTGATCCCACTACGGGCGATCGGAATAAGCATAAATGGTGGGGCAATGAATTTTAATAATAATAAATATTTATTTCCCAACAGATATCAATCCAATAACACGGAATTACAAATTTCTGAAAATGAATACATGGATATAGTATTTACATAAAAAAACACAACTCAAGTAATAGCAAGTCCATAAAAATGCAAATATAAGTGTAATTAAGTTAATAACCTAAAAATTAATTTAAATAGTAAAATAAAACATAGCCTATAGCAGTTCCGTAATCATAAGATAAAAAAGTTTCATCAAAACTCGTCAAATAGTTTTTAAGTTAAATCCGTGCAAACACAATACATACACACGAAAATTTTATATAATAGCAGGTAGTAAGTATAGATGACAATCAAATTTGTAACTAACAAATAAATTAAAGAAAAAAAGTAGTTTGTAGAATGCATGCCATCCATATTTTTGACTAGAAAAATTTAAGTTCAATTTGCCCCGAAATCTTTATAAGATATTCTTATACGTTCAATAATAATTAATAATAATATAAGTATTATATTATTATATTATATACAATATTGCTTATTCAAGTGTGTTGGCTGTGGTATCTTTCCAAATCTACTTGGTTTCCGGGCTTGTAGGCTGTGGTCCATTGGTATTTTTATCTGACGTTTCGTCTACGACTGCGGTAGACATTATCAAAGACGATGTGACAGCGGGCGAAGAAGTGTCCTTCTGGTCGGCTCACAGGTAAGTGCTGTTCTCCTTTTTTTATGCTCAGCGTGCTAGAAAAGGACACTTCGTCCGCTGCCACATCGCCTTTGATAACGCCTACCGCAATTGTAAACGAAACATCAGGTAGAAATATAAATGGACCACGGCTTACAAGCCCAGAAACCAATAAAAATTACGTATATTTTCTAAAAAAAACTCTTTTTAATTATTTATATTGTTTTTATGCAAAGAAATTATTAAAAAAATAAAAATAAGGGATGACAAACATGTAGAACAATATAACTTAAAAAAATAGTTGCTCCACTGATAGTTCGCTGATGAATTCTAGAAAAACACGCTTTGCATTTTATGCATTAGTAAATAGATTATGTAACTGCAGAATCAATGACATAATTAAATAATTTAGGGATGTCAAAACCACGATGAAATCAAAATGTACAATATTTTATAGGCGGGTAATTGGTAATTTTTTTTAAGCCTATCATCATTATAGTACGTTCCGTTTACTGGAGCGGTAAAGCACTGACACAATATATATTTTTTTTAAGATATATCCAACTGTATATGTCCACATACAAGAGAATATCACTTGGGGGGTGGTTTGACCATCTGATATCTGGTCAGTATGAAATATCAAAGCTGGGTCTAAACGACATCACAAAATATCCATGAGCAGAGGTGGGATTCGAACCCACGGCAGTACGATCCAAAGGCCTGCACGCTGACCATTACACCACACTGTCCTCTGACACAATGACCCGTCACATGCATAACAATTGTGCCGTTTATATTTCAGTATATGACTCACTCCTTAAATTATGAATTTATACTCTAGGCTCCCATACACAATGCGATCCGCCTCGCCACATGCGGCGGGGCAGGTCTCGTCGGAAAACCTCACTATTACATTACACATTCATGACTGAGACATCAGTCTAATAATTGAAAATGTCAAATGATAATCATGACGACCTTGAACAGTCGCCGATGGCGATCTCAAAGATACTCTCGTGCATGATATCGTCACATTTACAATGATATTTGTCAGTGGCGACTTGTGGGTTCCAAGGCTGATAAAGTGCAAGGAGAAGATTTGTTCTTATACACATTACACAGGGGCAGGCAGAAATTCTGTTAAGAATCAAATTACATACGATGTTTTTGATCTGATTCATTAGTGATATTTCATAGCTATCAGACTGCTTTTGTTCAACATGTGCACACTCTATATTATATACTTCCCTAGGTGACTGACCGTGCTGGCGTCATTGTTGCCATAGCAACGGACGATACAAGTGCATGTTTTACATTCGCCTGGCAAAGCTCTTCATTGTAGTGTCTATGCTACAATAATTCGTAATTTTGTTATATAAAATTACGTTTGATTGCGCTGTATATTAAAGTTATTGCTTTTTTAGTAGAATTTGTATTAATCACACAATTTATTTACGGTACTTATTAGATATATAAAAAATATTTTATATGGAAAACGATCTAAAAGAAATATCTACTTCTCCTGGACAGTCGTCCAGAAGCGGAAATCATCTTTTGCGGAGTTTTTATAGAGCAAATCATTAAGTTTGAATAAATTATTATTGAAAATTAACTTGACCTATGCAATTAGATAATAAGTACCTATATCAACGAGGAATTTGTGTTTCTATATTATTAGGAATGCAAGAATAATGGCCAATTTCATAGAAGTTGAACTTGGACAAATTTACTCGTTCGAATAAAATTTACTTTCAATACACCAATCAAAATATTAGGTAGAAAAGTTGCACTAAACTCCTTGCTATTTTTGAAGTTCGCTCAAAAATCCGACCGATTGCGTTGTAAACATCAAAAAAAGTTTTACAAAATAGTGTTTTATCCTAACCCAATTGCACACAAAAATTCCACTGACTTTAATGTTTTAAAACAATACACTTTACAAAAGGTTAATAAGCAACACATAAATAAATTCACAAGAGCAACTGTAGATATTGTACTCCATTTTTATAGGTTAGGTATTATGATCAATGTGGCGGCCATTATTATTTTATCAGGCGAATAAATATTTAGGTATATACTTTGGAAGTAAGACAAAATAGATTTATACCTGCACTAAACATAAACTATTATGGTTGGTGAATTGAATTATCGCTATTTATTCGGAGGAATAGTTACCTGAAGAACAAATGAACCGAATAAATAACTACTTACGTTCGGTAAATATGAATAAAAACTAAAAGACTGTATTATTTAAAAAAAAAATAAATTGGTTGTCTGTAAAGTCGGTTTACGGACGATAGTTTTACGTGATAACGTATTCCGTAATACATAACCTTAACCTCCCAAAATTTGGTTTCAATCCGCTTATCCTTGGTGTCGGAATGATAAGAAATGTCAAAAGTGACGTTTGCAACTGTCAAAGTATTATGTTCTAATAATAATTAGTTATTCCAATACTTAACTTAGAAGGCGTTGCATTTCACAAAATACTAATGTCAAAAAATTGAATTAAACATTAGAAATGCAGCCGTTTTCATGTTAAGACAAGACATACGTTATTTTCTAATTTCCATGTACGGCAAACAAAGACGACCGACCGCGTCGCGCCATGCATTAGACAACATTGTATTTATACAGCTATTTTTCTATATAAATTTGTATAAAAAAACTGTTTAGGCAAATTCTGTTATACGAAATCTATGTAAAATGTTCTCCTCTTTCGTTTAAGACTGGTTTCAAACCGATCTGATTTAAATTGAGCGAGAAATTAGCAAAAAGCACGCACAGGGTCAGGCGGAACGTTACGCGTTACGAACGTTAGGTACGTTACGCGTTACGAACGTTAGGAACGTTACGCGTTACGAACGTTACACTTTTTCGTGCATGCAGCCGGTGTTTTATCAATTTATAAGATTGGTGATTCATCAATTTATAAGACGTTATCACGTCAAAAATCTTGACGTAAATATTATAAAATAAGGTCGCGACATCCCAGCTGAGGGGTCAGTGTTATGAAGTGTACATCCCTGACAGTGGATTTTGTGCGAGTAGAGTTGGCTTGGTGGGGATATAAAACCAAATCGCAAGAACCTATCGACATAAAACGCGCCAGTCTTCTAGTTTGTTTACGATATATGAATTAAATTGTTGACAATGCGGGAAACAGCGTGAAATATACAACTATTTTGGAATTGTGTTTGTATTTATTAACGGAAGCGACAGTGTTTATTGTTAAATATTTTTTATTTGTTGTTGTGGCAAAAGATTATTGTTTTTAATTTTGTGATTATTTTTGAAAACTGTTAAAAATGTCAGTTAAACGCCAAAGGGCTGTGTTACTTCCATTATTGATGGGTACTCCCATAGATATTGAGTTTAAAGATATTACATTCACCACTTCTGATGGGATTAAAGGTAGGATATTTTAATCTGATTTTAATTTCTTTTTAATACCTGAAAATTTTAAAAATTGAAAAAAACCGAATGGGTAACTATAGGTTAAAGAAATTTGTTCATTATTTATTTGACCCATTCGACCTGCACTGCCCCCGGGCAGTTCTCGATGCCGAAAACGTCAATAGTTTCGGAAAGCTTATAATAGTGTTGATTTAAATATAAAAAAAAACTATTAATAAAAATATTAATATTAACTTTTTGTCCACAATCCTGCGATTTTTATTAATAATTATCTCGATGGACACGATATCTAATAGGTATAAAAAAAACTTTGATAAAAAACAACTAAAAAATAGCAAATAGTCAAGTTTTGAGATCGACACCAAATTAATTATTATCAACAATAACTTTTAATCTAAGTACCAATGTACTTTTATTAAATTAGCGGCGACCTCACAACTTTATTATTTTCTGATTTTTTGAATGAAGTTCAATTTTTTATTTTATTGCAATACGTCCTTTGCACATTAAACTAGTAAAAAAGTGAAATTTATGTAAAACCACCTTTTAAAATAGAAAAATAATCATCAAAATCGCTTCAGAAATGCCGGAGATACCTATGATAACATACATACAAAATCTTCTGTTGAAGTCTGTTAAAGTTACTGAACCGATTTAAATGATAAAACATTATATGGAACCATTCCGTAAACATTCTGAAATAAACATTTTTAAAATCGGTTGATTCCTCGAGAAGCTATGGTAACATAAAAAATAATTTAAAAGAAATACTTGAATTGATAAATTAAATCAGACAAAAATTGTGAGATGTGCTAAACGATAATAATTATAAACCAAGAATGGAAAAGCTTTTTTAAAAGATAATATATTATTTCATTAACAATGTCAAGTGTTGATTTATCTGAATTATTTTGGTAATTTATTGTAAAATGTGCCCTAATCGGTACTTGAGTCAAATAATGTAATATTTAATTTTTTTTTATAAAATATATATTTTTTATTATGTACAGATATTTTGTATAGATCGGCACTTTACCGTTGAAGTGTGTAAACTTTTGTACAGGATATTGCCAGTCATGACCTTTTAATTTATGTGTTTCTTATTTTGAGTTTATAAATCATTGTGGTCATATTATAGCGGTTTTATTCATATTATGATCGTGGGTTAATAGCTTCCTTTAAGACAATATCGCCGTGTTAAGCCCAATAGTCGTATTTGCCAAAAGAATAATTTTTGAGATAATAAAGATTTTACATTTTATCGATGGGCGAAGCCATCTGCAATTTAGAATTTTATGATTTGCGGTTTCAGTTATAAAATATGAACTAAATATAACTGCGAAAAATGTCTAGTTAAATGGAAAAGTGATACTAGATAGATACATTTTACCTTATGTAACAATAAAATATGCAAAGAAACATTAAACGTTTAATGGACGAACTTGGCGTTTATTATGTAATAAAATAAAAATATTACTCCGGAACGTTTGACAATAAATCAAAACTTAACTACCAACGGAGTGCTGTCAAAATGTTAGATAAAATTTCAAAACTAAAAAAGAATCGTATAAGAACTAGTTTCATTGACACTTAAGTAACTCTTCGGGTACAACAGAAATGCTTTCCCAGTGACACTTTTAGTCGCGTCAATGAACACTTAAGGTAGTACGAGCACCAAGGCAATTTTAAATAAAAGGCTTGATTTTTTTATGTGAAGTTGGACTAAGTCTAAACCAATTCTGAAAATTTTAGGGGGGTTGCCCGATTATTTAAATAAATAAATTACTCCAAAAGTAGGCATATTTAACATTGGCTTTATATTAAAACGGTCGATGGATGATATGTTTTCATTGATTTCTCCAAAACTAGTCGGTGGAAATTAAAAAAAAACTATTTAAATTAAAGTTAAAACCTTAATAAACTATTGAAAACAAAAAAAAAACCCGTTCTGCCCGACTAATTAAAAAGATATTTAATCTTTTTAATTAAATATCTTTTTAATTAGTCAGCTACAACGAGTTTTTTCTGTCGTATTAAATATTTTATTCAAGATACGACAATATTTCTTTGACAACATTGAGATAAATCAAAGAACAGTATATATGGCCATGGTCACTGTGGATACGATAAACTACCGAGACAATTTGTTATAAACTTATTAGGAGATACGACATTATATTGTGACCAGTGGCGTAACAATAGTGTGGCAGAACGGGCAAAATGCTACGGGACCCTGGCCTAAGGGAGCCCCGGCCCGAGAGACCATTAGAACAGGAGAAACCTAACATTTGTTACAAAATTTGGTAAAAAATATTAATTTTCTATTTAATCAATTTAAGTTAGGTATTACCTCAAAAACATACACGAATTATACAATAATATCTACTTTACTTCGTGATTTATAAAGGTGAAACTACAATGTAAAGTTTTTTTATATTAAGGGATGAATTTGCCACAGGCCTCAGGTGGTATAGTTACGCCACTGGTTGTAACAGAAGGACAAACTTTTTTACGCCGAATAAATCGAGGGCAAAAGCCGTATTATATCTATATTATACTGATTTTTTAACCGGGCGAAGCCAATAGGCTGCTAATATAGAATAATTATTCAGCTTAAACAATGATAATATTATGTCTATAAATAATGTTACGATACTCGCATAATATGAAAAAAATGGCTACATGTGTGACTTTTTTACTAAACAAACAAAACAAAAATGTGCATTTTGTCACTAGCACTGCAAATCATTGTAATTTTAATCAATTATTATGTTATCGTGTACACATTTAGCAACTATAATAAGTAATAACATTACATGCAGATGAGTAACGTTCACATGCCTCTATTGAATCTGAAATTAAGTCGCGGAACAATAAAAGATTCGAGACACAGAGATTCCGTTAAGGCGCTTATGAGCTTCGTTGTCGAGCGTCTATAATCTACAATATAATAATAATAATAATGCGTTTAACGTCCGTTTCTCGACTTTCTGTCATAACAGACGCCATTCGCACCATTGCTATTTTCATTCTATCACACTACCCGTTATTTTCTACAATTTTTCAACTTTAACTTAATTAATAGCAATGGGCGAATTAAGGAATTTTTAGGAAATTTAAATCAAACCCAACCATTTAGTACATTATAAAATTTATATGATATAAAAGCTTGTCGCGAGATTTTTCTGTGTAAATAAACAAGAACACAATATGTAACTTGATCTTGACACAAGTAATTTTAAGAAAAAATGTATGTATTTCATTTAAATAAAACACAGGAAAATCTCGCGACAAGCTTTTATGGCATATAAATTGTATAATGTAATAAATGGTTGAGTTTGATGTAATTTAAAATTTATTTTCTTCATTTTAATGAATTAAAATAAAAGCTTGTTTTTAAAAATGTTTTTTTACTATTAATTTTGTTATATTAAAATTGTTATTTTTATTTTCAATAATTATGAATAACGGGAATGCGGACACATAGGTATAATTCTTTCCTTTTATTGCTTACGTTTCATCTTAAATATTGACTTTGTCAAAGCTCAAAAGACAATTTTTTAAATTAGAAAATAAAGTTAAACATAAAAAATTATAATTTATTTTCCACTTTAGAAAAATCTCATAAATTTTTTTATTATTTTGTTATTTTTATTACGGGATAGGCTTGATCTATTTACATCCAATTACTTGTGTGTACACTAATACGTCATCAATAATAATATTCTTTGTCTGTATTAAGTACGTTTAAAAAATCGACTAACGATTCGATTAATCGGAGGTCGATCTTCTAACGCCAGATTTAATCGAGAACCGCCTCTAATGCGTTCGAATCGAATCGATTCAGAGGTCGCTTTTTTGATAGAATCGATATTCCTAGAAATAACAACCGACGTAGATGCGGTATTTTACGACACGCATTTTTATATTTAAATGCTTTATCCTGAATACGATTCTGCAAAACAATTCGAATGCGATTAATTGCAATGTTAATGGAATACGGAAAATTGGGTTACTAAACAATTATCCAACTTAGAGAACGTTTGGGTGTGTTGCAAATTACAATTTCTACGGATGACAAAACTATTAAAATAATTAAGATTTATCTTCCGTAAATCAGTTAAACTTATATTATAATAATTATTATTTATTGTTCTGTCCTTGTAATAAGCATAATAACCATGTAGATGTTCAAAACGAAAAAAAAAGAAAAAAAGCGATACAGTCGTTTTTTTAATATGAACATTATACCGGCAAAAAATTAGTAATTTATGTATCTAGGATGCTATGAAACGTATTATCAGTGAGTTGTGACATTTTTAACAGATTACCCCCCCTAGGATTCATCAGGACCGCAGACACCCACCACAACAAACGAAAAAAGGGAAATTACCCTCCTCAGGATTCATCACACAACAAACGAAAAAAGACTTTTTTGTTGCGGAAATGAAAACACCTTTTTTTTTGCTCTCCAATTGTGCACATTAAGGTTAGGTTGTTAAAAAAAGGTCATATTCGTTTGTTTTTTTTTTTTTGCTCTTGCGCACACGACAAAATTTTGTTAAAACAAAGGTCATTCGTGGTTAATAAATCTTAAAAAATATATTGATTTTTTTGCTTTACCCCCCCACTCAGAAAAAAATATCTACGTCGTTCTACCCGGGACGGCTGCTTCGGTTTACCCCCTCTAGAACCGAGGCTGCCCCCCAACCCTAGATCCGGCGCTGATTTTTAATTAAAATAAATGTGTCAAAATTTTATATATAAATTGTAATGGGACTATATTATTAAGAATGCAAAAATTCTCTTCTTCTATCTAATACTATTTTATGACTACATAATTAGGTTTCAATAACCGGTTTTACAAATAATAATGATCTGTTTAAAGAATAGATACCGTACGTGGTAAACAATTAATTTATGGTATAATTTATAGGTTTTTTTTTTGCTCAAAAAATTCCATTTTATACCTAATTTGAAATAAATTTTTTCTTCATGCAAATTCGTTATTTTTCTTCTAAGTGAAGACAAAACGAACCAAATAAGTAATTTATTCAAAAACCTGAGTAAGGTGAGAACTGGGTACGCGAGAAAACTCCCTAAGTGAGAATAATTGCCGAATACCGTCTTTGTATAGTTCCACGAAAAATAAAGCTGCTTATTCAAGCGGTTGAAGCGTTGAAGTTATTGAACTCCAAGCAGAGTAGGTGAATCTCTTTTTTTTAAAGTAAAACTTCTTTTGGCACGGCTGGATAAAATTTATTCATCAGATTGAAAGTGCAATGACGCTTATATTTTATCAGGGACCTACCCCATGTATTATTCAAGGGTACGTGCGTCGGAGGGGGCTCCGATGTAAAAAATCAGGAGACCTAGCCCAGCTAAATTGTCAAATTAAATGTTAGCTTTAATTGTTTTCTTCTAGAATAATGATAAATAATGATAAAAAACGTATTTTAAATATTATTAAACCTTTTTGTAATATTAATATCTTGTATTATAAAAACTTACACGAAATATAATATACCGTACTAGTGTGACCTGTGCGAATTATTCGCACTAAATAAGTATAATAATTGTCACTTTACAAAATTATTTTTTAAATATGATTGCAGGTATTCAATTCGTTTCTAATTTTGCACACTGCTTATAACGTTCTTCTTTTTGTTGTATTACAATATGAAGCTCAGATGACAGATCGAAGAAATATTTTACTAAAATTGTCATATAGAGGCGCAAGTAGCAAAAGCGTTGAGCTAAGCCGTCAGATGGCATCATGCAGCATTGCTGTGACGTTGTTCAGCGTTGCTCGCTGTTTCAAAATTAAAGCCGTTAGATGGCAGTATGCAGTATTGTGTCTGTTGTATTACAATATGAAGGTCAGATGACAGATCGAAGTGTTGACGTTGTTTCAAAATTAATGCCGTCAGATGGCAGACGTTTTTCAGCGTTGCTGTATTTTAATTAATTTACAAAAACAAAAGCAATAATAATTTTTTTAGTTGTCGATGTCAGTAGAGCAAGCAATTATCTGTAAAATGATATATAATTTATGTGGAGAAATTGTGTGGTTTTTTCTAAAAAAGGAGGCAAACATCTTTAACCTTAGCGTATTAATATATATGATACAATAAAAACCGGCCATAGACGCTGATGACCTCAACTGTTGAGCGTCTGTAATCTACAATTCTTTCTTTATAAAAACCGGCCATGATGGGTGAGAGGTATAGTGGCTGCCTCATAACCTACATAGATAAAGATTAAAGACTGACAGTAAACTATGCTATTATCATATGTTAGCGAATCTTTACTGTCATCGATTTTCGGATTTTATGGCTCGTCGAGATGTCTCCTTTCTTTCTATCCTCTATGCTCCTGACGGAACAATGTTTTGAAACGTACGCTTATCACAGTCGTAGAATTTTTCCAAAAGTGTGTGTGTTTTGTTTACTTATAACCTTTGCTTGACATGATAAGCAAAATTATTTTATTATTCCGACAAAAATGAAAAAAATATTGCATTTCATTATAAAAAAATAACAGTAATATAACTCTTACCTTTTATCAGTTATCACCTGCATTCATGCAAATAATATTGACAGGGTCAGTCAATCGGTAAAAATGATCCAATCAAAAACACAAAATGTGAAAAAATGCCAAGTCTCGCAACGCAGTTCTTCCGCTACAAAAAGTTGTGAGATCTCATTTAAAACCAAGTCAGTTGTTTTAATTAGTGTCTATGGAATCAGCTGTCCAACAACTTTGTTATAAATTGTTACCTAACCAATTGCCTATCATAACATTTAGGGCTAGCTCACATGAAGAGCGTTAATGGCGCGTTAAACGCGCGTTGACATTTATGTTCACATGGTTACCGATTTTACGCGTTAAGAGCGCGTTTATTTTATAGTTTATACGCTAGTCGAGTGTTGTATTCTGTCGAAGATGGCCGTTGCAGATGCAATCGGTTTATGGATGCTATATCGAAGAAGACAGCGTCATAGAAAAATTGGGTTCATCCTATTTTACAAAATAGAGTTACCTCAAGCTTGTACATTACACTTTATCCGAGTCTCAGGAGTTATGAACCTAAAATTTTTCAACTACTATTTCGTCGATGAATAGATCATAACAAATTCTTCTCCATCCATTTTTTATTTTAAAGAAAACTTTTTAGAAAAAATAATCGAAAATATTGGAACCTATCGCTTCAAATCGCGCGTTGCATCTGAACACATCAATGCTAATCAATGTTTAGTTAGACATGATCTAAGCGCGCGCGTAGACAAGGTATTTGCGTTATCGTGGCGTTGAACGCGCGTCGCCCACCAACGCGCGTTATCATATAAACAGCTGTATTGAAATTGTAAACGCGCGTTAGCCCAACGCGCGTTTACAGTTTCTATACAATTGTATATAACTGTTTACATGATAACGCGCGTTGAACGCGCCTTGGGCCAACGCGCGTTGAACGCTCTTCATGTGTGCTAGGCCTTATAGTGAGTAGAGACCGTATCAATATTATAGACATCTTTATTTCAATGACTTGGCAATTACACGGCACCATATTCTACTAATTAAAATACTTTATTCTTAAGTGCACTGTTTAGATTTACTCGTGTATTTTCAAGTTAATCAGACTTCTTGAAATTGGTAAAAATTACTCTGGAAGATTCCTTTATATACATACAGGCAAGTTAATATAAGCGTGTTAATAAAAAAAAAGACAAACACAATATTAAAACTACGTACACGCCGACATTAATCTAATAATAATGTGTTGTTTAAATAACATAATAAACTTTAGAATGCGTATATGCAAAATTTACTGACCTATGACGGTGTAACATTGACCGGAGTTAAATATATTATTAAATTCCATAATATTCCATAGATAATATTATAATGTAGCCGAAGAAAAGCATAGACACACAGACACACTTAGACACAACCGTGTCAAACGCTAAACAACTTGTTTCCGTCTAAGGTTAAAAATGAAACAAATATGAACATTAGGATGTTTTTACACGCTTTATATTAACTTCACTTGTAAGTTTGTATGTATGTATGTTTGTTTGTAACCTTCGTTTGGACTACAGCAAGTGGTTTATTATTGTAGTATAATATGCCAGCACCGTAACTACAGTGGTTAGCCGTGCCGCGTGCGGTAAAAGGCACGGGTCTTCGCTGACGTCAACTCTCGGAATTACGGGTCGGGTCGTGGGTTCTAATCCCGTCCACGCCGAAAAAAAAATTGTTTTTTTTCGGGATATTTTTGACAATAAATCGAACTAAAAAGTGGAAAATAAATATAGTTTAAAAAAAACTAAAAAACACGCTTAATATCGAACTAAAAAGTAAAAAATATTTTTTTAAAAATAAGCTTAAAACAATAATGAATAAAAATACTTGTATTATTGTGAAAAAAGCGGAGGGAGCTTTGTGCCACATTTTCGTACATCGAGCGTCCCACGCTTTTTTCACAATAATACTAGTATTTTTTATTCATTATTGTTTTAAGCTTATTTAAAAAAAATATTTTTTACTTTTTAGTTCGATATAAAGCGTGTTTTTTAGTTTTTTTAAACTATTTTTATTTTATTATATTGGCTAATGTTTTAGCATTAGGTCTAGAAAAATTCTCCCCAAAATTTCAGCTTCCTAGATCGTGAACGACGCAAACCGAGTTTGTTTCTCATTTAATTAACACGTTTCTACCTAAACGTGGATAGCTGGTAGAAATTTTATTTTTTTAAATTTTTTATTACAGCTTTTTGTAGAGAATTAAATTTCCAACAAAAAAGGTCCTTAGTATTTAATCCGTGAATTCATTATTTTCAAAGATATGTTCGTAATTTTGGACAAATGACGCCAGATTTGAAAACTGAATATTTGCATTCGCAAATATCGGCGACAGGCATTTGTCTAAAAATTGATATTCGTGACGTCACTAGTAAGTACAAACGATCCTTATTTTTTGCATTGGCAACTGTTAAAAAATACAGCTATTAGCTCGTGATAATTGCACAGCATATTATGTGCTAAGTACGTTTTGACATTACACATGTTTCAACAGTATGTAATGTAAAAAAATGTATTTTTTGTAATTACTAATTTTGTTTTGTACTAGTTTTGGAAGATTACTAAATTTTCACTCTCCACAGAGAAATGTAGGTTAATTGTGAAAAGGTTTTTAGGTACTAAAACTTGAAATAAAATATATTTTATGTAATCAAAATATATCGAAATAGACATTCGTAAAAGTTACTTCAGCGTTAATAATAGGTTTTATTTACCTAATGAAGTCTGATTTGAGAGCAGTCAAAACAGGGTCGTACAATGTTTCTATAAATGCCAAGATCAATTTTATCTTTTCTATATTTCAAATAGATTTTTAAAACTATGTTTTGAATAAAATTGTGTAAATTTTTGGACAGGTTCCCAGACAGTTATTGAAAGACGTACAGTTTTTTTTTTTAATTCGTCTGGGCTGTTGGTACGTGCTTATCAAGGGCGTAGATATGGGGAGTAATTACCCACTAGGATCGGAATAATAAAAAAATAATAACTGAAAATAATACGAATACCTGGCTAAAAAATAAAATTTGGAAATTATTTTTGATAAGGAATTTGTAAAATTAGTTTGGGAATTAATATTTTTCTTGACAGCTTTCTTCATGACTATTCTAGTGTGATGATATGAATAAAAATATTGATTTTTTTGCTTTACCTCCTAGGAAAAAATATCTGTGCTCTTGGTGCTTATATAACCCCTGTCTAGTTATTTTTCTGGGAATATCTACCGATATTTTAATTACTTTCTTTTGCGAATTCTGTATAGAATTTCCTAATACGGTCCATTAGAACTCGACACATAATGTAACTTATTGCATAATATTTACTACTTCAAATAATAATTGTAAATAATGTGGTTAACACAAGACGTTTGTTAATAAAAGTTGAATGCTTCTATGCGGAAATGTTACCAAGCATTTACATTGGCTTTGAAAATATAATTGTGATTATTTTAAATTCGTGAACTTGACCCTCCTAAAACAACTTCTTTTAGTATATATGTTGTATATTAATTAATTATTATAGATAGTGCGTGGTATTAAGATTTTTTATACTTTGTCTATTGATTAAAGATTTTTGGCCACACAATATCTGTCATCCCGTTGTTGTTTATCTTTCGTAACATTTGCCCCTTCCAACAAAATTTTGCGTACGACCTTACCTTTAATGTAAGCTAGTATTATGAGGATCACAGGGACTTGAACAGTTAAATAGAAAAAAAATTATTTAGCCTTATTTCCACCTTTAAATTAAAATTAGAAATATTGGTGGTCGAGTTCCGGAGATGGGACTTTTCTGTAGCAAATTTCCTGCTCTTTCAGAATCTTTTTTATGATTTCAGATATCTGCAATAGTTTTTGAGCTATTCGCAAAAATCAACCCCCCCTTATTTTTACTAAAATGTTTATAACTTTTGCCATGTTTTCGTCCCCCACTTCAATTTTTTCAAAAAGTTTCTAGATGTCATTCCGAATCGAATGACACTATGATCATAATAATTTTCGGTGAAGGAGGACTGGAATTCATCAAAAAGGGACATGTGGATTAGACTATTATAGTATACTAGCGGTCCCGTCCGGTTTCACCCGGGTGTAAAAGAACGAATGGGGAAGGGAGGAACATGAGTACACACATTCATCTTAGTTTACCGAGATGAATGTTGTGTCCAAATTTCATGATGATCGGAGTTACCGTTCAAAAGTTTTTGTCGATAAAAAGCAGTATTTATACTTTTTTAATTAATAATTTTTTTTAATTAATTAAATTAAATTAAAATAAATTTAAATGTAAGCCTTAGAAGAAAGCAATAAATAAAAAAATAAAAATATATTCGCCCAACGTGGGGCACGAACCCACGACCCTGATATTGACAGTCGCATGCTTTACCGATTGAGCCATCTGGAGTTGTGTACTCGCAATGTTAATATGAGTATGTCTAGTTAGTGCATTTCACATGAATAGAAGCTTATTTTTGAGATACATTTTGCAACATTTTTCATTAATGCGCCGCTCCTAATGGTCGTAGCGTGATATTATATAGCCTATACCCTTCCTCGATAAATGGGCTATCCAACAAAACATTTTTTTTTTAGATTTGAACCAGTAGTTTCTAAAATTAGCGCGTTCAAACAAACTAACAAACTCTTCTGCTTTATATATTAGTATAGAATATAGATACATAGATATGAACCTAAATTATTAAAAATTATTTATATCTTCAGTACATTTAAATAAAACCTTGTCTTCAAAACTTTTTTTTTACTAATGTTTTATTCACATGCATTTTTTGCTTTTTTTCGTCATAATCAGTAAATATACATAACTGTACATTTTCATATTGATTTGCTTGTATAACGTTTCATTGAAAATAAACTTCTTACACAGGCACAATCACAATATACTTTTTAATGCCCATTGCCCACACATTAAATAGTGCATTGACCCTTTACTTTTTGCATTAAAATACACAGCTGTACGATTCCACTTATTTTCTTATCAAAAGATTATGCATGCTCAATATTAACTGAATAATCAGGTGTAAACGTATAACAAAAAAAAAAAAAAACAGACTGTTTGCACACTACACATTACATAAGTAAAATTAGTACAATTGTAAACAAGTAATAATGGAATCGAGCCAACGACCTTTTAGGTTACGAAGGAAGTATTCTACATCGCCGCCAACGTAGATCCAGTACGATAACTCGATGTGCCCAAATTTTGATTTTTTTTTTAATCATAGGAAATGCTAAATTTTGACGTTCAAAAAAAAAAAAACTTTGCGAATTATTCACAAATTTCCTCAAAAATCCGTAAAAACTGTTCGTCTTTCACTGTTATTTTCTGAATCTAACCAATCAAAATTAATATAATATACCTACACGTCAAAACAACTGATGTAAAATTACTGTATTACTATCTCACTTTGTATACACGATCCCGTAATTGTTTTTTAAAGAACTCCTCCAAACGCCCTTCCCTTTTCACTGCACAAAAAAAACCCCATCGCATCAACACGACTACGTAACTATTTTTTAAAGAGCTCCCCCCAAACGCCCTTCCCTTTTCACTGCGAAAAAAAACGCCATTTTATCGACATGATCCCGTAATTGTTTTTTACAGAATTCCCCCAGATGTCTGCCCTTTTCACTGAGCAAAAAAAAAATAATAATTGTGTATTTCCAATGGATATTTTGCACATCGAGTTATCGTACTCTAACCGCCGATTTTTATAGTATAGGGCATACGTACTTACATTACGACACGCTTGTTACATTCTCAACGATGTAAAGTCGACGCATGCGCCCAAAACGGATACAGACAGTTTCATTACTAATTCAAAACGGCCCAATCATAGCACGTTGGATTGAGTTTTTATATTGATCCTAAAAATATGCATTTATATAATAAGCCAATAAGTGTATAAGCACTACTTTTAGGTTAAGAAATATATATCTCATGCGTAATTATATGACTCGTGTGACTGTTAAAACTCTCTTAGCGCTATATTTTAACACTAGCGGTCCCGATCGGTTTCACCCGGTGTGCAAAAGAGATGAATGTTGTTTCCAAAGTTCATGATGATCGGAGTTACCGTTCAAAAGTTCATGTCGGACGGACAAATTTTAAGATACATTTTGCAACATTTTTCATTTATGATCCGCTCATATTGATCGTAGCGTGATATTATATAGCCTATAGCCTTCCTCGATAAATGGGCTATCCAACAAACATTTTTTTTTTCAATTCGAACCAGTAGTTCCTGAGATTAGCGCGTTCAACCAAACAAACAAACAAACTCTTCAGCATTATATATTAGTATAGATAATGTTAATTCGATCGTCGTAATTTTTATAAGCAAAGCGCTATTACTTACACGTAAAAATTACTTTGCCTTAAAAGTTGTCGCGTGATCATTCTGTATATACAGATAAATTTTATAAATAACTTCTCAAATTGCGCGCCTTTAACGGGGATATATTTAATCAATTATAATATTCGTTTTTTGTAACGGAATTAAATGGATATTTAATCTGAAATTAATTGAAGGCTCTTATATAACACGAGCGCAAAATTGCTAAATAGTTATTATCAAAAAAACATGGAAACAAAATCAATTTTAAAGAAAATTACTACGTGATGATAAAATTTACTTACTGATTAGTGATTACCCAATGTTAACACACTGCAAAATATAAGCGAAGATTTCCCATTTGTAATATTATGTGCAATCATCATATTCTATTGTTGAAATAAAAAAAGAACGTAGGTAATTGGTAACAAATTTATACGCTCACGCAAGTTACATAAAGCTGCGTTATCGATTTGGTTAACGTTCGTTGACTTAGTAAAGTAGCCCTCCGCAATAACGGCGCCTGAACATATTAAATGAATTTTCTGCAAGGTCAACCGGCGGCCCCTCCTAACGGGGTCCAGGAATGGACTTGAGGTCAATCACATCCAAGTTTGTTACATAAACTTTGAGACGAACCGACTGCATATTATTGTTCGTTTATGAATTTAACATGAGCAAATTTGAGGTATTTACGCATTATTCTTAATAAATATATTTAAAATAATTATGGCAGGAAGAAGTTTTACTTCAGTCGTGTATTATTTAACTATATGAATCATGTGCGGTGAGTGAACGCAATAAAGCGTATTGAAAATATATCTGCGTCTCTTTCTTCGATGTAATTCCCTGATTTCTCCGATGATAGACAGGTTGATTCAATCTGACTAAAGTATCTCTGTTTCAAAAACTTTGTCTTTTTCTTTGACGTTAACATGGGCGTACCCAGCTTTTGGCCCAGAAGGGAGCAAATTATAAATCCTTAAGTCGGGTACCCCGGGCTTGTTTTGCCTTCCTGGATACGCCAGTGCTTACGGCTTAAAAAAAGACAGAAGTATATGTTTGCACCCTAATGGTTCGATTGCGATGATATTCCTATGCTCAGTATAGAATAAAAGTATATGCTGGTACCCTAGGATGATATGAAAGTTCTCATTATGACAAATACATTTGAACGTCAATTTTATTAAGGTATGTTGTCGAGACTCAATCCAAACAATGACTTCCTTACCCTCGTTTCGTAAACGTAATGAGATTCTGCTGCTTCCCGATAATCTAACATAATGATTTATGATGTAAGATTAATAAATTTGTTAGTACATCAGACGAAGGACTGTTAGCCGCTGGTACGTAAAAGAAGCAGTGAAATAATCAACAGCACGCAGTTAACATTGCAAATTTTTGTCTAATGAATATTTAATTGTTTATTATTTGTCATAGTTTTGTAAGGTGTCATTAATAAATAATTGACCGTTACAGAATACTAGTTCGTTAGCGTCCTTTTTTTTACGCAAATAAATATATTAATTAAATTATTTCGCTTGATCGCGCAGTCAAACTTCGTTTTTGGAGCATTATAAAACCAGTGTGCGATTTTGCAATGGAGGTGAAGCAATATTTATGTTTTTAATGTAACGAAATTTTTTTCATATATTTTGCAAGTATTTTGAAAGGTTAATTAGCAAAAATTATTCTTACACGTGACTTACGCACGAGTTACATCTTTTGGAATGACGTCAACTTGTTTCTAGGGCGGGGCTTGTCCCTTGATTAAACAGACTTATTCATAAGCTACGTTTACATCAATCGAAATTTTTGAGTAGTCGCTCTATATTTCTTACCCATTTTGAGTTTGAAATAGAAATACAGAAAATATCTATACAGATACTAAATAAAATAGAAGTGTCTGTTTCTAATGTCAAAAGAACAGCTTTTTACTAAAGTATATAAGGTAAAAAACAATTTTTAAAATTTTTGTCTGTTTGTTTATCTGTTCCGGCTAATCTCCAAATTGACTGGACCGATTTTGACGGAACTTTCACTGGTCGATAGCTAATGTTATAAGAAGTAATTTAGGCTAAAAAAAAAATAAAAAAATAAAAGTAAAAAAAGGACTTTTTTTCGTAAAGTCTACGAACTGAACAAATATTTTGTCGTGTTTCATCTCAATTGCGGGCGGAGCCGCAGGAGCAGCAATTTAAAATAAAAATCTTATGAAATGAATTCTCCCAACTTGGCAAATATAGTACAGTATAGATTGTACATCTAGTGTTGTAATAACTTATATTACGGCGTATGACACTGTGTTAAAACGAGTCTCAGCGAGTTTTAACAGTCAGACGAGTCGTCATACCATTGCCGTCATACCATTGCACACGAGGTATGTATGCCACTCGAAATTTCTCATTCGCTCGTGCGATCTAGCAATCGTAATTTTGCTCGATCTGGCGATCGATGCGACCCCTACCCATTCAATGACTGAGTAAGGTGAACCTGCGACTATGCGTGTTGTGCTTTTTGACAATCGCACGCTCGTAATACATCGGTTTTCAACGAATAGTGTGCTGTCTTACTGACGATCCAACTCTTCACAACCGATCTCGGGCGCGACTATCGACAATTTTTTTTGTGCCGCGAAACATTAATTTTTGTAAACGCAACTGGCTACGCACAGATATTTTCACAGTTTAGCAGGAGTATACATTTTTTTTAACTTTTCTAAGTTTTTTGGTCTCTAAATAATCAAAAAACAAAAAAACTTTCGCCGGTTGTAACGGGTTATGAGCGACTTAATCGCACAATCGTGATACATGTGTGCAATGACCCCAAAATAGATAAAATTGTTTGATTGAATGCACCTTCAAGATCTACACGTGAGCCACGACACGAACATTTTTTTCACGCGACCATTGGCCTATTTGAGAATAAGCCCCAAGGCAAAATTGCACTTGTTAATTTTTTCTGTAATAAAATAAATATATTTCGCAAATTAACTTGCCCAAGATATAACGAATGCAGTTTTTATAGTAGCAAAATGCATACATTATATAGGAGTACACATTGGATAGTTAGATTGTTTTGCAATAACACATCAATTATATGAATGTGTTTTTACCCGACTGCGAACAATCTGTGTAGATACCTACGAAACACATTTTTCCGTTGTGTTGTGACGAAAATTTGAGAGCAAAGGTCTCGCAAATTGCGTTGCGACAAACCAGAGGTGGAGTAGCTGTCTCGGCCGCCCTACGCCTTTAGTAGTAACCGTCATTTTCTGCTGATTTGCAACGTTTCACCCATAGAGATATAAGTAACTAGAGTTCGCTAGTTCGTATGCTTGCCATAAGTGAAAATGTCATCAGTTAAGGAAGAGAAAACTGCAGAAAACCAGATATTTTTGACGTGATAACGTCTTATAAATTGATGAAACACCGCCAGCACACACGAAAAAGAGTAACGTTCCGCAAGCGAGAGCGCGATATAAGCGATAGAGATCGGTCCAAGCGTCGGCGTGTGCGCATTTCTCCCTCTTCTCGCGTGACGTCAGAGAGTAGTGTGCGTTCAACATTTTTTTCGGCTGTTTCAGCGAAAGCTACATCTGACAGATGGCCTTTGTTTTATAAACCGTGGAAATTAAGACTTAAAATCAAGATATCTAATAAAAATGTCATAAATTATCGAATTTTTAAAGCACTTTTTCAGATAATACATTGTTATTTGTCAATTGATAGTTTGTACACAAACGCAGCTACATTTTGTATCCAAACAAATCTTGGGAGATATCTGCATTTCATAACAGCAGATAAATTATAGGGTTTGTTAACAAATATATAATATATATACATTCTTTTAAATGTCTTTTATAATTGCTTAAAAATATGTATTTTTCTTTGGTTGATCAAATTATTAGTCGATAAAAATATAGTTTGACAGCTACTAAAATTTAGGTTATGTATTATTAGATATGATATTCGAGCGGAATACGTTATCACGTAAAACTATCGTCCGTAAACCGACTTTACAGACAACCAATTTTTTTTACTCAAATCAGCATTGTTTTGTATCATTAGTTACCATAGAGATAAGGAACTGTTCTCTGTCTGAATTGCAGACACTTTCACGGCTCACTCGCGTACTCTAATATAATATATCTTTGGTTACTTACCTTCTTTTCTTTTCGTCGGGGGGGTGTGGGTAGGGGGGTGGTGGTGGTTAAAATTTTATTTAATCCTTTTCAATTACAACGTATACATCCGTCGTGGGTTTTTACAAAATTTTTAATTTTGTTTTTTATTTTTTACAAAAATATAAAGTATGCAGCAGCGTTGCCAGTTTTTTTTTTGCCAAGTCGGGATTTTGGAACTCTTTGAGTGAAAACAGCGGGATTCTTTCGTCGAAAGCGGGGCATAGTAAAGAAACGAATATAATCAGAAGTTTTCAAATACCTATTTATCTTTTTATTTGAATTAAAATTACTTTTACGTGACAATAGATAGCAAAAATAGCCATAGAAAATGTATTTTAATAAACATGTAATATTTTTAATCAGATTTACCCTATCGTTAAATAGTTGAGTCTTATGCGTCTTCAGAATAAAAAAAAAAAAAACAGAAATCAAAATCAAAAAAGTTTTATCATTAGGAAAATATGGCGTTTCAAACAATAGTCTGTGGAATGAGAGAATAATTATTTATAAGAATTACTTATTCATGATATTTTTGTGAAGATTTAACTTCTTTTAAAGTTATCCCCGAGTTATCCCCGAAAAGCGGGACTGAGCCTGTCCCGTGCGGGACATTTAATTTTTATTTAAAAATCGGGACGTCCCGCCAAAATCGGGACGTCTGGCAACGCTGGTATGCAGGCACGTCTGATAGTCCTCAGATGCCATTTTATAATATATTGATATTACAAATACCTTTTACTTTCGCTAACGTCATGCTTAACGTTTTTGGGTTAAAAAATACTATTTCTAAATATTACAATAATTATTAATGAACCGAGGATGGATGCCAATCCATTTGATAACATAATTACAAATAAACATTTTAACTATTATACGGGTGATTCCAAAGTTGACGTTATCCTTTCACCAGCGAATAAGATTTTTTTCCTTTGGCGCTTTTTCGAAATATCAACATCAACGGAGATACAGGGTGTCAAAGTTGACCAGTGCTGCGCGTAGAAAAAAGTTGTTTAATGTTTTTAAGAAAAATAATGGTACGCCACTGATTTTTTCTAAAAATAAAAATTGTTATTGAATTCCTAGTTCACTACTAAAAAGAAAAGCTCTTATATCATTCTTTGGTACGGAGCACCGTTTTCGAGTAAAAAAATAAAATATGTATGTATTCAAAACTTAACTTGACTTAAATAGGTATAACGTGTTCAAATTACAAATTTTAGGTGCGCATTAAAACGGTTTCTATTTTTTTACTCAAAAATTGGGTGCCGTACCAAAAAATAATAAAAAAACTTTTCTTTATAGAATTGAACAAGGAATTCAATAACAATGTTTGTTTTTAGAAAAATTAGTGGCGTACCATTTTTTTTCTTAAAAACATTAAACAACTTTTTTCTACGCGCGCCACTGGTCAACCCAAAAATATTTTATTTATTGAAGAATTTTCCTTCCACGTAGCTATTGACACCTACAAAATTTTTCTTAAATATCTCAAGTGGTTTGGCAGTTATTAATAAATTTTAATTTTGACGTGATAACGTCTTATAAATTGATGAATCACCAATCTTATAAATTGATAAAACACCGGCTGCATGCACGAAAAAGTGTAACGTTCCTAACGCGTAACGTTCGTAACGCGTAACGTTCCTAACGTTCCTAACGCGTAACGTTCCGCCTGACCCTGTGCGTGCTTTTTGCTAATTTCTCGCTCAATTTAAATCAGATCGGTTTGAAACCAGTCTTAAACGAAAGAGGAGAACATTTTACATAGATTTCGTATAACAGAATTTGCCTAAACAGTTTTTTTATACAAATTTATATAGAAAAATAGCTGTATAAATGCAATGTTGTCTAATGCATGGCGCGACGCGGTCGGTCGTCTTTGTTTGCCGTACATGGAAATTAGAAGAGAACGTATGTCTTGTCTTAACATGAAAACGGCTGCATTTCTAATGTTTAATTCAATTTTTTGACATTAGTATTTTGTGAAATGCAACGCCTTCTAAGTTAAGTATTGGAATAACTAATTATTATTAGAACATAATACTTTGACAGTTGCAAACGTCACTTTTGACATTTCTTATCATTCCGACACCAAGGATAAGCGGATTGAAACCAAATTTTGGGAGGATGTTTGATATGCAAATATGAAGTGGCCTATTGTTTTTGGGGAACATCGGCGCATGCGTAAAAGAATATATCTCTTATAATGATGTTTTATATAATAATAATATAGTTTTTAAAACGGTTTTTACTCTATCTATTTTTACTAGAAATTTTTGTAAATTTTTTGGGGAAAATCGGCGCATGCGCAAAAGAGATACATGCCATAGTTGTTTTTTATATAATAATAGTATACTTTTTATAGTGTTTTATTATTCTACTTAATAAAATTTACCTAAATTTGAAGCGAAAGATGCAATATCATAGATTCGAATTATTATAATTATTATATAAATTTAGGTTATGTATTACGGAATACGTTATCACGTAAAACTATCGTCCGTAAACCGACTTTACAGACAACCCATTTTTTTTAAATAAAACTTTGACACCGTCTCTCCGTTGATGTTGATATTTTGAAAAAGCACCGAAAGAAAAAAAATCTTATTTGTTGAAGGATTGTTCACTGGTGAAAGGATAACGTCAACTTTGGTATCATCCTGTATATTGTTGTACAAAATGGAGTTCAACGACTGACACAAATTTGTTAGACCTTGTTTATTTTGATGATATTATATTGAATATAGGCTGACTACAATAATAATTGATTAGTCTATATAGTGCATTATTAAAATGCCATGATGTAGTTTAATAATAATTTCATTGGGGAAGAACAGTATGTGAAATATTTTATAAGTAAAACAACCTCCCTGCATGGAAACATATAAGTAGTGAATTAAATCTCTTCGGCGAAATGACGCGGTAAAGGGTTAGGACCTTTTATTTGCAATAAAAAAATCTGTATTTTAATTAGTATGACGTGTTACAAGGCTATGGTGTTTTTCCTGAATTATTGTTAGTATTCCGTGCAAATGAAACACTTATGGAATCACACCGGTGTCGTCCGTCCGTCTGTCACATTCAATTTTCTCTGAAACTATTTGACGTAAAAATTTGAAATTTGGCACAGTGATAGAGTTTGGTGGCCCAATCACAGGCGTGAAGTAAAAAACGTAGAATTTGTATTCTGGTGGTTTATTTCAGGGGGTGAAATGAGGAATAAAAAAAAAATCAAAAATAAAAATAGAAATTTATTTAAAAGACAACCGACGCCATCAGAAATAAAACACGTGACAATACGACATCTGGGATAAAACGGTGGGTTGACTAATGTTCATATTTACCGAACATTATTAAAGTTAGAAGTTACTAATCTTGGATCAAATTTATTCGTTAGGATAAAATTGACTTCCAATTCAACAAGCAAATTATCAGGTAGAAAAATTAATTAAAGAATAAATATACACTGCTCTATACTCCTTGCTCTTTTTGTTGAATATTTTGACGTTCATCTAAAAATCCGACCGATGGCGTTAGTGTAAACGTCAAAAAAAGTTTCACAAAATAATGTTTTATCCTAACCCAATTGCACACAAAACTTCCACTAACTTTAATGTTTTACAACTATACACTTTACAAAAGGTTAATAAAAAAACACATATATAAATTCTTAAGAGCAAACTGTAGATCCACGTTTATGGGTTAGGTATTATGATCTATGTAGCGACCATTATTATTTTATCAGGCGAATAAATATTTATACCCTGGAAGTAAGACAGAATAGATGTATACCTGCAGTAGACATAATTATAGTTTGTGAATTGAATTATCGTTATTATCGTTATTATCGGAGGAATAGTTACCTGAAGAACAAATGAACCGAATAAATAATCACGCTGAATATGGCCATCAGACATTTCAGGGGTTTTGAATCACCAACCCCCTGTCTCTACGGTCTCGCTATTAAAGTTTTACTTAAAAAAATTGCCTTCTAAATTTCAATATCTTGCTACGTCACTGCTCCAAAGTAATTGTTTAGACCAGCGGTCGGCAATCTTTTAGCAAGCAAGGGCCACATAGTGGCAAATTGAAATAAACGCAGGCCGCACTTGTTCATAAATTTAATAATAGGTAGTATTTGGATTTTAGAAAATATTTTGCTTGAATGTTATTAAAAATTTAACTGAGAACTTCAAAATAGAACTGTTCTTTTACAAAAATTAGTGTGACGTTTGAGGTTGTATTTGAGTGGCTATTTGTTGTATGTTAGCTCTCAGGTTTGTAGTTGCAATTCGTAGAATAGCTCTCAAATGCTCATCTGTGAGACGAGAAGCATATTTATTTTTTCTGTAATTGAGAATCGAAGAGGTTTGTTCGCATAAGTAAGTACTACCAAAAATTGTAATTAATTGCAGAGCAAACCTTTTCAATTCGTAAAAATTAGATGGCAAACTGACATAAAAAACAAGATCTTTGATTTCAAAGAAAGAGTTTTTGAGTGTATCATTAGATTGGAGATCAATCACGTTCATTTGTAATTGACTAGGTACATCCTCAATATCACAAGAAAAAAGATTTGTGAAAATTAATTTAATTATTTATTTATGTAGTATAGGTATAAGACTTTTATTTATAAAACAGTCACGGGCCGCAAGGCATAGGCTCGCGGTTTGCCGATCCCTGGTTTAGACTTTAGTTTAACACGCAGGTAAAATTTCCACGCACTCATCATAAGTCAATCAAAGGTAATAAAGTACTGCGATGGTTAAGAAGAGAAGAGTGCTTGAAAAAATGACCCTTTACAATTTATGTAAATGCAACCTTGGTAATGGCATGCTCGTTTGTTGAACCAATCGCATGTGTAATTGATTGATAGATATTACGTTGTTAATAATTTCTTATGCACAAACAATATTTTAAACCCTTAAGGTGAAACGTGTTGCTATAGAAAACCGGTATCGTTACATTCCTTACCGGTAATCACATGATTGCTACTTAAATTTAAAATTAACGTTTAGTCGCGCTTTAATTTATCTGATTATGTGTTAATATCGTGGGTAATTATATTTTTACCATGAACTATTTGCAATAATAAAAAAAATGCATGTTTTCGATTCAATACAACATTTCACGTACGTTGTTACATTTATAGTAAGGGTGGGAGACATACAGCAATCGGGCTAGTAAAAAAATGAGCTAGTCTAAGGCTAGGTTTACATG
The DNA here is from genome assembly GCA_963575645.1 of Xanthostigma xanthostigma. Classification (NCBI taxonomy): domain Eukaryota; kingdom Metazoa; phylum Arthropoda; class Insecta; order Raphidioptera; family Raphidiidae; genus Xanthostigma; species Xanthostigma xanthostigma. Next base: position 47,325,082 of record OY754470.1, read on the forward strand.
AGAGGCGTTAAACGCGCGTTAGCAAAACGCGCGTTTACAATTTCAATACAATTGCATATAACTGTATACAGGGTGTCCCATTAAGAATGGGACATAGAACAACCGCAGATTCTCCAATTCAAAATAAAACGATTAAGCGAAATATGCTTAGATAAAATGTTGCTCGTTTCCGAAATACAGGGTGTTGAAGTTGAAAACTGAAAAATTAGTAATGTCCATAATTTTTTTAATACACCGTATAATTTTACTCAAATCGGCACACTTGTTGAATATCATAAAATGCACCTAACAATAAAAAAATTAGTTCAGTACGCTCTACCAGTGGCGTACGGCAGGAGTAAGTAATGCTTGTACCCCTTCTAAATGTTACGCCGCTGTCTAAATTTTAATTTTGACTATAATTTTAATTTTTTTGATATTTTATAAATCAATAATGTACACTTGTTAGTTTGTTGTAAAGTCATTGGTTTTCGAGATATTCGCAGTTAAAGATAGATAGACATGTACTTTTTATTTGTATTATTATTAATAATATTCCTTTTTACAATTTTGTCTTAAAACCAAACAAAGTAGAAACTAATGTAATGAAATTTTTAAAAAAAATTTAAAAATTTCATTAAAAAAAAATGTTTTTAGAATATAACTAGATTACAAATATCTTAGAAATATTTTTGGAAAAAAAATTAAATATTGGTGTAATTAATCTGAAAGAATACAATATCATAATATCAATTACAGAAATTATTTTTTAATACTTACTTTGCCCAACTGATTTTCAGAAATGATTTCGAATAATTTATGTTGCCTATTTATTTCACAGCGTATTTATAAAAGCACGCTTGACAGCTGTGTCTTTTTTTTGACGTGATAACGTCTTATAAATTGATGAATCACCAATATTATAAATTGATAAAACACCGGCTGCATGTTCGAAAAAGTGTAACGTAACGTTCCTAACGCGTAACGTTCCGCCTGACCCTGTGCGTGCTTTTTGCTAATTTCTCGCTCAATTTAAATCAGATCGGTTTGAAACCAGTCTTAAACGAAAGAGGAGAACATTTTACATAGATTTCGTATAACAGAATTTGCCTAAACAGTTTTTTTATACAAATTTATATAGAAAAATATTTTATACAAATTTATATAGAAAAATAGCTGTATAAATGCAATGTTGTGTAATGCATGACGCGACGCGGTCGGTTGTCTTTGTTTGCCGTACATGGAAATTAGAAGCAAACGTATGTCTTGTCTTAACATGAAAACAGCTGCATTTCTAATGTTTAATTCAATTTTTTGACATTAGTATATTGTGAAATGCAAAGCCTTCTAAGTTAAGTATTGGAATAACTAATTATTATTAGAACATAATACTTTGTAAGTTGCAAACGTCACTTTTGACATTTCTTATCATTCCGACACCAAGGATAAGCGGATTGAAACCAAATTTTGGGAGGTTTAGGTTATGTATTACGGAATACGTTATCACGTAAAACTATCGTCCGTAAACCGACTTTACAGACAACCATTTTTTCTTTGTCTCCCCTTTTCTCTTGCACGTACAAGGTATACGCATACGAAGGAGTATGGTGTATAGAATAGAATTAACGAACGAGATGCACAGGATTTCTTTATTATTTATTATCGTATAGTACACGAAAATCTTCTACTTATCGAGTTTATAAGAACAAACTGACAGAAACAATATCATTTAAGTATTTTGACGTAATTGAATGTCAAATTACTTTTCTTATGTAACAGTGCAAATTTACAAATAGTACAGTATTCTTTCTCTTTTTATGTTTTATGTCTTAAATAATTTTGTGTAGATATACGTAATAAACGTGGATATTACTTTTTTTATCTCTACTAATAGTCCGGTGCATTTAGGAATTGACCTAAAAATTTCAGATACATTTTTTCTTTTGTTGCTCATTCGAAAGGGTCTTCGATGAAGACCTTAACCCTGTATTTGCGCATTCTTCAAATTGCTCCGTCCGCCGCCATCTTTGATTCTGTTTTTTATTTTCAATTGCTCATATTTCGCGTTCTATTAATCCCACAGCAATCGTTCTAGGGTCGTTGGACTCGTCAGGATTTACTCTTTAATTGAATGTCTATCAAGTAAAACTCTCCAATGTAAACTCTTCAGTAAGTAATTCACTCTCCGTAAAGTAAGTGTTTAAATAGTATATTGTGCAACTAGTGCGGCAAGTTGTCGATTGACCCCTCAAGCGAATGGGCGCACTCGCTTCGCTCGTGCGCTCAACTTCACTTTCGTGGACAATCGAAAATGCCGCACGAGTTGCACATACTATTTTTTATTACGAATAAATTAAAATTCTCAGAACAATTAATGTTCAATTTTAAAATACACAATTTTTGCTGTCACATTTAGTATTGGTAACTACGGTAGCTCTAAATTTGCGTGCGGCAAACAATAATTTCAGTGCGACAAATAAAGTTTGCGCACGCAAATGAAAATAGCTAATTTTCAACCGTAACAGCATGCGTAAAGATACCACTTTTCCCGCATGAGTAATAAAAAAAAATTAACCAACCCTGTGTGGTGAATTTTGTAACCGAATACTTCCAAAAAATAATGGAGCTCTTTTTGTCCTACGAAGATTTGGTTTGACTGAAAGTGTGATGCAGAGAGATAAATAAACTTTTTTGCAAAAACACGTTTTCTATACACGCCAGTGACCTCAAGAAGTGAAAAGATTATAAAATTGCAAAGAGTGAATTTTGACCTAAATTACTATGATTCCCCCACTTGTAATTAAAAGTGATGTAACATTTTACAACTACTGAAGAAATTATTTACAGTATGTGAAACAAAAAAAAGTTTAAAAAATAATATATTGCGTGAAAAGTATGAGAATATGCTTTTTTTAAAGAAGTGCGATATTTTGAGATGAGTTTCAAAATCATTGCGCGAGTTTAAAAAAAAGCTGTTACTAACACTTTTTACGCACGATACTTTTTATAGCGAGAAGATGTAAACAGCTGTGCGTAAAAAGTGGAACAATTGACAAACCCGTGTCGAAAAAGGGTTTTTTTTATGTGCGTTCATAAATCGAGTATTTACACACGGTCTGTAGCCATAAAAAAGCACCATTTGACACGTGCGCTTTATAAAATAGTGGTTTATGTATCTAGGATGTAATGAAGGTTATTTTTAATGAGTAAGTGACATTTGCTAAAACTAGCATCTAAATATCATTTCGTTTAGGTACTACATTTTTTATCGCGCATCTTCAATAAAATAGTTACGCTAGGAAAGAATCTTTTGACAGGCGACTTTTGCGCCCTCTCGTGTTTTTTTTTTTTTTTTTTTAATCTGGTTCAGTCAAAACCTTAGTGTCATATGTTTTACGAGCATTTTAATAAGGATCAATTGTCGAATAAAATGGGGAAAAAGCTATCAAATCGGAAGTGCTGTGTTGTTGATTGTAAAGATACACCAACTAAACATCCAGAATTACAATTTCACCGTTTTCCTGGATTTTCTTATGAATTAGAGAGGAAAAAAATGGACTGCTGCAGTACGTCGTCAAGGGTAATTAAATTTTATTTTACGTCTATAATCATTATTAAATACATGAAAAATATCATAATTGTTATATTTTTGTTAAAAAAAAAATATTTAAAAAATTTGGAAATTAAAAATGTGTATCATTTATGTAGTTTTTTTACTGACATTTTGCGTAAATATATTTTTATAATTAAGAATAACGCTGGTTTCCATGCGTTTGTAAGTTTTGGGTGAACCACTTTTGAAAAAATCAAACACGAGATGGTGCGAAGGTCGCGTGTCAAAGATACTTTCCTAACGTATAAGTTTCAATTTAATTGCAGTATATTTTCCAAATTTTTGACATTTCATTTGTGAAATATACTTCTGACACAATAGGTTACCTACTATAATAGTTAATCACCGTTAAAATTTAGACATTTAAACATTTTTTTTATTTAATTAATGTAAAGTCAGAAAGTTGTTTTCCATTTTAATTGGTGCGTCAACACTTTTTATAAGAATAGATGTTATCCCTGCAGCATTGACGCACTCGAATTTTTATAAATTTCCTAAATTAATTAACCACTATATAGTATAAAGTAGAGGTGGTGAACTTTTTTATATTCGAGTTCCAAAAATTGATTGTTTTTAGTGTGCATTAAAAAAAAATCATGCTTTTAGATGAATGCAAAAAAGAAATATTTTTAAAAATTGCGTATTTTGTGACTCACTAGACCGTGGTCAAAACCTATAGGATACTTGTCGTTGCTTAGAATTTTTAAATTTGGCACTAAAGGAGATCTTATTGTCATAGCACAAAAGGCAAAATCTGAAAACCTATGTGAAACCTATTTTTTATTAAGTTTGTCGATTTATTGTCAATCAACAAAGATGTTAAATAAATAAAACTATCGACCAATTTTTCAGACAAATATATTAACAAAAAATATATAAAATAAATACATTGACGTTTTGGTCCGGGTTTGAAAGATGTTAAAAGTTTTCTGGAGTTGTTGGTACCGGGATAGGCTTGTTCAATAATTGATGGTGGCTCAAGATCATCCACTTTGTCTTCTTCAGCACGTGTTAGGCAATTACAAGAAACAAATGAACACATTTCTTAGAATCTCATCGTTAACGTCTAAATAATGACTTATTGTTTCGCTATTGAGAGTGGTTGTTACGCTATATACATGGTTTCTGGTTTCTACGCTAGTGATGTATCGCTCCTGAGCGAGTCGTTCATAATGAACGACTCCTGTATCGAAGCGGAGCGAGTTGCTCTTTTTTTAAACGCTTTATATTAGTTTGGGTTGTAACTAACTATGTATGTATGTATGTATGTATTATGTATGTATGTATGCATGTAACGGAATCTTTGAGCATAATTTTCACCAATTTCCCGAAGTCTGATTAATTTGAAACTTTGCATACGTATCAAGGACCGATGACAATGCAATAATTTGATAACAGTTTCCCATTATCCTTATTAGGACCCCCAGGATTAATAAATTCTTTTATAGATCCTCTGTAGTAAACGCTTTATTTTCACCAATTTCCCGAAGTCTGATTAATTTGAAACTTTGCATACGTATCAAGGACCGATGACAATGCAATAATTTGATAACAGTTTCCCATTATCCTTATTAGGACCCCCAGGATTAATAAATTCTTTTATAGATCCTCAAACTAAAAAGTGAAAAATAAAATATAGTTTAAAAAAAACTAAAAAACACGCTTTATATCGAACTAAAAAGTAAAAAATAATTTTTTTAAAATAAGCTTAAAAAGCGTTGGGCGCTTTGTTCCACATTTTCGTACATCGAGCGCCCAACGCTTTTTAAGCTTATTTTAAAAAAATTATTTTTTACTTTTTAGTTCGATATAAAGCGTGTTTTTTAGTTTTTTTTAAACTATATTTTTTTGTGAATGACTCACTCCGAGCGCCATTGCTCTGTACTGAGCTATTCTGTACTGTTGCATTCGCACATTTACAGACGCACACAGAACAGACCACAGAGGCAATAGTGAATTTTGCACGTCATTTAATGTTGAATGACACACTGTAAGTGCAATAGTACTAAGCTTACAGTGACTTAAACCATTCACATTGACGTCGTTGACAAAGATATAATATTGTAACAATAAACATTATTATTGTTAAGCTTTTATTATACTTTATAGTCTATCCGAAATGCGAATAATATAGGTACGATCAGAATCATATTAAAATGAGCTCAGAGCTGAGTGTGTGTATTAAGCTGTGCAATGCTACGTAACTCCTGAGTATGCATGATGACAGTTCACACCTCTGCAGTCTGCACTCTTGTGTAGTGCGTACTGTTTAGTGTCGCCCCTTTGAACGACTCGCTCTGAGCGACTCTTTTTAGTGAGCGGAGCGCACGGAGCCAGCTCCCAATAATGAGTCATGTGGACACATCACTATTGTACGCCTATTTGCATAATTAGCCACGTCCTTCTATATTATCGTTCATCGTTAATCAGTAATCTTGTATAAGATGGTGCAAACATTTTTATTTCATTCTTCTCTGTTGAAACCCCATTCATTGAGTGCATTGTATCATAATAAGCAAATACTTAAAATTAGTAAACAGTGAATAATCAATTAGCAAAAAATATACTGTCTGCAGAACCATTAACCTCAAGGAAATTAAACAATTAACAGAGAATTTAAAAGTGCTAAACTGGCAAAATAGTGTGTTTGTTAATATACATGAATGCATTACTAATTGCATTTATATTATGTTTATGTATCGAACTGCGTAGAGTAGTGGTGAGGGCACTAGACTCGTATTTGGGAGGTACCGGGTTCGTATCCCGGCGGGGACAGATGTGTGGCTGAGACTTTTTCCTGCTGCCCCCCGCCAAAAAAACGGTAGCCTGTGCCGACCATCTTGTTGAGGTTTTCTATGGCTTCCCTCAATAATTCCAGATAAATATCGAGATGGTTCGTTATTCAAGGCCATGGCCGATTACCTGTCAAACTCCTATGCTCAAAATTTGCCTACCTTATTATAATTTCCTAAAATTCCTTCATTCGCCCATTGATATTAATTAAGTGGAAATTTAAAAATGTAGAAAATAACGGGAAATGTGATAGATGGAAAATAGTAATGGTGCGAATGGCGTCTGTTATGACATAAAGTCGAGAAACGGACGTTAAACGCATTATTATTATTATTTTATTCATATTTGTTCATATATTAAAACTTTTCTAGCCTCTTAATATTTCATTTATTGTAACATATCTAAATTACAACGATACTCCATGTAGAAAGACAATGAAGGCAATCCTAACTCCTGTTAAAAAAAAACATTCTCCTAAAATGTGTTTTGAATTTTCCCAATACAAATAAAATGAAATTCCTAGAAAGTCGGAATTTTTTTTTAAATGTTAATTATTTTTATATTCCGTCGACTTCATATAATTACGAGTATATTATCCACCATAATTTTTTGCATTATCCTAGTAACCTTGTAGAATTTCAATTACAGGTATGTGCATTTTTTTTGCAAATAAATTTGTATTAATTTTAAAATAATAGCTTTATTGCCATTGCCGTTTATTTATCACTCATAATTATATGTTAAACAAAGCAAACTTTATCTGTAGCTCTAATATTCTAATGTTGATTAAAGTGTCTATCTAATCTTATATTGTCACTCTCTAAATTACAAAAAGCACATTTCTTAACCAAGGGGGCAGTGTAAAAAAAAGAAATAGACCAAGATCCCAGACCCGCCAGACCTGCGTCATTTCAGAACTGCTAAGATTGTACCATATTTAGTTAAAAACGTATGCCAATTTGCTAGCTTGAAATCGGGGCCCTTTTGGAGATAACAGGCTCTAAGGGTACATAAAACACGGGCTTACCTACGTACGCAATGATATTAATGCATGCATATAAGTGGAAGTGAGAGCATTAGATGATTTTTGTTTGTTTGACAGCTTCAGGAAATATAAGTTGTTTATTTGTTTCTATGAAATTTTTCTCTCTTAAATTCATGGATCGCACTCTGTGTGTAAACAAATAAAAAATATAATTTCATGAAGCTGTCAAAACAAAATCTCTAATGCTCTCACTCGCACTCATATCCATGCATACTACCATTGCGTACGTAGGTAAGCACGTGTTTTATGTATCTTAAGAACCTGTTAGTTCTAAAAGGTCCCCGCTTTCAAGCTACAAATTGGCAAACGTTTTTAACTAAATATTGTAGATTTACTAATAATATCTTAGGTCTGACGGGTCTGAGATCTTGATATATAATAAGGTTTTGTAAAACCTTTCTGTAAGTCTCCATCAATGATCTTGTGAAAAGACTGTTTTTCATTTATATTTTTGTAATGAATCGCCACTGCTAATATGAGATCTTGGTTGTGTTGACAGTTCATTCTTATCTTAATTAAAATATAAATGATAGGTGTAGTCTGGCCATTATATGACTCAACTTTCAACGCGAATTATTACTTGTAAGTTAATTTTCACCTTCACCTTGAACTCAATATTAATTATTTACCTTTTGTATACGTAATACTAATAATCTTATTACCGGTTTGAAGTCAAATATTACTACAGGTTATTTTTGCTAGGGGCGACCAATATGCCGATTGCGATTTACTGGTCGGTTTGTGACAGGTGTATTAACTGAACACCTTTTATATTCTAAATTTAGAAACGAACATTTTTAGGATGATTACGAAGAATAATTACTTTTTTACGGCCTGCTAACTGCTTCCACGCTAGCGCTGTTTATATACGGTCTTCAGCCGTGTTCTGGAACATTCCACGACATTCTTGAAGCTTCAGGAGCTAGAAAATCATCCTTACTTAATATTCTTACAGGATTTCAATAAGTATTGGAACAAAGCTGTTCATTGTCACTGACACTGACTGACTACCTGCCTTCCACGCTAGCGCTGTTTATATAAGTTCTTCAACCGCTTTCTGCAACATTCTTCGGTGTTCTAGAATGCTTCTATGCGGTATAACAATGTGCGTATTGTTGTCTATGCGTTTCGGATAACAATGCGAGTATTGTTGTCTGCGCGGTTCTGACAACAATGCACTGCGTCTCGTTACAGTATATTTTATTTTGTATATTTACGTATGATGTGCATTACACAAACCAAGTCCGAGTATTTTTGCGTTGGTAATCTTGCGGGTAAATTGAATAGTTTACCCAAAAGCAGTGACCACGACAAAAAAGTTTATGGGTGCAAACGTTTCGCATGCAAGCGGAGTAGATCTTTTCACACCTGAAATTTGTTTCAATTTCCGCCATATTTTTGGGCACTTTTCAATTTGAGTGAAAGTGATTAATTTTGAAATACGTAAATAGTAATTAAATATTATTTAACGAAGGGATACAGCGCTGTAGAAAAGTATTTCACTTCTTTAGAAGATACATTTTTTTGACAATATTGTCGATTAATGTCAGATAGAATTTAAAAGTGCAGCTCAAAACTTTTGAATCCGTGATTAAAACCATGGCGACGACACTCGCGCCTGAAAAGAATAGAAAAGCTCTATAAACCGACTAATGTTGCCATTAATCGACTATTCCTCATGTAAGTAGTTTTCTCTGGTGTAAATATTTTTCTATGATATATACTCTATACCAGGCCTGGGCAAATGGCGGCCCGCAGGCCGGATCCGGCCCGCAGCGCAATTTTGTCCGGCCCGCGAAGAATTTCAGAAAATTTTAGAAAAATAGTAGCGGAAATAAAATGCGGGAACTTTTTTTTTTGCTCTCCAAATGCGGAAATAGAATGTGAGGACTTTTATTTTTTTTGCTCTCCAAATGCGGAAATTGAATGTGAGGATCTTTTTTTCTGCAAACTTTTGGCCCGCGGTGAAATTTTCGTCAGCCATCCGGCCCGCGGTCAAATTTTCAACAGCTATGTGGCCCGCCGATCAAAAGAGTTGCCCGCCCCTGCTCTATACGATTTTAAATTAATTTAATTGGATAATAATTTATGAATGTGTTTTATTACAAAAAATGCTAACTAGTAGTTAATATTTTTGCAATTTTTATAAACAGAATATAAAAATAACCTGTTTGGGATTTAGGGGATATAGGAGTTCTTTGAGCAGTTGGACTTACCTTGATATTATAAAAAGGAATTTTGTTGTCATTAAAATTTTTGATAATATTTTAGAATTGCTTAAAACACCGTAATTTTGTACAAAATATTTAATAAAAACTAACCTGTAGCGTAAGTTGGATCAAACAAAACACATTTACAACATTTCATTAAAATCGGTTTAGTGGTTTCGGAGATTTGCGCGGACGAACTTCGTGACACGATATTTTTATATATCTTTATATATAAAAATTACGCGTCACGTTGTTTGTCCGCGATGAACTCCTAAACTACTGAACCGATTTTAAGTTTGATTTGCACACCGTGTACAATTCGACCCAACTTGAAAGATAGGATAGCTTACATTTCAATTTATAGTCGCAATATTATTTTATTGCAAATTATTTGTCTATTCCTTGATAGTCATAATTATCTGTTAGCTCCAAAGGATTCTAACAGATGGCGATACCTGTTGACTGGATTGAGTGAATATTCAATAGATGGCGCAACGTTTCATATAAGCTACAATTCAATAGCATTCGAGCACGACGGCGCAGCCGGCTGTTAGCTCCAAAGGATTCTAACAGATGGCGATACCTGTTGACTGGATTGAGTGAATATTCAATAGATGGCGCAACGTTTCATATAAGCTACAATTCAATAGCAAGTGTTTTAAAGACCAGTTATCCACGAATACTTTACGCTATTTTTTTCGAGCACGACGGCGCAGCCGGAGTGCTCGACATACACACATATACGCCCATGTATATTTTAAAATAGCTAGCAATTAATAAAATAGATAGACAGATGTTCCAATTAAATTGTTTTATTATTTCACTTTATACGTAGCGACGCACGTACAGGGCCGCTAGTAAAAACATAAAAATTACTTATTATTGTTATAAAGCTTTATTTTAACAAAAATTAAAAAAGTGCTCGATGGTTTTCGTCTTCTTCTACCTTATTTTTCACGCTACCGACTGTTTTAGTCGCAAAATATTTAAATCTTTAGCTGGAAATTTTTAAAAGACATGTGAATATTTTTAATTACAATATAGTTCTAAACAGTAGTTAAATTTCATTTGATCATAAAATTAATGTTTATATATTTTGTATTTTATTATACCTGTTCTAATATTATTATATCAAAAAAAAAAAACATTTAACATTAAATTTAACGACTTCTTTGTTACAAATTAAGTTGATATTAACTTTTGATGTTACGAATGTTATAATTTAAAAAAATACACGAATTGTTTAGATAAACTTCCTTTGTTTTAAGGGCCTGCCAGAATCTGTCACGCTGTTTTGTACCACTTGTGCAGAAAAAATTTTTAAAAATTTTTTGGTCTATCCTTTCTGATCACCCGAAATATTAATAAACAAAATTTGGACCACTTTTCAATGAGAAACACACTAGGTATCAAGTATTACAAAAATTTAAGAGAAAATTACAAAAATATTTGAAAACTCCAATGTGTTTAGCAGTGAGATTTTTTTTATAAATACAGTACAGACTCGATAATCTGAAATTTGGTAGTCCGGATTCTTTGGTAATTCGGTTAATCGCATGACAGTATTATAGTATACTTTGTAATCCGGATTTCTGCAATTTCGGTAACCCGAACGCTCTGGTTATGTCAGCATTTTTTGAGTTGGAACTGTTGGCCGCTGGTATGTTATAATCAGGTATTGTTTTTAAACAGTGATAGAATTTTTGACAAAAAAAAATGGCGTCCCATAAACGACCACGCTATCATTGCATGTAAAAGATGAAAAACCTGAATCAATGTGATGTATTATAACCATTGCTAACTGCTGAGTACCTATAATTTATTCAGGCTTTTTATACGTATAGTACAAAATCCCTATTTGACTCGATCTTCACCCATCTAGTTTTCTAATGCAATTTTAATTTTGACAATATAATGTATACATAGTTTAGTGTTCTTAATTATATTTTATATAAATAATCACTTTTTCTGTTGCTTTGTAAATGATTTATATTACTCATAATAAACCGATTTTTTTATTAATCGGGATCATCTGTTTTCATTAGTTCGGATTATCGAATCTGTACTGTACTCGTGTCACTTTATATTTTCTTCCTTGGAATATATGGAATACACTAAACTAAAAATACATGTCCTGTTTTATTTTTTCAATTATTAACAGAAAACTCAAGGTTTACTTGCTGATATGAATAAATATTTCCATAGCGGAAGTTTGGTATTTAAATTTGCTTTGAAAATGAGTTAGTTTTAACTGAAAGAGTTGTAAATTGTTTAAAAAAGAATGATTTATGTTGACTAAGCTTAATAGGGTTAAGAAAAAAATTAAATATATACTTTTTTTCTCTCAATTATATAATATATTATTTAAGCCTATCTTCGCCAAGGAGCTGGTGTTGATTTGAAATAATAAAGCTCATAACCTTTTTTGCTTCGGCGTAGCTCCTTTATTCAAAGAGTGTACTCTAATTTCAAAAAACTAATTTATATGTTATGGTGATACAAAAGAAACGGTTTGTAAGAAATAGGTGGCTGTGCTCTAAAATTTTCAAAGAAAGTTAAAATGCGGTTATTATTGAAAGGTCGCTACCAGAAATTTCAGATTTTGCAGTGTGCATCCTGATTTAATAATGGCTAAGGTACGAATACTTTGTATAACTTGATTTGCATTGAATAATGTTTTATACTTTTCCATAAATGATTAAAAAAAACTCAATGCAATTATTATTAACATAAATGTATTAATAATATTTACTTTAAGCTGTATTTAACAAATCAAAAATTCGCATTTCTTGTGACTAAAGCAACTTTTATATAAATATAAGAACAGGCAAAGCAGGTTTATATATTTAAAAAACCTCATTTATATAATATATAAAAAAATGTGAACAACTTGCCTTAAAAATACCTATTTCTTAAGAACTTTTAAATATTGCTAATTATTTTTTTTTTGTCAAGGATATGATTATACAAAAATAGACGTCGATAAAAAAAAAATAAAATTATTTATCAAGAATATTAATAGTTCAACTTTTGCGACCAACTTTTTTCTTCGATTCTTTGATGGAATCTTGCAAAACGGATAAAAAGTAGTCTAATTATTATCTATTTAATGACTATACCTACTTTTTCACTTCTATGAATCCTCTCCAAAAAATCAAGAGATGCATAGTTTTATTTGTTTATCTTAAACAATAATAATATTTTCCATTTTAGCTTCTGTAATATTAATTTTAAATAATTATAAAATAATGGGAATGCAGCTACATATAATAATTCTTTTCTTTTTAATGCTTACGTTTCGTCAGTAATTTATATTGTTTTGAATTTTTTAAATTTGACATAATAAAAAAAAAGAAGATTTTTCTAAAGTTGAAAATAAATATAATTTTATGTTAAACTTTATTTACTAATATTAAAATTTGTTTTTGAGTTTTGAAAAAATCAGAAATACTGACAAAACGTAAGCAATAAAAAGAAAAGAATTATATGTGTCCGCATTCCCACTATTTATAATTATTTAAATTATGTCATGACAGATGCCATTCGCACCATTACTATTTTCCATCAATCACACTTCCCGCTATTTTCTAGATTTTTTTAAACTTCCACTTAATTAATAGTAATAGGCGAATGACGGAATTTTAGGACATTAGTATAAGGTAGACAAATTTTGAGCATAGGAGTTTGACATATAATCGGCCATGGACTTGAATAAGGAACCATCTCGATATTTATCTGATTTATCTGGAATTATTGAGGGAAACCATGGAAAACCTCGACAAGATGGCCAGTACAGGAATTACCGTTTCTCGGCGAGAGGTAGTAGGAAGAAGTCCTAGTCACACATCTGCCCTTGCCGGAATTCGAACCCGGTACATCTCAAATGCGAGTCTAGTGCTCTCACCGCTAATTATCTTGAACAATAAATTAACAGTAAAAAATGAAAGTATTCTTTGTCAGAAACGAATTTATAAAATATGATGTGTTTTAGTAATTTATTCTAAATAAGTAGTTAGATACATTATTTTGCAACATCAAGCAAGAATTGTTATGTAAAACAAAACCAGCTGTGTTGTCATCTGTGAACTAATATGGGAATAAGTATAATAAATGAGTGACAAGCAAACCATCAGGGATGACCTGCATGTCCATCACGGCTTTAAATTCGATGCGACTTTTTAAGGTCAATAACAACAGGAGTTAAGTAACCGATCAATATCTTCAATTTATTATTCATATAACGCACTTTCGGCATCAATTGTAAGGCAGAAAATCTAACGATAGGTATTTGGAAAAAATTCCGTGGCATAAGGATCGAAAATGAGAAATTCTGAAATTTTTTAAACTTGCATTTAATACTGACGTTTCGATACGCTTTGCATCATCTTCAGAGTTTTCAAATGCTGTCACATGTTATCAGTATATGATACAAAGCGTATCGAAACGTCAGTATTAAATGCAAGTTTAAAAAATTTCAGTATTGCTTCATTTTCGATCCTTATGCCACAGAATTTTTTTCAAATACCTATCATTAATTTCAATGAATCACAGTTATTCTATTTATTGAATAGAGTCAAATTCAGAAAATCTAACATTTACGCATTGGTGGGATTACACGCACTGATGCGGAAAGTACGTATGTTCGGGCGTTAGTAAAGCAAAAACAACCAATCAACTTTTGTTAAGATGTCGTTTCCATAGCAACCCTATTACATTTTAGCTTATAGTCGCGAACAACTGGCATTCGTGTTTTTACGTATATATATAACGTCAAAGCTTCTTGCTTGAAATTTATCTGTGTTTTTATGTAATTAATAAGTAATTAATTAATCTATGTATTTTATAAGCGTGCTTACGACCGAAGTATGAAGAATAGTATACATCACATTGGCCGAAAGTTTGATATCTTGCCCTTCGCGCCATGACGCCTTAGGCGCGCACACTTGTCAGCCATAGACCTGCCTGACAAGTGTGCGCGATTTTGAAAAGATAAAAATAAAAATAATTATACCAATTTGATTGAACTTCAAAAAATCAATCGCAAAAAACGATAAAATATTCACATTTTAATTCACAAAAAATTATACACCGTTTAGGTAACCACTAAAAAGCGGCAGGCAAAATATTCAAATAAAAAATTATTTTGACGTGATAACGTCTAATAAATTGATGAATCACCAATATTATGATGAATCACCAATATTATAAATTGATAAAACACCGGCTGCATGTACGAAAAAGTGTAACGTAACGTTCCTAACGTTCGTAACGCGTAACGCATAACGCATAACGCGTAACGTTCCGCCTGACCCTGTGCGTGCTTTTTGCTAATTTCTCGCTCAATTTAAATCAGATCGGTTTGAAACCAGTCTTAAACGAAAGAGGAGAACATTTTACATAGATTTCGTATAACAGAATTTGCCTAAACAGTTTTTTTATACAAATTTATATAGAAAAATAGCTGTATAAATGCAATGTTGTCTAATGCATGGCGCGACGCGGTCGGTTGTCTTTGTTTGCCGTACATGGAAATTAGAAGCAAACGTATGTCTTGTCTTAACATGAAAACGGCTGCATTTCTAATGTTTAATTCAATTTTTTGACATTAGTATATTGTGAAATGCAAAGCCTTCTAAGTTAAGTATTGGAATAACTAATTATTATTAGAACATAATACTTTGTAAGTTGCAAACGTCACTTTTGACATTTCTTATCATTCCGACACCAATGATAAGCGGATTGAAACCAAATTTTGGGAGGTTTAGGTTATGTATTACGGAATACGTTATCACGTAAAACTATCGTCCGTAAACCGACTTTACAGACAGCCAATTTTTTTGTTATAATTTTAAATTCCTGGTGACCTCGAGAATTAATGGAATACATTTTAAATTTAACTAATGCATTATATAAAAATCATATTATTAAAAAAATTGAGATTGGTATCAAATATTTCAGTAAGAGCGACGACAGTGTATCAGTTCGTTCCATCAAAATAACTTCCGCATGAACGTACCAATTTGAATAATTTATTAAAGGTAGGATGCAGGGCCGGACGGCGGGCATAGCTTTTTTGGGGCCCTGGGCCAGACTTCATCATTGAAGACCCAATGATGAGATCTGAAAGTGTATATGCCTTATTTTTCAAATGACAGCATATTATATATTTTTGACATTTTCGAAATCACCATTTTTTTCTCTATAAATTCCTAAAGGTACAAGGTACAAGGTTACATAAGAAAATATTCGAGAAAAACACTTTATTAATTCAATACACCAGTAATAATAATAATTATCATAAACGCTTTTCTTGAATATTTTTTTATGTAATTTTATGAAAATTTTCTACGAATTATAGAAGAAAATGGAAATTTTGAAAATGTAAAAATAAACATATGTTGTCATTTCAAAAAATTGGTTGTCTGTAAAGTCAGTTTACGGACGATAGTTTTACGTGATAACGTATTCCGTAATACATAACCTAAACCTCCCAAAATTTGGTTTCAATCCGCTTATCCTTGGTGTCGGAATGATAAGAAATGTCAAAAGTGACGTTTGCAACTGTCAAAGTATTATGTTCTAATAATAATTAGTTATTCCAATAGTTAACTTAGAAGGCGTTGCATTTCACAAAATACTAATGTCAAAAAATTGAATTAAACATTAGAAATGCAGCCGTTTTCATGTTAAGACAAGACATACGTTATTTTCTAATTTCCATGTACGGCAAACAAAGACGACCGACCGCGTCGCGCCATGCATTAGACAACATTGCATTTATACAGCTATTTTTCTATATAAATTTGTATAAAAAAACTGTTTAGGCAAATTCTGTTATACGAAATCTATGTGAAATGTTCTCCTCTTTCGTTTAAGACTGGTTTCAAACCGATCTGATTTAAATTGAGCGAGAAATTAGCAAACACAGGGTCAGGCGGAACGTTACGCGTTACGCGTTACGAACGTTAGGAACGTTACGCGTTAGGAACGTTACACTTTTTCGTGCATGCAGCCGGTGTTTTATCAATTTATAAGATTGGTGATTCATCAATTTATAAGACGTTATCACGTCAAAAAAAAATGCATGTACATTTCCAGTTAAGTGTGAAATACAAAAAAATATTCCTTAACAATTTCCGGTAGTCAATTTTGAGTTGAACAAAACATTTTTTAAGCCTTTTTTGTAGAAGTAGGATACACGAATTATTCACTGGTACCACTTTCGGTAAACACACATTATTAGATATATAGATCTAGGATTTAGTTTTTTTATACTTTGCGGTGAAAATTTGTCAAATTTAATATTAATATCTGGTTATTATTAACAATGGGGTGTTATGCGACTCTGCTTTTTTATCATGACTTGTTTAACTGCTAATCTGGAGATGTAAAAAGGATAACTTCTAACCGTGACATTATTTAAATCAAAATAGACCTTAAATCATTGTTTTAACGAAAACGAATGTTGCATCATGAATAGCTGTGAAAATACATCATATAAGGCAATTTCAAAATATTTTACAGAATTTCTTGAAACGTGACAGGTTAAAAGTTTTTATGTTTACAATTTTTATTCTTCAATTACGTGATACCTTGATATACCTATACGAAATATGCAGACGTGATAAAACTTAAAATAAAATAACACGAAAATATTTAATTCAAGTAAAACAGAGTCGGTTGAAATAAAATAATAAAAAATAGTTTAAAAAAACTAAAAAACACGCTTTTATAGCACATCGAACTAAAAAGTGACAAATAATTCTTAATATAAGCAGAAAATATCGAGCGCCTCACGCTTTTTCCACAATAATACTAATATTTTTTAAAAGTGAATTTTGACCTAAATTAGTAGGTACTGTTCCCCACTTGTGGAGTTGGCAAAATCTGAAATTTAATTAATTATTTTTACGTGCTCATTAATATTAATGTAAAACACGACCTCTAATTAATTATCATTAAAATTTTACGCGTAATTTGATATAAAGCTATAAAAAATTTTGATTTTTATGTTATAATATTATACATAGATTTTAACAATAATTTCTAGTCCAACCTTGAATAAAAATTAGAAAGCCATCGTTGCCTATGTTTTTATAACCGACTTGAAAAAGAGCAAGTTATATGATATATGCGTTTTTCGAAGGGTTAATCAATTTGAAAAATGTTGACGCCATTTCGTTCAGAATGTTTCAGGATTAGTACAAATCTTGTAAAAATAATAATAATCCGCCGATTTCCCTCAAAAACAAGAGGGCTCTTCATATTTGCATGTCAAACGTCCTTCCAAAATTTAGTTTCAATCCATTCCTCCGTTTGACCTGTATCGTGTTCACAAACAGACGCACAGACTTTTTCCAAAAATATGATTTTGAATTCGAGGGACGAAAAAATATTGTAAAATTTTGAAAAGTGAATTTTGACCTAATTTAGTATCACGTGGTTTTGGGATGGTAAAAAGTATCGGTTCTTCGTGTATTTTGACGTGATAACGTCTTATAAATTGATGAAACACCGGATGCACGCACGAAAAAGAGTAACGTTCCGCAAGCGAGAGCGCGATATAAGCGATAGTCTCTCTCTTCTCGCGTGACGTCAGAGAGTAGTGTGCGTTCAACATTTTTTTTGGCTGTTCCAGCGAAAGCTACATCTGACAGATGGCCAGATAAATTATACGGTTTGTTCACAAATATATAATATATATACATTATTTTAAATGTCTTTTATAATTGCTTAAAAATATGTATTTTGCTTTGGTTGATCAAATTATTAGTCGGTAAAAATATAGTTTGACAGCTACTAAAATTTAGGTTATGTATTATTAAATATGATATTCGAGCGAAATACGTTATCACGTAAAACTATCGTCCGTAAACCGACTTTACAGACAACCAATTTTTTTATTTATCTTTTTTTTATTACATAGTCAGCGGTTGTTAAAAAGCAATGCAAATAGATTTTAAAATTATTAAGATAATAACAGTATGTCAATAGGTTTTTTTTTTCATTTTATAAATTTTGGTAATTTACTAAGGTCAGTGTCAAGGCCAATTGTAACGATCGTGTCAATTTAAGAATATAAATTAAGGTTGAATTACGTAATGATAATTGTTAATTCAAATTCAAATTATTGAACAAAAAAAAATAGAGATTATACTTTTTTTAATAATTGCTATACCTACCTGATTTTAAAATACACGTGCGAATTAACATAAAATTACTTTATCAGATATTTACCGAGCGGGGTGGCGTAGTGGTGAGAGCACTAGACTGGCATTCGGGAGGTACCGGGTTCGAATCCCGGCGGAGGCAGATGTGGCAGGGACTTTTTCCTGCAGCATCTCGCCGAGAAACGGTAATTCCTGTACCGGCCATCTTGTTGAGGTTTTCCCTCAATAATTCCAGATAGATAAATATCGAGATGGTTCCTTATTCAAGGCCATGGCCGATTACCTGTCAAAATTTGCCTACCTTATCCTAATGTCCTAAAATTCCTTCGTTCACCCATTGCTACACATTATTACGATGTTTCCAACAGCTGTAGAAATTCTAGGACAAATAGGTTATATATTTAATGGTATGAAACAATACAAGTTATAATCAAACATTTCGAAAATAACTAAGTATACTTTTTATATAATATAGTGAATTTCATTTTAAAACGCAATATAATATACATGAGTTTTGTTGACATTATAGCTATGGAAATCATTAATTTATTACGGAAAATCGTTCCAAATGAAACGCATCATAAACCGAGCGTCGTATACAGTATGTAAACACGTAAGGTGCACATAGGGAAATTAACATGGAGAAAAAATGACTGGATCAGAGTGAGCCTTGAAATCTTGTTTTTCAATTTGACATATAATATTCTTTTGCAAAATGAATATGTATACTAGCGAAGAAAATATTCAAATGATTACAACATAATCGGACTTTTTTTATTAATGGGACATTAAATTCCCAAAAATACTTAAATATGGTGCAAGATCAAATATCTCCGCCTATTCGTGTTGAACCTAAAGACATTAGGTCACTGATTTAACAACGCGCATACGTCATACCAGTCAGACAATTTTTGAATGAAATGTTTCCAAACAGATGGATTTGTTTTTTTGTTTTATTTTTGTACAAAAAAATTAAAATAATGATTTATAAGAGCTTTTTATTATTAAAAAAGCCCGGTAAAATAAAAGTAAATCAAAATAAAATAGAAATACTCAAAATTACCACGATAATTTAATAGAAATAACAATTAATGCAGTCATGGCTAACTCTGATCCAAGTATTTTTTCCCAATGCTAATTTCCCTATGTGCACCTTACGTGTTTACATACTGTATATATTTTATGCCTAACGATTTTGTGCAAAGCATTAATGTTTTCCATAAGCTACTATATCAACAAAACTCATGTACCTATATCAGAAGATAATAAGTTCACGGTCAAGAATGATTGTGTAAGCTGGCGTCTGCAAAATAATAATAGGTACACGTAAAGTCAAGGTCAACAGGTTAGGCAGCCATGTAAAATGGCCACATTTTTAACAACACGCGTATTTTAGCTTGACATGTGTGTTATGTCTGTAGTATGTATGTAAAAAATCTTACTATTCGATTTTCAGCCACTTCTAAATGTTTACTTGACGTGAAAATTTCCACACGCATGTAGTTTTGATGACAATGCAATATAGCAAAATAGCGCTTAAAAAGTTTTTAATTTCAATGTCTTTTTATAAAATTAGCGAATTTTTCTAAAACCGATTTTTGTATGACAATCCAAGCATCTTGTAGATCTTTTGGAATTAAAATATTATTATTCAAATCTTTGATTAACGTCTGATTAGAACTCTTCAGTAAATAAAATTATCGACCAATTTTTCAGACAATATATTAACAAAAAATATAATTAATACATTAACGTTCCAATCCGGATTTGGATCTTCTTCAGAACGGATCTTAGAAATAATTAATATTTAATTTATAATTCGCTTTATATAAAATTCTTTTAAATTAATTATTTTGAAATAATTTTATATAAAGCGAATTAGAAATTAAATATTAATTATTTTGACGTGATAACGTCTTATAAATTAATGAATCACCAATCTTATAAATTGATAAAACACCGGCTGCATGCACAAAAAAGTGTAACGTTCCTAAATCCTAACGTTCCTAACGTTCGTAACGCGTAACGTTCCGCCTGACCCTGTGCGTGCTTTTTGCTAATTTCTCGCTCAATTTAAATCAGAATGGTTTGAAACCAGTCTTAAACGAAAGAGGAGAACATTTTACATAGATTTCGTATAACAGAATTTGCCTTAACAGTTTTTTTATACAAATTTATATAGAAAAATAGCTGTATAAATGCAATGTTGTCTAACTCTAATGCATGGCGCGACACGGTCGGTCGTCTTTGTTTGCCGTACATGGAAATTAGAAAATAACGTATGTCTTGTCTTAACATGAAAACGGTTGCATTTCTAATGTTTAATTCAATTTTTTGGCATTAGTATTTTGTGAAATGCAACGCTTTCTAAGTTAAGTATTGGAATAACTAATTATTATTAGAACATAATACTTTGACAGTTGCAAACGTCACTTTTGACATTTCTTATCATTCCGACACCAAGGATAAGCGGATTGAAACCAAATTTTGGGAGGTTTAGGTTATGTATTACGGAATACGTTATCACGTAAAACTATCGTCCGTAAACCGACTTTACAGACAACCAATTTTTTTTTTTATATTTTTTAAATCCGTTCTGCAGAAAATCCAAATCTGGATCGAAACGTTATTGTATTAATTATATTTTTTGTTAATATATTGTCTTAAAAATTGGTCGATAATTTTATTTATTGAAGAGTTCTAATCAGACGTTTATCAAAGATTTGATTATTATTATTATTAAAAAAATTGTTTCTTAAAATTATCAAAGACTAAAAAATTAAAAAATGAATTTAGTTTAAAAAATATCTAAAAAACGCGATAATAAATATTTGAACGTACTAAAACGTATAGAAAATTTTCTTTGTCTTCTGTATAACGTTTAGAAACGTGGGGGGGGGCTCTATGAATTATGTAATAAGTAGGTATTGTTGCATTCAATTTTATTTAATTATTTACTTTTTATTTAGTTACTAGAATTTCGTTAGTTGACAGGGCTAAATTTAGTAGATGACGGGGCAAAACTGAGTTACAGGGTGAAACTTTGTTACAGGGCGATATTTAGTTATTGGAATTTCTTTAGTTGACAGGGCGGAATTTAGTTACTAGAATTTCGTTTAAAATGTTTCACATCTACCGGGCGTCCCTCGACGGCTTACATTTTTTTGATATCAAATTGAAATACAGTCGAACCTAGATAAGCAAGAGTAGGCTAAGAGCTGGCTACGGAGAAAATGGGTGACTCGGTGCAGAGCTAAAAATTTGCAGAATAAAAGGAGATTGTACAAGTAAGTAGGGAAAAAATTGCCAGAATAAAATTAAATAAATTAGTAAAATTACGTTGTATAACAACGTAATTATATTAATTTATTTAATTTTATTTCTATCAAAATGTCATTAATAATTTTGAATATTTATCGAAAGTAATTATTATATCATGTTTGAATTTTCCGTATGCCCTTATAACCATATAATGTACAATATATATAATATATAATCTAGTTTTGAATTACAGAATAAGTATAGAAATTGCCAGAAGTGCACTGATTTTTCTCAACATTAGCGCCTTCTGGCGGCTCTTTATCTTCCGCCTAGGCTTCTGGCAATTTTTTCCCTACTTACTTGTACTATCTCCTATTATTCTGCAAATTTTCAGCTCTGCACCGAGTCACCCATTTTCTCCGTAGCCAGCTCTCCGTCTAAAGTTCAAGGGATCGCGATCTCTTTTTCGCTTATGTACAAGAGCGGCATTTCTAACTTATAAAAAACTATACGAAGACAATGTTACTTCAGTTATTTAGGACTCATTGTTAAATTTCGTATAGAACTATTAATACGTTCGACTATCGCTTATAGATGTACAGGCAAGTAGTAGTCTCAGTTATAGAGGTCCATGTGTGAAAAACGTCTTTCTCTTATAGAGGTTTCTGTTTCTCATTTATAGAGGTTTTAGAGGGTTACAAAGACGGTACCTGGCAATTTCTCTGACTCAGAGAGTTTTCTCGCTTATACCTGGTTTTCACTCACTCACGTTCGGCGGGACTTGCCGAATTACCGTAATAAGAAAAATGTTGGCATGAATATTTAATAAAAAACGAAATGCTACTGCCGGGACTCGAACAGGCAGTTTCGGGTTCGAATGTTACCAGAAAATAATCCTTCGCCTTGTATTATAGACTTTGAATCCAAATGTATTGTACTCAAAATGTGCAAATACTTACTGATCATTTTGAGTCTTTGATAAATAAAATAAATATTTGTTCGATTGTGACTAATATTAGCTGTCGAATATTACCAAAACTAAAAAAAAGATTAAATTGTTTGGTTAAGCTTCATTTCGTTTCAGCTTCGTTATTATTGACCAAATATTTGTTTTTAACAAATAAATATTTTTTTGTCTTGTTCAAAATAACTCAATAAATATTTGTTTTCATGTATAGTCTGTTTAGAATTGAAAATTATGGAATTTCCATTTGTTATTTTCGAGCGGAACGTAGGAGTGATCAAGGGCGTAGATATTTTTTTTCTGGGAGGGAGGGGTAAAGCAAAAAACAATTTTTTTTTAAGTTTTATTAATATCACAAGAATACTCACGAAGGAAGGTATCAAGCAAAATATTAATACCCAAATTAATTTTACAAATTCCTTTTCAAAAAGTATTACTAAAAATTATTTTCTAGCAGTTAGATCATACTTTTTTGTTTGCTTAGGTATTTTTTATTTGTTCCTCTAGGTATATATAATGTATTTAGCCGAAAGTTCCAATACTTTTGTCGCTACCGAGTTTAATCACAATTGCGCGCAGAGCCGCGGGAAGAAGCTAGTATCTAAATAAACGTCTGCTTTTGTTGAGAAAATAGCATTGTGTACGCTGGAAACGCCAACTGCGATGTAACGATTATAATTTTATCAATTAAAGTATTTAATTTTATAAAGTCTTTAATGTTTTGGTATCAAAATGGCTCTGGTGTAATATTTGTGACCCCTTCTGATAAAAAAGATTTATTTCTAAATGGACCTGAATTTTAAATTGATTTATTTTTATTGTTATCAAATCTATTAGAACTAAAAACAATTCGAATACAATTTATTGTGAGAGTTAACTGAACTTTTTAGTGATAACCCACATCATAAAATATTAAACTAGTTTAATTCTTTTTTTTTTATTTTATTCCCTCCACAATTCACCTAATATTTTATATCACTGTTCATACATCAAAAGTTTTTCATTATTTCGAAGTCTCTTCATGTCTAGATGCAATGAGTAGCTTAAGAGGTGCTAATATATCATATCAACATACCAATGGCCATTACCAATGGCGTCGCTTGCGTTAATGTCGATTTTGACAGGAATTTTTTAATTAACCCAAGCTTTGTATATATACTTTAAGTTTAATTATTGAATTGAGTATCTTTTTGGTGTTTTTCATACTTCGTTTTTAGGATACGTACCTCAAAAGAAAAAAGGAGTCCTTATAGGATCACTTCGTTGTCCGTCTGTCTGTCAAGACCCTTTTTCTCAGGAGCGCTTGGAGGTATCAAGTTGAAATTAATATCAAATACTTAGGTCTGCAATCGTTTTAAGCTGTAAAAACATAAAAATTCTAAGTCAACGTAATCAAAAGATACGGCCGTTTATCTGTACTAATATTACAAAGCTGAAGAGTTTGTTTATAATATATTTGACATATAATATGGTATGGTGGTTGACCGGTGTCTGTATATATTGCAACGGATTACAAAATCCACATACTGTGAGAGTTATTTTTGTAATGAATTATACAGACGTTAGCTCAATTATTTCAAATAAATAAAATCGTAACTTATTCTGTAATTGAACAGTTTTAAAGATTCCTAGAGCAAATTTTCAGGTTTCATCACTTTTTTCTGTTTAAATTTTTTTGTACCTTTTTTCTACCTATACTAATATATAAAACTGAGGAGTTTGTTTGTTCGTTTGAGTGAACGCGCTAATCTCAGGAACTACAAGTTCGAATTTAAAATTTGTTGGATAGTCCTTATCGAGGTCCTTTTATCGAGTCCTTTTATTTTAGTCCTTTTATCGGGGAACGCTATAGGCCAAATAATATCACGCTACGACCAATAGGAGTGGAGCAACAATGATAAATGTAACTCAAAATTTGTCCGCCCGACAAAAACTTTTGAACGGTAACTCCGATCATCATGAAATTAAGTCACAACATTCATCTCGATAAACTAAGAGGAACGTGCGTACTCATGTACCTCCCCCCATTCGTTCTTTTGCACCCGGGTGAAACCGGGCGGGACCGCTAGTTTCTTATGTTTTGACACATTTTGAGGGAATCAATAGGGTTACATCACAAAATAATAGGGTACTCCTCGTTGACCTAGAATCATGAAATTTGATTAACCATAAGTTTGCTGATATGTCAAATGCGAGTGGATTATCGCCAATTTTGGACGTGTTGCATATTATATTTTTTTTTGTCTACGCTTGCGTCGAAAGTGTACTCTTCATTAATACTAAAATTTAAAATTGAAATCTGTGTTAAACAAACAATCATTTACGTGTTTCAATATTTTTAATTTCTTAGGCAAACATAATGACATAACAGATGACCATATTATAATTATAATTATTATTGCAAATTATTTCAATGTTATTTCTTATGAATAATGACAAGTTAATTTAACCAGTTTAAAAGAATTCAATTAAAAATATTAATTGTCAAACTTATGTAAGAAAGCAGTGTAAATTTATTTAAAATTTAATTGTAAAGTAATTGTTTTATTTAAGGTAGTACGAGCACCAAGGCAATTTTAAATAAAAGGCTTGATTTTTTTTTATATGAAGTTGGACTAAGTCTAAACCAATTCTGAAAATTTTAGGGGGGTTGCCTAATTTGTTAAATAAATAAATGGCTTCAAAAGTAGACATATTTAACATTGGCTTTATGGTAAAACGGTAGATGGATGATATGTTTTCATTTATCCAAAATTAGTCGGTGGAAATTAAAAAAAATATATTTAAATTAAAGTTGAAACCTTAATAAATGATTGAAAACAAAAAAAAAACCGTTGTGCCCGACTAATTAAAAAGATATTTAATTAAAAATAAAAATATCTTTTTAATTAGTCGGGCACAACGGGTTTTTTTTTTGTTTTCAATAATTTATTAATAAATTTAATTTAAATATTTTTTTTTTAATTTCCACCGACTAGTTTTGGAGAAATCAATGAAAACATATCATCCATCTACCGAAATATAAAAAAAATCAAGCTTTTTATTTAAAGTTGCCTTGGTGCTCGTAAGTAAGTATAGTATAAATTATGTTCAATCATTATTTAAACAACCAATCAAAATGGATTTTTTGTTAAAAGGCAAGACATACTGTCTCTTTCCGGTTTCGTACCAGGAGAAGTAGTCTGCTGTCCGTTATTTTTTTTGTTACTATATTTTTTGTACGTACTTTTTATAAAATAGCTGATTTTCACGTAATTTTCAAAACTTTTGACACTTAAATTTAGAGCAAGCTTTTAATTGCCGACAGCGCTCAATTTTTAGACTGGAAATAGTAGTGCAACAACTTTGCGCAACTTTACAACACTAGTGTTAAATGTTACATTTCATAACCGCTCTACAGGCATGAAACGTAGCTATATGATAGGCTGGTGTGCGAAAATATATTTTTAAAAATGTTTATTGGTCATTTTATACCAAAGTAAAAAAAAAGTATTTAATCCTAACGCTATTTTTTGGTTGTTTCAGGAAAAAAAGATATTTTGAAAGGAATATCAGGCAAATTTCAGTCCGGAGAACTAACAGCAATTATGGGCCCTTCAGGAGCTGGAAAATCATCCTTACTTAATATTCTTACAGGATTTCAGTAAGTATTGGAACAAAACTGATCATTGTCACTGACACTGACTGACTACCTGCCTTCCACGCTAGCGCTGTTTATATAAGTTCTTCAACCGCTTTCTGCAACATTCGGCGTTCTAGAAAGCTTCGGCATGCTTCCATGCGGTATAACAATGTGCGTATTGTTGTCTATGCGTTTTGGATAACAATGCGAGTATTGTTGTCTGCGCGGCTCTGACAACAATGCACTGTCACTGCCTTCAGTGGCGTCTCGTTACAGTATATTATCTCGTGCGTTCAACAAACCCTGGCCTCCTGAGAGTTGTAGACAGTAGAACGAATGTGTGTACAAACGACACTTTGAATGATGTTTTATTTAAGGTTGTTATAGAACTTAAATACTTTTTTAGCTAATTAAAAAACATATTCGCCAAATATTTTTTATTTTAATCAAAAACCTAAATACTAGTACGAGTGTAATAATAAAATTAGTGTCGTTTCCTTCTTCATCTATCATTGAAGTCTCCACTTTATCTATAGTAATTAATGCAGGCTTAAAGTTGCTCCCTCTTCTTGGTCTATGTCTATTAACTAGATACATAAACTATTAAAATGTGAAGCAACCTATGCAAATTTTGCATTTTTTTATATTAGTGGGCTGTTGTATTTAGTAGATTTACTGAAACACCGTGTATGGTTACTTTGATTTATATCAAAATATTTTTTTAACTAAGTAAAAAACATATTCGCCAAATATTTTTTTATTTTAATCAAAAACCTAAATACTAGTACGAGTGTAGATCAAGTAGGTGATAATAAAATTAGTGTTGTTTCCTTCTTCATCTATCATTGAAATCTCCACTCTATCTATAGTAATTAATGCAGGTCTCTCTTCCACTAACTTTATTAGTTTTACAACTATACACTTCACAAAAGGTTAATAAACAACACATAAATAAATTCTCAAGAGCAAACTGTAGATATAATACTCCACGTTTATAGGTGGCGGCCATTATTATTTTATCAGCCGAATAAATATTTATATAGCATCGAAATAAGACAGAATAGATTTACCTATACCTGCAGTAAACATAATTATATTTTGTGAATTGATTTATCGCTATTTATTCGGAGGAATAGCTATACCTAACTAGATACATAAACTATGAAAATGTGAAGCAGCAAATTTTGCATTTTTTTATATTAGTGGGCTGTTGTATTTAGTAGATTTACTGAAACACCGTGTATATGTGCATACTTGCACTATGCATATATATATTTCACTTTTTAACCTTTTTTGAGGACATAATTTGACAGAGGTAAAAGATATAATTATTTTAGGTGAAAAATCGCCTTGGAATTTGTATATTTCGGACGAAAAAATACAAATTAATTGTACATTCAACCTTTTGAGATCAATTCTATTAATTAAAAATTTTGTGAGGTGGATATTATTTCCTCAAGTTGGTATGTCATGACCAATGCTTGAATAAATTTGTCTCTTCAAAAAGTAGGTACTAACTAGTTTTTTTCTTTTTATTAAAAAGATCCCTTGAAATGGTTTGATTTATATCAAAATATTTTAGATGTGTACAAATATCTCTATTTTATTGATTCGGAATATTTTAGATATTTGTGGCTTATATGGTTTGATTTTTTCAATAAATTATATACCGGGCACAAATAATAAAACTGTATTAAATAAGAAGTTTTATTTTTACCGAGTGTGAACACAACATAATATCTGATCTTTAAGGCACGGTTTCGTGAGATTCAAAATTTTATGAAACGCTGCCAAAAAGGGTCCAGGAACCAAACCATGAGGAACCTCGCGAATACTTATAAAAACTATAATATAATACTTATAAATACTATAAAAACCGGTTGTACAGCATTATGCCGTGGTGGGTGAGAAGTATAGTGACTGCTTCGTACCCAATACGTCGTAGGTTCGATTTCGATGGCCGGCGTCATTATTTATTTCGGTTTTTTACAATTATTCCATGTTTCACCTATATTTTTTTTCAATTTTACCGTGTCAACTCCTCAAGTAAGGAATGGTACTAATTTAGGTCAAAATTTACTTTTCAAAATTTTAGCATATTTGTCCGTTTTAAAAGTCTAAAAAACATATTTTTGGAAAAACATCTGTTTTTTCTGTTTGTTTGTTTGTCTGTGTGCACGATACGGTTCAAACGGGTGATCGAATCGAAACCAGATTTTGGTAAGATGTTTGAAATGTAAATATGAATAGCCCTACCGTTTTTGTTGGGGAAAATCGGCACAAGCGCATTAGAGATATGTACTACAACGTTGTTTTTTCTATTATAATGGTATACTTGTCATGATTATTAATTATCCTGTTTATTACTGCAAGATGTTTTTAGGAAAGAAAATGTCTGGGTGTGGGTGTAGGTACACGTGCGTTTGTGTATAACCAGTTTTACTTATGTAGTGTGTAGTGTAAAATACTCACTCTTTTTTTGATTATATATTCGGGTAAAAAAATCATATGGTACTTCAAAATTGACTATTTTCGAGTGAGAAAGACAAAAATTTCGAAACACCTCTCGTCTAAAGTATCCGAAAATTATTACTAATACATGTACCTACTTTTTCTTTTTAAATATTTAAATATAGCTGTCTTTTCACTATTATTAACATAATTGGTATTGTTTTTTTTTTTGTCAAAAAACTTGCCACTATTTTTTGTTATCAAAACTGAAAAAAACCAGCTCCTAAATTCAATATTCAAGGTCAGTACTGACATCTAAGTCGGATGTTTAATTACAGACTTCAAAAATATGTTTTTTAGTAATTTTTATATTTTCATACGACAAAACAACAGCGCGACGCATAAATTAGTCACTTTAAAATATTCATATAAGAATTAAAGAGGTGATTTAGTAATTGAAAAACTATTCTTGAATATTTTATATGATTTGGGACATCACTTAAAGAGATTTTTTTTGAGAGGAATACAAAACTATTTTTTCATAATTTTAGAAGACATATTTTTAAAAAAAATTGGTAAAAATATGTGAAAATAAAGAATCGTCCCCCTATTTCAAAAACTAATGAACCTTAAATTTAAAAAAAATCAGGAAATATAACGCTTTACATAAATTGAAAACAAAATTATTTTTATTAAATTAAAAAGGCACCAACCCTTCAAGACGCGAGTTTTACTCGCGCTTGTCCGTCTTTTCTTAAATTAATAATTCATCTATTTTTAAGACCATCAACTATCAGTTGCAATACAAGGGCAGGGCTGGTAGGACGCTATTTTTAAAGCGGTTAAATTCCAAATCAAAGGCCAAGAATCACACTACAGATCCTACAGGCGCATTATTTGAAAAAAAAAGTTTTGACCGCTTGTAAAAGATTACGTAATTTATTTATTTTTAAATGTAAGGAACATGTTTTTCATTTTTTGCCTGTAGGGTTTGTTGTGTGATTCTCGAAAAAATAGCATCAGGCGAGTCATAATCCTTTTTAGGCGAGGGCAAGGGATTTGAGATAAAGATTTCAGGGGGTATTTGTAGGTAGTGTGGGAAATCCACCTATTTCGAACCGCTGCATCTGCATTTTGAAACTGACCTGGTAATGACTCCAAATCTAATGAAGCACTATTACGCAATACAATATAAATTCGTAGCTATTTTTGTAAAAGGCTATCAGAACTTATTGAAACGACAAGTCAGGCCAAACACCATTAAAAAAAAATTGGTTGTCTGTAAAGTCGGTTTACGGATGATAGTTTTACGTGATAACGTATTCCGTAATACATAACCTAAACCTCCCAAAATTTGGTTTCAATCCGCTTATCCTTGGTGTCGGAATGATAAGAAATGTCAAAAGTGACGTTTGCAACTGTCAAAGTATTATGTTCTAATAATAATTAGTTATTCCAATAGTTAACTTAGAAGGCGTTGCACTTCACAAAATACTAATGTCAAAAAATTGAATTAAACATTAGAAATGCAGCTGTTTTCATGTTAAGACAAGACATACGTTAATTTCTAATTTCCATGTACGGCAAACAAAGACGACCGACCGCGTCGCGTCATGCATTAGATGATTAGACAACATTGCATTTATACAGCTATTTTTCTATATAAATTTGTATAAAAAAACTGTTTAGGCAAATTCTGTTATACGAAATCTATGTAAAATGTTCTCCTCTTTCGTTTAAGACTGGTTTCAAACCGATCTGATTTAAATTGAGCGAGAAATTAGCAAAAAGCACGCACAGGGTCAGGCGGAACGTTACGCGTTACGAACGTTAGGAACGTTACGCGTTAGGAACGTTACGCGTTAGGAACGTTACGCGTTACGAACGTTAGGAACGTTACGACCGTTACACTTTTTCGTGCATGCAGCCGGTGTTTTATCAATTTATAAGATTGGTGATTCATCAATTTATAAGACGTTATCACGTCAAAAAAAACTTATTGAAATGTGAACGTTATCCCTTATTGTAATACATATTGTAATTGTTTAATTTGAGAATTGTGTTAATCATTTTACCTGATTTTGAAATTTCCTACAGTAGCATCTACTCAATAAAACATTTTCTGTGCGCCAATAATATTTAACCTCACATTTGCACATGTAGTTTAATAAATATTTATTTTTTTTTCAAGGACAACTGGAGTAAACGGTCGCATAACATCTGTAACAACTGCAATGGGGTCTGACACCGTAAAAACGAGCAATAGTGGAATAGATGAATACCGAAAGGAGTCCTGCTATATTTTGCAGGATGACCAACTCTCTCCATTGTTCACTGTACAAGAAATCATGATGTTGTCAACAAATTTAAAATTAGGGACAAGTCTTTGTCCCAGGACTAAACAAATGCTCGTAAGTTAAAATAAGAAAAAATTCGCAGGTTTGTGGACAATAGTTATATATATAATTGTACGACGTTTCGTCTATAAATTTAGACTTTTTCAAGTACAAATTGAAAATTATTTAAAACAATAATTATGAAAATAAACATTAATTACTAACCATAGCAATTAACAAAAGTTAAGGTACATAAGATATATATATATGGTTAGTAATTAATGTTTATTTTCATAATTATTGTTTTAAATAATTTTCAATTTGTACTTGAAAAAGTCTAAATTTATAGACGAAACGTCGTACAATTATAAATATAACTATTGTCCACAAACCTGCGAATTTTTTCTTATTAACTATTGTCGATGGACACGATATCTAATATATCTTATTTAGTATTTACTATGCTTATATATTTCCTCATTTAAAATATGGCTGTATCCTGCAGAAAAGGGCTTTACGCGCATAACGTTTGGATTGAAGCCACGTGAAACTTGCGGTAACATTTTTACTATTACAACCCACAATTAGTGGGGAATGGTATTAGTTTAGGTCGAAAATCACTTTTCAAAAATTTTGCAATAATTCTCCGTTTTGGGTCCCCCGAATCCAAAAAACATATTTTTGAAAAAACTCTGTGCGTCTGTTAGTCTGTTTGTCTGTGAACACAATACATGTCAAACGGATGAGCGGATTGAAACCAAATTTTGGGAGGATGTTTGGTATGCAAATATGAAGAGCCCTATTGTTTTTGGAGAAAATCGACGCATGCGCAAAGACATATATGCTATAACGGTGTTTTTTATGTAATAATGATATACTTTTCATAACGGCTTATTGTTTTATTTATTTTTTGAAGAAAGTTTCGTTAAAATTTTTTTTTTCTAAACTTTATAGTTTCGGAAAAATTTTGAAAATAAAAAAAAAATCAGCCGCTCTTTTGTTTTATGGATCTGTCAGAAATAAACCAGTTAGGCATGCTTTGATTAATTTTTACATGACGTGGAACATATTACGTAGGGAACCATGGCAACGAATACTAAATATCATACTGAATACTAACCATTATCCGCGTCACTTCACGCGATATCAGAAATTCTATTTTCTTTATTACAATCAAATGTCAATATTTTTGAAGTTGAAATGGTCCCGTCGCCCAATTGGCTGGAATTTTTTATACTATAATATTATGACTCTGCCATATTATATTATTTATATTTATAATTCTATATCAGCTTTGCGCGTAGAAATCTACACCTATTTAGCACTCAGGCTTGCGAAATCAGAGCACAAGATGCGTCTGTAGATGACAGACAACGTTTTTTTATTTTTAAATATTCTTTTTTGAGTTCAGCGGATTGACACGTAAATCCTTTCAAAAATCTAAAATCGATTTTTTATACAATCACTTTCTTTATTTAGTCTGTATATGGAAATGTAACTAACCTTTGTTGGCTTTGTTAGATAATTTTTTTACGCAATGCTTTATTTTATAATCGATGTTATAAAATGGTTATATTTGACAATGCAAATGTACATATTACATTATTTATTAAAAAAGTAGAAAAAATACCATTTTATGCAAATTACTTTCATCAATTTAGGAATTACAACGTGAGCAAAAAAATATAAATATTATGAATCGCCACTATAATAATAATAAAACTTCGAATATTAGCACAATTTCATGACATAATTGTACTGATAACTCAAAATTTCAGTTATCAGTACAATTATGCGATGAAATTGTGCTAACTTTCGAATTTTTATTATTATTAATTGTTAAAATTTATAGTCAACATAACTTGTTACCACGTTTTTGTCTTATGTACCCTAAACTTTTAATAATTGACATACTTTGTTAATTTTTAATTAGATAGTGAATTTTAACGGAAATTAGCGAAATTAACAAACAGATGAACTAATTATATATTCATATTTTTAATATATTCTACGTTTCTTGAGTAAGTTTTTCCATTTCCACAGGAATCTAAAAAAAATTATACAATAATTATACAAAACAATAGTAGATTAACTAATAATGAAATTATAATAATACTTACCATTAAAAAAGAGACTAATTATTTAAAAAAAAGATATTTATGTAAGTGTTTGAAATAGACAAATTAAAATTATAGTTTTTAAATTTTTTAATTTTTTAAGAACTGTCTTCTGGAAAAAATAAATTTTGTTTTTCTCAATTTACGATATAGCCGTTATTTCAGCAAAATGGATTTAGTAATTAATGTTGATTTTCATAATTTTTGTTAATTAATTTCCTTTTTGTACTTGAAAAGGTCTAAATCTATAGACGAAATGTCGTACATTAAATAAAGCTAAAATTTTGTCCACAATCCTGCGATTTTTTTTATTTATTATTGTTTAAACAATTAAAATATTTTCATCCCCCTTCCAAACGGTTACTGTTTTTCAATAATAAGGAAAATAAAATTTTTAAAAAATCATCAAAATCGAAGCTGTTCTTGACATCTTCGGAATATTACCTATTTTATGTATTCATTAACGCGACTATACGGCACTAAACTTACTGGAATCGGCGATGTCTATTTGGTATATATTATTTACTAGCGGTTCCGCCCGGTTTCACCCGGGTGCAAAAGAACAAATGGGGGGAGGGACATGAGTACGCACGTTCATCTTAGATTACCGAGATGAATGTTGTGTCCAAATTTCATGGTGATCGGAGTTACCGTTCAAAAGTTTTTGTCGGACGGACAAATTTTGTGATAACATTTTACATATTTTGTCATTGATGTTCCGCTCCTATTGGTCGAAGCGTAATATTATATAGCCTATAGCCTTCCTCGATAAATAGACTATCCAACAAAAAAAATGTTTTTTAATTCGAACCAGTAGTTCCTGAGATTAGCGCGTTCAACCAAACAAACAAACTCTTCAGCTTTTAGTATAGATGGAAGATAGCTACAAAAAAATATAAACAGAAAAAAAGTGATGAAACCTGAAAATTCGCTCTAGGAATCTTTAAAACTGTTCAATTACAGACTAAGCTACTATTTTATTTATTTGAATTAATTGAGCTAACGTCTGTATAATTCATTAAAAAAAATAACTCTCACAGTATGTGGATTTTGTAATCCGTTACTATATATACAGACACCGGACAACCATTCCATATTATAAGTAAAATATACCTATTAGAAACAAACTTGCTCATTTTTATATTAGTATAGATTAAAATAATTCCATTACTTTTTGTTCACCGTGTAATACTAATATGTCAACTCATATAAATTTGGTTGAATGACTAATAAATAAATCACCATTCCGTACCTACATTTTTTATCTTTTTGTAAGAAAAATTTCTGTAATTCTTATTATGTAGGTATATTTGGAACACAGATTAAGTTTTTTTTTTATAATTCTAATTGTTATGAAATTTCTAAAATATTCCGTTAGATCTGGTGAAAGTTTGGGCGATAAAAATTCAGAAAAGCAAATTAATTACGACTTAAATATCTTATGATAATAATGTCAGACGACAATTTCATTTTCAGAACAATACATTTTGATTCGTTGTATAAACTGCTAATTTCAAAACCGGAGTATTGATCTCCGATTTTGATGAAATTTATGAGGTCACCTGAATGGTTCTTAGCTATAAATGGACCCGGTAGGTGGCGCTGTTGTTCAGATCTAGATTTTTTTTCAAATATTCCGATCAAATATTTTTTTAATTTTCTGACCAAATTTAAAAAAAAAATTGTTTTTGATCCGGGTGAAGCCAGGACGAACCGCTAGTTGATTTATATATATATGATTAATTAATATTTATGATTCAAATTTAATTAATTTATTTACTGACATTAATGCAAGTGACCAATTATATGTATAGTTTTATTGCAAAAAGTGATATAGTCATTAAAAACAGCATTTTTAACATAAAATTTGGTAATGGGCGCGATAGCCCTGACAAGCAGTGACCTTAAGTAAATTAAAAAAAATGTTGTGTTTTGATTTGTGATTGATGTACCTAAATGACGTCATCTCATATATCTATTAATTAACTATATGAATCATTGCCTATCTACTCGATGTGCGATGAGTGAACGCAACAAAGCGTATCGAAAATGTATCTGCGTCTTATTCTTCGATGTAATTCCCTGATTTCTCCGATGATAGGATTGGTTGATGTACTTGCATTCAATCTGAATAAAGTATCTCTGTTTCAAAAACTTTGTCTTTTTCTATGACGTTAACATGGGCGTACACAGGAGAGGGCAAATTAGAAATTTCTTAAGCCGGGTCCCCCGTGCTTGTTTTATCCTCCTGGATATGCCAGTTCTTACGGTTCTTACGATTTTATTTCTATGCTCAGTATAGATTAAAAGTATATGTTTAGATCAGATTTTCTGACACTGTTTTCTGCAATCCAACATATCATGTTTTTGAGCTATTAATAGTTTTTTTTAATCCTTGGGGCCCTTTGAATATTTATGCGCACCTTTGAAATGGGTAAAAACTTAAGCTCGTAGCATTTCATCAAGTTACACTTTTACCGATAAAATGTAGTTTAACATTTCTTTCTAACTAGAAGAGACCAGTTTTGCTCTTGATGACGGTAATTGTTATTATAAATATCAATATTATCAAGGTTTCCTATTTTTTGTTGAATATTTTATTCCTGTTTGATTACTTTATGAAATAAGTATTATAAATGATTATAATTATTAATTTTGAAAAAAAAATGATAACAGGTTTGAATTTCTTATTCCCGTCTCCTATAAATTAAATAATAGCAACAATGTTGCATACACGATTAAAAAAACAGGCCAAGTGCGAGTCAGACTCGCGCACCGATGGTTCCGTACAGACTTGTAGGTACCTAAATAGTTCATCCACCACGGGAATCGAGTCTCGAATTTTTTTCTCGCTTTGCCGTAAGAAAACTGTTGTCACCATACAACGACATAGGGCGGGGTCAGTTTAGCAAGTACGAACTAAGTGTATCTATAATTGCAATTCAGATGGACTACCCGAGCTGTACCGTACACCGTGGCTATATCTTATAACCTAGCGGTCGTACCGTCCTGTATGCGGGAGTTCTCATAATTGTATTTTAATAAATGTTCGTGTATACTGCTGTATAAACGCACTGTTAGCGGCCCTTGTTTTGTATTACTGAGTACGTGCAATAAAGTTTTGCTTCAAAAACTCAATAACTAAAACTTG
The DNA here is from genome assembly GCA_963575645.1 of Xanthostigma xanthostigma. Taxonomy (NCBI): domain Eukaryota; kingdom Metazoa; phylum Arthropoda; class Insecta; order Raphidioptera; family Raphidiidae; genus Xanthostigma; species Xanthostigma xanthostigma. The sequence continues at coordinate 47,361,794 of OY754470.1, forward strand.
TTAACGTTTCATCTTATCATTCTATTGTACTGTGCTCAGGATAATAAAGAGCACTATAAAGAAATCCTGATCTTAATTGGTTCACTTGTTTTTTAATTAACCCAGTATAAGCAACATTTTGTTATATTTAACACACGTTTTTTAGGCGCGATTAGCGTAAGCTAAAGCGCCTTATATGTACTCGCTTTGTCTGTGAATCTGTGAGTCACGCTTTTTGTATCCAGCGTACAGCCCAAACGCCTTAACCGATTTTAAAAAACTTTTTTTTGTTCGATTCGTCTCCGGGTAACTTAAATCCTAACGTCGCCCGTTTTTTGAATTTTGACCCCAGAGGGGAGCAATAAAGAAAAAACGGAGTTTTTCGCTTATAGCTCACTCAATTTAAATCAGATCGGTTCGAAACCTGTCTTAAACGAAAGAGGAGAAAATTTTACATAAATTTCGTTCAACAGAATTTGCCAAAACAGTTTTTTTTATACAAATTTATATAGAAATAAATTCAATTTGATATAACCGATGGCAAACATCTTTCGATTATCTCTCTCTGTTGCACAGTTTAATATGGTAATTTAAAAATTGCGTTTGTTTTGTCTTAAAATAAAAAGATTGCATTTGTTCAAAAACGGATGGCATTTCAAATAATTGTGAAATGCAACGCCTTCTGAGTTAATAATTTGAATAACTAATTATAAGAACATTATACTTTGACAGATGCAAACGTCATTTTTGACATTTCTTACCATTCCGACACCGCGGATGAGCGGATTGAAACCAAATTTTGGGAGGATGTTTGATATGTAAATATGAAGTGGCCTATTGTTTTTGGGGAACATCGGCGCATGCGTAAAAGAATATATCTCTTATAATGTTGTTTTATATAATAATAAAATAGTTTTTAAGACGGTTTATTATTTTAATAAAAAGAAAGTTTTTATTGAAATGTACCTACCAAAAAGAAAATATAATTATTTTAATAATTTAGGGTAATAATTATAAAAAAGTTGGTTGTAACTAATAAACGATCATAGAGTTTTTATTTATGAACCTAAATTATTAAAATGATATTTTCCTTTCTGTGTATCAATATTTTTAACTGTTATTTTTTTATTAGATTAAGTTAATTAAATTATATTATTAAGCTCAAAGTGTCGTTAAAAATATACACCAATTTTCAAACATAACACCGGGGTATATTTTGTAAAATTTCGCGCCTTGTAATTCTTGAATTACTTGTGTCTTCAGACAATATTTTTAATAACCTGTATCTAATATGCGTTTTTTTATAAAAAAGCAATTAAACAATTTTTCCGTGAATTGTGAGCCCTCTAGTTTAAATCCACTTTTTTTAAGTGAGGGCGACGCTTTAACAATTGTCTAATTTTTACTTCTAACTCGTACAACATAAAAACGTGGATATGACGATTTTAAAAGAGTACTTTATAAAACCAAGTGAATAGTCTTCCTTGAATAATAAAACAGTTAACTGGTTTCTGAAGTGTTGCATTTTTGTTGTATTGTGATTTTTTTGCTTTTCTGCAATACCAGATCAATGAAATCCTTGAGACGCTGGGTTTACAACACTGCAGCAAAACCAGATGTGGCAGTCTCTCTGGAGGTCAAAGAAAACGCTTGTCCATTGCCCTCGAACTGGTCGATAACCCGCCAGTTATGTTTCTTGATGAACCCACAACGTAAGTGATATTTTAATAGTAAAATTGACGTTATCTTTAGGCTACGCTAATGGTGAGGGTTTCATCAAGTCAAATAGCTTATAATTTTTACTAATTATTTGACATTGACAATGAAGCTTTTTAAAAATGCAATACTTGACTTGATTTTCTACCGCTGATTATTATTGATTTAGGGGCTTGGATAGTGTATCGACCCTACAATGTGTATCGATGTTGAAATCTTTAGCTCGAGAGGGCCGAACAATTGTCTGTACGATTCATCAGCCATGTGCTTCGATATACGAAATGTTTGATCATGTTTACATACTCGCTGACGGTCGTTGCGTCTTCCAAGGAGCAAGTACTAACACAATACCCTATCTACAACAGTTCGGACTCCAGTGTCCCAAATATCATAATCCAGCTGATTTTAGTAAGTACGATTCATTGAACTCCGAAGATAATGAAATAAAGAAAGAGTTAAAATTCCTTTCTTGAAATAATGCATGCAACTTAGATAATGAAATAAACTTCTTTACAATTTCCATGTTAGAGTTGTGATTAGGAGATTTTGAATTAGATAACATCGTGCAAAAGAAATAGGTGATGATGTCGATGGTAGAAACGATGTGGAAACGTTAGATAAATAATAACATTAGTATTGCGTTAAGACTTTGTCGTCTATAATAATCTAATTAAAATGTTTTATATTATTTTAGTGCTTGAGGTATCAAACGGAGAATATGGAGATCAAAAAGATCAATTAGTAGCATTAGCCAATGATCCAAAATGGCGCAAACCACAGATACAGATTAGAGAATCTTCAGTAATTGCAAGAGGTAATAAGAGTATATATTTTTTTTAACCGAGCATGGTGGCATATTGGTGAGAGCACTAGAATCGCATTCGGGAGGTACCGTGTTCGAATCCCGGCGGGAGCAGATGTGGCTGGGTCTTTTTCCTGCTGCCTCTCGCCGAGAAACGGTAATTCCTGTACCGGCCATCTTGTTGATGTTTTCCATGGTTTCCCTCAATAATTCCAGATAAATATCGAGATGGTTTATTCAAGGCCATGACCGATTACCTGTCAAACTCCTATGCCTATCTTATCCTAATGTCCTAAAATTCCTTCATTCGCCCATTGCTATTAATTAAGTGGAAGTTTAAAATTTCTGATCCAGGCCAATTTACACTTCCGAGCGCCTAAAGAAGTTTCACTTCAAAAAAATTAAATTAGAATAAGAATGTAATTTATTTGAATATTTTGCACTTTCTTGGAATCAATCTTACTTAGCGCCCATGGAATATTATTTGTATTTTTATAATTTAATATTTTCAGCTAATATGTTTCAAGAAAATGTCGATTATACGAGCAGTGAAAATAAAACCCTTATTCTCGTTCAAACACCTTCGGAGTGGACCCGATTTTTAATACTTTTAGAAAGATGTTTTGTGCAACTTAATCGAGATTGGGTAAGTTAATATGAAAATCCCAATATTTAATTTCGTTCGTAGGTGGTTGATTCAGAACGACCTGGCTAAAAGTTAATCATTCATAAAAGTATATTTGTTTCAGACCGTTACATACATGAAAATTCTACTGCATTTCTTAGTTGGAGGATGTTTTGGGTTAATATATTGCGGTATAGGAAACGACGGCTCGAAAACGATCACGAATCTAGGATTTTTGTTTTGTTCGCTAGTTTATGTATCGTTTACATCACTTATGCCTGCCGTCTTACGATGTAAGTTTCTTTTTTTACGTTTATCTTAGAAGATAATTATTCATCCCAATTGAACCTTCCAATTTCAATCCCAAAATGATTAAGCGCGGGTCACACTAGGCTGCTTGTCAGCCGCTGCTGATCAGCGGCGGACAGTAGCACCAGCAAGCAGCGGCGGGCAGCCCGGTCACACTACGGCTGCTCTACTCGCTAGTCTACCGCGAGTAGTGGCTGCCAATCCGCTCACTACATCATCGAACATAAACCACGTGGTACGTGATGGTTTACTCGCCTATTATGTACTGCTTCGGTCAGACTGCGCTGCTCGCTGGTGGTAGTGGATGCAAGTGAGTCACGTGGCCTGCTAGTCGCCGCTGCCTGGCTACCAAAATAGAACATGTCCAATTTCACCAGCCGCTGATAAATACTCGCCAGCTGCCGGCGCCAGCGGCGAATTTTATACTCATGTCAAGCTGATTGATGGCTGACAGTAGCGGCTTCCACAAATCGCAGCTGGCAACAGCCTAGTATGACCCGCGCTTTAGAAGATAATTCATCCCAATTGGACCTTCCAATTTCAATCCCAAAATGATTAGGAGAATGAGATTTCTGGCACTCGTAGTAACAACTTTGCTCATACCACAGCATTTAACAACTCTTTGCGTGGATTTTCTACGCGGAGGCAAGTGAAGCGGTACCGATTTCCATTCGGTACCCTATAACCCTATTATAAATAAATAAAAACTAATTTATATGTTTCGTTTCAGTTCCAGCGGAATTAAAAATTGTTAAAAAAGAAAAATTTAATAATTGGTACAGCCTCAAAACATACTACATGGCATTTTTAATATCATCGATACCAGTTCAGGTAAACACGTTAATAGTAGTTTGTATTGTATAATAGTTCTGGAATGGAGTGTATTACTGACGAGCATAACATTGTGTTAAAACGAGAGCAGCGAGTTTTAACGGGCATACGCGTGATGCTCATTGCTGCTTTTCACTTCATTTTCAAATATTTTACAGTTCAATTGTGTAGCAAACCTCCCTTCTTATAGGTAGTTGATGAAAATTACTATGCGCGCCTACTTTTGTTTTTACATACATTTCTATTGGTAGGTTAAAGGTAGTTTATGAAAATTACTGTCGAATCAGTCAGATCGCGTACTTTTGTTTTCTATTACACAAGTTTTTGATATTTATTCGGAATCCAAAGGAATGGTGAGACCTCTGATGAGAAATGCGCCGAACTGTCCTAAGGGGGGTTTTTGACAGGTAAACATTGATTTAGAAAAGCATGATGGAGGCTAACCTATCCTCCATCATGTTTTTCTAAATCAATGTTATCCTCCATCATGCTTTTCTAAATCAATGTTTACCTGTCAAAAACCCCCCTTAGGACAGTTCGGCGCATCAGAGGTCTCACCATTCTTTTGTGTTCCGAATAGTTCTGGAAAAAATATTTATAAAAAAAAACAACCTGACTGCTCAAAATTGAGACTAACTAAAAGGAAGAAAGCTGCTCGAAAAATTTCAAGACGCCATTTAATAATTTTTATTATAATATATACCTACCTAGGTAGAAATCTATTCATTAAGTATTTTTGAATTAATATCGCGCACGAAAGGTTTTCCCGATTTTTTGCGTGCTGACAATATGGCGTCTAGCGTCCGCCATTTTTAATCTTACGTGACGTAGCACTCCTGGAGTCCTGAATTAATCGACATATTGTTATTTTTCAAAATTTGTCAAGCCGTTTAGAGTACATATTTTGGTAGTTCAAGACTAACCAAAGTATTATATTTGTTTTTCAGATCATATTTTCGATTACTTTTGTGTCGATCTCATACTACTTAACTGAACAACCAGTGGAATGGCTGCGTTTTTATAAATTCCTCATAATCATTATTCTGATGACACTAACAGCCGAGAGTCTCGGTCTTATTCTTGGAACCTGCGTGGGCCCTGTGGTAAGTCGATTTGTTTTTATAATGTCGGTTTGGGATCATTTACTAATAAATTCAAAAATATTTACCACTTAATTTGGATTGATATGTTTCTATTATTAATTTATTCAATAAATCATGTTGTCTTGTTCATATAAGTATAATATATTTAAAATACGTAAACATGGCTGGCAAAATGAAAATTCTATTTTTTTATTCTAGTCTATACAGGGTGTCCCATTAAGAATGGGACATAGAACAACCGCAGATTCTCCAATCTGTCTAAATTTTATTTTTGACTATAATTTTAATTTTTTTGATATTTTCTAAGTCAATAACTTGTTAGTTTGTTGTAAAGTCATTGGTTTTAGAGATATTCGCAGTTAAAGATAGATTGACATGTACTTTTTATTTGTATTATTATTAATAATATTCATTTTTACAATTTTGTCTTAAAAAAACTGCGAATATCTCGAAAACCAATGACTTTACAACAAACTAACAAGTGTACATTATTGAGTTAGAAAATATCAAAAAAATTAAAATTATAGTCAAAATTAAAATTTAGACAGCGGCGTAACATTTAGAAGGGGTACAAGCATTACTTACTCCTGCCGTACGCCACTGGTAGAGCGTACTAATTTTTTATTGTTAGGTGCATTTTATGATATTTAACAAGTGTGCCGATTTGAGTAAAATTATACGGTGTATTAAAAAAATTATGGACATTAATAATTTTTCAGTTTTCAACTTCAACACCCCGTATTTCGGAAACGAGTAACATTTTATCTCAGCATATTTCGCTTAATCGTTTTATTTTGAATTGGAGAATCTGCGGTTGTTCTATGTCCCATTCTTAATGGGACACCCTGTATATTACATCATATTAAGTGGTAACATTTTTTTTGAGTAAGCGATATAATCAATGCTTTACAAATTATACAAAATCCTACACATCACTTAGTCTACCTTTAGGATATCGTTTCATTGACGGTGAAGTCATATCTACCACAGTGTGGCGTCTGTGGTAGGACAATTAGTAAGTGAAATAGAGCAAGCCACCTCCCTTTCACAGCTTAGTTCCATGTGCAAACTGACGCTGCAACAGACGCGCATCCATTCACGGACATGCGCATGCGACACAGAATATAATAAGTGATACAGACGCACCTATATATGGTCTGCACCGTAATGTTTAAGTCTTTCTCCCGATCTTTGCTAGCAATATAGATGGTATTAAATATTATATGCGTACACCACACAGTTGATTAAAGATCAAAGCGCAGTTTCTAGATATATATTCTTTATTCTATGCTCACGTTTCAAAATTTTTAAGAAAAGTAAACAAAATAGAACGACCGATAACGTGATCATTATGAGTAGAGCTGTAAAAGTAACGAGAAATTGTGTACCCGTATGTATTCGTTACTAAAAGAACCAGTACCCGTTACTTTAGTATCGTTACGTTCCTCGTTACTTTTCATACGACATACAATCGTGTACTACAGCATATAAGCATCGAGGCGCGTCGCATACGTGATACGGTATGAGTTCGTTTGTATAACGTATAACTGCTTCAAACGAGTCGAACTGACATGGATACGTCAAATGCGAGTAACGAAATGAATTTGTAAGTAACGATTCGTTACTTCGAGTCAGACGATGTACCCGTTACTCAGTAACGAATACATACGGTTTGTTACAGCTCTAGTAGTCAGCCCCGTTTGAGGTTAATGGGGAACTCTAATGTCTGTCTCTCTTCTGTTAATAGAACGGGACGTTTATCGGTTCGGTGTTATTAGCGTCGATGATGCTGTACGCCGGATTCTTTTCTCTCTTCACCCACATGTCCTCCGTCATGTACGCCGTGTCTTATCTCAGCTACATGCGCTACGGGCTCGAGAGTCTCACCCTGTCAATGTATGGTTTCGATCGCGCCGAACTGCCATGCCCCGAAGATTATTGTCATTTCCGATCGCCGAAAATGGTCCTCAGCGAAGTCGGCATGAATCCGGATCGATTTTGGATCGATACAGCTGTACTGTTCAGCAATTTGATCGTACTGAGGATGGCAGCGTTTTTCAGTTTGCGGAAAAAAATAAGTTCCTGAAAGTTATTTATTATATGAAAAAACACTTTACAGTATAAATAGTTGTTACTGAAATGCAAATTAAATGTAATATTAATATCCCACCACTTTTTATTGTCCCATTTTATAATAATAGTATATTATATTGTTTTAGTAGAGTCTCGTCAGTTTGTTTTCCTATTTGTTGTTTCCCTTTATAGATAGATAGATAGATAGATTATTTATTTGAGAATCACAATACGTGGGTACAAAACGTCAAGTAGTCAATTATAAAGAAAAATTAAAAAAGTCGTTAATACTGTAAAAACAGTTTTGCTTAAAAATTGTATTTAATTTACTCTTAAAATTTTTTAAAGGTAAAACTTGTATGTCTCTTGGCAGCATGTTATAAAGCTTTTTGGCCATGTAATCTGGGGCAGCCTGGGACAGATTTAGCCTTCTTTGAGGTAAGCATATTTCATTTTTTGATCTAGTGTTGTAACTATGGAAGTCAGAATGGCTTTCAAAACGGTTGATGTTGACTTTTGCATATATAAGACATTGATAAATATATAGTGACGGTAACGACATTATTCCATGTTTTATAAATAAGGGATAGCAATGTTCATTGTATTTGACCTTACTTATAATTCTCACAACTTTTTTTTGAAGTGTTAGGATCTTATATGCGTGGGGGGAATTACCCCATAATATAATCCCATACGCCATGACGCTATGGAACATACCGTAGTATGCCGAGATGGCAGCCTCAGTAGACGCCACCTCTGCGATCTTTCGTATAGCAAATATCGTGCGTGATAACTTATCACAGACCCATTGAACGTGAAACGACCAGTTGAGTGAGCTGTTGAGGTACATACCTAAAAATTTTATATTTTTTGCATCACTTATCGTTCTTTTATCTAATGAAAATTTGATCTGCTCTGTTTTATCTTTATTTAGTTTTAGATTATTTGCATTGAACCAATTTTCCGCCTTCGACAGTGCATCGCACGTCGTGTTGGAGCTCTTCAGAATTGTCGTATCATCCGCATAAAGAACCATGTTAATATTTTTGTCATTAATACTGACTGGCAGGTCATTTGTATAAATTATGAATAGTATGGGACCCAGGACTGACCCTTGGGGTACTCCGTGTTGTACTATTTTTAATTTAGATTGTGCATTATTAAAAGTAACTTGCTGTTTTCTATTAGTTAAATATGATTGAAATAGTTTAAGAGCAGTACCCCTTATGCCATAATACGACAATTTTGACAGCAAAACTTCGTGCGATACACTGTCGAAGGCTTTACTCAGATCGCAGAAGTCGGCTTCCACTGACTCTCCCCTCTCAAAAGCCTCTATTATATTGTCATTGACAAACATAATAGCGTCAATAGTACATAGACCGCTTCGGAAACCAAACTGACTATCTGTAAATAATTTATATTTGTTCATGAATTCAACTAATCGGATCTTTATGACTTCCTCAAATACTTTAGACATTATCGGAAGGATTGATATTGGTCGATAATTACTGAAGTTCTGAATGTCTCCCTTCTTGTATATCGGTACCACTCTTGCAATTTTTAATTCGTCAGGGAAGGTGCCTTCTTCAATACATTTGTTAATTACATACGCTAGAGGTTCCGCAATCGTGTTTGCGGACAATTTTAAAATATGGGCATTAATACCATAGACATCCTGAGTAATTTTATTTCTTAGACTAGTTATAATATTAAATACTTCATTTGTGTCAACTGGACGCATAAAAATCGAAAGTGATTGATTTACCTGAAAATTTTGTAGTAATTTATCAGCATCGTTATTGTTATATTGTAAAGACTGGTTTTCAACTTTGAGTGATTATTATTAAATAGTATTAATTTAATAATTGTTTTACATAGCGCAGCGACAGGGTTTTTGCATGAATTTGTTCATTATGCAGTGCGTTTTGTTGGACACAAAGATGCGTGTGCCCTAGCCATGTCTGTAGTAGCGATAAGGGTCTTTCTTTGCGTGAGTTAACCGGGCTTTAAAATTAATTAAATAAAAGCTAAAAATATTAATTAAACTTTGAAAGGCTGTTTCTCTCGTATTTTTGAGTTTACTATTATTCAAATCATATCTGATGGTAACCCTTTTTTCTACTAAAAATTCCTGAACACGTACCTACCATTTTGCTTATTATTCGTTCGGTTTATGGAGGGTAGAGGTAAGGAGGACTATCTTATATGGGAGATAAGTTGAAAAAGTGTTCATTTAAATTCTAAACGCTGTAAATAACAGTTCAAAAATCGTCCACAATGTCGCTAGCGCTGCATTCGAGTATAAAATGAATTTAGTAATTGTTTACCCTCCATAAGCAGTTATAAAAGAATTGAAGTGCGCTGAGCTGGAAAATTTAGTATTTTTAATTATTAAAGTCGTTAATAACGCTGCAGTCAGACTGCAATATATAAAATCTAAACTATTTACGTAGTCCAAAATAATTTAATAAATATAACCTAAAACCTGCTGTGAGATAGTGTTGAGAGTGATTTAATTTTTGTTAGCTTTTACCAATATTTTTTAGTCATTTTATATTTTATTCATATCAGTATAATCGTTTATTTACTACTAAATACATAATAGCACGTTTAAAAATGACACATAAATCAAAAATTAATCATATTATTTTTTAATTTTTTGTTTTACTTTCGAAAAGTGCGTCATAAAAAAGCGGAAATTCTTCTTTCCTCGTTTACTTTTCTATTCTACTCTAATAATTTTTGCTCTCCAACGCTTGCTTTAAAATTTACCTTTTTGCGACAGTGGTGGTCTCCTAATTTAACGCTTTTTGATGAACTTTTTTTCGGACACAGAGATGGTTCTCCTTAACCTCTACCCTCCATAGTTCAGTTATGGACATGATATTGGTGGGGGAACAACTGAGAAGATCTACACAGTGGCACAATGTAAAGATAGGTGATACTACATCTATATAAAATTATTATAAGTAACACAGTTATTTTTGAGCTTATTTGAACCCAGAAAGAAGTGATATTAAGTTGCTTCGATTTTACTGCTCTATTAACAAAAATCAAATTCATGCAAGTGCCTACTTATAAAGGCCGCTTTACACAGGTGTAGTAGCTAAAGCAAGTAACGAAATTTAGCTACTTGCATTGTGTGAACATTAAGTTTAATATAGTAAAGTACTGGCGTTTATAAAAATAGTTAAGTAGCAGGCTTGTCATTCACAAAAGCAAGTTGGTCCCCCACCACGCGTCGTAGCAACTAAAACGTGCACTAAACCCGTCTGGACAATTCCAGTTTAGTACAGTGTGGCTGTCTTGTTTAGCGATTTTTGAAGAAATTTAAAATAATATACCTAAATTCTAAGTTCTATGGACGCCGTTTCAACAATATTAATTTAGCTACTAAAAATATTGATAATATGTGTAGACACTAACTGAACGGTAATTAGTTACTTGCTCAACTTACTTGCTTAACTTCCAGTAAATTGAGTAAAATTTTTGACGTGATATTGAGAACGCGGTTATGACTGAGATTTGTAAAAGTGCTTTTTTAATAGAAACTATTTGGAAATAAAACTATAAAAATTAGTTTTTAGAAAATTAATTGTGAAGTGCGTTTTAACACTTTTAGTGCAACAGTAATTAGCCGTATCTGTGAGTTGTGTGGTCATCATCAACCGTAAGTTTTTGTTATTTCCTCGTGTCTACGAAAATCTCGCACATATTATTATTATTCGATAGAGTAATAACTTTTTTATTATAAAAACACCTGTTAAATATAGACCTGCAGCTGCAAGTCAAACGTATTATTGCGTTTTTTTCACAAGATTATCGAAAGTGTAGATACAGGGCCGTAACTAGATTTTTTGGGGCCCTGGGCCCTCCTACACTAAATTTTTTGAATTAAATAATGCTACTATGCTGCTAGGACAATAGTAGGAAGGGAGTAGGTGGTATACTATTTTGAAAGGCGTACAGTTTTTTTTTTAATATAATGCGATCTTTCTGGGGTCTGCCTTCTATCTGGGTCCTGGACATGTGTCCCTGTTATTAGCGATTTTTTTCACCATAAAAACACTATTTGTGTAAACATTTTCGATAATTTTGAATTGCGAGCGTATTAAAAATAAATAAAAGGTTCTTAAAAGATTTTTTGTATTCGAATAATTTAAAGTTTTCCTTCTTGACTCAAACTATCTAATAGAAAAATTTGATAAAATGCGTGGTATTAACAGATTTTTGTATGTAAAGTCGCGTTTACAAGATGTAATGTAGAGTTACGTTACAAATAATTGTTCCAGTATTTTTCGTTATTAAATTTGTGATTCATTACTATTATAATATAAATTATTCTTGAGCTGACAAAATGGAAAAAAAATATTTTGTATATTGATGCGTTTAATGTTAATTAATATTTTTAATCTTTAAAGTAAATTTTGTTTTCTAAAAAACTTCGTTATGAAGAGTAAATATAAATTCAATAATTATTGTAAGGACAGAGAAATGTAAATAAATAAATATTTGTGTCAAAAATAAAATAGAGCGTATCAGAGCAATTTTTTTTCCTTTAATCTCAAAATAATACAATTTTTTTATAAATTTTAGAAAACAAAATAAATTAAAAATAACGTTCAAACTTTATATAATAAATATAAAGATTCCAAAAAAAAACGTACAAGTGCAAGTGCAACTCGCGCTTCGAGGGTTCCGTACGCAAACAAAAAATATAAAAAATAGAGTGTCGTTCTATTTTTTTAATTTTTAGTCCTAAAAATTCGGAAGAGACTGTTTCAAGGGAACATTTTCGCTAATATGTCTACATAACCTAAAATAAAAATGAAATTGGTTATAGAATCTGTAACAAAAGATGCTGACCCCATTTTACAGGCTGAAAAATAATACCTTTCACTTAAACAAACATTTTTTTGTTATTCTGTCTCTTGAACAAGCTGCCAGCATACAAGCTTTATAACTGTGCCAAATTTCACGTAATAATAAAATCAGTGGCGGATCCAGGATTACGGCAAGGGGGGGGTCTTGAAAATTTTTTACTCCTTTTGCGGAGAATTCATGAAAAACATGAAAAGCTTTTTTTTATTGAGCAGTAAGATTTTAATTTGGGATTTTTGATTCTCTGGAAGGGGGGGGTTTGAACCCGAAAACCCCCCCCCCGTGGATCCGCCACTGAATAAAATTGACTGTGATATTACAGACAAACAGAACGAAATCTCAAATCAAGGTTCCGTTTTTGACCTTTCTGGTACGTACCAAATTCAAAATAATAAATATTGTTTCTATAAAAACAAAAACACGTAAAAAATTGTTTTAGATTCAACGCACACACGTTTTTACAATTAAGTTGCTTATAGAGATCCTCAGAGTTTCCTGAAATACCTCATCGTCAAATCGCGATGTAGCACTTTAAATCGCGCGTTTCCGATACAAAAATTGCCAGTGACTACGGATGTTGAGCGTCTAGAATCTACATTTTTAACAATCAATCTTCGATACAAAATGTAATCTGTGTGCGTTTGCCTTTAATCAGAGCGGGAAAAAACTGATCTGATGAAATTATGAAAATTTTAATGATGAAGAGCAAACCTATCGTTACGTTATTTGTGGGGGTAATTAAATATATCTAAAAAAAGGATAGTTACTGTTTTGACCAAGTGAGAGGTTTCGAAATAAATACGATTTTTAAATTTTAAAGTTTATTGTCAAATAATAATAAGCGGCAAAATTGCAATCTACATAATTATATGCAATTTTTCTTGCCTTATTTCCAACAACATTGTGACTCTCACAAATTAGTAAATCTACGTACATAGTTATAAATAATACAAATAATAATTATAAAATATATAATATTCTTAAAAACTATAAATAATTTAATTAAACATGTTTATTCTTTAAATGTAACATTAAATAATGATGTAAGGTTGAAATAACTTTTTAGCTAAGCTTTAGAAACAGTTGAAAGCTGTTTCAATGTTTCATATGGAAAATTATCAAGTTTCATGACTTATAAAACTTAAATTAAGTTACGTGATAAATTTAGTACGATCGTTAAATTTTCAACGAAATTTACAAATTTTTTAATGAAACGCAATTTCATGAAACTTTTTATTTCGTGAGAATACTCACGAGTGTATTCTAATGATTATTTTCAACGGAATGTAAAAATTCATAAAACTTTACATCATTAAATAAATATTACTCAATTTTCAAAAAAGTGACGTATCAAATAATAGACATCATATTAAACCCAGAGTTAGGTACTAAAATTAATTTTTCGAGAAATATATCATCAAAGTTTGACAAAAAAAAATAACTTTAACCTTTTTAGAATTTAACCTTAGAAATATCACTGGAAAAAATGATGGCAAACATTAAATTATACTATCAACAGAAAAGTAACAAAATCTGATTATGAATTTAGCTTATACTTCGGACCTTTTTGTCGTTTCACTGTACAATTCGGAGAAAAACTGGGCATAGTCACGTAGTAATTAAAAAGAGACTCAATTTTTAATTCAAGGTGTTTTTTAAAGGTAGAATTATTATATCAACACGATCTGGACGAGTCAGATTTGCGTTTTTAAATTTTAATGAATGCCATCTGCAACCATTCTGACTTTATAGTTGTGTCTTAAGAGCAATTTTTCACCAATGATACTCGATTTTACGGCTAACCACGATGATATCAAAACGAGAGCAACGACTACGAGACCCGCGTCTCAGTATTTCAGTTTTAAATAAACTCGAAACGTCGTAGCATCGTGGTGCCATTGTAGTCAAGCATCATACCGATGGGAAAACAATCTCTCTACGTCACAATTTTTATAATTTTGTTCTATCACAGTTTACTAAATTTATACTTAGAACAAAACTGCATTTAGTCAGAGTGCCCGTCGGCAAAAATGTTATTGATACATACTCTCCCCAAACTTTGTATATGGCTTCATTAGGCCTAGTCTGACACCTATTTCTTCTATGACTTTTCTTGATTTTGGGGCGTTTTCCCTCTAAAGTTTCCGAAAGATGTCGTTTTGACGACATGTAAAAATTAATAGATACTGTTTGTTTTTTCAATTGGATAGCTTAAAAACTTCAACCAAAATGCTAAAATAATGTTCTCTGACAAAAAATATGAACCAAATAAAATGTCTGACACCTCGAATATGTTCGACATATTCGAGGTGTCAGACATTTAACCCTCAGTTAATCTGGTGCCTAGATATACTTTAATTTATCTGGTGGAGTCCAGGGGACTCCTTCTCAACAAGTCGTTAATATTTTTTTAATAAAACGATATCCAGTATCAAAAAACTACATATTTGAGTAAGGAACATTACAGTATCAGACTTTTATATCAGACTGGTATTAGTTAACATTTAAACTTTATAACAATAGAAAAACAAATTACCCTCCATATAAAATTAACAAAAAGTTGTACCATCTTCTAGCTACTATAAAAATTCAAAATTAAGTATATTTATCTTTTCACTTATGAACAATGCCAACAATATAGTGAAATTAAGAGCAAAATAAAAAAAGGATAGTGTCTCATATTAAAATGAAAAATGTGCAGCACTTAATATTTGACTGTCGCAACAAAACGGGCGCAAATCTTTTTCGTACACCCCAAACATACTGGCTTCTTACAGCTAAGACACAAATATGCAGTCTTTCTTTTTAGGCGCTTAGGACATAATGTGACAGTATTTACTTTGGTTTCTTGGCACTCATCTTCGGAGTCGAAAAGTAATTCTTCGGGTATAAAAGGTCGAGGCACATTTTGTGACTGTTGAGATTCATCTTCGTCGTTTAGCCAGCCCATTATGATATATTCAGCATCTGGTTGATTTAAATTTACTACTTGTTTATTGGAAGCCATTTTGTAGTTTAAAACAAAGAAAATGTGTCATTAAACCCAAAAAATGACATTTATAAAATTAGCAAAAAAGTTACACAAATGCTCTGGTGGAGTCCCGTGGACTCCATGAACGTAATATCTCACCGATATACAAGCGTAGACGCACATCCTCTCTCCCCCGAGCGTCGCACACTATTTCAGGAAGGTACTGTGATGCACAAACTTCTAAGTGTAATATTAAAGTTTTTTCAACACTTTGAAAATCGGGCGGAGTCCCTGGGACCTAACAGATCAATTGAGGGTTAAAATGGTTCATGTTATTTGTCAGAGAACATTATTTTAGCGTTTTGGTTGAAGTTTTTAAGCTATCCAATTAAAAAACAAACAGTATCTATAAATGTTTACATGTCGTCAAAACGACATCTTTCGGAAACTTTAGAGGGAAAACGTCCCAAAATCAAAAAAAGTCATAGAGGAAATAGGTGTCATACTAGGCCTAATGAAGCCATATACAAAGTTTGGGGAGAGTATGTATGAATAAAATTTTTGCCGACGGGCACTCTGACTAATACTTACATTGCCAAAATGTGCTTACCTTTTGTATAAATTAATAAAAAACCACTATCACCCGTAATTACACAATAAGTTTTAACGCAAAAATCAATCAAGAAGTGCTAATGTGACTAGGAAGAGCTAATTTTATATTATTATACATTAAAATAAACATAAATTCTAAAATATTTGCAAAAGTTGACATTATGAAACATATTTTGATTAAGTTTTTTATGGCAAAATAAGTACACTTGACAGATTATTCGCAGCTATAAATATTACTTTAACCTTAAGAAAATATATTTTTGCTTTGGAACCGAAACTTAATTTTTGCATTTTATAAATAAATTTCTGGTCAAAATTTAACGAATCATTTGATTTTCTGCTATGTTTTCAGTGTTAAAGGTATAATCAGACATGCTTTGCTATCTGATTTATCAGAACGAATATGGAGAAATATTTGTTGCCTACAAAATTCAGCAAATTTCGCAGAACGGCAAACTTTCTTTGAAGCCTTTGCAGAGATATTACCATATAATTAATACTCCTATATTGTTAGTTTCCGAGTAGAAGTGTTACCCATCAAGAGGAACAGCAACTGCATACTTCTATCTCACTTATTGCATACTTCTATCCCATTTATACTCGATTCGTTATGCGCAAGCGTTGCGATTGTAGTGGGGAAGTCGGATGTGACGGAGACAGACGCATGTCGTCATCCTTTTCTAGATTTCTACTAACAATATAGAAGTATCATGTATATGGATATCTTTCTTCAAGCCATTCCTATACTCGTACGTGAAATAAATTCGAAAGTTCGTTTCATCCGAAAGCAAAACATGATGCTTCCAGCCCAATAATTCCTTCAACACTGAAAATATTCCAGGAAAACTTAGTGACTCGTTAATTTTGACCAGGATGTATATAACGATCGGATTACCGTTCTTTATAGATAAAATTATCTACAGGAAGTCATTTCTGTTCGATATATTTTTAAAACACGATATTCTAAAACAAGTACCGATAACGATCTTTTTACAATCCACAAAATAAACTGATTGATAAATATATCGATCCTGAACGCTAATACGGGACAAACTTGCAACAAAAAACAATCACTTTATAACCCTGATTTTTCAAACGAAAATTCTGTTTTCATAAACCATAGAAATATAGGTAACTAGTAGAGTACGCTAGTGCATATGCTTGTAATAAGTGAACGTGTCGTCAGTTAAGAGAGAGAGAGAGGACGCTGCAGAAAACCGGAAATTTGTTGACTCAAATAAGCATTGTTTTGCATCATCAGTTACCACAGAGATAAGGATATGTTCTCTCCCTTAATTGCAGACACTTTCACTGTTCTCTCGCGTACTCTCTCTATGTCATGAACTTACTGACCATATTTGTACGAAACAAAGCACAGAACTTTCGTAAGTTTAAGATAATAAAATTGATATTTTCATTTGTGTCTCAATACTTTAGCCGCATAATTAAGTATTTTATTTGAGAATTCAGCAGTTAATCTGTACCTGAGAGCTAAGTAAGCCGTTAGTCTATACAAGGCTGTAAATGTAACAATTCCGATTATTTGTGTCGATATTGTACAATCCTCCATACCAAGATCTCGTAAGAGTAACTGAGGATCTTTGTAATGACAGTAGATTTCGTTGTTACATTCTAAATGTTCGCGATTCATACCAAATATTGCGTTACTAAATCCGACTAGGCCATAACGAAGAAAACTGAATATTTGAAGGAATGCCATAAAAGGTTCAATCGCCTTACCGTATCCCATACCGTACACACATATAACCAATAACGGTGCCAATATCGCTGGACCGACTATCGATCCATTCTGCAAAAAAATAATACATTTGCGTGAAATTTATTATTGTGATGACAATGTAGAAGTAAATAAGAACGGGACAATTTCTAAATAGTAAAACTTCTTTACGCACGCTTGACTTGGGGAGTAAGCTGGTGAATGCGTGACGAGAGATTTACGGAAAGTGTGATCGGGCGAGGCGAACGGAAGTTGAGAGGGATATATAAGTTAGTGAAGATAGAAAGAGGATGAAAAATACTTTACTGGCTAGTGGTGCCATCAGGTGGCCGAAACAAATACTTTACTGGCTAGCGGCGCCATCAGGTGGCCGTATAAGCAGTACTAACAATAGAATGACACATACTTTACTTGCCAGTGGCGCTATCGGGTGACAGAAAAAAGTTTTGTAAGCCTACTTAACTTGCAGAGCTAAATAATATTTCATAAAGATTTACGCTTAAAATCCAACGAGAGCTAAGTAATTGCAATGTATTACTCTCGTTTTCATTATCATTAACAAATTTTAGCAGGAAGAAGTTTTACTTCAGTCGTGTGGTCTAAAGCACACTCGTTTTTTTCTTTTTGAAATATCACGTTTTTAAAGCAAACCAAAATGTATAAAATAACTTCTTTACAGATAGATTTTTAACTTGTAGGATTTGAAACAAAAAACGTGGGGCGCATTACTAAAATTCTGCTTACGTAATACTTGAATGGCCCCTTTGTGGCAATAAAAATATACGTCCTGAAAATTATTTTTTTTTATATCATAAATCGATTGACTGAAACTTACTGTGATGCTGCATATCGAGCCAATGGTTAACCCCAATCCTTCAGAACACATGGCAAGTAGAACTCCAATTAGGCAAAACAGTCCAAATCGTTCAAACGTCATTGGTTGATACGACATCGTGTAACATATCGTCATGAATATTGTACTGAGGACTATCTGAAAAATAAAATATTATTATTAGTCAATTTTGCGGAGTGACAACTCGATGAGTTGGCGTTACGAACGAATGTAACGTTTTTGTACGGCCTACTAACTTAGTTTATACAGTAAAGCGCATTTATACACATACTATAACAAAAAAATCATTGCATAAATATACAATGAATTTTTTGTTAAATTATATTGTTACTAGCGGTCCGTCCCGGTTTCACCCGGGTGCGATAGATATTATTCTGCGTTTGCGGCCCAGTGTCTTAACTAATAGCTTTGAGCAAAGTCTATCAGATTTGCTTCTGAACTAATAGCTTTGAGCGAATTCTAACAGATGTTGCTACTCGGTACTAAAATAGTGTTTTTTTTTTGTTTGCTTCTGAACTTATAGCTTTGAGTAAATTCTGTCAGATGTCGTTACATATTATTAAAACAGGTTTTTTGATAAAACACCGTAATTTTGTACAAAATATTTAATAAAAATTTACCCTGTAGCGTAAGTTGCACCAAACAAGACACATTTACAAAATTTCATTAAAATCTGTTTATTGGTTTCGAAGATTAGCGCGGCCAAAATTGTAACACGGGAATTTTATATATACCTATAAAGATAATAAGTAACTTTTATTTAGAACTTTTGCTCCCACATCTGAAAAATTCTAACATATAAGGACGGTCTATTTAAAATGGTACACCCTGTATATTACAACGCAATAAGAAGTACGCATACTACTAGAGTTGGTTTTTTATTTAATAAATTATACAGAAGCTAGTTGAATGAAAACAAATAAATAAAATCGTAACTTAGTTTGTAATTGTACAGTTTTAAAGATTCCTAGATCGAATTTTCAGTTTTCTTCAGTTTTTATCATTTTATTTATCTGTATACTGCATAAATATAAAAAAAAAACTGTAAACCTTACAATATATGTGTGTAGTCGTTATATGTTCTACTTCAACCGAGTGTACCTAAATGTTACACGCACATTTTTTTTTAATTGAAAACTTACCAAAAGCGGAAGAGTGGAAACTGTGAGGGCGGCATAATATGCTTTAAGACTGTACCATCGGTTGAAATATTCTCTTCGTAACAACTTGACTTCTTGAGGAACTGAAAACCATAAAAAAGCGAGAAAAATTATTATTTTTTTAGATCACAGCAATTAAGAGAACGAAAAAGCTATTCCTCCGAATAAACAGCGATAATTTATTTCACCAAACATAATTATGTTTACTGCAGGTATAAGTCTATTCTTTCTTACTTCGAGAGTATAAATATTTATTCGCCTGATAAAATAATAATAGCCGCCACATAGTTCATAATACCTAACGTATAAACGTGGAGTATTATATCTACAGTTGCTCTTGTGAATTTATTTGTGTGTTGTTTATTAACCTTTTGTGAAGTGTATAGTTATAAAACATTAGTTAGTGGAAGTTTTGTGTGCAATTGTGTTAGGATAGAACATTATTCTTTTGTGAAACTTTTTTTTGACGTTTACACTAACATCATCGGTCGAATTTTTTAGTGAACGTCAAAATATTCAACAAAAAGGGCAAGGAGTATAGTGCAGTGTATACCTAATAAACTTTTCTACGTGATATTTTGCTTAGTGAATCGAAAGTAAATTTTATTCTAACAAATAAATTTTTTTCCAAGATTAGTAACTTCAATCTTTAATAGTGTTCGGTGAATATGGGCATTAAACATAATAATAAAAAACTCGGGTCGCAGTGCTAAACCCTGCCGACAATATAGTTTACTCGTATTTGGTATTATAAGCAGTGTGGCTTTATTGTATGAACTTAACTTTGTGTTTGAACAAAATAAAAAAAATTACCGCTTAATACACCCCTTAAACAAAATTTTGGTACTTAATTTCAATACTACATATCAATTCCAAATTATACCTACACCCTCAGTATGTAAAGCCATATCAGTAAACATGCGTTTTCATAAAATTTGTAAGTCCGGTCCTATCGGTCCGATTTTTTAAAAATTTTAGCAGCACATTTTAATAATTACTAAAGGGTTAAATTTCAAATTTGATACGATTTTGAGAATTTTTTTGGTATTTTTGGGCCCAAAATTTATTTTCAACCCCTAAAACCTACCCTTAAAGTGGCCCGATTAGGCCCATTTTAAATAGGCTTCGTGTGGTGACTGATTTTAACATGTGGACCAAATTTCGTTTAAATCGATTAATTCTGTCGAGAGTTATCCGACCCCTAAGTCCGGCCATCCGAACGACGCCAATAGTGTAAGTGCTTTATGGCAAATACACTTAAAAAATAATATCATACTAACATAGTAAAACAGGCGTCATGGCTTGCGTGTACATAAAGAAAACGACTATGCAGATACAGAATTTGAAGTTGGTGAACCATTCCACAGCGTCATTTCCAATTCCAAAGAAACATCCACCAAACAGTATACCCAGAATTATGTGATGGGCCAATTGAATCCATAACAGTGATTGGTTCCTTCGAGTTTGTAGAAACATTCGTCGCAAAAGTATAGAAAACTGTGTCCAAAATGATGTCGCAAAAGTAACTCTGAATATGGATTCGATTACTGTATCGCCATAGACACTTGACACGCTGGAGTTCATTTGCAGTTTGTCTATTCGATCTTTATACATGGCGCTGTCGCATACACCGTCCTGTCTTCTGTTGATTTTGCCGTTCTGTAATTCGTTAGAAAATAATACCGGAACGTCTGCATCCATTTGGAGAGTTTCGATTACTGTAAAAAAAAGAGCCGTGAGGTGAGTCATTTATTGGGACTCTACAAGTGCCGTCTTACCCTATGGGCTATGTGCAGAGACGCGGAGTTATAAATTTTTCGATGCGAGCGTTTGTGGTGAGCACTAGGGCAAACTTCAAGCTCAAATTTTCCGTATGTCAGTGAGTAATGTTTATTAAAAGTGAAAATAGTTAAATAATTTTATGAAGTTTTTTAATTACAAAGAAAACAGGAAAACTAAGCGATCTGGAAATGCTTGTTGTGCTCCGGGCTGTTGCGCTGATGGCGATTTAAGTAAAATAAGGACCATTGGCGCCCTACTTTGACGTTCCGCTGTCAGTGTAAACAAATTAACATCAGTTTTTCTTATTACATTTTTTTTGACACATCATGGCCAACTAAAGTTTTTGACTTATCATCTTAGAAACATGTCGTGATTTCCATAAAAAGTGAGTTCAATAATAATCTCTATTACCCACTAGTGGCGCTAGTAGGCTTCGCGCACACAACCTATACGATATAATAAACTTAAAGGTTTGGATTTACTTACCAAAGTCAGCTGGATTGTTACTCTTTGGACAAGAAAATCCAACGCTATCCATAAATGGTACCAGCTGCTGTGGGCAACCATTATAAACACAATATCCTTGTGCTAACATATAAACCTGAAAAGTAGAAATATGTTTGGTGAACCTTTTAAAATATACGGTAGATTTCGGTTAGCTAGCCGAAAAAAAATATAATAGTTGCAGGTCTTTATTTTTCTGCTTCAACGCTATCTCACAAAGATTTTGGCTGTGTATTTGTTACATAGAAAATCCGATGGCCGGCTTTGGGACTACTTGCATTCTAGGGGAATTATGTATATTTATAAAGTGGTTTACCTGATCAAACATATTAAACATGGACGCGGTTGGTTGATGAATTGTACAAATGATGGTTCTGCCTTGTTGAGCCAGTCTGTGCAATAATTCCAATAGTTGTGTTATTGATACAATATCCAAACCTCTGAAATTATAAAATAAATTCATAAATATAGTACAACAGTGTCTTCTATCTGGCGCGAGTCAATGATAGATTAATCCTGTGGAGATAACTGTGCGTTTTTGAAATTTTTACAGTTTTTAATCCGGAATAACTTTTTTTAACAAATAAACTTACGTTGTTGGCTCGTCTAAGAAAATCACTGGAGGATTGTTGACCAATTCTAGAGCAACGGATAAACGTTTTCTCTGACCTCCTGAGAGTCTTTCTGTACGGGTATTTCGACACACAGTCAATCCTAGGGTCGTTATGATTTCGTCCACCTGAAAGTCAATTAAAAATATTTTGTTCAAACATTGTAGTCGGTTTGGAAAAAAAAATTCCAGCCAATTGGGCGACGGGACCATTTCAACTTTAAAAATGTTGACATTTGGTGATAATAAAGGAAATAAAATTTCTGATATCGCGTGAGGTGACGCGGGTAATGACTAGTATTCAATATGATATTTGCTATTCGTTAGCAATAATATGTTCGACTTCATTGAAGATTATGAGAGGAAGTTTTGTGAAAATCCGTATGAGAAAAGATCAATAAAAAGCATTAGTGAATTTTATTAAAATTGTATTTATTACTAACGTTTCGGTACTCTGAAGATGGCACAAAGTGTACCAAAACGTTAATGATAAATGCAGTTTTAATAATTCAGTATTGTTTTTTATTAATCCTTTTGCCACGGATTTTTACAAAACTTCCTCCAATAATCTTCAAGAATTACAATTGCTCTATGTATTACTTAACTTCATACAATATAAAATCATAACCCTGTCTTTTGGCTTTATTGTGGTCGGGTAAAAAAAGGACCATTCAGAATGTGCCTTTATAATAATAAAAAGAAAATATTGAGGGCATATCTGTGGACAAAAAATTCCAATTATAAAATCGTGTAAATCAGTTAAGTAAAAACCGCTGACGGATTGTTGAAAGATAACGGCTTGTGCTATATAGATTATGGCAAAAAAGCGTAATATTCTCTTCTGGTTTTTAATTTCCATCAATTTATTATTTTCTGAAATATTTGGATAACTAGGGGGAATCACCTTAATGTCAAATTAAATAAACATAACTACTATTTGTAATTATTTGCCAATAATCAATATAGGCTAATGTTAAATAATTTTTTGTTGGTTTTTATGTCAATGTCATAATTTATTAATTATAGAAAGCCATTCATAGTTTTTAATTATCACTTAACATTGATGAAAAACAATTAAATTTAAATGAACACCTTTGGTATTATCATATTATATTTTATGTACAAACCGCAAACGTGAGAACTTATTGTGTTGATTTTATGTTTAAGTATCTATCTATACTAATATTATAAAGAGGTAAAGTTTGGATGTAGGAGGTAATCTTCTAAAATACTAAGCCGATTTCAAAAATGTTTTCATCAATTATATAATTATATAAAGATGTATTATATATGTCACCGTAAAATTGTAAATATCGTTAGGTTGTAATCTGTCTCGCGAGATTGTGAACTGTCGAAAGATTGTGAACCTCAACGTATTGCTTACAATTTAATGTATTATTATTACGTTGAGGTTCACAATCTTTCGACAGTTCACAATCTCGCGAGACAGATTACAACCTAATTTTACGGTGACATATATAAAGATGATCATCAATATTTAGAATAGATGGTCATAAGCTATAAAATAAAAATGCTTTTCGAGACCAAGTTTGCAACGTAAGTCGACGAAAAAAGACCGTTAGTAATCTACAATTTCGGGCGTAACAATAATATTTTTATTATGATAATACAATGACGCGATTCGAATTCAAATTTTGTAATTTTATAATTATTTTAATTTACACCGCTAAAGTCTACCAAAAAGTTATTCTTCATAACTTACTTCTCCGAGGTCATCTAATGACATTTAATACAAAACCGTAATTTAACAGTGTTGAAAATACCAACGATAAAATGAGAATAATAATATTAGCTTTTTTCATTTCTTTGTCAATAATCATTGAAGATTTAATTATTTTTTATGATGCTAGACATTATATTAACGAAGGACAAAGTATGAAATAAATAAGAAATGATAGTGCAGATCAGAGATATTTAATATAAGCAGATCCAACTGTTTACATTTTAACCTGATCATACACCGTTTCTATCAGAATTCAACGTTGACAAACTTCGGCGAGCTGAAGACGAAGGGTATATAACTTATATTAAATGCATCTGTTGGAAAATACATGTGACAACATTGCATGAACGCATGATTCACTTTTCATTCAATGCATTCCTTTTATTGTCATTACGGAAGTTGCAGTGTTGCTATGTGCTTTGTGTGACATTTTGCGAAAATCAAGTATTTTTCATTTTTTTTTATTAGTATTGACAATTTACAATGGTTCGGCAGTGCGTAGTTTGCAAAAAAATGGATTATTCTAATCCCGGATTGATATTTCGGCGGTAAGTAAGATTATGTTTTTTTAAGTTAAGCAGTGGTGTAGACGTAGTTAAAAATTATTTTTATTAAATTATTGCAAAAACAATTTTACATGTGCACTTCTTTAAAAAATATCTTGATGGAGGATTAAAAAAATGATTGTTAAATTCTAAGCTAGATTTCCCATCTTTAAGCTGAATAGATAATTTTGTTGGACTTATTTACTAAACCTAGATTTTTCGAAGGTAAACATTTCGTTTACCTTTTACAGCACATTTTAGTATACTTTAATGTTTATTTATATTGTTCTCGCTTTCCAGTAAATCATGAGCGCAGACAAAGATGGATGATATTTTGGATTTACGAAACCAGCATGTCAAAAAGTTTGCTCAAATTTGTTCAGATTATTTTGATCGGAGCGATATTATGACTACTCAACTAACTGGACGAAGGCAAATAAGACCAGATGCTGATCCCCAATTTAATACCACAGTTTTTACTGATCGTTTATCTTACAGGTAAAACAAATAAACTCAACTTATTTGCAGTAATCTTTAATTATGCCATTAATAATTATTATATTTAAGACTGATTATTGTCTAAAAAATTCTTGTGATAATATGTAATAAATAATATAAGAAAAATCCGATGTTGTCTTTTATTACCTACTCAAAATAACTAAAAAATATATAGATACGGAAATTGCCCTACCTTAGCGGTCAGGTACAAAAGAAAGAATAAATATTTAATATGTACCGAAATCCTTCACTCCAAAACTACTGAGTCTAAAATTTGGAAAAAATAGCGAATATAGGGCCCCCTCTTATAGTTTACAGGAAAACTAAAACGAAAATCTTAAGTATTAAAGTTTTCACAAAAAACGGAATGGTACATACCCTCTCCTCGCAAGTTCTACTCGCACGTGGCCAGTTTATTATTCTCATTTGTTAGTAAAGGCACATTATTGCATTTAAAATCGTTTAGTAAAATGCCACTTTACTACACAGTGACGTTTGGCAATTAAAATGCTTTGACCACCAGATTATATGCGATAAAACAAATCACGTTAAAATCTTTATGATTCAAATTACATACCAAATTTTATCTTCTAGAGTAAATTATTTTAATAAAACGTAAAATCAGTTTCTATTGCGTCTAGAACCTCTCCAGTATTAATTACTTCTAACTGATATTCAAGTAAATTTTGCTCCTTTTATTAAATAAATATTGTAAAACCTGGCTTTACAATTGTTAGGTATGTTCTAATGTTATATGAATATTCCATTAACACAAAATATATTTTTAATTTACGTTAAAAATTCTTGTTTTTAATAATCCCGAAAAAACCATACGCCCCTGGTTAAGATAATGCTGAAGAAGCTTCCGTTACAACGTTGCCTTTTTAAAGCCATCTCTTTCCAACTTATTTAAAACTGTGAAACTATGTATGATTATAAACAAATCGTGTTTTATGAATGGGATGTTGTGTCTCCTTATATTAAATGTCTCTGGTGCAGATATATCCCCTCTGTTGTTGTTGTTGAAATTGACCAAAAAAAAAAAAAAACATAAAAACTTCTAAAACATTCTCCGATAGCTTAAAAGCTTTAATAACTACAAAAAAAAATTGGTCCATTTTTGAACATCGTAGGCAGTGCCGGATTAATCATTAGGCAGAGTAGGCAACTATCTAGGGGCCCGTGCACGCACCAAGAAAAAAAACTTTTCATTGAACGAAAATTTTATTTGAAAATTTGTAAGAAATTTCCCAACAACAAAATTATTTTCTTTCGTTGTTTATTGTAATTTATTGCATTTAACAAGATAAAATTTGAAATAACTACGTCACGTTTCATTTCTCTTTCCTAACCCATCAAAAAACCTGGATCATCAATTATCTACAACCTATTCATTAAGACTATTTCAATAAAGCTAACGAGTCAGGTGAGGCGATGCTGCAGCATCTAGTCAAAGTAATCATGTTGTTACAATATCACATAAGACATTGAAGTAACAAGATGCCTGGAGCCGATCATCTGGAAGTTACTCACATCCCTTCGTCAACTTAAAAAGACCTGATTGCATTGTCTAGGGGCCCGGGCAAGGTTAATCCGGCCCTGATCGTAGGTACACATTGACATAACAGACCCAAATTTTGTGTAGAATTAAAAAAATGGGTCAATTTAAAATAAAACAATTTTTGTTATTTTTTTTATTCTGACAAAAAAGAAATCTACAAAAAATATTCTGGTATTATCGATATACGAAAGTGTTATCTATAGATTTCTTCTCAAACTTCATTTGAAAAAATAAGTCGACTTTTTGAAGGAAAATTAAAAAATATCGAATAATCGAAAGTGCTCCAAAATCAACTTGCAAGATTTGTAGCCAAACAACAAAGCAAGTTAAACAAAAGCTTTTAAGAATGCTTTAATATAATATACACGGTAGAAAATAAGAGACAAATATTTTTCTCAATTTTTCATAATAAATAAAAATGCGATCGAAGATTGCCAGGGTTTTGAATTACTTTGAAACGGCCGTGAATTGTATGAAGAATCGATGTTAAATAGTCTACATTGTAATTTGTTGCAAACCGCAGTCAAACTAATTATAAATTGCAATAACGTGTTTAATTACTAAAATTAAATCCTTGTTTTGTTGTTGTTTCGTCATTTGTTTATCGATTTCAAAACATCTAATTACTATAAATTATTGTAATCGAATTTGTAATCATACACTTAACCACTAATTTCGCACCCTGAGCAAACAAATGTTTTTTACACATTTGGAAAAAAGTAGATATACAGTAATACCCCGAGTTACACATTTTTCGTAAAATATAGTAGAGAAAGGTGTAAATTAGAAACATTAAAGTTTGAAATTATGAAACTACTGAACTCAAAATTTATCGCCCCTATTGGCGTAGCAAGAGGGGGGGGGGGACAGGTAGGCTTAGCCCACCCTAGAATATTAATTGTTTACGTACAAATAACAAGATAATTCTACAATAATCTACATAATTTTCTTTGTCGTGAAATTTCTTCAGAAAGTCGTTTGATCGATTTCAATTCTATGGACAGTTTTCAAATTGTGTGTAAGTGGCAGCTGGTAATGGTAGGTAGAGTTAAAAAATTGGCCCACCCTAGGATAAAACTGTTGCTACGCCTATGATCGCCCCCAAATGCACCTGTGGCATCACCGCCCTGGATCACTGCAGCACCCACTTTGATAATCACTGATCTAGTTGATACATATAATGATTGTAGATTTCGTCAGACTCTAAAAAACTCAGGACTGAAATTGATGACAACGAGGAGTTTTCTATAAGAATTAATACTTACAGCCATCAGTTTTTCTGCGTTGGTTTGTTCGCTGCCGACTTTAAGTTTTGCCGATATACAGAGAGCTTCGTGAACTGTGAGGCGCGGCTGTAACAAGTCTTCCTGCATGATATAGCAGGACAGTTTGGTAAACCTCTTCATATCACGAGGATAACCATTTGTTGTTATCGTGCCGGTTACTCCAGCTGAACTGCAGACAACGTAATTCAAATATTACAGTCAAGTCTCTTTAAAATGATTTCTTCTAAATGTCTTCAAAGGAGTTTCCATTATTTTTACTCATTGCTTTGGTTTTATGAGGTTTTATTACTCACGACGGAACGGAGAAGGTATTTAGGGCGAGAGATTGTTTGTTTGTCGGTGTGTGCACTCGAATGTCGCCATTTATCTCAAAAACGGTTTGATCAATTCAGATACGGTGTTCTGTAAAGGGTTTGTAATTCATCTGCGATGGTTCTTAGGTAGGTGTTATAATTTATATGCGACTTTCTATGGATTAAACGGAAGTTGACTATACTTCATCAGCTCCCGAAATAAAAATACTATAATCGGGTTTTAGTTTTTTTCAAAATTTATTTATTTTTTAAAAGAAGATTTTTTTTAAATCGTTGATTAACGTCTGAATAGAACTCTTCAAATAAATAAAATTGTCGACCAATTTTTCTCAGACCAATATATTGACAAAAAATTTAAAAAAATAACAAATCAATATAACAACACGATGACGTTTCTGTCTGGGTTTGGATCTTCTTTAGAAATATCTAAAAAATATAAAAAATTGATTAGTATTAAGCTATTTATTATCTAATAAATTGTACGAAAGATTGATGATTCAAAAAATAATGAAAAATTAATTTTTCATTATTTTTTGAATCATCAATCTTTCGTACAATTTATTAGATAATAAATAGCTTAATACTAATCAATTTTTTATATTTTTTAGATATTTCTAAAGAAGATCCAAACCCAGACAGAAACGTCATCGTGTTGTTATATTGATTTGTTATTTTTTTAAATTTTTTGTCAATATATTGGTCTGAGAAAAATTGGTCGACAATTTTATTTATTTGAAGATTTATTTTAATACAAGTCTACATCATTTTTAGGGTTCCGTACCTCAAAAGGAAGAAAGGAACCCTTATAGGATCACTTTGTTGTCCGTCTTTCTGTCAAAACTCTTTTTCTCAGGACCGCGTGGAGGTATCAACTTGAAATTAATATCAAATACTCATGTCTGTAATCCCTTGGAGCTGTGAAAAATCAAACTTCTAAGTCAACGCAATCAAAAGGACCGTTTATGCCGCATATTTTGACACTCGCAAAGGAATCAACACCTATAGGCTATGTCCCGTTGACATAGAATCATGAAATTTGGCAAGACGCAATGCCTTACAGCACAATTAAAAGGAAAAATCCGAAAACCGTGTAGTTACATCACAAAAAATATTTTTTTTTGCGATTATAAATTTATTTGGAGTTGGTAAACTGACCGCAATCTATGTCGATGTTTGGAGACAATAGTTTCCCAACGGAGAAGTTAAAATTCGAGACTCGATTCCCGTGATGGACGAGTTATTTACATACCTACAAGTTTGTACGGAAGGGAGATTCTGGCTCGGACTTGGCCATTTCTTTTTTGTAAGAGTATTTTATTTGGAGGTAGTCAAATAAATGTAATAAATTGAAAACTTACACATATCCGGCTAATACGTTCATCAACGTGCTTTTACCAGCTCCTGAAGGACCCATCATTGCTGTAAGTTCACCTGAACGAAATCTGCCATTGATATTTTTCAATATTTGCTTAGTACCTGAAATTAAAAGAAGACATACATCAGAACTGATTTAAATCTCGCATATAGAGTGCATGTATTTTTATGCCTGTCTGATTTTATCTGCGTGAATAAATGATCAGGACATCAAAAAGTTGGTAAAAAAATAAATAACCATGTGTCTTTGAACAAATCTTCTTATCGAGTAGAATAAAGATACATATTTTTTAATATATTTGTCTGAAAAATTGGTTGATAATTTTATTTATTGAAGAGTTCTAATCAGACGTTAATCAAAGATTTATAGAATGCTTCGCGGGCTGGAGAAAAATCTACTGCGGGCCGCCATTTGCCCAAGCCTGATCTAACAGGTCAAATTTTGCGAGATTGTAAGGAGATGAGGTATCTTACGAGTTATTGGTTGTAAACTGTTTGTGAAATTAGAACACTGAAGAAGTAATCCTGCCAAAAACATAAATGTTAAAAAAGGACCAAGTTCGATACAAAGAACAAGTGGCTTTGCTGAAAAAAAAAGTGTGAGATCTAAGAAGGTGGCAAGTTTTCCACCTGTATGAAATTTGGAATACAGCTTCATTATGGTAATCTTAAATCAGTTCTGTAACGTAACTAGCCACGGAGATAGAGGGAGGATCAGAACGGCTCGAAATGGTTCCACAGTGCTTTGCGAGAACTTGGCTGGCGCACCCCGCGCACTATAAAAATATAATTAGATAGTAGGATATAGACAACAATGTATGTCTCATTGTCACATTGTTTTATGAGATGTATATTATTTTCGGTTATTCAACAAATTATAATTTTCTGCTCAGCTGCACACTTAATTATTAGTTTCGTTACACAACATGTAATCTTATAGACAATATTGCTATATTGTAGTAGTATTTAAATTGGAAGAAGTACGGCGGTCAGGGAGGGAAAGCCCGAGTAGGGATAAAAAATAAAGTTTTTTATCATAAATCTATATAAATAAAAATCAATTGCCGCATGTATGACAGATCATAACTTGAAAACGGCTAGGCCGATTTCGCTGATTTTTTTTTGTGTTCGTAAATTGTCAGGACAAGATTAATTGTACAAAAGAAATTTTTTTGAAAATCCACCGGAAAAATTGGAAATTTGGATGGTAGTTTTATATGAAAATCTCAATAAAAAAATGTGACAATCAGCTTTGCTGTCACATGTTTTGAGAGAGACGTAGAAAGATAAACACGGAGAGAATGATACTATGTATTAATAAATTTTACGCAATTGGAGCGTAACTCTGTTGATATAGGTAAAAAATAAGTAAGTAAATTTCATGTACCTACTGAGCATAGGAATAAAATCGCAATCGAACCATTAGGGTGCAAACATAATATACTTCTGTCTTTTTTTAAGCTTTAAGCAGTGGCATATCCAGGAGGGTAAAACAATCACGGGGGACCCGGCTTAAAAAATTTCTAATTTGCCCCCTCCTGGGCCAAAAGCTGGGAACGCCCATGTTAACGCCATAGAAAAAGACAAAGTTTTTGAAACAGAGATACTTTATTCAGATTGAATGCAAGTAGATCAACCAATCCTATCATCGTAGAAATCAGGGAATTACATCGAAGAAAGAGACGCAGATATATTTTCGATACCCTTTGTTGCCTTCACTCACCGCACATTGAGTAGATAGACAATGATACACATAGTAAATTATGAAATATATGGTTTTATAATAAAAAATTCTATGTGCAACGCGTGCAATAAGTTGTCGATTGCCCACTCGAGCGAATGGGTGTACTCATTTCGCTCATGCGCCCAACTCCGCTCTCGTGGTCAATTGACAAATTATCGCACTAGTTACACAATATATACCATTGTAATAATACATTAAAAAACTCGAAATGTTTCTTATAAATTATAACCTGGGAATTCGATCTTGTAATTGAAAAGATATAATCAGTAGTGATGCTTGCGTGGCTATTTTTAAAAAACCGATGTATCACAGTTAAACATTATGCAGTCAAAAATTATTGATCGGTATTATCCATTACTTTAAGTTATTCCGTACAAAAACTCAGAAGTCGGTACTTTAGAGTCTTCATGTAATGCTTGTCAATGACATACCAAGGTTAAAAGACACTTCATTTGAGTGGTTAAGCAAAAACAACACCATTAACCCTACCAATTAATGTTAAATTAAAATAAATATTGTCTTTTTGTCAATGCAAATGTACACAACACTCGATCATTGATTCAATCAACCCACAGTATATGCAAATGCAAGCTCGGAGGTGGATATTCGATGGCAAGAATTTGTTATTAAATGTCCACGTTTGGATGAGAAAGGTATCCCATTGCGCTATCGTGCTACCCTTTTAAAATTGTGTTTTTTTTATCGTGTATACGTGTAACCAGTAATTACTAAGGGTAGTATTTAAACGAGTGACTGTAAATTACAATTTTGGGTGACAAAAATAATCAATTTGGGTTACTGTATTACTAAGTGAGCGACTGACTGCGCGTGACGAAAAATCAACAGAACAGCAACTTACAAACATCCATTTGAGTTACTTAAAATACAAAATGGGAAGCTTCATAATATTTGAGCGACCTAATATTTATTTGAGTGTCAACGTTACGTCCTGCATTTTTTGTCAAAATTTGTCAAATGATTTATTTATTCTGAGCGGCATTTTGTTAATAGTTAATTGTTTGAATAGAACTGCGTTTTCTAAAAAAATATATATTTAATTGACTGTCAATTAAATATACATTTTTTAGAAAACGCAGTTCTATTCAAACAATTAACTATTTAATTCGCATACCCGTTTATCGTTCACCCCGGAATTATTTTTTTAAAAACTCCACCTTTGCCCCATCGCGTTTCACTGCGAGACAATTCGTATACTCCTTTATCAAAAAAAGCGGTGGTTTTCAATCTTCATGAAAATGTGAGTTTTAAGTTGTAGTCTCAAAGTAAAAAAAAAAATAAAAAGTAAAAACTAAAGAAGATATCTGCTTCAAAATTACCGAAGGCATTCTAGTCGCTCACTTAGTAATTTAGTCACCCAACTATTATTTTAATATCTCAAATGGATTATTCACAACCCAATGTTTGTAAGCATGTTCTGGATTCTATTATTAACCAATATTTATGGCTAGTTTAGTTACTTTTTCGCTTACTCTATTTCATACCGCTCAAGTTATTAGAACAGTATCTCAACATCAGTCACCAAGTTTTTTTTTTTATTCGACCGTTTTATAATTCCCCAATTACTAATAGTTCTGGGTACTAACTATTCCCTGTAGCCACGAAGTCGCAACCAGGAGAACCAGCTCGAGCGTAACGGTGGACCGATATCTGTCGCATGAACTAATATGGCGTCAGCTACTGGGTAACGCACACACGTTCATGGTTTATATGTGTGTAGTGTCTGTGAAGTAAACTTTGGTAACTATGGTGAAGAGGAAAGAACCAAAGTTTTCCCAGGTAGTGATAACAGCGCCATCTCGCGTGCGCCAGAAAACGGTCCGTCTAGAAACCCAGCAAGCATAGGAAGCTGATTAAAGACTTCGGGCCTGTAGCATAGTTTTAGTCACGCTTTTTTTGACATGGCGACTCTATAACATATCTACTTTTTATTTTAATATTTTGTATTATACTTGTTTTTTGACAAGAGCACAAAACCCCACATCGTCATATTAAATTTTCGTTTCCTTGATAATATCAGGTAAATAAAATTACCAAAGTAATTCAATAAAGAATAAATTAATTTTTTTTTAAATACCTACGTCGTATAATATATTGTTGATTTCGTGTTTCAATAAATTTTTATGAATAAATTGAAAAAATTAATTTGTTTATAACAACTGATTGCTCATAGCTATTTTTTTTTTGTTTTCTTTCAAACTTGGAAAAAGGTACTGAATAAATAAAAAATATATAAATATAATATATATTATATACACATTCAGCCAACATAGGATTTAACCCCGAGACTAACAGTCTAGAGACGTCCCACAGAGGTATGGTAGCGGCTGAGTACTTACAGCAGATGATAATGTGAGATATTAATTTTACATTTATTCTCATAAATTAGTGTCAATTAAATTCATTATAGCAATTAATCGCGCTAGAATTTTTCAGCTCTGATAGTTTTCATTCAATCTGCACCCAATTCTCATTGCTCATAATTTTTTTCAGATTTTTCTGAGCGATAATTTCAGAGAAAAGGCTTGGGGATAAGCAGTTTTTAAGCGTTTTTTCCCGAAAAATACTTGAAATAATATGAAAAAAAGAAATAAATATTGTTGAATTCGTGCTTCAATAAGCTTTCAATTACACCCTACACGATACTTTTAAAAATAGTTTTTTTTCCATTTCATCCCCTGAAAATTAATCCCCAGAAATCAAAATTCAACTTTGCATACTTTCTATCTGTGATTGAACCACCACACTCTATCTCTGTATTAAATTTCAAAATTTTACTTGAAATAGTTTGAGAGAAAATCGCATGTGACAGACGGACGAACACCGAAATGTTTCATTTGCACGGAACACTAAAAAGAACGTTTTTGAAAGAAAAAAACTGGTAAAGAAACCTAAATACTTTAATAATTAATTAATTATCCATTAGAACAGTAATACTTACAGGTAAAAAAATTATGAACCTTTTAATAAAATATATATTGTGTAGATAACGATCTATTGTTTTATTGTTTAGAAACAAAAAAACTGGCAAAAAAGTAAATTTTTCCATTTAAAAACTAATCGATCTAATCACGTTTTAATACCGGAAGTTTTTGTTTGTGAATTTAAAAAAATGTCTGAAGGATAAAAAGTTATTTAGCTAACAAGCATATTTTTATCGTTTGAAGTATCTCAATTCTTGTTATATTACATTTTAAACTTTGTATTTATTTATTGTGTGTTTATGTAATATTCATCAGTCATTAAATTTAAATAAAACAAAGATTTTTATTAATATATATTTTTTTCATATACAGTACCTACATGAAAATAAATTATGATATGTATCACGTGTTAAATGCCATAATGAATTACCTATAATTTATAATGCACGTGAATTTGTTAATGATTTTATGATTTGAAAACTTTATAGTATTATCAATTATTACAAAACCATCAATATAGCCTGGAGATATTTAAGTTTCTCGCTGACAATCTGCATGAGCAAAACTACTGACCTGTTACTAGAAAAATCAGAATTATGTTGTGTATTTTTGGCAAAACATCAATAACCCTAGATTTATTGTTTTGATTTGGGTTTCTAAGAGCTACGCTTTAAAAACGAATCATTGTTATTCAATTTCATTATGTTCTATTTATATATTTTATTAGGGTTTCGTACTTCAAAAGGAAAAAGGAACCCTTATAGGGTCTGTCTGTCAAAGACTCTTGGGAATCAAAACCTATAGGGTACATCTCGTTGACCTAAAATCATGAAATTTTGCAAGAAGCAATGTCTTATAGCACAAATAAAAGGAAAAATCCGAAAACCGTACATTTGTAGTTACATCACAAAAAAAAATAATGTTTTTAAACCGCAATAACATGCTATACGCACGTACACAGTATCAGTTCTAATACAAAACAAGCGTCCGCTACCGGTGTGTTTATATAGGACAATATCAGAACTCTCGCCTACAACACGGTACGACGACTAGGCTATCAGATATAGCCACGAGTTACAGTATAGTTTAGTAGTCCATGTGAACTCATTGCAATTATTATTACACGCTTATAGTTGAGGAACCGCGACGTTTGTCGATGTATGGGGACAACAGTTTTCCAACGGCTAAGCGGGAAAAATCTTCGAGATTCAATCCCCGTAATGGACGAACTATTTACATACCTACAAGTTTGAACGGAACCCTTGGTGCGCAAGTGTTTCGCACTTGGCCGGTTTTTTATAAAAAGTTTCATTAAATTATATACAACTCACAAGTTCTTCTAAAGCAGGGGCGGGCAAATCTTTTAATCGGCGGGCCACATTGCTGATGAAAATTTGACCGCAGGCCAAAAATTTGGAGAGCAAAAAAAGGTCCTTTCATTTCCGCAACAAAAAGGTCTTTTTTCGTCTATTGTGGCCCTTGCTATTTACTATTTTTCTTAATTTTTTAAGCGCCAAATTGTATTGGCAAACTATTTTCGCTCTTGATAATCATTTATAAAATGCTTTCCGGGCCGGATAAAATTCTACTGCGAGCCGGATCCGGCCAGCGGGCCGCCATTTGCCCAGGCCTGTTCTAAAGGTATGTAGTGGACAACAAGCATTATAAACATAAAATATAACGAAATGACCGTAGTATTGGTGTTTATAAATAGAATGAAAATTTACAATATTATGTGCGTCATAAGTGGTTGAAATGCAGAGCTATGACGCACGGAGATACCAGATTCCATGAAACTATTTTTTGGGTTTAAACCGATTACATTTACGTAGCAGCATAAAATATGAGATGTCAATAAAGAATAATTAAAATAACTAGTTTTGATGCTATTTTTATCCGAATGTTTTTAAAAAGATCGTCCCAATAACAGTACTTCATGTATCTAGTTTGTAATGCATTATTTTACGAGTTGTGGCATTGTGTTAGTAACGACGGATTAGCGAGTTTTAAGTCACAGGAGTCAAAAGCGGTTACAATCGGGACGCTTACTAAATTTTTGCACGTACCTTTGGTAAAATAGCTGATTTTCACATCATAAGTATATTTGTAATATTTTTGATAGTTTACTTTGCTTCTCTGTTACTCATACAGATTTAAATAGCAACTGAGAGAGGTTATAACTGTTGGATTTGTAATTTTGAGTTACATTTTTCATTGAGGCTCCGCTCGTATTGGTCGTAGCGTGATATTATATAGCCTATAGCCTTCCTCGATAAATGGACTAACCAACGAATTTTTTTTTTTTAATTCGAACTAGTAGTTCCTGAGATTAGCGCGTTCAATCAAACAAAAAAACTCGTCAGCTTTATATATTGTAGAAAATAGGTAGAAAAAAATATAAACAGAAAAAAGTGATGAAAACTGAAAATTCGCTCTAGGAATCTTTAAACCTGTTCAATTACAGACTAAGTTACGATTTTATTTATTTGAATTTATTGAGCTTACGTCAGTATAATTCATTAAAAAACAACTCTCACAGTATCTGAATTTTGTAATGCGTTACTATATATACAGACACCGGACAACCGTACCATATTATATGTAAAATACATTATAAACAAACTCTTCAGCTTTATATATAGATAGAAGATAGACTAGCGGCCCGGTCCGACTTCACCCGAATTCTTAGACTTAACTTAACTTAAAGCATGACGTAAGTACTGTCTAAGGCTTTTCGTCAAAATCGATAGCGGACAGAACTATTTGACGTTCATAAAAATGTATTGTGAAATATTTGTGCCATGGATCCATAATATTTATTAACAATAGTCTATTGTTAGTACTAATATGATCACATGACGTGAAATACATTTCATAATTAAATTGTTTTAATAAGAAATGTATAATATTCTATTCCTATACATAATATACTAGCAGCCCGGTCCGGCTTTGTCCGAATTTGTAGATTGCCACCGTTTTTTCGTTGACTTACATTGCATAATTTAAGAGTTTTTCTTTATTTTGACGCGATAATATATAGCCTATGTGCATCCTAAGGCCTAGTTTATATGAGAGGCGTTCAACGCGCGTTAGCCCAACGCGCGTTTACAGTTTCTATACAATTGTATATAACTGTTTACATGATAACGCGCGTTGGTGCCGCGTTGAACGCGCGTTATCATGTAAACAGTTATATACAATTGTATAGAAACTGTAAACGCGCGTTCATTCTAATCAAATAGGTGCAGTGGTTCCGGAGATTACCTTCCACATACACACAAACGCACTTTCGCACTCTCTCTTCATAATATTAGTATAGATATATTATTTGACCTTCAGACACGTCTGTCTGAGATTAGAATAAATAAATATCTAATTGAAACATATAAATTTTGCATAACGTTAATTTGATGTCACGGTTATACGTTGTGTCTTCGGTAAACATGTTTATTTTCAAATAATTATTTGAAGTGAAAAGAAAGATATTATTGATTTATTTTCTTTTATTTTACCAAATTGTATAGTACGCGCCACGAATCTAAAAGGCTCGGAAGTTAGATGCGAATGCGGGCTTGCGCATGAACATATAGCAATAACATATAGCAATAACAACTTGACAATAGCGTACTCGACTGTACTTTAAAGCAGGAAAGCGACAAGTGACAAAGGCAACGAGCGATCACGGCCAATCACCGAAGAGCGCACGATCCGTGCAGGTAGCTGGGAGGTGGTGGGAGTATCAACGTCTCCAAAATATGCCTTTGCGACGCTGTTTGTGACTAACTTCCGAACCTTTTAGATCCGTGGCGCGTACTATACTATCGGTTATGAATAAAAACACATTTTCTTTAAAAAAATAAAGGTCTGATAGTTTGAAGGACGATGTTCTTACTTTTCACAAGCCAGAAATGTGTATTTATAGCCGAAATCCACAAACGAACATAGCTTTCAACGAAAATTGCAGTTTCCAAACAGCGGTGCTATACCAGTGGCATGAATATGGAATTGATTCCGAGATAAAATACACAAGCCTTCTTATATTTGGTTGCCATATATACAGGGTGAAAAGTATAATTATGTCATGCTCTAGAGGGTGGATAGAGATCGCGGAGACAAGCATTTTTAGTATCATGTCCGGAAATGCACCGTTACGGAGTTAGTGCGCCGGGTGGGTAGGCATGTCCGCTAGCTCTGGGTACGTCAGTCGGTTCATGGTTTACGTAGCAAGACACCAAGGTTATGGCGACAGTACTGCCGACTTACTGCCGCGTCAGGCTTTGTTCCTTAATTGAAATCGGTTGCACAAAACGTAGCCCGTATGAAACACGCAGGACTGACACTGTCAAACGTCTTTCTCGAACAACGTAGTGCGCTACTCCTGTGATGCGCGCGACTCACAGCTCGGAAAGCGAGCAACTTACTTACCATTTAATCATGCAGTCGAGTTGCCTACCCACCCGGGTAGAGAAATTCAATCTACTTGACGGGTTGCCTACCCACCCGGCGCACTAACTCCGTAACGGTGCATTTTCGGACATGGGTTCTTATACTAATAAAAATATATATATATATATATATATATATATATATATATATATATATATATATATATATAAGTAGAACCTTTTTAAGTCGAAAACCTCCAAAACTCGAAAAAATTATTTGTTTCCTTTCCATCCGCACCTCCATTACTTGAAATCTCAACCCTCTATATAGGCCGAAATAATTGGGTTCATTTTTTTGTTTTCAATGAGAAAAACTGGTTGTTTTTATTGAAAATTTGTAATAGAAAATTTTTTTTCTTGTAACTTACATTTTTATAAATAAATTATAATGAACTCTGATTAAATTTTAAACGTTCGTAACAAAATTTCAACGAAAACAAGTTTTTGTAAACTTGTTACTAGTACACAACAAAACTACTTTTTATTTCATGATATTTTTAAACCAATAAAAAAATTGTATATAATTATTGCCTTTATATCGTCGATCAACTCAATTTTCCAGTTTTAGAATTTTTTACTTTATTTTTGACTTTAAAACAGCAGTTTTATAACATTCATGCAAATCTTGACTATTCGCATGCGACTGCTACGGGAGTAACAAAAGACAGTGCCATCTGTGAATTCAGATTGTCAACGGTGTAGCAACAATTGACATGCTATTTCTCTTTTTCTCTAATGTTTAAACATATACTTTTATTCTATACTGAGCACAGGAATAAAATCGCAATCGAACTATTAGGGTGCAAACATATTATACTTCTGTCTTTTTTTACGCCGTAAGCACTGCGTATCCAAGAGGACACAACAAGCACGGGGGAGTCGGGGACTGGCTTAAGAAATTTCCAATTTGCTCCCTTCTGGGCCAAAAGCTGGGTACGTCCGTGTTAACGTCATAGAAAAAGACAAAATTGTTGAAACAGAGATACTTTATTCAGATTGAATGCAAGTACATCAACCAATCGTATCATCGGAGAAATCAGGGAATTACATCGAACAAAGAGACGCAGATATATTTTCGGTACGCTTTGTTGCGTTTACTCACCGCACAATGATTCATATAGTTAATTAATTAATAGATAATATACGTGTTTAAAGCACAATGTGTGCACCATAGATAAACAGATAGATAGATAGATATATATTTGCACAATAAGATAGTACAAGACATATATAATATGTGACGTCAAATTTACACATTAAAATTCATAATTAAAAAATTCATCTTCAGTGTAAAAACAGTTTTTGGTTAGAAGGCTCCTCAGTGATTTTTTAAAAGTTTCCAGTTTCAGCATTTTGATATCATTAGGCAATTTATTGTAGGTACAGTTTGAGAGACACATAAGTGAAACTTTTTTGAATAGTGGCTAGTCTATGTAGACATATCTCTGGTTGTACCTACACAAACAGCCGCCATTTTAAAATTTCAATAACGTTATAAAAAATGTTTTATCATTACCCACTGTTCTATGGTAAAAATCACGTACATATTATGTTAAACAGGCTCTTCTGACCAAACCGAAACCTGGATCTCGTTTCTTGCATTTACTTTTATTGTGCAGGTTAGGTATTTTATAATTATGGTTGATACCGAGATACGATATCATTCTACTTGCCGAATGTTTTATTCTGTAATTGCCGCAATTTTGCAAATATTTACCTACCTAAGTATACGTTTCTATAAAAATATACCTGTTTGCAATAGTCCCAACAATACAACCGGACATTTTGTGAATAATTATAATAAAGATTATTTTGCGTTTAAATTGAAAATTGACTATGAAAAAGTCGCTATAAACGTAGGAGATACGATTGCCTTCGGCAAATAATAATTAATTAATATTAATATTCATTATTTTAAATGATAATAACCGAACGGTGTAGCGTAGTGGTGAGAGCACTAGACTCGCATTCGAGAGGTACCGGGTTCGAATCCCGGCGGGGGCAGATGTGGCTGGGACTTTTTCCAGCTGCCTCTCGCTGAGAATCGGTAATTCTTGTACCGGCCATCTTGTTGAAGTTTTACATAGTTTCCCTCAATAATTCCAGATAAATATCGAGATGGTTCCTCATTCAAGGCCATGGCCGATTACCTGTCAAACTTCTATGCTCGAAATTTGTCTACCTTATCCTAATTTCCTAAAAAATCCTTCATTCGCCCATTGCTATCAATTAAGTGGAAGTTTAAAAATTAAGAAAATAACGTGAAGTGTGATAGATGGAAAATAGTAATGGTGCGAATGGCGTCTGTTATGATATAATAATGTCGAGAAACGGACGTTAAACGCATTATTGTTATTATTGTTATTATTTTAGTTGATAAATTAGTATATTTTAAGAAAAAAATCCGGGATCTGGTTTTTAATTTCAAAAATGAATTGATACCAGGAAAAATCTTGAAAAAAATTATAAAATACTTGTTACATAATTATTATGTTTGGGTTTTAACCACCTTTTTTTCATTA
The DNA here is from genome assembly GCA_963575645.1 of Xanthostigma xanthostigma. Taxonomy (NCBI): domain Eukaryota; kingdom Metazoa; phylum Arthropoda; class Insecta; order Raphidioptera; family Raphidiidae; genus Xanthostigma; species Xanthostigma xanthostigma. Next base: position 47,403,321 of record OY754470.1, read on the forward strand.
GAGTTATTCCAGGTCATTTTCTAATTATGTTTAGTGTTTACAAATACCGATTTACCAATCAAAAAACTATACAGTTGGTAGTTTTGGTCTAATAAAATTGTAATATACTTTTTTTAATATTTCTGACAAATAAATTCATTATTAAACTCAATTTCATCAAGATCGGATGATTTTTCTGAGATTGCAAGATGGCGATTCCAAGATAGAAATGTTTCTATATTATATACAGGTGCCGGTAATTGCTCGTATTCCTCTCAAGAGAAGAAACTATGACTGATTACTAAACTAAAACTATAACCAATTACTAATTTGGAAAATTTACTTGGGTTTACTTTTTACAAAAATCCGATTTTGGGAATTAAAAATTAATTAAAAAATATTCACACTGTTTGGCTTGAATTTTTTCATGATCTGATAGCTTACTAATTGGCCAACCTTCCTAAAGCTACAAACCAAGTTTACTGTTAGACTTTATGTTGTGTGTTTAAACTTACAATAAATAAAAAAATAAATTATCAATTCTTCACAGAAGTGTCATTATCATAAAAAAATTACGCATTTCCGACCCCCAAGTGATTAATCATTCCAAATTAGTCATAGTTTCTTCTCCCGAGAGAAATAGGATCAATTACCGGTAAGCCTTTATTAAAAAAAGAAAATGTTCTGTCGTCAAACACATACATAGACGCCGATAACCTCAGTTGTTTAGCGTCTATATTTAGAATTCATTCATTCACACATCGTTAATAATGCAGATGAGTTGGTGGTATCGTCATATCTTTTGGTTAACTCGTCTCGTTACAATTAATCCAGTTCACTCTTAAAGTCTGCCGTGCGTAAAAAGTTTCACTTTCAGAAATGTCGTAATAATAGCACATTGCGTAGCACAAATGTGAGAAGGTGCATTTTTTAAACGAATACAATGTTTTGTAATGATTATAATCGCCCATACCGGAGACAAGTTTCAAGAACATCGTGAGATTTTTAAAGAGGAGACACCCATCTTACACTTGTCACGCACGATATTTTTGTTAAACGGACGTACGTAAAAAAGTCAAATGTGTGTAAAGAATGAAACCCGCGTGTAGGCTTTTTACACAGGGTTGAAAATACATCTTTTTATGCACTACCTCTATTGTTTTCGACATTTAGCCTATTTTTAATTATTTCGATTTTGCATCTCAATCAATCTGTCGCATGCCACCTGAGGAACAAGTGCAATAGGTTGGCCATCCCTGATGTAAAACATCATTTGTCATTGTTATAGTATATATTACAATCTTGTATAATATAAATAGAACACAAAACATAATGCTTCTTATTTAAAGGCCGCGGCACACGAGGCAGCTAGACACATTGCTTGGACTTCTGCTGGCCAGCAGGCTGAGTACGAGGCTGGAAATGACGTCACTGCGGGCTCGCCTGCTAGCTCACAATATAGATTTCAAAATTAGAACAGGGGCTATTTTTCTTGCTAGGTCCTCTGCTTGCTCTAAGCAAGAACCAATCAGTGAATAGAATCTTGTCACGTGGGCGCCCACAAACCAACATGGCGTCAGACAACAGACACGTTTTGCTCTGTGTTTATATTTGAACTGTCACTGAGCGCGCACCAGATCCATCCACAAAGCAAGCTTGAAAAGACGTCTCGTGTGAAGCGAGCACATAAAAGCAAATAAAAATACTAGTAGTCAAATCTAGCAAGGATTCTAGCCGCAAATCCAGCCTCGTGTGCAGCGGACTTTAGTTAAGTAAAAAACAAAACAAACAATTATTTTAACCGTAGTATTCAACTGTTTAATAATTAACAATGCGCTGTCTATGATCAATTGTTTATTGAATGATCATAATCACAATGTACATCGTAAGTGCATTATTTACATATTTTATTAGCAATCATATAGTTGTCAATTAACAATGATTGATTTATGGCGATACGATATTAAAATACGTTAATTAAAAACATAAAACTTTGTATCGTAAATCAAAAAAATAAATTATTACAGGCATATAAATATTTCTTATAATATATTGTTAAAAAATCGGTCAAGTTCAATATATATTTGCACGTGTCCCGTGCCATCAGCCACCCGCTTGTGTATTCTGTAGCCAAATTTCGACTCTCCAGTTATAAATAAACAGTTAAATTGTTTATAACAATTGTTCATTTAGGATTTTTCGATTCTGATAATTTTCGTTGTATCTACAGCTAATTCTCAATTAAATAAATAAAATTATCAACCAATTTTTTTCAGACTATATTATGTTGACAAAAGAATAATAAAATTATAAATCAATATTTCACTAGATGACGTTTCGATCCGGATTTGGATCTTCTTCAGAAATAATCTAAAAAATATAAAAATTAATTAGGTAGTATATCTACATATATTTTCAAATAGAATGGAGTTTGAATTATCCAATATTAATGAAAATTTAATATTCTATTAGAATATATAAGTTGATAAACTAATTAATTTTTATATTTTTTAGATTATTTCTGAAGAAGATCCAAATCCGGATCGAAACGTCATATAATGAAATATTGATTTATAATTTTATTATTCTTTTGTCAATATATAGTCTGAAAAAAGTTGGTCCATAATTTTATTTATTTGAAGAGTTGTATTCAGACGTTAAGAGCCCGTTTCCCCTGGTTTTCTCAATGCAATACAGTGGTCTGCGGTCCCGTATAAATCTGATCGTAAAACGAGAGATAAAATTATGAAAAATTATTTTTATGGAGATTAAGGATCAATCTATGTCCCTATTGTACCATTTTTTTAATTTTTTAAGCAGAAAAATTTTTATAAAAATTTCAAAAACCGTAAAAAGTGTCTTTTAAAAGCATTCGCCATTAATTAACAAAGTAAAAAATGAAAAATTTGTTACAATACGGACATAGATTGATCCTTAATATAACTAGAAAAAAATATGCCGTCGCCTGTTTTCCAAAATTACGACCCAGTTTATACGGGAAGCCGTAGCTCTGCAATGAAAAAATATCGTAATATGTTGAATTGACTGGTGCTGTAACTACGGAAAGAACGGGTGTTTTTGAAATTATCATCTGTGCTGGCATGTGCCGTTAAAATTTAGGGCTGGGTTGTATACTATATAGTGGTTTGATATATTCGTTGCAACGATTTTAATTTAAAGTTCGCTGCATACGAGGCTGGATTTGCCGCTAGATTTCACTACTAGTTTTCTTAATTGCTATTATGTGCTCGCTTCACATAAGGGCGTAGATATTTTTTTTCTGGGGGGCGGGGTATAAAGCTAAAGAAATCAATATTTTTAAGTTTTATTAATAGGAACACCAAAACCAAACGACTAAACTAAAAAACTTTGTTTTGGGTAGAATTTGAAGAGCCAAAAAAAAGTCTTTTTCATATAGCCACACGGGTCTCGTAAAATTCACGTAATAATGCGGGACATTTCCTATAATACGGGACACGGAACTTTAATGCAGGACTGACCAGGGGTATGAAACTCAATGCTATTCGAGCTTCTCTTATTTGTCTGAAGGAATAATTTTAATGCCAACATGATAGCATGAAAATTAATGAAAATGTACTTTTGACGAACTTTTTTCAGTCATTGGCATCGCTGAAATGGCGCCAGCTCACCAAAGCGCATCAAAGCGGGAGTTTCAAAATTGTCTACTTATGTTATGAACAATATTATTTAATAAAAAAGGATAAAAAACTGTTCAATTCTTACAAAATTACAATTATAAGAGGAAATGTATTTTAAACATCAACCATTTTGTTCGAAACGTGCTTGTTGTGACAACACCATTCCCAGGGCAGCTACGACACACACACCATTTTACACAGTTGGTATTAAAATCATTCCTTGTCATTTAAGAGGTCACCTTGCCATCACACGAGACATCTTTACTAACACACACTATGTCATAATGTTTGTTTGTGGGCCTTTGTTCATGTCACCCACGTTACAAGATACCGTTTCCAGATTGGTTCTTGCTCAGAGCCAGCAGATGACCTTGAAAGAACAATAGCCCCTGTTCTTATTGTAATTTTGTGAGCTAGCAGGCGAGCCCACAGTGACTTCATTTCCAGCTTTGTACCAACAGAAGTCCAGCGTTTCAACATGGATTATCGCCGTGGAAAATAAACAAGATTACCTTTGTCAGCAGTACGTAAAAAAAATGTAACATTGCCAAATATAATAGGTAAATATGTTATCTATAATACTTATTTTATTGATTTATATTGATATTTAACTTCCAATAGGAAGTTATTGTATTTAATACTAGAAGAAAAATTATCTGAAAAGTCAAAACAGAAAAAAAAATTTGTCACAGCATAATTAAAATGGAAGAGATTAATTTTACAACTATACACATAGAATATATTGAGAATTTTAATTATGAAGAGATAATAAAATAAATATGAATTCAAATAAAATTATGTACCTACATAATAAAAATTCAGAATTAATGACAAAATAAGAATTTTGAATTAAAATTATGTAAATAATAAAACTGTTTTAATTACTATGGCACTAGTACAGGTAATAGAGAATTTTTTTCTGCATTATCCTACAACTTTTTTTTGTTTTATTAAATAGGTTCAGTATCACGTACTGACCCTAAATGCACAAAATCCTTACAAATTAGGAGGGCGGAAGTGCCGCCATTATGACAAAAACCGTTTCAGCCTATATCTCCCTAACCGTGCACTTGAGGCGAAAAAAGGTAATAACCTTTATTGTAGATAAATAAATTTACTATCTTTTTTGTTCAATACTTTTTTTTTGTATCACTTACCGTTTACGACTTATTCAACTATTACGATTTGTTTATTGACTTTTGGATCCATATCTCTTCTAATAATTGTTTAAACAATAAAATGCTAATGACTTAAGTTTTAAATCTACAAATTTTCTACAGCTTTTAATTCAAACTTTTTTTCTAAAATTAATATTTTTTAAGTTATAACGCGCTAATGTCAAAAAACCTGTGCCTAGGCGCATGAGTGGACATAATAAAATAAGAATGAATTGTAATAAAATTATGTACATAATAAAAATTCAGAATTAAAAAACCAAAAAAATAAAAAGTGTGCATTCATTTTTTTAATTGATTTCTAGTAAATTAACTGATTTATTATTAACTTCCCGCTTAAAAAAAAAAAAAAAATTTTTTTCAAAAATCGGGAAGTTATTGGTTTCACCCCGATTTTTGAAAATCGAGTTTTCGCCAGATATCGACGTTTTGAGGTCCTAGGAAGCTATTGAAACTATTTTGGCGATGATGTCCGTAGGGCTGTATGTGTGTGTGTTTATGTATGTATGTAAACCTTTTATATCTTTTGAATGGAGTGTCCGACTGAAACGCGGTTTGCGGCATCTGACGTGAACTTGGTGAACTTAGACTTCCTGAAAATTTGAAACGATTCGGCCCAAAAAATTTTGAGAAATCTTAAAAAAACAAGTTTCAAAAATTTTTTAAAATTTGTTTTTGTAAAATATTTTCTAAACTACTAAACCGATTAATTCCAAAATCTAATCAGCTCTTCTCCTTAACAAACTGCGTCGATTTCCGCAAACCGCATCAAAATCGGTTCATTTGTTCACGAGATACCGTGAACGAAAAATCGTAAAAAAGTGTTTTTTAAAATGACTCTTAAAATTGTTATCAGATCGATTTTTTTGTAATAAATTACTTTCTTAGGCTAAAAAACTGCGTCGATCGCCGCAAACCAGATCAAAATTGGTTCATTTGTTCATGAGATAACGTGAACGAAAAATTAGGAAAAAAGTAATTTTTTATAAGTGAAATTCTTATCAAATCGATTTATATAAATTATATGTTGTAAAGTTTTGTAATTCTGGATATAAAATGAATATAGCACATCCCTATTTGATATCTGCAGTCTATACGTGTCTGTGTTAGTATACTAACACATGTAATAGTATGTATATTATCACTATAACGAGGCATATAATAATTCGGTTCTCTTTGTCAATCCTTCTCACATGTGTGAAAGATAGAGAGAGAGCATTCAATTCTCATAGACCACAATAATTAGGTGTACTATTATGAATGGAATGTTTCAAAATGTTTCCTCACCACACGCCGCAAAATACAGCTTCCCCTCTGTGATCGGCAAACGGGCTCTTAATCAAAGATTTGCTAGTTCTCAATGTTCGTTATTTATTTTTCAAATTTTTCTGAGTGATCCTTTTGGTGATAAGACTTAGGAGAGACATTTTTTTCTGAAAAATGTATTTAAAAAAAATACATCATGTATATTGTTGAGCTAGTGCTTCAATAAGCTTTAATTTGAGACCCTACACGGTGCCTTTGAAAACATTTTTTTCCATTTCCCAATTTACCCCCTCGAAATTTACCTCCAGAAACAATATTCAACTTCTCATGTCCAAAAGTGTGTCGTTTTGAAAACATTAAACGGCTCAGTATTTTCTAGAGCAGGCGATACTTCCCCTAGGGGCGCTGGAGTAATTGAGAAGATGGCCAAATCTTTGGGAGAAATCGAGGGGCGTTAATAACAAATAAAGCAGTTTATACAAATAGTAAAGTCACTAATGCGGCACTATTAAAACCTACAGGGTGCCGGATTATTGGAGTGTTCGGATTGTTAGATTGTATAGAAAAGTTCATAATATGTAAATAAAATAAAGTGAGCGAGAGTATAGGGAGGGGTCGGAGAGGCGTGAGCAGAGGGTGCCGGATTATTGGACGTACCGGACTACTGAAGTGTCGGTTTAGTGAGACTCTACTGTACCTTTTATTTCCCGTTAGAAACTATCATTTATGACTTAAATCCCAATTTCGATGTGATATTGACACTCGGAAATATTGCCCTATACTTGAACAAAATTATGCGTACGCTACACGTTCAATGAAAGGCAGTTATCAAAATGCTGTTTCTTCAAGAAACAAATTTTATTCACTTTATCGAGGTCCTACTGTACTGTAAAATATTCATTTTGGATATAATGCGTTTATGGACATAATTTCGATCTAGTTCAATCATGAAAGAATATCATAATATCTACTAATAAAACATTAAGGTGAAATGAATGTCACAAAAATCAAAATATGCATTAAAATACCTAATTATTCAATACAGTGATTATAATTAATAAAATAGTGACGCTACATGGCCGCTTCAAAGTGAAATTGATAAAAATATATTTTTAATGTGTAGACATAAAACATCAAAAAGTGTTATTTTTTTCCTTGATACAGTGTTTTGTTTTACATTTTGTGCTTTTCTGTATGCGTGTATAAAAATTACCCTCTTGAAATTCCGACGTAGTTTTCAAGTTAGTATTTTTAGAGTGCAATTAAGGAACTGTTAAACAAATTTGGAATTGAATTTAAAAAGTAAATAAAAATATCGTGTTGCAAATATTGTTAAAACAGTTGAATAGTAGTACTCAAATATTTTGTTTTATAATATCTGTATATTTGCATAATACATACAGAATGACTCAATAGATTCAGAAGTTATTGAACAGTATACAATGCAAATAACTCGCATTTTTAATATTTTTTAAACGCCTTTTTGTTAATAATTTTTTTTTAAGTGGTGTAAGGTTATGTTTAATTTTGTACGGACGATTACGTTTTAAATGATTAAATTATTAAAGTGTATATAAAAATCAAATTAAGTACATATAAAAAGAAAGTGTTTTAAATACAGTGTTTAAAATAGTGCGGGTGTTCATCAAACGCTTCCGAAGTACATTTTAATGCTGTGATAATGTTAGTGAACTTATGTGGACTGATTCTTCATTTTGCGTCAACCCAGTACAGCTCAGCGCCTCTACGCGTCTGTTTTTCTACAGAATGATTCCAAAGTCAGCGTGGAGAAGACATTAATGCAGAATAGGTAAGCGAACATACTATTTTTTAATTATACATTTATGATAAGTGGTGACCGATGCATATTCTCGAGTTTGATTTTAATTATAATTCATTATTGAATTGAGTCATTTAACAGCCTTTTATTTTATTATAAGAAACTAGCTGTTACCCGCGACTTAGCATGCGATTGAGATGAAACACCGATGCATTCCCATTATTTGGCTTAGTTAATCCTTTCTCAACTTAGACCTTCGTAATAAATTTCAAAATTGATGACATTCAAGTGTTCAACGTCCTGACAAACCTTGAAAATGACACCCATGTTGATTTTTAGACTATTTACATCTTTTCACTCTCTGAAGGTGTTGTTTTTGAAAACGCACCAAACACGTGCTTATTTATTTGATGCCGGGAGTAATCTTGTGCATTTTAGAATTGATACATCTATCTTGTATGATTTCTCCATGCACATTTTGAACACCCGTTACACCCTTTTAGGGATTGAATTTTCAAAAATCCGTTCTTAGCGGATGCCTACGTCATAATAACTATCTGTGTGCCAAATTTTAGCCCAATCCGTTCAGTGGTTTGAGCTGTGCGTCAGTCAGTCAGTCACAGTTTCCTTTTATAGGGTTAGATTAATTAATACAAAAAAATATATAAAAATCTATATTAACTGACCATTCGATTTTATTGCCAAAATATTTGTTTTTAATTTTTATCACATCAAAAATAAATTTGCCATTGAACAATGCACAGTGGCGTAAGGTTATGGCGAGCTATTATCATATTGATCAGATTTTACAAAAAATATGTACATTGGCACAATAAACTTGAGTTATTTTTTTTTAATTCCATATATCTATGTTGAGGTCAAATAATAACTAATATTTATATTTATTTGTAATACAGATATAATTGTGTCCAATAGTAAAATTCTATACATGACATAATATTATGCTTTTAAAACGATGATATGTAACATTTATTATGATGAAACATTAGTCCACTGATAACGTTTCAAGTTTCTAGGCATCCGGCCATCTCTTCCGGTACTTTTTTTACAATTATTGTAACTGGCGGTCCAGTCTTTAACCGTAATTCACTCCCCATTTACATCTCTATTTTTACAGTGTATGAACGTACACAATGAATCATTTTTTACAGTGTATGGACGTATGTCTTATTTAAGGAAGTTCATTCTTGAAAAGGATTTTCTTAGGAATTTATTAAAATTGAAGTAAAAGTGCCTTAAATTTATTGTAAAAAATAAGTCCAAGAACTAAAACCCGACTTCTGAAAAGTATGAAACAAGAAAATATTCTCATCTGCTCACAAATCCTAACAAAACATTACATTTTATCAGTAGTAAGCGATCATAAGCTCTAGAGCAAAGTGCATCACGCTATACATCTAGAGCGGCCTCATATATATGAGATGGCCTACGACCACGGCTATCCTCAAATCAGAATATTTTCTTGTTTTATACTTTTCAGTAGTCGGGTTTTAGTTTTTGAACTTATTTTTTAATTGTTTTCAATTTGCTTCCCTCTGGGACCAAAATTCAAATATAAATGTAACCTATGTTACCCAAGCTCTAATAACGAATCAATTGACACCTTATTTATCAAAATCGGATGAATAGTTTGGAACATCCGTAAATACAAACATACATAGATTGCTAAAATCATAACCTTTCCTTTTGGCTTCACCACAGTCAGCTAAAAAATAATTCGCCAATGATTTCGAAATTTCCAATCACAACTGATATGTAAGCATTTTAATAAACTACTTCTAGTGCGGTCCTTATAAACACGCATCATTTTAGCTTTAGTTATCATTTTTAGTACAAATGCGTGAGTAATTGTCAATTCCATTCAATTAGTCACATATTTTCCATAGCAAAATTAGTTTCATGCCGATGAAGTTGGTCAAACACATGCTTATTTATCATCATTTATCAATATAATTTTAAAATAAAGAAGAAAAAATTATTTTTACTGCTGGGTGTACAATCAAGAGCAAAACTTTTCTCAAATAGCTCTTTTACATCCATTAAGTATAGCTTAGAAATAGCGTTCTTTAGATTAGCTTATGTTTCAGCTCCAATTTTCCTTAGCGCTTAAAAAATAGGACCTGAACCTTTCTGTGGCTATTCTAAGAGCCATGTCAAGTTAGAGGTTCGCAAATGGGAGGACGAAAAGAAGGCCTCTCGTTGGAAGTCTACTCTAGGACTGAGACAATCAAAGAGATTTATTTCGCACAATACCAAAAAGACTAAAGAACTCCTTATGATCAGCAAAGTAGAACTGAGAATAATGACAGAACTCCTTACAGGCCACTGCCCTCTGAGATACCATCTCTCAAAAATGGGTAAAGCCCAAGATGATAACTATCGCTTCTGTAAAGAAGCAAAAGAAACTGCTGAACACATTCTATGTGAATGTGAAGCAGTTCTCTCCAAAAGGCTGCTATATCTTAACAGGCCTTTTCCAAAGCCTGAGGACATATTAGAAAGCAACCCCCAGTAAGGTAATAAGGTTCATAAAAAGCATTCTACCAGACTGGGAATAATACTATTAGGGAATGCACAAAAGATCTTTTAGGTCGCAGTGTTTGTGAGATATCAAGTGTCTTATTACCCCAAATAAATCTAATCTAATCTAATCTAGCGCTTAAAAATATGTAAACGCATGTTACTTGCGAAGAAATAATCTTTTAAACCACGATATTATTTAATGTTTCAAATCGGTTCTGTAGTTACTCGCGACCAACAAACAAACCCGTTCAAACTTATAATGTTAGTATAGTGTAGATTTATTTAGTATTGATAAAATTTATTAGCCTTAAACGTTTTGCTTTAAAAACTAGCGCCGATCCTCTGTATTGAAATAGTAATCATGATGGGGCCGGAATAGTTGAGCCTGTGGTAGTGTTACATGAAAATATAGGCAACCTTTATTCATACAAATATTGTCTGTACCCGTATTGTTATTTGCATTGTAAATTATGGACCAGTTAACAAGACCACTGTGAGTTGTGACTCAGTTATGTGGAGGAAAAATTTGAAGCAAACATATGCGTTTCTTTTTAAACAATGGAAAGTTTTGTATGACTAATTTACAATATTAAGTACCATACATAAAACGTTTTTAATGGTAACATTAAAGTACATTCGTCTCAGCGTCGTTGTTATGATCTTAGTTGACGAGCGTCGTTATTCTCCTCACATAATATTGAAGTATTACAAAAACATTTGCTTATACAAAAGTACAAAATGAGTTTCTAATAAAAAAAAATACTCGGCTCGCAGTGCGAAACCCTGCCGACAATATAGTGTAGTTGCTTACACTGGCAGTGTGACTTTATTAATGTGAACTTAACCCTTTTGTTTTTGGACAAAATAAACATTTTAACTCCTTAATACATCCCTTAAAATAATATTTTTTTTCTTAATTTAAATATTACTATCAATTTATCAAGTTAAATTCTCCGTTTACTAAGTAAATGCATATCTACAAAATAACGTTTTTATAAGTTTTTTTAATGGAAAGGTTATGCGTTTCACAATAATAATAATAATAATAATAATAATGCGTTTCTCGACTTCTTGTCATAACAGACGCTATTCGCACCATTACTATTTTTTTTCTACCACACTTCCCGTTATTTCCTACAGTTTTTAAACTTCAACTTAATTAGTAGCAATGGGCGAATTAAGGAATTTTTAGGAAATTACGATAAGGTAGGCAAATGTTGAGCATAGGAGTTTGACAGGTAATCGGCCATGGCCTTGAATATGTAACCATCTCGATATTTATCTGGAGTTGTTGAGGAAAACCATGGAAAACCTCAACAAGATGGCCGGTACATGAATTACCGTTTCTCGGCGAGAGGCAGTGGGAAAAAGACCCAGTCACATCTGCCCCCGCCGGGATTCGAACCCGGTACCTCCCGAATGCCAGTCTAGTACTCTCACCGCTACACCACCCCGCTCGATAATAAGTGTTTTCCCTTGCTTTTTAGCATTATACAATATTTTCGATTTAGGTCGAAGTTTAGGCGAAAGTCGATGTTCGGCCCCAGCTCCGGCTAAAATATTTAGTCTTCCTCGTCATACAGTTTTCTAGATCGAGTTCCGACTGCTGGAGACCATGTGTGGACGATGTGTTTACATAATAATCGATCGGAGTCCATCTATTAATTATTTTTCAACATTCTGTGCTCGCACCTTCGTAACCTATACTATTTTATTTAAATCGTACATTTTTCTAGTCACTTGTTTGTTTTCATAAAATAGAAAATATGTTCATAAAAACATTAATATTGTTAATTTTATACATTAATCAATATTATCTGTTGCATTTTGCATTAATTTGCAACGTGAAGGAACCCACTTTTTGTTAAGCATTAATGATTAACACGTGACTTTTTTTAACCCTTCTATTAATGAATGCATCAAAATATAGACCTTGAAAAAATTCTAGCTAAAAGAATCATTCCGACTATTGTTTGACATAATATATTACCTCTAAGAAATAAAATAAATTTACTGTCAATGCAATCAATGACACGGGTAACGGCTAATAATACAGATTTATCTATATTAATAATTTTGTCGAGGGATACAAATAATTTCGAATCGACAACATATAACCACAAAATTCGAATAGATATTCAAGTTATTACATAATAATAATAACAATGAATGTCAATTGTTTCATATACCTTGCCCGTCTTTATCAATAAAACAGTTGAGTGTCTTAATACTAATATTAATATGAATGAAAATTTACTTTTACACCAAAAGTTATTAACCATAAAAAATATTAATTTCGAATCGACGACATAGACCCTCAAAAATATCCAATATCTTTACTCATACTCTTGCAAATTAAAGATTTTATCCGCGCAGAACTTCATCCGAGCGAAGCCAGGTTCCCAGATAAAATATTGTTGATTTTCGTTAGCAGCCTAATGAATAAAATTATTGATCCAACAGTAATCCTATATTTTATTGACGATTTACCTTTTTTGCATTTATAAAATAATTATAAATTCAATGACATTGAATCTATTTTCCTGTTATTTATAGTTGAAAATATATCCGAGTTAATTATGTGAAATTTTATATTTTGTTGACATTGAATTAATATACAATTTATTATAGTTTTTGAACTTTAAGACTGTTCATTTGGAATATTTTTAATTAACTATAAGAGAGTCACGTTTACAATGTAAAAAAATTCTGATTTACATAAAACTACTTTGTTTTATGAAGCTGTCTCATTAATGGATTCATATATCCACTACAACGTGTAAATACTTCTATATAAGTATTTTTACGAGTAATTTTGTAACGTGACATTGAAACTCAAATAATTCAGTCATTGTACCACTGATGTTAGATTTCTGGTACGACTTTCAGCCTTAAATCTAGATTTAAATGGTGTTGTCCATTTGGTTGAAAATAAATAACATTCTTAAATCTGATCAGAGACCAGAGTCTTGTCGCTTTACACAATAGTTTCCTCCTTCAATAGGTACACCCATTGGCGAAGCAAGAGGAGGGGGAGGTGTGTCCATCCTGAAGATTCATTCTAAATATTGGTGGAAAATTTGTTGTAAGTAGTTTCGGAGTTAACGTCCTACATCCAAACTTACAAACTTTGCCTTTTTATATCCTATCAGCACCGTTTGGGATGTTACCCTATAACTTTTCCAGAATAATTGAGCAGTACGTCAGTAGTTCATTTTCATTTTATAAATAATGATTATTCCTAATTTGCTTTTTAAACATTTAAAATACGGATATTCTTCGCCTAAAAGAAACCGAGAGATTAAGTGCAACTAATCTCTATGGTTCACAGTTCATGCTGTTATCTAATTAAACTATTATTGATCATCCTTGAACTAAGGCAAAAGATAAACCAGATGTTTAATGTTTTGATAGATTTAGCAATAGACAATTCGACACGTGTTTTTTTTTCTTAATCTATATTTGATATCATACATAAAACTATAAGTAAAAACACTCGTTGCTCATACACGTCTTTTCTCTTTGGATTACAATTTTTTTTTTGCTTCGGATTCTTCTTTTCTAAAAAAAACAAACATATAAAGAGGCTATAGGTAAAACTTACAGGAAAATTATAGGGAAAGCCCGATTCTGATTAGTTTTGAGATATGGCGCAAAATAAATAATTTTGACACGGGAACAGTTTCTTACTATTCTTTTAAAATAAATCAAAGAGGACGATAAACAGAATGGAGAATGATGTACGGAATCCTTGACGCATGAAACGCGTTGATGGTTGACCGGTTTTTTTAATGTAAAATGCATTGTAAATCTTAAGAAAAATTATACATCGTTTTTTACGACAAATTATCATAGAAATTGAAAGATATTTTGTAATTTTTAAACATGAAATATTTATTATAATATTTTATTAATAAAAAAACGTTCTTCTTGTCGTTTTTAAGGTCGTGCTAAAATGGTTAAGTGCAGAAGTGTCTATAAAACCCGGAAAAATCCTTGAAATGGAATACATGCCGTGAAAATACTTTAGTTTATTTTTTTTTGTTTAAATTCGTTAATTTTTATGTTAAAAGCCTCTATGCAAATCCGCGATTCCGAACCCTAGTTGTGTTAAAGCGGGCGGTTGTTTTTTTGAAAACTTTGGACGTTTTTCTTTAAAAAACAACGGATTGAATAAAAAAAAAGTTCGACCGAAATTTATTGGGTTTCAAGAAGGAAATCGTTTGAACACAATAGCCACCCCCACCACCTCACCCCTTAGCATAAGGAGAGGGTGACTTTTGTTTTTTAAATGAGAATCCCCATTTTTTATTATCAAATTTTTTTGTGTCTGAATTTTTTTTAAATTTATATTTTGTTTTTTTTTTTTGCAAATTGCTAATAATAACTGATAACACATTGAAGAATCAGCAGATTCTCGAAAAAACTCTCCATAGTAACGAATTCGGCTCGTATTTTTTTACCAAAACGCTCATTAAAAAAATCAATATATTAGCGATTTAAAAAAAAAAATAAAAATTAAATTTAAAAAAATTCAGATAACAGATAGTCATTCTTACAATAATAAAAAAAAATCGAAGTTAAAAAATGGAGGTTCCCATTTAAAAAACAAAAGTCATTCCCTTCCCCCGCTAAGGGGTGAGGTGGGGGTGGTTATTGTGTCCAAACAATTTCCCAACACCTTTCGTTCGAACTTTTTTTTTATTCAACTTGTTTTTTAAACAAAAACGTCCAAAGTTTTTGAAAAAAAACACCAGGTATATATTAACACCTTAAAGACCCCGGTGTTTATTAGGCCATCGCGAGTATAAAATATTCCTGTATTTCTACCTTTTTTTGTAATCCTTTTTTTGGTAATTTAAATTAAATAATTAAACTATTTTTTTTTATGTTTTTATGGCCAGATAGCCAACCAACAGCTTTAATATATTCAAGAAACGTTGTTTGAACTTGTGCAGTTTTATTGCTAGTTATTTTTATGTCGTAAAAGTCAAAAATAAAACTATGATCCATAAGACATGTACAGGCTGTCTAGAAAAATAATGTAAGGTGTCACAGTTTCAAAATTGATGTCTAAAATGAGGAACAATAAAGAATTCATACCGGCACAATCGGTTTCAGTAATAATTAAATAATCTATAATATATAAACCTGAAGAGTTTGTTTGTTTGTTTGGTTGAACGCGCTAATCTCAGGAACTGCTGGTTCGAATTGAAAATTTTGTTTTTGTTGGATAGCCCATTTACCGAGGAAGGCTATAAGCTATATAATATCACGCTACGACTAATTGGAGCGGAACATCAATGAAAAATGTTGCAAAAACTTTGGAACGGTAACTCCGATCATCATGAAATTTGGAGACAGCATTTATCTCGGTAAACTAAGATGCGTACTCATTTCCCTCCCTCCTCATTCGTTCTTTTGCACCCGGGTGAAACCGGGCGGGACCGCTAGTACATAATAAAAGTACCAATTACTATCAATATTTAAAAGTAATCGATCTGGAGTTATCGAAGGACCTGGAAGCAAATGTGTAAATGAGTCTTTTCGATATTAGTTACTTTAAGCGAATTTAAAATTTGTATTTTTGTAACAGCCTATAGCAACAATATGTGCATGTATATAATACGGAATAACGAGAATATAACCATGTCCAGTCAACTGTACCTTGACAACATACTTTTGTTATCACGGTTACTTCCTGTCTAGCAGGTTATCTACGCAGACTCGGTGAATCACATTTTCCGACAGTTATGTCATCTCCTGAACTTGGCGTTTTGGCCCGGATATTTGAAGTCATCTCGAATTCTCCATTCCACTATACAAATTAACGAGACCGACGCACAGTTTATCATTTATTCATATTGATATATACTAATATATAAAGCTGAAGAGTTTGTTTGTTTGGTTGAACGCGCTAATCTCAGGAACTACTGGTTCGAATTGATAGCCCATTTATCGAGGAATGCTATAGGCTATATAATCACGCTACGACCAATAGAAGCAGAGCATCAATGGAAAATGTTGCAAAATGTGCCACAAAATTAGCATCTATTCAGGTGAAATGCCTTCACTAAATATTCCAATATTAACATCGTACATTCACAAGCCCGGCTAGCTCAGTCGGTAGAGCACGCGACTCTTAATATCAGGGTCGTGGGTTCGAGCCCTAAGTTGGGCGAATATATTTTTAATTTTTACATTACTTTCTTACATTTAAATTTATTTTAATTTTATTTACGACTAATTAAAATTAAATAAATCTAATTAATAGCTCATTTGAAAACTGTTACAACTATAGGTACCTATATAAAAATAATTTTCCTACAGTGTTTTCAAATAAATATTTATTATATTTTATTAATTCCAGTAATTATTGATGCGTAATCATGTCCCTCCCTTCCCCATTCGTTCTTTTGCACCCGGGTGAAACCGGGCGGGACCGTTAGTTTACTATAATCATTGTCTATCTACTCAATGTGCGGTGAGTGAACGCAACAAAGCTTATCAAAAATATGTCTGCGTTTCTTTCTTCGATGTAATTCCCTGATTTCTCCGATGATAGGATTGGTTGATGTACTTCCATTCAATCTGAATAAAGTATCTCTGTTTCAAAAACTTTGTCTTTTTCTATGACGTTAACATGGGTGTACCCAGCTTTTGGCCCAGGAGGGAGCAAATTAGAAATTTCTTAAGCCGAGTCCCCCGTGCTTGTGTTTCCCTCCTGGATACGCCAGTGCTTACGGCTTATAAAAAGACAGAAGTATATGTTTGCACCCTAATGGTTCGATTGCGATTTTATTACTATGCTCAGTATAGAATAAAAGTATATGATTGAATTATAATCCCGCCAAGTCAAGCACTACCGTACCATCCTTTTCTCGAAGCGAATCACTGCACTTTTGACCCTTAAGTTCTTAATCTCTTAGTAATCGAAATAGTAGATTATTCTTTCATAATTATGGTAATTTCCAAGTCATTATAATTGTTATAGAAATAAAGAGGTTTAATATTGATACGGTCACTATAAATGTTGATAGGCAATTGATTAGGTAACAATTTATATAACAAAGTTGTTGGACAGGTGCTTCCGTCGACATTAACTAAAATAACTGGCTTGGTTAATAAATTGAATTTACTCAAAATTCTTTAAATTTAAAATTTCTAAAAGTATTGTTATTTATTAATAACCTCAGCTGTTGAGCGTCTATATATCAATGTAAAAATACCTACAAAACGTGGCATTGAGCATTGTCCACATTAGTAGATATTTAAGTTGGATTAAATTACCGCCGCAAGCAAAATAATTACTGGACAATTTTTATAGCGTTTTTTGATTTTTAATTTTTTTTTTTTAATCTAGAATACAGAATCCAGTGTCAAGAAATGATTACCTTACATGACAAACATATTTTAAGAAACTATAAACAGCTAATTATTTTAATTTTCTTTTATGCTCATACAATGGCCAGTTATAATTTTGAAACATCAAAAAACTTGATTTTTTAACACGTATCCAATTATATTCCAGTTTTACCTGAAATTCGTGCATTATTATAATCAGTTGAATTGTATATGGATGAAAATTGTGAGAAATCATTGTTACCAGTTTAATAATAGGCTACATAATTAAAAATTATAATACAATTATCTCGCTTTTATACTACCTATAATAATCAGTTTTAATTTATTTTAATTGCTTTTATACCCACCTATGACCGTTTTTCGTATACAATGTATGAGGAAAAAAATTATCTATCTATACATATATAAAAATCTCGTGTCACGATGTTTGTCCGCGCTAATCTCCAAAACCACTGAACCGATTTTAATGAAATTTTGTAAACGTGTCTTGCTTGGTCCCGCTTAGACTATAGAATAGGTTTTATTAAATATTTTGTACATAATTACGGTGTTTTCTAAAAAAAAACTGTTTTAGTAACATGTAACGACATCTGATAGAATTTGTTTAAAGCTATTTATTTCAGAAGCAAACAAAAAAAACGGTTTTAGTACCATGTAGCGTCATCTGATAGAAATCGCTCAAAATTATTAGTTCGGAAATAAAACTGGTAGAATTTGCTCAAAGCTATTAGTTCAGACGCCGGGCCGCAAACGAAATACATTTTGCAGTATTATATCTATCGCACCCGGATGAAACCGGGACGTACCGCTAGTATTTGATAAAAATTGTACTTAGTAGGTTACGTTTAATCGACTTAATATAAAGGAGGTTATTAATTAGAATCTTAAAACTGTTGATATGAGTATAACTCTCTACGCTAAAATTAATCTGCTGATGAATGCTCCCTGCCCAATGTCCATCGTTGGCCTTGAAAAATAGTTGATTAAATGAATAATTTTATCTGATTAAAGTAATTTTTCCTGAAATTCTAGTTATTTTCATCAACTTTATTTTTACTTATATTTATTATTTTATTTACTTTCGGCTTATTTATTGAACTTTGTGGCTGTTTATTTGGTTTTTTTATAATGACCTCGTATTTGGCAAAAATTATGTGTATTTTTTTATTCATGTCGCCGCGTTTTGTTTTAAGTCATCTATCCAGATATACGATATGTCAATGGAAGACGCATCTATTCAAATTCAAAGTTCCATACATATATCACCAGAAATAAGGATTGTTTAACTTTTCCACTACACCGGTTAACTACGACACAAAAAAGCTTTAAATAATCTGCATTGAAATTTTTTAATAAGCTTCCCAGTTATTTACAAAGCTTGCCTACGCAAAAATATAAAAACCAAATACAGTTGCTTATCACTACTAAATGTTATTAGAACATAGAGGAATTTTTTGATTCTCAATTTTAATTAAATATATCTTATTGATGACTTCACACTGTATGTACCTATATATTTTGTGTGCAAATACATTCTATTCTATTCTATAAGTAACTACTAATATTATAAAGAGGTAAAGTTTGTAAGTTTGGATGTAGGAGGTAATCTCCGTAACTACGACTCCGATTAAAAAAAAAATTCCACCAATATTTAGAATTGATATTCAGGATGGACACAGGCTATATATTATCGCGGTGAAAAAAAAGCGCTTTTAGTGGACACCAATTTTGCAACGTAAGTCGACGAAAAAACTGTGGCAAATTCGGGCAATGCCGGGCCGGGCCCGTTTCTGTTTTTTGAAGAACTTATTGATATTTTTGAGTTAAAAAAATACTCAAAACGCTCTATTTTTTTGTCATATAAGCCATTTAACGCCGGTCCTGTAGTTGAAACAAATCAAGGAATATTTATTGTAACCTTCTAAAATAAAAAAAAGTTTATACCTATATTATGGAAAAATAGTACTAAAAAATATGCGATTATAATTTGGCACGAAAATTGATGATTAAACCGAAAACGTTTTTTTTTATTCCGGTTGTGATGTAACTGACTTAAATCGAATTGTAATTAGCTAATGAGAAAATTAAAACAAACAAACAAAAAAAAAGTTATTCGACAAAAAATTGACAAGTGCTTTAATATATGGGGTAATTACTTGTACAATTTGTGGCAAAAAGTTTGATTAATTATGATGATGAACCATCCTAGGTTCCTGGTTAGCGTTATTGCGACCAACCAATAAAAGATAATGGAATTTTTATTTTGACGTTCAATTATCTTGAATCTAACCTTAAAAAATGTAACACCTTTCAAATAAACGACAGTGACGCTGTAGAAACGCTGCACACGAGGCTAGTTTTGCCGCTAAATTTAACTGCTAGTTTTCAAGCGCGGTTTTTACGATGACTTTAATGTGTGGCACAGTGTTTGTGGGCGTTTGTTCATGTCGCCCACGTGACAAGATACTGTTTTCTGATTGGTTCTTGGTCAAAACCATCAGACGTACAAGCAAGATAAATAGTCCCGGCTCTAATCTTGAAATCCATATTTTTGCCACCTCACAGGCGAGCCAGCAGTAACTTTAATTTCATCTTCGTAACACGCACGGCTGCCAGTCCAAGTCCCAGCAGTGTTTCTAGCGGCAAAATTAGCCTCATGTGCAGCGGCTTTAAAGCCGTCTGCAAACGAGCCAGCACGAAAGCAATTCAACAGCGATACGATGTCTCTTCCTTGTCACTTCCTAAAAGGAGTGGAGATAAATAGCGAAACGTAGCATCAATATTGCGGTTTTATTCTGATCCTTATGCGTAGACTAAAATAAATGCGCATAACTTTTATGAAAGGAATGAACATAAATATGTGTATAAAGTGTTCTCATATCTGTTATGTTTTTTTGAATCACTAACCCAATTAAATTCGGAGAAACCACCAACTGTTTGCAATTAACAGCGTTAAACATATTTTGTCAATATTTGACATAGGTATTGAATGAATCAATATATTTTTATTGTGTTTTGTTCACAGTATTTTTGCATTACTAAAAGGCCAGTCAACTTAAAAATACTTTATTTATTTATTTTATAGTTTTTAAAATTATAATATAGTACAGTTTGCATTTTAATCTACCCTACACGCATGTCTAATTAAAATCAAATTTTGACGGCCCGCTATTAAAACAAAATCTGTTCTTTTTGATGTGCAACATCGAATGCAGTGATGTCAAAGGCACGGCTCGCGGGCCGCATCTGGCCCTCAAGCCATCTCAATACGGCTCGCGATCAGAATCTATCCAGTGAGGATTTTAGACACCTGACATCAATGAGCTTATCAAAAACAAGAGATCTCAAGTGTCTGGATTCTCAAACTCAAGACAATTTACCCTTATCATTACCTTTATATGAAAATTGATTTAAACTAAATAAAGATTTTAATTTAGTATGTGTTTTAGTTTTTAATTTAGTCTGGCCCGTTAAGTTTATTTAAAATAATAATAATATAAATGTGTTGTGTTTATCAATGTTCAAGTTATAAAGGCTTTGTATATCCAAAGGATTTGGAACTGAAAAAGAAGGGAAAAAGGGCGTTTTTCTATAGCTATATACCTGTTGCCATCATATATTAAGTTTCTCTTGTGCTCATGTCCATTTCCTTGGTTTATTTTTTATTCACTTTGTTTATTTTGGGAACAGAACCCTATTGCATTTAATTGAAAAACCGTTCACTAGTTTAAACAAAAAATATGTTGTTGAAAAGCTATTTGCCAACAATTTGTGTCCTTTATTCAGTGCCGGATTCCTTGATGCCCTAAACCTTTTTTTGCCTATGCGGGCCTTCATCTCTAACAGCAGTTTAAAAAAATTGTAATATTATCTGTTTGTCATGTTAAATATATAAAAAATTTGAAAATTTGATTATCTATAAAATCGCTCACTTTTATACAGTTAATTGAGAAAAAAGGTACAAAACTTTAAAGTTCAAAAAAAATTGTATTTTTATTTTCAAAAATAAATTATTATTTATTTTTAACTTCTATATTTCTAAAGAGTTTTATATCAGTAAATAAAATTTTTGAGAACATGACAAAAAGAAAAAAAAAATTGTTAGCACGGTCTGGAGAGGTTATGATTTTTGGTGCCCCCTAAAACGTGATGCCCTAAGCAGTTGCTTACTTTGCTTATATAGGTTAATCCGGAACTGCTTTTGTTCAGAAACAATTTTAAATTCACATAATATGTAAGTAATACCTTTCAATGCCACAATGCATATTAACATTGCGATCCGATTTTTTGTTTTTATATTGCAAAAACTATTTTTATTAATATTATAGTTGGAAAGTTTTTGTGAGTATAATATCTGAATATGCTGACCTTGGCCGAAACATTACAGCTATTTAATGTAGATTGGTTATACAAAATTTAATAATAACAATTTTAGCATCATACTCGTACGCATTCAAAATCGACTGGATAATAACAAACTTGTTCACATATTTTACTGTAAAGAATAGCTTTTGGCTAATTATGTTTTCATGTAAACAATGTGTATAGTTAATTGGAAAAATGGTTTCACAAAATGACACTTCCGTTGTATGTGAACTGCCCACGTGATTATATAATTTGTCGCAGCCATTTGACGAATCGCTTGACAGATTGTGAAAATTGAACATATCACTGTAAAAGGTTTCGTTTATGGAAAAATTGTTAGGAAACTTTTTGACGTGATAACGTCTTATAAATTGATGAAACACCAGCTGCACGCACGAAAAAGTGTAACGTTACGAAAAGTGTCACGTTCCGTTTGACCCTGTGCGTGCAAGCGAGAGCGCAGTATAAGCGATGGAGAAGCACGATCGGCCCAAGTTTGACAGCTACTAAAATTTAGGCTATGTATTATTAAATATGATATTCGAGCGGAATACGTTATCACGTAAAACTATCGTCCGTAAACTGACTTTACAGACAACCAATTTTTTTTATAAAGAATTTAATGATCTTCAACTTTTGCTCGACACATTTTTTACCTAATCCCAGCCGTTTTTAAGTTACTTTAAAAAAATCGTTGAGTCCAAATTTTCTTCAAAATTTCACTTTATAAATGCGTTTTTCCGAACTAGTATTTGGCTAAATATGTATCACAATGGTCTAGTATAATATTGGTAATTTTATAAAATGTTTGGACAATTCATGAAACACTAAAATATACCTATATTTTTTCGAAAACATTTTTTTTTTCAACTTATAACCTAATTGAAAAAAATCAACGATGATTTTTAGAATAATTGACCTCTTTTTTTGGTACTTTACTATAATAATATTGATTAAGTACCAAAACGCAAATAAAGTTCAGTTACAATTTCACTTTACGGATTATCTTGTATGCCCTTTGGAAGGTAGATATTATATATATAGATAATCGTTATTTACATAGTAAAACAGATAAAATAATCAAGTTTTATTATACAAAAAATGTACAATCAAGTTTAGACATTAATATTACTATTTAATAGATCCAATATCAGATGAATAATTTTATTATTATATGATGTAAATATACGATTACATAAATTAAACATTTTAAAATACCAAAATGCAACAAGACACTGATCTTTTTCAATTAATAAATAAATGTTTCTTAAGTTAACCAACCGTCTTAAGGAATTGTTTTTCTATTTATCCTGCAATGGATACGTGGATTACTATTATACCAAGATCCCAGACCCGCCAGACCTACGTAATTTCAGTATTGCTAAGATTTTTACAGTAAACGTACAAATACACTATATTGTCGGCAGGGTTTGGCACTGCGACCTGAGTTTTTTTCGTTTTTCAGTTAGGATTATCTCGAGTTTAAACCTAAGGCCAGTATATATATTATGTATAAATTTTCAATAATTAATCGAAAATCCAACAGTACTTGGATTAGCACTTGGAAACTGGGAGTTTGTAATGGAGGCGCCATGGAAACTCCATCGGAGAATCTCGTTAGAGATTCTCTTCTGTGCTAAATGCCGACGAATTGAAATCCAACCTCGAAATTCTGTGCTTATAAAAGCTACAAGAGCAACTGCAAAAAAAGTGCACAGACGCGAAGGAGTTATGCGAACGCCGTCTTTGCATTTTTTTTTGCTGTTGCTCTTGTAGCTTTTAAAAGCACAGAATTTCGAGGTTGGATTTCAATTCCTTGTCTGCCTTGAAATTCATGTTTTTTCGATGTCTTAGGCACAGAATTTCGAGCTTGATTTCAATTTCTTGTCTGCCTAGATTTTTTTTTTAAGTTCTAATCTTGAGATCCAGTCGCCTCAAGTTTTTGAATTTAGCACAGAACGAAGTTTTTACTTCTCCGAAGTTTTTTTTTAAGATATAAATTACAGAAAAGAGCATTAATAGAGATGAAGCAAGACCTAAATTGGCCATTTTGTCGTCTTTATGTTATGCTGGGGAGAGGACGAAGTACGTTTTTATGAAATCTAAAATTCAGTGCACGAACTTTTATAAAAAATAAACAAATCCTTCAAGAGTAAATTTAAACTATAAAACAATTAACTGCAATAAAGTAATTATATAAATTATCTACAAAGTGGTTTTTGTTTTAATTAAAATATGTTTAAAACTAGACAAAAAAAAACCATTATAAATCGGAGTTAATGTAGTTACATTAATAAAATAATAAGTAATTATTATGCAGTGTTTTAAAACTTTTTTTATACGGAATAATCAAGCGCAAGTTGTTTTTTTTTTTAAATTAATGGGATATCAACATTTAGCATTTTTTTGTTATTACAAAATATGTTACTTTTAATTTTGCGGATCTTATTTAAAAGAAAAAAATGTACATATTATTATGTAATTTATGTGTTGTACTGCCAACAAAATAAAAAAAAATGGACAGGTTTTGTGAAACAATTTCTCAAGGCATTCGCTCTCCCCGTGTCTCGATTCCTGACAGATTATCGTTGTTTTATTACATTTTCTTTGACATTAAAACAATTGATAATTAATTAATTGTTTTATTGCATGGCAATTCAAATTTAATTACTTTATATGATGACCTGTGTAATCTATGACCGCTAATTGAAACTCTAAATTAATATACAGAGAGAAACAAAGATAAATCGACGTTACAACATAAATACGAAAAAAAAAAATAAGTTCAAAAACTAAAATCCGACTATTGAAAAGTCTGAAACAAGAAAATATTCTCATCTGAGGATAGCCGTGGTCATATGCCACCTACCCTAACAAAACACTACATTTTAATAGTAGTAAGCAAAGTTCATCACGCTATACATCTAGAGGGGCCTCATAATATATACGACCACGGTTATCCTCAGATGAGAATATTTTCTTTAGAGATGCATCGATACGCCTTTTTGCCGATACGATACCGATACCGATACTCTTATCAAAATATCGGCGATACCGATACCGATACGTTTATTGTGAATTCAAAAATGAAGGTATAATAAATAAATCACAAGTCAAATTTTCTTTTATTAATATAAAAAGTAGAGACATAGGTTAATATTAGATAATTAAAAATTTTAGTAATTAAAATTAACATTGATAAGATTTTTGTTTAAAAAACAAAGTAATCTTAAGTTTTGCGGAGGATACGATTTCGCAAGTATGCTTGAATAAGACCTGCGCTGGAAAATAGTCTCTCAGATGCGACAGAACTCATTTGGAAACTAAAGTTTCCCCGAGCATTGTTCGTGCCTCGTATGCAACGAAACAGACGCGAGGCCAAAGCGGGCGGGAGAAACAAGACACTCACAAGCGCGGGGTTTCCCCGAGCATAGTTCGTGCCTCGTTTGCAACGAAAAAGACGAGACAACACGCTCGTTTACACTACATTTTTAAATTAATTTAAATAATAGTATCGTTGAATCGGTCATAAAAATATCGTCGATACCGATATATCGGCTAACCCGAAGTATCGCCGATATATCAACTTTTCAATAGTTGGGTTTTAGTTTTTGAACTTATTTTTTATTTGTTTTTCAATTTCCTCCCCTCTGGGATCAAAATTCAAAAATAAATGTAGCCTATATTACCCGGGCCATAATAACGAATCGATTGACACCTTATTTATCAAAATCGGACGAATAGTTTAGGAGCTCCGTAAATACAAACATACATAGACTGCTAAACGCATTACCCTTCCTTTTGGCTTCGCTGTAGACGGGTAAAAAGTCAAATTCTTTTGTTCCATTCTGTTTAATAGACGTTGCAATAAAAATAGAATACCTATGTCGCAAGAATGTAATAAAAATGTACTAAGATTTTTTGCCTGCTCAGTGATGCATTCTATAAAAAATACAAAGTGTATAAAAATAACGAATACAAAACTTGTGAATATTACAAAGTGCACATACGGGGTTTCATGAAAATAACAAATCCCATGATAAAAGCAATAATGTTACGCTTTCGTATTACACATAACCGGAGTTGGCTGTGCTAACTCACAGCATGAGCATGTATTAGTTATTGGCGTAACTAGTAGTCTAAGACCTAAGTCATTCATCGCGCTGACAGGTCATGACTTAGCCTACAAGTTACGCCCATAATTTTATTCAACAATTGCGCGTTATTCATGTTTTATTTATTGTTATTAATGAGATGTTGTAAATATCTATTTATTTCGTTATAAAAAAAACTGTCAATACTAACAGCACGATTCAATGTTTTGGTTTGAGGTTAGCCGGTTATGAATAAACTCCATGTCGAAAACATTCGGCCTCTCAATTTTAGCCTCAATGGGTAACAACGGAGTTGTTGTTACCGACTATTTCGTTACGACTCAGAAAATAGTTACGTTTATTTTCATTACTCCACAATGGCCGAGCTAGTAGGAATCTTCATTGAGTTATGACAAGTAATTGTCACCAGTCGGTAAATGGCTATTTAGGGTTCGGTTTTTAGGCATGATAAAACATGAATAACGCGCATGAGTTGAATAAAATAACATAATTATGTGCCCTGATACTGTGCTCTGAATGCTACGAATTTGCCCGGATTTGTAGATTGCCTATTTAAGATAAACTTTCTTCTAGAATAATAATCATATTTTCGGCGGAGATTATTTTTAATTTATTATTAATTATGATAGGTTCTATAAAATAAATAACTAACTCATTAATAAATAATTATAAAAAAAATTTAATTACTTCTTATAATAAAAAAAAATCATATTAATAGAAGAGGTCCGCGTCTGCATTGCAAACGTAGCTTCGCTTCTTCCACCGACCAATAACCTTGATTCCACTACGGCCAAGCGGAATATGCATAAGTGGCGGGGAAATAGATCTTAGTGACGGGTCAAGCAATAAAAAAAATAAAATTAAATCCACTAAAAATATACAAACATAATACAATATATACACGAAAAAATTTATATTAGAGATGGGATTTGTTATTTTCATGAGACCCTGTATGCTATAATTGTACGTAATTTGAAATCAGTGTACTGTTCATAGTTCTGGAGTTTTTTATTGTTTCCCAACAAAAAAAGAAGTTTCCATAAATAATAGAAACAAGTTGCACAAAAAAATAAATTATGGATTATAATCGTGCAATTATTATAATAATTGTCATTATTCATTAAGTGTAT
Source organism: Xanthostigma xanthostigma (assembly GCA_963575645.1). Lineage (NCBI taxonomy): Eukaryota > Metazoa > Arthropoda > Insecta > Raphidioptera > Raphidiidae > Xanthostigma > Xanthostigma xanthostigma. The sequence continues at coordinate 47,430,699 of OY754470.1, forward strand.
GCAGAAATCCTCCAGGTCAACACCTGTTGACTAAATAAAATCTTTCCGTGACGAATACGAAAATATCTACGGGGATTTTTATTTTTGCAATATTCTTAATTACAATGTCCAAATTTCGCAATTGTAGGGGCACTTAGTTTTTTACTGTAGATTGAAAATGCGCGTTAATTTGAGATACTAAATGATTCGTTGAACTGCAATAATTAGTTTATAAGTAATTAATACTTTAGAAATAATGTTATCACAGACACTATTGACTTGTATTCCATATATCCATATAGGATTTCGAGCTCTTTTGCTTGTTTGAAGTCTTACAGGCAGCTTTGCACGCTACGCTGCTGGATTTGACGTCACTGATTGGTCCGCTGCTCGCTACCTTGCTATATTCAAATGATACGTTCAGTGCTATTTTTCTTGCAGCGCTGCCTGTCAGTTTGAGAATTTGACCAATTATGGAGTCGTATTTTATTACGTGATATCGTCTGTTATTCGTTAAATATGGTGTTGTTTGAAAAAAGTTTCAAATGAAAAGCGAAGGGGCAAAAGTTGTAAAATGAAAATATAAATGGACTCGATAAGAAATAAGTTTTCGCTTTGATTTTTCTCTTCTCACCCGAAGCCTTTAAATCATTATTAAAGTTATAGTAGTAATTCGTCTATGACGAATTATTTCTTGCATAACGATTACGTCCATATTTAAATTTTAAATATAACTGTCAACTTAGCAAAACAACGAGCAAACAAGCAAGCTGCAGGTGAAGCGAAACTAGCAGCGCTCCGTACCAACCACCAAGCACGACACTATTTATAGCAGCCTGCAAGATTTCAAGCAAGCAAGCGAGCTCGAAATCCAGCATCGTATGAAGGGACCTTTGTTGTGATTCCATGCATTTAAAGTAATTGTTGTAATACAATGTTTTCGTCGCGTTCAAGTTTTCCTTAGTTTTAATTGTTTGCATGTATTTACATACATGATTAAATTAAATTAATAAATTAGACCATATTCAAATCTTACAATAAAGCCTTACCTTATGCTATTTATAGACTGTTTAATATTTTACATAAAAAAAACTTGTTTGTACCAAAAAATAAGTCATCATGTTTTTTTATTATTACAAAATAAAATTTACTTTAAAAAAACTAAAAAAAAACATGTTTTTATAACAAATTGGACTATGAAGTAATAGTAGGTATATTAAAGTATAAGTGGATAAAAAGGTCTTTAAAACACGCGTGATTTTTCGAGCACGACGGCGCAGTCGGAGTGCTCGAAATAGAGCAAGTGTTTTAAAGGCCAGTTATCCACGAATACTTTACGCTATTTTTTTTTATTGGTGCACTTTAAAATCATAAATTAATACTGGTATTATTACTACAAAAAAATGGAAATAAAAACTAATAATATAAAATGGTTGAATTCGTGATGTGACATCAGTATACCTTTCGTTGTCATGGAAATGAGAAAAACAGAAATTAATTTGCAATTTGTCATAAAAGATTAATTTATTGTTTAATAATGTTTGAATAAAGGTTTTGCATTTGTTAGTAATATTTTATTTGACGTTACACCCTACTCCTGTCAAATCAATAATCAAAAAATTCTCGAATTGTTGATGTTGCCATGGTAACTTTAAAAAACGCGCGTGTTTGAAAGTTGGATTTAAACACGCTGAGGCGTGCTTTAAATAAGTAAAATAGGGCACCAATAAAAAAAAATATTTTTTTAATATTATAATATAAGATTTTGTTAAAAAAACAAAGATAGGATGTCTCCTAACTCGATATAATTTAATTTTTAATAAACTTAAAATGAGAATAGCTTATTAAAAAAAGTGAATTACCTACATCTAGTTGGGCGACATTCTATCGCTGTTGAACAAAATCTTTATATTAACAATTACTGGAATTTGTTAAAACAACGATTTATTATTACTCCACATTATTTCAGGGTGAGTTGTCTATAGAACATAGTTTTTCTTCATACCTCGATCGAAAGTACATACTTTCGGCATTAATTGTTAGGCAGAAAGTCTAACATTGACGCATTGATGGGATTACACGCACTAATGCGGGAAGTACGTTCGGGCGGCAGTAAAGAGAAAATAACCTATCAACTGTTGTATAGATATAGTTTCCATAGCAGCCCTATTATATTTTAGCTAATAGTCGTGAACAGCTATATTCGTGTTTTTACGTATAATCTCAAAGCTACTTGCTGGAAATTTATCTGTGTTTTTATATAATTAATAAATAATTAGTTATTAAATAATGTATTTAATAAGCGTATTTACGACCGAGATACGAAGAACAATACTATACACCATACTGGCCGAACGTTTGACCTCGGACATCATGGGCCATGGCACGCATGCCAAATATCGAACTTTCGGCCCTTGTGGTGTAATATACTATTTGTAAAGTACGGTAATCGGAAAATTGTTTCTTTTTACTCACCAGAACTGTTCGCTGCTCGTACAGTATACGATAAATCTTGAAATTCAATTTCGAGGTTAGGTCTTTTAGCTAAGCTGCTCTTACGGGCCCTTTGAGGGATATCGGGAATTTTCAACGTGTCCATTCTTGAATTAGTTTACTAACTTCAGAAAGTTCCACAATTTGAAGACTTCATACGATTTTTAGAATACGGCGAATGATTTTCCGAACACTGTCTTAACTTTCCTGAAAAGTAAAAAAATAAACATTAGGTAATAATATAGTATTAATAAAACAGATATAGCTATTGTTGGCTACAATTATTAAGAAACACCCCTTGTTACATCGCTCTATTAAAAAAAATATATTTTTCAAACATTTTAATAAATAAAATTATCGACCAATTTTTCAGACAATATATTAACAAACAATATAAAATTAATACATTAACGTTTCAATCCGGATTTGGACCTTCTTCAGAACGGATCTAAAAAATATAAAAATATTAATTATTTTTATATATTTTTTAGATCAGTTCTGAAGAAGGTCCAAATCCGGATTGAAACGTTAATGTATTAATTTTATATTGTTTGTTAATATATTGTCTGAAAAATTGGTCGATAATTTTATTTATTGAAGAGTTCTAATCAGACGTTAATCAAAGATTTGAATTTTTCAAACATTGTCCCTGTCGGGATCTTTCCACTATCGCGGTGGACTGAGTTTCCTTATTATCTTTTAAATATTTTGCGAGTCCAATTTGTAAAGATCATAGTGGGAAGTTTGTCGTGTGGATCTTAAGGTCGCACTAGTAGAGTCGTAATATACGACCCACCTCACGACTTGTTTATATTACATATTTGAATAATATTTAGTCCAAAATAAGTCACTATGACGCGACAGTGGAAGAAATGTGTCATTGATGAATAATTCGTTCAACATGAATAATTCCTTCGAGCACGCCGTGAGCGAAGGACATCTTTTATTGGAGATTGGTTTTTCCGTGGAATACATTTTTTATTAATGAATGTATTTACTTTATGGATAAACATTTCTCTGGGATAATATTCGGAAACCTCGACCTAGTACCTACGTGTATTCTCTTTGCGTAATTTTACAAGATATAGTTATTTTTATGAATATACTAGCGGTCCGTCCCGGTTTCACCCGGATGCGATAGATATAATTCTGCAAAATGTATTTCGTTTGCGAGCCGGCGTCTGAACTAATAGGTCTGAGCAAATTCTACCAGATTTGCTTCTGAACTACTAACTTTGAGCAAACTCTCTCAGACGTCACTAATTGGTCATTAACAGTTTTTTTTTGTTTGGTTCTGAACTAACAGCTTTGCGCAATTTTTTTCAGATGTCGTTACATGTTACTAAAACAGTTTTTTGAGAAAACACCGTAATTTTGTACAAAATATTTAATAAAAACTATCCTATAGCGTAAGTTGCACCAAGCAAGACACATTTACAAAATTTCATTAAAATCGGTTCAGTGGTTTCGGAGTTTAGCGCGGCCAAAATTGTGACATGACAGTTTGATATATTATATAGATAGGAGCCTGGTTCGGATTCTACAGAATTTGTAAATTGCCACCGTTTTTTCGGCGATTTACGTTGCAAAATTAGTCTTCCACGAAAAGCGTTTTTATTTTAACGCGATAATAGCCTATATTATCCTGAATGTCTGTCCAAAATGTTCGTAAAAAAATGTTTGAAATTGGAAGTGTAGTTTTGGAGATTACCTCCTACATCAAAACTTACAAACTTAACTTCTTTATAATATTAGTTATAGATATTTATGCAAATCAATTATCAATTATTAAGATTATATAAGTTTCAACAATTTTGAGCTTCTAAAATGTGAGTATTTTTGCAACATTTATTTTACAATAAAATTTGTGGACAAGATTAATAAATATAATATCTCAAATTCTTAAAGGTCATAATTTACGTCATCAATTTATCCGTACATTTTACTATCGTAAGGTTAGACAACTATCGCGTTTTTATTTTGTACCGGATCACTTTTATGAAGAGTTTAGTATCTATATGTAAACTTTAAAAGTTGATAACGTTACAAAAATTCCTATATTATTTAAACAGTATCACTATCATCGAAGTTTTTATCGTTACTTACATAATTAGGTCCGTATTCGTATCGCAATTTAACTACTTTTTAGATCTATTGAGCTGTACATATGGAATGCTAATCTAGACTGCGCGACAGACAGAGATGACGATAATTGCGGTGGCCACTCCGTCTTTCTTCAACAACAACGGATCACCTTCTCCTTCCTGTCTGTTTGTATGCGCAGTAGTCATTTATTTAATACCCTCTATATTGCTAGCAAAGATCGGGAGAAAGACTTAAACAGTACGGTGCAGACATATATACGTCTGTCTCACTTATTATACTCTGAGTCTCATGCGCATGTCCGTGAATGGATGAGTGTCAGTTTGCACATGGAACTAAGCTGTGAAAGGAAGGTGGCTTGCTCTATTCCACTTACTAACTGCCCCACTACAGACGCGACACTTGCGCACAACGGGTCAAACAAAGAGATAGATGACAGGCATTAGCTGTCTCACTTCATGGGTCACATTTCCACTTACGGCCACTAGCAATATAGAGTTTATTAAATATATGGCAGTAGTACATTAATACATATCTAAGCCTCGTCGAATGGAACCAGAATATGTATCCAACATGAATGCGGTTATTATATACTAGTTGCGAAATGATGTCAAAACGAGTGACCAGCGAGATTTAATAGTCACACAAGTTCTAACAGAAATTTTTTTTTGTAGGGTAGTCACGATTTTATTATTTTTCTTTTATACAGGAGGGTATTTTAAATCGATCATGCTCGGAAATATTTTTTAAAACTGTACACATTCAGCACAATATTTTTCTGAGCATTTTGGTCAAAATTTAACTTGAAAAACGTTCTTTTTAGGTCAGTCAATTGTTTTTTGTGAGTGCAGTTTTTATCATATTAATTAACTATATGAATCATTCCCTATCTACTCAATGTGCGGTGAGTGAACGCAACAAAGCGTATCGAAAATATATCTGCGTCTCTTTCTTCGATGTAATTCCCTGATTTCTTCTATGATAGGATTGGTTGATGTCCTTGCATTCAATCTGAATAAAGTATCTCTGTTTCAAAAACTTTATCTTTTTCTATGACGTTAACATGGGCGTACCCAGCATTTGGCACAGGAGGAGGCAAATTACAAATTTCTTAAGCCGGGTCCACCGCGCTTGTTTTGCCCTCCTGGATACGCCAGTGCTTACGGCGTAAAAAAAGACAGAAGTATATGTTTGCACCCTAATAGTTCGTTTGCGATTTTATTCCTATGTTCGGTATAGAATAAAAGTATATGGTTTTCTGCAACCCAGAGTCTACTGTATTTATTTTTTCACAACACTACAAGCCACACCGTTACACTGATAGCCTTGAATAACTTCCGAATTTTAAAATGCAAATATAAAATGAAAATTGGCGTGCAATATAATACGTAATTATGGTACATTAGTCGCATCGCACAAGAAACCTTGAATCAGATCATTGCAGTGTGTTGTGTCTGAACACTTTTTATGTATTTGCCCCTAAGAAATACAATTTTATGACATCACTGTTATACATTAAAAGTTTATTACACATTGTAAGTATGATTACATATATAGGAATTTAAATAATAAATTAAAAGTAAAAAATTAATATTATTTTGTCTCAATGTCGAAATGCTTAATACTACTAATTACTTTTAAATAAAAACGTTAAACATAAACGGTATAATTATTTCCATACTGGCTTAATGAAATCAAAATGTGTAAAATGTAAATTAAGTAATTCGAATTTTTCCTTGGTCTCAATATTGAATTTTGACAAGATACAAGCAAAAAACTGATAAAACACAGTTTTTTTAACTCCTTAACGTTTTTTCACAAGTTCCAGTTATCGCACGAAGATACAAATGTTTCCTCAAATTTGCAACCTTTTGCGATTTTATGGAATGTTTAGAGTCAAATCATCGTCATTTTACTGGCCTATAACTACTGGTTTTTAATGTCTACACTCAACAGAATATTATAAAGTTTAATTTTAAATCGGCGCGTTTTAGTCTTTTTATCTCTTGACTAATGGTACTTGATGGGGCATACTAGTGATGTAACGCAGGTCCGTCTTTAGGTGTGGGCCGATCGGGTCCAGAGGCCCCCTAACATTCAAGATCTCGAAAATATGCTAAATTGAGTGGATAAATAAGTAATAATAATAATACTCTTTATTTTATCTAATTTTAAATTACTTGTGAACATGTCAGAAAACAATAATTGTAACAAATTCTTTAAATTAAATATTTAACAATTATTATTATTTTATTCAACATATTTATTAACGTAACTTTGTAAAATGAATATTATTTAATTCAATACATTTATTAATTTAAATTTTTTATCATGAACACTACTTCCTAGTTCATACGCTCCGCTGCCATCTTGCCTCTGTTTCTCTACATGTCCACCAGAGTACACCAGTGGCGGCGTGGATTTTTAAGATGTGGTGTTACAAATAAAATATAAAAATTAAAATGTATGATAAATATTCGGGAATGTGAATATTCGTTACATCATTAGCGCATACAACTTTCAATAAATGTTATTTGCGTCTGATGAATTGCAATAACATGTTTCGTTTAACAAAAGGGGCGTTTGTAACACCATAGCGTCTAGGGATTATATTAGCATTAAAAAATTATAACAGGTTAGTAATAAAAGTAACAAAAGCCCATGTTTCAAGGAACCAGATTGATTGAAACAAAATTCTTGTAAATTCTCTTAGAAAACAATTAATAGCCACTGTGTATGTATTTTATAGATTATTTGGTGTATACTTATAATTTTACATTGAAGGTGTCACGAGAGTTATATCTGGTGTGTTAAAGAAATATATTATATACAAAATAAATATTTATTTTTTGTTCTCATCCTAATATATGTTTACATAAAACTGTAACATTTAAAAACTAACTGAACATTTAAATATTAAACTATTTTTAAGAAATATAAAAACTTTAATGTAGCAGAAAAATTAAATATTCGAAATCATATATTGTAATTTTGAATTTTTAAAATAATATAGGTTTTTTCAGGCCTTCAAAAATTGTTAGAAGGCATACTTTTAATAATAAAGTATCTAACAAATACATATTGAATTTCTAATTAAAAATACAAAATTAAATATTTAAATATTTATTTTTTTGCTACATTGAAATTTTATATAAAAACTAATGGGATATAGACCGCCTCACGACTAAAATACAGGGCGTTCAATCTAAAACTGAAAAATATGTTTGTATAAGATAATAAAATGTAAAATAATGATTGAATCAGTATTTTCGTTTTTACTTGAAAACACAAAAAGAAACTTTTTTGGATAAACTTCAATGATCTTTTCAAAAAACAAATCGCAAAATTAGAAACATACTATACTTTCTTGCTAACAATATATTTAGTACTTACATCATTCACTGACAATAGGTGATCATTTTCAATATCAAAATAGTTTGCCCTCCAAATATCAAAAATCTCACAACCAATCGCAATAAAATAATAATTAAAATTTAATTCAGTTTTTAAATAACGATAAACGAACTCATAGTTTTAAAGTGAATTGTTATTTTAATATTAATGTCTCGAAAGTGAACTAAATTATCAGATTATTTATTCGAAATACAATTAGAGTAAATATAGGAATGTCCCCTTATAGGTATATTTGATTAAAGCAGCTGAAAGTAATCATGGCCGGAATTTCCAAAATATTAAACTACAAATATTTAAATGATTGTTTAAAACCAATACTGTAAATTGATAAATATATAATTCTAAAGTAAATGAAACTGTTAGTTTAGAAATTATGACGGTTTAAAATGTATAAAAATTTAAACAATTAAAATTGGCTATATCTCCCAAACTAAAAGACGTACGGGGTTACAGATGATCGGAATTGATTCAGAATGACTTTTTCCACGAGTATGCATGATATCAAACGAAACAGAAGGAATTTATTTTACAAAATATTATCAATTTTTTAAGAAGAGTATCCCCTTCTTACTTTCTTCATTGTAAGAAAAACACAGAAATCTGTGACATATTGTTTATATACGACTTACAACTGAGGTTATTCTTATAGAAAAAATCACGCTGAATCGATTCCGATCACTCTCACCTCGGTATCTTAAGTCGTTTAAGTTACAGCGTTTTTAAGTTTTTCTCTAATAATATGAATAAACGCTCATATCTCCGAAACTAAAAGTGATACGGGATTGCGGATAGTCGGAATCGATTCAGCTTGACTTTTTCTATAAGCCCGGTTAATATAAAACTGGCCAAAAATCGTTTAGTGTCTTAAAAAGTTGCATTTTTGCAAAATGCATGAAAACATGAAACGATTTACGATATTTGGAAAAATATATAAATTTTTTCGATATGCCTAATATTGACGTGTCTTATAGAAAAAAGTACGCTGAAGCACAAAGTCGTATCTCGATTAGTTTACACGCAACGACGGTTTAAAGTTAATAAAAATTTAAATGTTAAAATTGGCTATATCTCCGAAACCACGAGAGATACAAGGTTGCGGATGGTCGGAATCGATTCAGAAGGACTTTTTCTATACGTATGCATAACTTCGAAAGAAGGGTCCCCCCTTCTTACTTTTTCCGTTTTTAGAAAAACTCAAAAATCTGTGACATATTGTTTATACGACTTACAACTGAGGTTATTCTTATAGAAAAGCTGAATCGATTCCGACTAAAATTGCCTCTAAATTTGATCCGAATCGGTGGAAAGATGGCGGAATTATAAGACTGGGACACACGGACATGCAGACGAACGGACGAACATGATGGGTTCTGTTTTTTTTCCATTTGGCTACGGAACCCGTAAAATAGAGGACTGAAAATTAAAGTGTTTATTTCAAGACACCTGTATTAAAGGAAATTCAACGCTAATTATCTCAGTAATTATCAAGCGTCTATATTCTACAGATTAATTATCTCTCTCTCTTCTCTCTTTCCTCTTACATACGGCATTTAAAGGATATTATGATAATATATCACGAACACATATTTGAATAAAAATTCAATGGTGTATTTCACTCAAGCCGGAATTCCGCATCGTTGAATATCATAATATCATTATGATGATTAATTTTACTAGCTGTTCGGGGCTTACAGCATGATAGGCACGACACAAAAAACAATGAAATAGTTGTTTGAATATGGCGAGAGAAATGGTTATTTCATCAAATTATAAAACTATAAGTTATTATCTTTTACTTTTTTCGTATTCCATGGTTAACTAATTTACGTCAGTTTTGATGCTAATATACAAAAGTTATATAAAAGTGATAGAGTATTCTAATCAAAGATTTTATACTGTAAAGGACCCTGCACAAATCTTATGGCATTTGGTTATTGGTTAAATTGATCGAAAACGGTCTTATTTTATAGTTTAAAGGTCACTAAGGAAAAGTGTCCATGGGCGCATAGTCTAAAAACCAATAGATTTTTAGCTACAGATATGTTTTAGAGAGATTTTAGATATAGGGATATCCATTGCATTCACAATCCTAAAAATTCTAAAGCTCTAGCCTCTAGAAATACGTTTTCGAGTGCGCTGAATCCGAATATGACATTATTATTTTATACAGGGTGACACCTTCCAACATTACCTAGTTTTCGACTATTTTTCTATTTCTAAAAAAGAAGCACAAAAGTTGAACATGGAACATGTTTGTGAATTCAATGAATATCCCTATATCTAAAATCTCGCTAAATATATCTGTATTTATTGGTTTTTATTAGGTTATGCGCCCACTTTTTCTTAGTGACCTTTAAACTATAAAATAAAACCACTTTCGATCGATTTAACTGAGAACAAAATCCCATAAGGTTTGTGTGAGGTCTTTTACGCAAATATCTCAAAATTAAAAGTCAATCATTTACGTTAATTTGTGTTATTTGGATATTAAATTAAACGAATCATAGAAAAGCGAACTGCGTTTCAAAGATCTAAAAAATATTGTATTTATTTTAATATGACTAATCTGTCAATAGAGCTGTAACAAACCGTATGTATTCGTTACTGAGTATTGAGTAACGGGTACATCGTCTGACTCGAAGTAACGAATCGTTACTTACAAATTCATTTCGTTACTCGCATTTGTCGTATCCATGTCAGTTCGACTCGTTTGATGCGGTTATACGTTATACTAACGAAGTCATACCGTATCACGTATGCGACGCGCCTCGATGCGATGGTATACATGCTTGATGCTGTTAGTACACGATTGTATGTCGTATGAAAAGTAACGAGTAACGTAACGATACGAAAGTAACGGGTACTGGTTCTTTAAGTTATGAATACATACGGGTACACAATTTCTCGTTACTTTTACAGCTCTACCTGTCAAACATATAAATTATACAGTGAAAATCAGCTATCTTAAAGCGTACAAAATGCTATATAGATATATCTCATGCGTGATTACTTATGACGTGTGACTGTTAAAACTCGCTGGACTCTCGTTTAACCATTACGTCACACTTGCGTCATAAAATAGTAATTCACGCGCTTGATAGATAACCTACTATTTTAAGGTCTCGTTCGTCTTTTAGCATTGTTTTCCCACTAGGAACAACACAATCTTACGAGTTCAGAAACTTTTGTGCGTAATTATTGTACTGACGTTTTTACAGTTATCTTTCTTTTGGTATTTAAAACAACCACAGCTGACTGTGTTATAGTAAATGAAAAATATATTATCGCCTTTAATTTTATCTTCCAATATGCTAAGGCTGAGGAGATACAAAACTGAATTTAATCTATCTATACTTCTATACTAATATATAAAACTGAAGAGTTTGTTTGTTTAGTTGGTTGAACGCGCTAATCTCAGAAACTACTGGTTCGAATTAAATATTTTTTGTTGTTGAATAGCCCATTTATCGAGGAAGGCTATAGACTGTATACTATCACGCTACGACCAGTAGGAGCGGAGCATCAATGAAAAATGTTGCAAATAATATAACTCAAAATTTGTCCGTCCGACAAAAACTACTGAACAGTAACTCCGATCATCATGAAATTTGGACACAATATTCATCTCGGTAAACGAAGATAAACGTACGTACTCATGTCCCTCCCCCCATTCGTTCTTTTGCACCCAGGTGAAACCGGGCGGGACCGCTAGTATTTCATATGTGTAAATTCCGCAAAAAGGCTTGGTTCTTTTTCGGGTTTACCAGTCCGTTAAAAAAAAAGTTTTACCTTGATATTTTGATTGAATCAACTTAATTTTAATTTCCATAACAAGTTTGCTTAACTGGTTCCATCGAAGAAACGTAGACAAAAAATTGGCAACAAGAAACGATTTTAGTTATTTCCTCGTACCATAGATTATCATCAGCAGTATATTTTAAAACACGGATTTTTGTATCAGTAACATCATAAATCAGGAGCAACACAAATTGTTTGTTTGTTTTTTACTTGATCTGCACGTATTTCATTAGAAAAGCTTAATCGTATTTGAACTAGTGGACTTCGTACTGAGTGATAAACATATTGTTCTTTGTTTTGTTTTTTTGCAAACGTTAAAGGATTAATTATTCAATACCGTTCATCACTGATTAATTATTTATTAATAAATCTTTCTGTGCCTATTCTTCGCTGATTGGACAAACTATAGAATGACTCAAATTTAAAATACGGACAAGTGCGAGTCGGACTCGCGCACCGAGGGTTCCGTACAAACTTGTAATTATGTAAATAGTCCGTCCATCACGGGAAGAATCGATAGTCTCGAAGATTTTTCCCGCTTAGCCCTTGGAAAACTGTTGTCCTCACACATCGACAAATGTCGTGGTCAGTTTGCCAACTAAGCATGTAATTGCAATGAGTTCAGATGGAGTACTGAATTGTATTGTCCCTCGTGGCTATATGTGATAGCCTAGTTGTTGTCCCGTGTTGTATGTGAGGCAAAACAAATCGCGCGCGACGAACTCGTAAAGTCTCGTTGTGAGCTCAACCGTTGTTAACGCATTATTGGTTTCGTACTTTTTAGCGATTGAAATCTAGAGGTATTTTTGTAAGTTTTGTGTCTTTATTAGACGAATCGGCCAAAAATCGGCCGGTTGTTTTATTTCATGACGTATTAATGTTTGGATTATTAGAATCAGGATATTTTGACGCCGACCTTTCTCAATAACGTTTCACATTAGCATTTCCTACAATGCAGACACTGATCTCTACACTAACTGGATAGCTGATCCCTAGAGGCCTTTGAATGGTTATCAACGCCAGTGGCGTAACAATAGGGTGGCAGAACGGGCAAAATGCCACGAGCCTCCAACCGGAGGGGCCTCTCGGCCCGAGAAGTCCATGAACACAGGAGGATCCTAACATATTTTATTATTACAATATTTAGTAAAATTGATTAGTTTTTATGCAATTAATTTAGGTTACCTACTAAAGTACATACACAAATTAAAAAAAAAAAAATTCCAGCCAATTGGGCGACGGGACCATTCCAACTTCAAAAATGTTGACATTTAATTATAATAAAGAAAAAAAAATTTGATATCGCGTGAGGTGAAGCGAGTAATGGCTAGTATTCAATATGATATCTGCTATTCGTTGCCATGGTTACCTACACAATATGTTCACGTCATGTAAAAATTAATCAAAGCATGCCTAGCTAGTTTATTTTTGACAGATCAAAACAAAAGAGCGGCTGATTTTTTTTTTTATTTTCAAAATATTTCCGAAACTATAATGTTTAGAAAATTTTTTTTAAGGAAAACAGTCTTGAAAAACTAAATAGAATCACAAGATGGTATGAAAAGTATACCATTATTATATAAAAAACACCGTTATAACATATATCTCTTCTGCGCATGCGCCGATTTTCCCCAAAAACAATAGGGCTCTTCATATTTGCATATCAAACATCCTCCCAAAATTTCGTTTTAATCCGCTCATCCGTTTGACCTGTATCGTGTTCACAGACAAACAGACGCACAGAGTTTTTTCAAAAATATGTTTTTTGGATTCGGGGGACCTCAAAACGGAAAGATATTGTAAAATTTTTGAAAAGTGATTTTTGACCTTAACTAGTACCATTCACCACTTGTGGGTTGGAATGGTAAAATGTATAACTTTGGTTGAGCTTCTTTGCATTGAGGGAGGCTCCCATCCGATGAATTTGCCACGGGCCTCAGATGGTATAGTTACGCCAATGATCAACGCCACACAATGTTAGCCCGAGAACTAAGTTTCCATAGGTTTCAGTTATTATAGAGATCGGTGGTTGCATTTCATTGACATGCAGAATTGACGGCGCAATATATCAGAAACAAAAACGAAACGGCATACGGTCTATGAGATCACAGTGACTGTTATTCCGGTTACACAAAAATCACAGTGAAAAATCATCGTGACTTTGTCACGTCGATCACTCACATCACAAGCCCGCACGGTCTGACGTCACAACGGCGTTGTTTGTCTACTCCGTTTTTTTTTTTTTTTTTTTTTAAAAAGGTATATCCAATTTTATATATCCACATATATAGAGCATATGCACATATACAAGAGAATATCACTTGGTGGGGTGGCACTACCTCTTAGTATCTGGCCAGTGTGTTTGAGTATGTAAAGCTGAGTCTAAACGACAATCACAAAATATCCATGAGCAGAGATGGGATTCGAACCCACGACAGTGCGATCCAAAGGCCAGCACGCTGACCATTACACCACTCCGTTCATGTTTGACTTTGAGCGACTCAGTAGTGACTGCGGTGACATGGAACGACATACGTTACTTTGAAACATAGATCTATTGGAACTTGGAGCGAGCGTCGTGACTGCGGTGACATGAAACGACATACGTTACTTTGGAACGTAGATCTATTGGAACTTGAAGCGACCGTCGTGACTGCGGTGACATGAAACGACATACGTTACTTTGGAACGTAGATATCTCTTGTCAGATCACAGTGATTATTTTAGACGGCTTGTCACAGTGATTTTTTCATCGTGAAGTTATTTTTTCCCCAACTCTAATACGGTCATGCGGTTGGTTTTGTTGCATCTGTCAGCACTTAATTTAGATCTAATCTGTCCTTTTTCCGATATACTCTATCTGCTTGTTTTCTGACGGTTTGCCGTTCACGAAAAATACCAACCATTATATATTTATGAGTTTTTTTAAGTAATTTATCTGAAATGCTAGAGAGAGGGGGCGCCATTATCAAGTTTCTGCCCCGGTTCGAAAAAATCGTAGATCCGGGGCTGTAGAGAATGCGCCGTCAATTTTCTTTGTTACTGGTTAAGATTTATTCATAACTGATTCTCGATGTCATATAGTACTCTAAGGTCACCTTTCATCACTTCATTCACAAATAAACTATTCACGACGGCGCGGCGCGGCGGTTCAAGTTCGTAGAAATGCCATAAACAAAGCCTGCTGGGTTTTCTCTTCTTTCATTGTTAATATTCTTCTAACAACTCCATACTATGTTACTTAACCGATATCAAATGAAGTTCAACATCATTATAATGATAAAAATAAATAATAATTTATGACCACATTATGACATCGTTTAATTAGCTCGTTTTACTTTCATTAAATCACTATGTAATATTAAACTAGTTTATTGAATTCATTTGAATAGATGTGGAAAACATATCAGTAATGTTATGCCGTAGAAATTTGACAGAAATATTTAAATCCAACGTGCCATCGAGTCGTTCCGCTAAGTTCAAATTGAAGTTTCTGATATAATACAAAGGTAAATTAATAGGCGATTAACAGAAGAAAAAAAAATGTAAGATAAAAATTGTGTGTTTTATTTTAAACTGTAACTTTTGACATCTGCTGTTATTCAATAATACATATAACATCGGATATCTAAACTATTATATAAAATATTCTTCGTTTCTATGCATGTATGTTAGAACGAATTAAAAACTATTTAACGAATTTTTTTTAAGTGCTATAGGTTATGTTTTACTTCAATATTGAAATTAATTTTTGAGTTAATAGAACAATTACTTGACCCAATCGCGTATGCATATTCCGATCGCCCGTAGTATGGTCAAGATTATTGGTCGGAGGGGGCACGGTAATGAGTGGGAAAATTAGAGCTATTTCGAGAATGCAGACGCGGTCGCGCAGGCTTACACGCGCAAACGGGCATTCTATGCGGACTGATTTAATAAATGCGATTTTTTTTCTTTATGAACATTTCCAGAGTAATTTAATTTCGTTTCTAATTATCTATTAATTTTTTTTAAATTAATTATTATTGATTAATTTATAATAAATAAAAAAAACACCGGACTAACACGGCTACTATTCTATAAGAAAATTCACTGCAATGGAATATCTTTAATAGACAATCTATAAATCCGGACGAAGCCGAACCGGACCATTCTTAAAGTAAAATAATAAAAGATATCACTATTAATAGATTGGACAGTGCTGTTTTATTGCCTCTTTAAAAACAAATGTAAATTTGCTATAAAAACCAAAGTGCAGCAATTAGAATGTAGTGTAATATTTAAATAGTTCTTGCAACTCAACTAATTATTAATTAATAGTTGATAGATTAGGAGACATAAAATAATAACTGGCTTTTCGATTCGGAGTTCTATACAAAATAAGTTTCAAGAATTTTCGAAAATTCTGCATAACAAAAAAAAATGAGCCTAGCACATACATATACATTCTAGTAACTAATTTTCGCCCTGTAAGTAAATTTTGCCCTGCCATATTAATAAAATCACCTGTAACTAGGTAAAAGTAAGAAGGGGGTATACCCTTCTTACAAAATTGAAAATAAATTCGCACTGTTTTGTTTAATATTATGCATACTAAAAATCATTCTGAATCGATTCCGATCATCCTCAACCCTGTATCTCTTTTAGTTTCTGATATTCAGGTTACACTCTTGTCAATACAGTGATTATTGAGGAGTAAAGCGCAACAAATATTCTATAAAACAACACGCTCCAGTGCACACTGGCCTTTATTCATTGTATAAGCCGAGCCTGATTCATTGTGACACATTTGAAATTATAATTCGCCCAGTCGATTTAGCATAGTGACAAACAAAACTTAGGTATTCTACAAGACGCTATACTCTCGAACAAGGAAACTGATTTTCGAGAGAGAAAAAAACGGTTATTACTCATTTAAATTGTCCATCCTTATAAATTCTTGGTCTAAGATAAAACTCCCTTTATAAATTGACAGCTGAATTTTTCAAGGTTCACGACTCTGCATGCATTTTTGTGAAATAAATAAAAATAATCGCGATCTTTAAAAACTAAACGAAAGTATTAAATTATGGTCAGGGTTTTCCCTTAGAACCAGCGTGATATGACATTGATAGTTCCTCCTAGACAATACAAGGAGGAACACTGGGAAAGCTGGTCCTAGTTGTGTAGAAACATTTTTTTAGTGGTAGGTATATTTTTGTCAAATTGTTATTCTTGTGGAAAATTTAGTGGCAATCAATTTTTAAACAAATTTATAATATGTTATTATTTATTATATAAACTCAGAGCAGTTTAATATTAACCAATATATTAACAGAGACTTATAAAAAATGCAAATTTGATAATTAAATTTGGTAGTAACTAGTAAGTAGGTTACTTATAACATTGATTCAGATTATAATAAAATCTCGGTCATAATAACATTTTTTTTTTAAGTTTCAGACGAATTTTTATTAGTCACTTATATTTTTGAAAATGATTGAAATTTTGTTATTTCCATAAAATTCAAAACAATAACAACCGAAATGACAGCACCGATTATATTAAAATTATGTAATTGATATGTAAATTTTCATAAAATGATAACACAATCTCGTATAATATTTATAATCTATTGCAGAGTGGACGCCAATTCATATCATAGATTGGCTAAATTTCATTTATCGATTCTGAACGAATTTAAACGGTTTTAATCGTTTGCAGGTTCTAGTTCGGGACCTGGGAAAATTGTCAACAAAATTTTTTATTAATTTTTTTTAAATCAATTTGATTTATGAACGGGTACTACGCCCAAATAACGCTAGGTTTTGATAACCTTAAAAACGAAAGAAAAAATACAGGACAAAACAATACAAATTGATATTAAAACTCATCATAAACATTAGAAAGTTGCAAAATGAATAAAATAGAGTATTCAAACGTTATTATTCTTTAGAGAAAGCTTATAGTTTCTCAACTTGACCTTGTTTCGGTTTTACGTTTTTATGGAAATACACTTTTATAGTTTCTGTGCCGATTGCTCTAATAGAAGAACTAATTTCCGTATTATTATTATTATTTAGTGTGTAATTACTTTTGGTACAGTTTTGTTTCGTTAAATCGTCATAACTATTATATTATTGCGGATTTTAAAATTTTTTCAACATCATACTATAATTAAAGAGTAAAAGCTTATACAGGCCAATAAAATGAAGATGATAAACATTTCCACAAAATCGCAAACGGGTGCAAATTTGAAGGAACATTTATATAAGTATGTCAAAATTGCACCTTCGTGCGATGACGAACTTGTTACCCTTTATAGAAAACCGCATCTGAATTGATCAAACCGTTTTCCAGATAAATGGCGACATTCGAGTGCACAAACAAACAAACAATCTCGCAGGCTAAACGCATATACCTGCTCCGTTCCGTCGTGGGTAAAAAGAGTTAAAAAACTATGTTTCATCAATTTTTTGCTTGCGTATCAGATTGTCAAAATTCAATATTGTAACCATGGAAAAGTTCTTCTAATTTTTGAATTAGTGGAAACTGAGTTCATTATTTTGCTGGCCTATTATATATTTGTTTGTTGTAGGTAATCTCCATAACTACTGAATCGATTTGAAAAATTCTCAGAACTTTTTCTCCTACACCTGCAAAATTCTGAGATATAAGGACGACCCGTTTAAAATGGAACAGTCTGTATAAAGTAAAGTATTTTTCCGCGTGTCTTCAATACAAGCATGACATTTCTGATTTTTCAAGTGGATTTTCAATTAAGTAATATCAAAAGTTCGAAATTGGTACGAGGTCCCCAGATAACTCTTAGTTCATGACCTTAAAAACACTGTCTAAAGTACGAATATAAAATAATATTAATAAATAAATAAACGAAGGATTTAGTTATGTAGTTCCCAAGTTTTTTAAGAATCGTTAAAAATATTCATAAATTAATTCATTTTATTATTTAAAACAATGATAGGCACAAAAAACTTTAGCAGCTGATAGTTTTAAAACAATCATGAATAAAAAATTTTGTTCATAAATTATACGTTTTAAAGGTGCACGAATTCAAAAATTGGAACGCCCATCAGTATAAATTCAATAAAATAATGGTACACTTTTCATAACGATTTATTATTCTATTTTTTTTTACAAGAACGTTTTTATTTTTTTTTTAAGTTTCATAGTTTCGGAAATATTATGTCAGAAATAAAAAAATATCAGCTGTTCTTTTCTTCTGAAGATGTGCCAAAAAGAAATTAGGTAACTGACAGGCTTGCTTTGGTTAATTTTTAAATATGCAACCATTTTATGTAACCATGCAAACCAATAGCAAATATCACTACATTCATTACTAGTCGTTACCCGCGTCATCGCTCGCATTAACAGAAATTTTATTTATAACTAGCGGCCCGTCCCGGCTTCACCCGGGTGCAAAACTGTTTTGGGAATATTATATTGACCTTCCCATCTACAGAACTATCAAAGTACATTGTTTTGATGTATCTCTAAAGATTTGGCTAGCGTTAGCCATGTAAGCCATTTTGCTCAAAATATTTACAAAATTATATATACAGAAACCTTCCTCGTTTATCGCTCTTTCTATTAGTGAAAACCGTAAGAAAATCCGTTCGGTAGTTTTTGAGCGGACAAACAGACAGACGCGGCGGGGGACTTATAAGTTTTATATATAATATAGATATGTCAAATGTCAATATTTTTGAAGTTGGAATGGTCCTGTCGCCCAAATGACGAGATTTCTATTTAGATCTAGACCATGCAAACAAACAGCAAATACCATAATATTTAACACTAGCCGTTACCCGCGTCACCGTACACGTTATGTCAAATGTCAATATTTTTGAAGTTGGGATGGTCTCGTCGCCCAATTGGCTGTAATTTTTGATGCCGGTTACAAAGCATTCAAGTATTTTTGTGGAAGTTATATAAAGGAAAGTAAATTCCACAGACACACAGACATCGACGAGTACACAATAAATACGTACAGAAGTTTCTGACCTTGTCACCTTATATCGGACACGATTTATCGACCCTACACTTCCATTTCCTTAGAAAACATGGAAGTAATTAAAGTAGACTAATAAATTAACAGTATTAGTCTTTTAAACTTGACCTTTATAAATACTGTACCAGCGTATATATGCCAGTAACGAGACATTTTTTAATGTTTATTTTTTAAATATGTATCTTTCAAATATGCAAATATGCTAGATTTTATAAAAATAGTTTCTGTTCATGTTTTACATATGTACAAAAAAAAGATAAAATTCAATAAAAAATAAAAAAAAGACACTTCAATTAAATTTTAATAACATTAAGAAAAAATTACACAAAATATGTGTACACAAATATATTAGATATATTTATTGTACAACGTTTCGTCTGTACTTACGAGTTTTTCAAGTACAGCAATTTTTTCTTAATTTTGTAATCACGATGAACAAGATAGAATTTTAATTTCAAAAAAGATTGAATCCAAATAAAAATCCAGCCGTTTGTGCGATGGGACCATTCCAACTACAAAAATATTGACATTTGACATAATTATATAATAAATATCTGCGTGTAATATTTACAAAACAAGATTTTGAAAAAAAATTTTTTTTTAATCAGCAGAATAATAATAAACCTTTATATTATGAAAACTGAAAAGTGTGATCACCTATTCTCCTGAAAAAATAGGATGATAAACTACCCACCAAAATTAATAATTTGGTTTCTACCAGCTTGGCTGTTTGAATGTATTTTTTGCAAAATCACGATTTTTACACTTCAAACACTTCAAGTAGGAAAAATATTGTAAAATTGTGAAAAGCGATTTTGACTTAAATTACTATCAGTCCCTACTTATGGAGCTGAAAAGGTACAAAAATTGCTCTTTTTTTGAATTTCGATTACTTTATTTCCTTGCTAAAATTTATACAATGTTTTTTTTTAAATGAAAACAATTCTAACACAGCGATGCACGAAGTATGTTTCAAGAATTGCGAGAAAGAATACAACGAAAATGTTTTAATAATTATTTACAGTCATCCCTTCATCCCCCTCTCCAGGCCTACGCAATATCGATTGTTTAAAATTAAAAAAAAACTACGTACCAGCATTTTATGAAACGTGCATAAAATCACAAAATGAAAATTTATATTTGTCACTTTAAGTCACTTGGAACACAGTTAAACTCGAAAATTATTTTTGCGAACGGAAAAGCCGGTTTAAATAATAAATATTTATTATATATTTTTTTAATATTTTGACGGCAAGAGACACGATCTACTTTAATTAAAAGTAGTCTTTGTCTTGACAGCTGAGCAACCGACAGCGAACTAAACTGTAACTGGCGGACGATATTCGAATAGTGTGTACTTTATATGAATCTAATCAAATATGTACATATATTCAGTAGTTACCTATACATAATTGTATATGTATACGTTTTTATTATGTATGTATTTTAGCCGACAAACCTTCAGTAAGTAACGTTGCACCCACCATTTTGTAGAATACTAAAAAATAATCAAAATAAATGCGGCTTTAAAAATCAAGCAAGTTCGAACATCACGCAACGTTTTATCGAAAACTTATTTAAAAACAGGGGTAAACCCGTTTCCCTATGTAACGAAATTAGTGTCACTAAATTGTACTAGCAGTAACCCTGTATAAACAATAGTTCTCTGTAAGCATCCGTAGCTCAGTGGTAGAATGCCGGCCTGCCGCGTGGCCGGTCCGAGTTCGATTACCGTCAGGTGCGCGCAACAATTTGCGTTTTTAATTTATTTTGTTTTGGAGTTGCAAATCATACGATTAATTTTTGTTTAATAATCCTATTATAAAGAATAATTTTTCAACCCATGGAGTTATTTATTATTTGCAATAAACCTGCGAGAAAAATTTAAAATGTGACGAGAACGCATTACAGAAGTGAAACTTCTATGTGGAAAGTGGAAAAATGATAAGAAGTCTAATGGATAAGTGGAAAAAAGTAAGAATAAGAAGTAAAGATTCATAATTAATTTTTATCATTTAACTCATAGGAAACGTTCAGATATTTCGTCTGTACAAGTTAATTTGAACATGAAACTATGAATTAAATGATAAAAATTGATTATGAATCTTTTCTTCTTACTCTTACCTACTTTTTTTCCACTTGTCCATTGGACTTCTTTTCATTTTTCCACTTGTCCACATAGTTTGACAGGAAATACAAAATATCTAATTATATCTGTACCAAATATTTTTGGGGTCTGATGATTCTATAGTCCCGTTGACTGCAAATTGCAATCAGTGAATTTGACTCATAATTTTTTAATAACAGATTTTCCTGTTTGTATTAGTAATTTAACTAGCCTGTGAGAGCCCTTTTTGGAATCAGCTATCAAAATTTCTTCAGAACAGCCTTTGAAGTGAGTAGATCATGATCTGTTAAACAGCTTGCTCAATGAACACTTTCTGGCTTTGCTAACGATTCCGATCCATGCTTCAATAAAAATCTAGCTTTCGGACGTAGTGCCCTGGGCGGTCGCCTTGCCCCTCCCTCCACCCTTAAGCCGGCACTATATATCATGATTTAACGAAGTAAGTAAAAGTTGTCCGAATATTTAATATTTATTTACCAAAATGTGTAACCTAAATAAGAAATGTCAACAGTGCATTTTATCAAGCTATAGACAGGCGCATAAGTTGAATGTCTTTTAGTTGCTCTGTTGATTCTAGATAATTTTTTTTATAAATAAGGCACTCGTACACGCTCTAACCTTCAGCGTACGTAATATGATATTCCGGTTTACTTTACTTTAATCAGATCTCCGACTGATGTGTACAGAATGGTTCAAAAAGATTTATCGAAACTCACTAGCACTTTATCAGCTGTATTTCTGCATCCCATGAATCGATATAGAGACATAACTGAGTCATCAGCATTTAACAGCACCTGTTTAGTTGCTTGAAACGCAACACAGCAGAACAACCAACAGAGCATGTGCTGTTTGCGTGATAATTGTATTTGTTGGTGTGAAACATATACAGCTAGATGTTGATTTGGAGACGAAATGAGAACGATTATTCTTTCACGTAATATATTACTTTAATGCACCGATGATTTAGCTCAAAAATCAATGTTGAGCTTATTAAAAATTTGCGTTATTTGTTTGAGTGGCAGTTATCAGATAATACGTAAATATACTGAATATATTCAAGCGCTCGCAACGTGTGAGTTTATAGAATCAGTATTATTTTTAACTATTGTTTTGTGCGTTAATTTCTGACGTCTGAACAGTTTTGTAGAGAAGGGGCTGTCAACAGGGTCGGCATTAAAAGAAAGTTCTTTTTTTTATAAATTTTACGGATTTCAATAAAGAAATTAATTGCAAAAAAGTGTCTTATCAGTATTCAAAATAATATGATGCAATTAATACAGTTGAACTCGTAATATAAAACATATAACCTGAATAAAAATAATCTAGAATAGCTTTATTTATTGTAACCAATTTGGTCGGTCAATTATCCGGCTAATTAACCGGTTATGTATATAAAAAACATGGCGGTTTCCGGTTTCTGTTTTTCAGAACAACAAAAAATCATACAATAGAGCAGTTTTCAAGAGTAGAATGGAACGAATTATTAAAAAAAATATGTATTTACGCAAAATACGAGTATATTGTCTGCAAAATTACGATGGCTGGAATTAACAATCATGCGCAAACCTGTCTGCGCATGCTACGTGTAAGAATAATAGATACATAGCTACGGCTATTTAAAATAAAAAGCCGTGAATATTTAACCGGACATTTAGCCGGATAATTATCCGATTATTTACCCTTTTACATTACTAATCTAGAA
Source organism: Xanthostigma xanthostigma (assembly GCA_963575645.1). NCBI lineage: Eukaryota > Metazoa > Arthropoda > Insecta > Raphidioptera > Raphidiidae > Xanthostigma > Xanthostigma xanthostigma. The sequence continues at coordinate 47,454,327 of OY754470.1, forward strand.
TATTTGAGTATTAAATCAATTTGATTATTTAAAAAAATGAGTATCACGTGGTCCGTGGTATAACATTAATTAACATACGCCTTCTGAATGCACTAATTAAGAACTTTCTGTCTCGCGTACGTAATCACTGGTTAGAAAACATTGGACTTTGGTATGAAAACAGATCCGGGTCTATTTTAACTTTGACTGTCAATAACTTCTTAATATTAAAGGTTCTTTCTTTGAATTTAAATAAAACACGTAAGATGACAATGCCCTCAAATCGCTCGTGCAGAATGTCCAATGTGGCATGAGCTGTGTGGCACGTAGCAACGTCCTGTTGAAACCACATGACGTTGGTGTCCATATCATTCAATTCAGGCCAAAAGAAGTTGGTAATCATCGACCTATAGCGCTCGCCGTTGAGGGTGATGGCCTGGCCAACGTCGTTCTCAAAAAAATATGAATCGATGACTCCGCCAGCCCAAAATCCACACCAAACAGTGACTTTTTCGGGACGCATTGGACGCTCTTGGATCTCATGTGGATTGGTGTCGTTCCAAATTCGAAAATTTTGTTTGTTCACGTGCCCATTCATCCAGAAATGGGCCTCATCGCTGAAGATGATTATTCGATGAACGTTGCCCGAACAGAATAATAAAACAATTTTGTCATTTGCACGTGTTGTTGAAAGCGTTATCTGTCCATGGTGATTTGGCAAAACAGACTGAATAAATGATAGCCAATTTGACAGATGTAGCTTTAACTGTCAAAGTTCGGAAGTCCCTAATGGAAGACTTTTATATAAAAGTATATGAGTGCGGACCTGTGCTAATGCGATGGCTGTGAGTTTTCTCTCTTTACACCGAAGACCACATGGTGAACACATGGCCCGTGACACTGTGGTGGTGGGAAAGTCTTTAGTCGTTACACTTGCACTGCGTTACATTATCAAATTGACAATTAACTGGATCAATATTTTTATTACGCATTTTTTTTGTATTACAATTATATAAATTTGCTGTGATGGAAGTATTCAAATTCAAGTAGCTTGGCTGTGTTTATAGTACTAAACTAGAGGCCCCGCTCGGTTTCACCCGGGAGCAAAAGAACGAAATAGGAAGGAAAGGACATGAGTACGCACATTCATCTTAGTTTACCGAGATGAATGCTGTGTCCAAACTTCATAATGATCAGAGTTACCGTTCAAAAGTTTTTGTCGTTAAAAAGCAGTATTTATACTTTTTTTAAGTAATAAAATTTCTTTGAATTAATTTTAATTAATCGTAATAAAATTTTTAAAAAATTGAAATGTAAGCCTTAGAAGAAAGCAATGTAGAAAATAAAAAAAATAAAAATATATTCGCCGACGTGGGACTTGAACCCAAGACCCTGCGGCATTAAGAATTTTACACTCTACCGACTGAGCTATCCGACCTTGTGACCGTCACGCGCTAATATTGCAATATTTAGTTAAGGCATTTTACCTGATAATATTTGTCGGACGGACTAATTTTGAGATACATCTTGCAACATTTTTCATTAATGTTCTGCTACAATTGGTCGTAGCGTGATATTATATAGTCTGTAGCCTTCCTCGATAAATGGGTTATCCAACAAAAACAAATTTTTCAATTCGAACCTGTAGTTTCTGAGGTTAGCGCGTTCAAACAAACAAACTCTTCAGCTTTATATATTAATATAGATTTAAAGCAGCAACTAACTGTCTAAAAACGCATCCACAGGCATTGATAGCCGATAACCTCGAAAATATTGTCCTGTTTTATCTATAGTATAGCATCGATTATCCGATTGTCTGTTTATCCGACATTCCGACAAAAATTGTGATCACTAAACAAGTTATGTAAAAAAATATTTATCTATTTTATATCTATATAAAAGCCTGTTTTTTCTTAGTTTAATCTTTTACAGCGTCATTTTTTTACTTAATAACGTTTCAATATGCATTGTCGGTGTGAATTTTATATTATTAGTACAATTTCTGCAACCAAACTTATATTTAAGTTTGGTTGCAGAATTTCCACGATAAAGTAGTTCAGTATTTGTAAATATTATAAATAATAATCAGTTTGTGAGTTATTTGAGTTTATTAATTAATATTGTTTATCTCGCGACTGCGCAATCTAAAAAAATTAATTGTTTTTAACTGTTGATTCTTAATTAAATAAACATTAATTGATAAATGAAATAATACAAACTAGTTATTTAAAAGAGACGAAACAACTTAAGTATTTGCATGTTGTTTATAGTACAGATAACAATAATCAGTTTTCATTTAATTGTTTTTTCTATTTTACAAATAATTGTGCATAATATGTAATACGGTATTTTTTAATGTCCCACCAAACTTTCGGTTTCAGTTTTGGCGTTAAATTGGAGCTTCGGTTTGGACAGAAAATCTGCCGAAATTAGGACCGAAACCGAAACAAGGTTCGTGAGCTTCCGTGCGGCGTTCGAGAGCGATTAGCATATGAACGGTGGAGCATAGTGGAGATCGTTTGCAAAACTTGACAGATCCATTTTAAACAAAAATCTAGTTATGTATCGTACGTCAGTATTCAACCCTAAACAAATCTGAATTTCTGGCTATTTTGACGTGATAACGTCTTATAAATTGATGAAACACTGGCTGCACGCACGAAAAAGAGTAACGTTCCGCAAGCGAGAGCGCGATATAAGCGATAGTCTCTCTCTTCTCGCGTGACGTCAGAGAGTAGTGTGCGTTCAACATTTTTTTCGGCTGTTCCAGCGAAAGCTACATCTGACAGATGGCCAGATAAATTATACGGTTTGTTAACGAATATAATATAATATAATATATACATTCTTTTAAATGTCTTTTATAATTGCTTAAATATAGGTATTTTGCTTTGGTTGATCAAATTATTATTCGGTAAAAATATAGTTTGACAGCTACTAAAATTTAGGTTATGTAATATGTATTATTAAATATGATATTCGAGCGGAATACGTTATCACGTAAAACTATCGTCCGTAAACCGAATTTACAGACAACCAATTTTTTAATCTAAACTTAACATATCATATACGAATTAAACGACGAAAATGGTGTTTGTGATCATTTAATTCATAATATTATTATGGAATCTCTGATGTTTTATGTGGATTTAAATACACATAAAACACCAGAGGGTTCCATAATAATATTACCTATTTTATTATTGGTCCTTTCTTCGAAAACTTGACATATCCAACATATTTGTTTTCTAAACTTAACAAATCTATTGTTTGTTTTCAAAACTCGACAAAACCAAAAGTTTTTTATAAAAAAAAAAATTGGTTGTCTGTAAAGTCGGTTTACGGACGATAGTTTTACGTGATAACGTATTCCGTAAAACATAACCTAAACCTCCCAAAATTTGGTTTCAATCCGCTTATCCTTGGTGTCGGAATGATAAGAAATGTCAAAAGTGACGTTTGCAACTGTCAAAGTATTATGTTCTAATAATAATTAGTTATTCCAATACTTAACTTAGAAGGCGTTGCATTTCACAAAATACTAATGTCAAAAAATTGAATTAAACATTAGAAATGCAGCCGTTTTCATGTTAAGACAAGACATACGTTATATTCTAATTTCCATGTACGGCAAACAAAGACGACCGACCGCGTCACGCCATGCATTAGACAACATTGCATTTATATTTTATACAGCTATTTTTCTATATAAATTTGTATAAAAAAACTGTTTAGGCAAATTCTGTTATACGAAATCTATGTAAAATGTTCTCCTCTTTCGTTTAAGACTGGTTTCAAACCGATCTGATTTAAATTGAGCGAGAAATTAGCAAAAAGCACGCACAGGGTCAGGCGGAACGTTACGCGTTACGAACGTTAGGAACGTTACGACCGTTACACTTTTTCGTGCATGCAGCCGGTGTTTTATCAATTTATAGGATTGGTGATTCATCAATTTATAAGACGTTATCACGTCAAAAAACTAACTATATAAATATAAAATTCCACCGTCGGCTTATTTCCATACAAAGACTCAGAACTACTTAACGAGCCCAAAAACAAAACTAAGTTTATCAGTTCTACGATGTGGCTGTTTTTTATTGTCGGTGATCATTTTAGACGGCTGATCACGCCAAATACCGCCTGACCGAGCGAGCACTCGGTCGGACGTTACATCGGCGCTGGTCGGCTACTCGGTTGGAGCGACCGTCGTGATTGCGGTGACATGGAACAACATACGTTACTTTAGAACGTAGTTACCTCTTGTCAGATCACAGTGATCATTTTAGACGGCTGGTCACAGTGATTTTTTCATCGTGAAGCTACTTATTCCCAACTCTAGTACAATGGTGTCTTGAATTCGATCGATTGATAATACGAAGACATTTTTTTTTTGTGTTTTTAAGATACGCCCATCTTTTCCGATTTTCTTGTTACATTCTGTATATGAAGTCCAATGCACCTCGTCCTTCGAACAATCAATGCTGATCAGTGATCACTGATCAATAATCATCTACATTTGACACGAATAAATGTCGGTCAAACATTACAAAAAAAGCTGTAATACAACATTATTTTATTGAACAGATGTTTATGGTTCATTCATTATTGCAACATTATTTGTCTCTATAGCATTTACACTTTGTCAATAGAATTATTGATACTTGCGAAAATTATTTAAAAAAAGTTCTGAATAAAAGTGCAAACATTCAATAGATAATTTTTTCATACATCGTTGCCAAACTTTTAATACATTGATGTTTTTTGCAGGTTGCAATAGGGTCCTCAATTTAATCAATGATTCTAATAAACTGTAACTAGAATCCTTTGTATATATCGTTACGGTCAATACCCGAATTCGGTGAATGACCGAAATAAATGCGCAAAACTAGTTTTGACCAACGAATATTGCCCAAACCCGAAATCTTACATTTAAACAGGTATTGACTGTCATAAAATGAGCAAAACTAGTTTTACGCATTTTCGATTAGACAAAACTAGTTCTGTTCATTTTTGAACGGACAGTACTAGTATGGCATCGGAATCTTCTTTGGGTTTTTTAATTAACTTTTCCACATCAATGATACTTATTATATCAAGGCGATTTATTCTTCTGTATTGTTTAGCAGAGGTTTTAATTCAGCTTTCAACAAATTTGCTTTTTTAACCTCGCTTAGTGTAGTAAGGTATTTATGTTTAGTCATAAAATTATGTTTCAGAAGCCTCCAATAGGCGAACTAGTTGAGACTCGAATTCATCTTGCATTTTTACTTAATTATTACACTGAATTATATTAATTATAATATTCAGGAGAACAACTCAATAGATAGGTACATAAACAAGAACATAACCCTACTTTTATTTGGGTTCGGACGTTGATTTAATGAATGCTGCAGCGATCTAGGGGCGGTGATGACCACAGATGCATTTGGGGGCGATGAATTCTGTGTTCAATAAATAGTTTCATAATTTCAAACTTCAATGTTTCTGGAACGAAACGTTAATGTATTGAATGTATATATTTGGTTGATAATTTTATTTATTGAAGAGTTCTAATCAGACGGTAATCAAAGATTTCAATGTTTCTAATTTACACCTTTCTTTACTACATTTTACGAAAAAGGTAGAAACATTAATACACGTATCTTTCTATTTAATTTCTATTAAAATTAAAAAAAAATAATTTCCAGGAGGCGCTGAGTAATATTTTTTCTGAATAGTATAGCCAAATTAGCAAAATATGTTTTGTTTTGCCAAAAAATCAGATGAATATATTTTTGGTTTTGTGTATCATTATAATTTTTTCCTATCAGATTTTTCTTAGATTACTCATCTTTATATTGCTTAAACGCTAGTTATTACGTTATTAGGTGTATAAATTAAATACTTGCATGCTTGTATTTTATATACCTACTGTATACAGGCTGATTGGAAAGTCGTTATTACATTTTCAATTTTCTGATGTGGCAACATTTTTATTGACGCCCGCCCTATAACTTTTTGTGATTATAAACCTATTTGCTACTTCGATGTATAATGCAGTACTACGTATTCATTCCTTTTTCTGTCACCACTTACAAATCTGGTTCAAAAATAAACTTTGTTTTGCAATTTTGGTATGAACGGCTACAGATCGTTTGTACGGAACCCTCAGGGCGCGAGTTTTACTCGCACTTGTCCGTCTTTTTGGAATTTACTCCTTAAGAAACGATTTTGAGTTATAAGGCCCGGTACGGAAATTTTATGAGTAGTAAAATCAATTGGTGAGGCATTACGCTCCACCGCTTCAAGTGTAGCGTTACGCAAACATATATATCTGTAGGATTTAACGTGACAAAGAATGAGATGGAATACATTACACAGCGTATCTAAGGAACTGACACACACACACACACACACTAAAATTCGATCAGCTGTGGGGGCTAGTAGTCTAACGATTTATATTATTATTTATTTTTGTCCCAGTATAATTAATTTTTTTAATGTTTCATTACGTCGCGCCGTGTCGAATAGACATTGTTGGTATGGTGGTTTGTGGTAATTTCTAATATTCAGTTTAATGTTTTAAATTGAATTTATTTTTGAAATACATACCAATTTTCAAGCAGTTTGCAAAATAATGTAGGTATTTCGATTTGTCGAAGTTTTAGCAACAGTAACTTTCTAATCGTCTGTATGTGTGGGAATTATGCACCTGTGTATAAATTTAGCTTAGGTACTTATGTAGATGTGGCCTTGAAGGTCTCATATGTGCTTTCATCATGTTATATACATGTAGATATACATACTTTCCATAACATTGTTTTTCTGACAGCGCTGCGGGCAAAATATTTCACCAGACACATTTCAAAGATACGCAGACATTTATTAATCAAATTATATTTGACATCTATATTGCAAAAATTTTGTCTGTCAATTAAAATAATATCATTATTCATTATACAATGGGTTCTAGTTGCGCATCGACAAATGATTGAAATTTTGGGGCTTAATACACTGACGGTATTGGGGCATCATCATTGTTGCAAATAAATTCAGAGCAGCAACATGAGCGGGTTTTGTTTATTTAGTGAACCATTAATGGATTAAAGAAAATAGTGCCACTTAAAATGCAAAGAATAAAAGCTGTTAAATAAACAAATATGATATTTTCGTTTGAGGACGTAGTCTGGTGTTCAGGTTTCGGAAAATCGAATTTATTTTTTTTACATTTTTAGTAAGTATAATATATTGAGAAAATACTGTAAAAATTTTAGACCAAAATATTAAATATTTTCAAAGCTATAGCATATAGTCGAGAACAGCAACGCTCTTACGGTAAGACTCTTACCTGCTCTTACCTCGCAATTTTTATCACCTTACCCTTATACTCTCGCAGAGTGTAGCAAAAAAATTAGCAGAAAACGATGCCTTTGAAGAAACGGAAGGTTTACTATACACCAGGCATAGCTGATTAGTGTAAATATTTATTTTTTTGTAAGAAATCTGAAATCAAAACTTTAAACGCGTTTTTCTCAAAACTACGTTTTTGTACGCGACGCGGGTGATTGAAACAATTGTATACAACCGATTATTTTCAATTTTACACAGGGTATTCTACACAACAATAGCTCCGTCCGGTACTAGAATTACTTAATTATAAAAATTATTTCTATTTTTTTAACCGATTTAGAACGACAAAATCACGATTTTCTCGTTGTTTTTTTAACCCTCCATTTTGTTATTAATCAAATAAAATGTTTATTTCTACTACGGGATAGAGCCACAAGCCTACGAAACAATAACCAATTTAATTTTTATAATTCAGATGACTCCAAGTGACGTTATCACCCGCGCTACCCACCTACCCCCATTTAAAGTTGTCTATTTAGGTTAAAAAACAATTATTAAATGCCGTCAAATTAACCAAAAAAAAATTTTTTTTCTTAGTTTACGATGTCAGTAAAAATATGTCACAAAATTGAAATGATTGTACATTATTTTGGTATTAAAAAAAATTTAAAAAAAAGGGTTGAAAACGAGTTTGAACATAGGATTACGTCCTTAAACAAACTGCAATAATGATGATAATATTTTACCAATTTGAAATCTCATTTAGCACGTTTTTTTAAATAATTATACGTACTAATTTCAGGAAATGATGTAGTTCACTAAATTGGCTCATTATTGATACAAAAAACAAAGTAATTAACGAATTAAGTCACGAATATCATTATTTTTTCGTGACGAGAACTTGTTAAAAAATATAAAATACATACAAAAAAAATGTCACATGGTTGACAGAAATATTTTTGCAATTATAATATTGGTGCGTTATAAATTAAAGTGAACGTATTGAATTAATGTACTTTTGAAAGCAATATATTTTTATGAATGTTGTAAACAATGATTTTTAGTAGCTGATTTTTTTCAAATTTATTTATTGTGCATAGCAAAACATTTATCTAGGTTAAGATTAAGTATAAGTACTTTATAACACCTTTTTTAGATAAAAGATAATCTGACTTAGGTAGTTGTTTATCTCTTGTTATTTATGCATGTAGGTATGGTAAATGGTAATGCATATGTACTAGGGTGTCCCATTGGTTAATGTTTTAGCATTGGAACTAAAAACATGCTCCCAAAATTTCAGCTTCCTAGATCAAACCTGTGAACGGCGCAAACCGAGTTTGTTTCCCATTTAATTCACATGGGAAAAACGACGTTTTTACTCAAACATGGTAGCTTGTAAGATTTTTTTTTTAATTTTTGATAGCAAGATTTTGTAGAGAATTAAATTTCCCACAAAAAAGGTCCTTAGTACTAAATCCGTAAATTCATTATTTTTAAAGATATGCTCGTTTAAACGTTAATTAATGAAATAAAATCCGATTTTTATGGGAATGTTTAAGCGACATAATCGAGTCCAACCGAAATATTATTTTGTCTCAAGATAAATGCCCCACCCTGTATAATGTATATAGATAACACCTTAAAGAATCCTTTTAATCTAATATCTTGAAAATAATCAAAGTTGTGGCAATTGTTTCGTGTTAGAAAAAACATGATTCATTGTTATCCGCATACCTGAGATTATCTTGTATACCAGCTTTCAGATTGACGATAAGGTTTTTTTTACAAAAGTTACTGTTTTAAAGCAGTTTACAAACTGCTTAATAACCGTTTCGTAACGCTCTAAAAGTAATAAGCCATTCACTGAGTAAATCTGTAATGGTCTCATTTAAAAATTTAGACAGATTTAGACAGAAATAATCTAAAAAATATAAAAATTAATTAGTATATTATATCTACTTATTTTATAATAGAATGAAGTTAATTAATTATCGAAAAATATATATATAATTAACTTCATTCTATTATAAAATAAGTAGATATATACTAATTAATTTTTATATTTTTTAGATTATTTCTGAAATATGAAAAAGATCCAAATCCAGATCGAAACGCCATCTTTTGTAATATTGATTTATAATTTTATTTTTTATGTCAATATACAGTTTGAAAAAAATTGGTCGACAATTTTATTTATTTGAAGAGTTCTATTCAGACGTTAATCAAAGATTTAAGTGTATATTTATCGTTTTTAGTCATAAATTTGCAAATGTTTTGACTGACCGTTTAATCTCTAAAAATACTAGCCATTAACATTGTCAGGGTTAAAGCGCATTATTTGTATAAAGTTCCATGATACTTGTAAGTATTTATTAATGATGTAACGAATATTTGCATTCTCGAATATTCGCATATTTTTAAACATTCGCTTTCCCAAAATTCATGTGAATATTTAGCGTCTATTAATATCAGAAAAAAAATCATAGTGTTTTGTTTTAAATGTGAAAATAATATTAAGACAACAAAATTAATTTCTTATTATTATTAACCGACTTCAACAAAAAGGAGGAGGTTCTGTGTTCGTCTGTATATTTTTTTTATGTATGTTCACCGATTTTTAGTGTTAGATTAACACTAAAAAGAGAATAATAAAATATTTTTAACAAAAAAATTGAACCGACTTCACACTAAAAAGTAAAAAATAATTGCGTATTGAAATGTTTTGGAGTCGGTGTAGTTCTCGGAATAGATTTAATTTTGGCTGACACCGACTCCAAAACATTTCAATACGCAATTATTTTTTACTTTTTAGTGTGAAGTCGGTTCAATTTTTTTGTTAAAAATATTTTATTTTTTAGAAGAGTTTTTTTTTATTCATTTTTTTAAAAACAACTTCAGTTAGGTAGCACAGTTCTGTTCACGGTGTACATAGTTGTGTTCATTTTTATGGCTTTTTCAAGAATTCAAGAAATGACTTTTAATATTTTTTTATAGACGCGCAGCAGCTAGGATATATGCGTCGAAGTGTGATTTTAAACTTCATTTATTATTCTGCGTATACATCAAAGTCGAAATATGATCAAAAGTTTTCAATTGCAGGCAAATTTTTAAGTTCTATCGATTGGACGCGTAGATTTATAATTTTTGTTTATATTCGTTCAATTTTTAATTCTCGAGGAGCTAACCGATTTGAATTATTTCGACTCAATTGTGTTTAGGAGGGTAATCAACTAAAAAGTGAAAAATGAAACTAAACACATATAAAAATTAAACCGTCTTTAAGAAAAAAATAATGAAATTTTTTATGTCGACGCCAATTTAATAAAAGTATTCAAATAAATAAAATTGTCGACTCAGACCATATAATGACAAAAATTATATAAAAATATAAATCAATATAACAAAAGACGGCGTTTCGATCCGGATTTGGATCTTCTTCAGAAATATTTAAAAAATATAAAAATTAATTAGTATTAGTTATTTATTATCTAATAGAATGCTCGAATGATTGATAGTTTGAAAGAAAATTAATGAAAAATTTTTAATAAAAGTATGTTAAACGTTTTAGTATCTAATTGGCGTCTACATCAAAATTTATATTTTTTCTCTTTTTAATCGCTCTATTAGGCGGTTCATACTTTTAGTTATCAATTAAAAAGTAGGTACAAAAGTGCATAATAATTTTTTAAAACTTATTTTTGTTGCATCTCGTATACATTGTTATAGATGGCATAGAGAACCTCGTAGAAGGCAGGTTATTAGGTAGAATTATTTATAAATATGTGGTAAATAGAATGACCTCTTCTGGATTTGACGGTAAAAAAAATTATGTGAACGACCTTTGATTAAACTAATGCGGAAGTATTGAATATACGCGTATTTTGAATGTTTGTTTCCATTTATATTGTAGAGTAATTGAAAGTATAAGAATTGTTTTTTATTATGTTATGTTATGGTACAGCAAAATCAGATTAAAAGTATATTAAATCATGTTTATAAATAATGTAACCTTATATAATTGGGACAGTGTATCAACACTCTTTGAGTTATGTTGGCGGCTAGGGTACAATCAGGAGACGCGGAAAATCACCTCAACGCCGAATATTTATTAATGGTGATAGCGGCCCGGTCCAACTCCGTACGAATTTCGTCGACTTATGTTGCAAAAAAGTGGTCTCCACGAAAAGTGCTTTTATTTTAACGCGATAATATATATTATAGCCTGCGTTCATCATGAAGTCCCATTCTAAATATTGGGGAAAACAATTTTAGAAATTTAATGAGTAGTTTAGGAGATGACCTCCTACATCCAAACTTTCAAACATTACCTGTTTATAATATTAGTATAGATAAATTTTACTCAATCTCAACAATGTAACACGGTCCCCATTCATATATCAATACTCGATTTGGGCCCATTTTTTGGCAGCCTAGGTGAGAAAATTCGAGGTGACTCGTTCATTTGTAAAATTATCGAAAGTATATCGGATAAAAACACTTTGATAACTGTTTTTTAAACAATATGAAAATCGTGCTGAATATATTAATAATTTTGTAGAGTAGAAAATTTGCTACAAAATAAAATCTTTTATATCTTGCTCAATGTGGATGGCGGGAATAACTGACTGATCGCGTTTTTGGTTTCAGAAATGGACGGTTCTCGTCGGTTGGGAATATTTGTAATTCATTTATGGAAATGCTTCTTTAAAACGACTATTTTTAGAAATTATTTATTTATTGTTCATACACATTAGAAATGAGAGCTCATCTCACAATAATACTTACGTTTCGTTTTGTGTTAATATTAATGATAAAAACGGAAAAGTCCGTTCAAATTAGAGTCAACCTAAATAAAGATAAAATTTAGCCGACAGTTTAAATTTCAGCTACTTTGAAATTAAATAAAATTTTATTTATTTAGCTGCAATTCGATTGTGCAACTTTATAATTTGACGCTCATTTAATTGAATTCCCTGATAAAGTTTGGTTGTCAACTAGCCATTAAATTATAGTAACTTGTAATAAATTAATTTGTATTTATTTCCGCGAAAAAAAAATTATAATTGATAATAATGAATCCGTTTAATGATTTTAAATTGGTCATTGCTCTTTGAATTAGAAAAAATGGAAATGTATTACAACGGATAATAAAAAACACATCTGTGTAAATACTTCGTTAACACAAGCAAAAATGTCATAATAAATCAAATTTGTTTACTGACGATTCTTTAAAGACCAAATTATTTTTTATATATGTTGTGAAATAATTGCATTGATAATAGACCAGAAATGAAATCACAGCTGTTTTTCTCGAATTTTTTGCCAGGAGTGGATTGAGTTTGTGATTTAGTCGGCTCAGTATATGCCGTGTCAATGTAATCATTAACTGTCGAGCGGCTATAATCTACATTCTCTCGAATGCTTAATATAAAAAATGAGAGTTTAATGTTTTTAGAGGATATTAAATTTATTTCTACAGTGTTTTTATTGTAGCAAATGTATTGCACATACCGCTAAACTAGCGGTATGTGCTTTATTATCGCTTTGTGCGTCAGAGCTGACTTTCGTTCATATAAGAAGTTATATCTAAGTTAATTTCACACGAAATCCATTCAAATTGAAGCTTTTTGAAAAGAGGAGATTCTAATCTATAAAACAGAACCATTTTTAAATCAATTCGAGTTCATAAATACTATTAAAATTGTAATTGAAAATCACAAACAGCAGTTGTCGGTTGGTCTGTACGTATATACGTATGTACCTATAACGTATGTACGTACGTCACGACTCTACAGATCGCAATTTTGGTCGGATTGCCTTGGGTTATATTTTATTTACTTTGTTTACTATCAGACCAGAACCCTATTTAAATTCACTAAAATGTGTTCAGTAGTTTAATTTTTATAAACAGTTTTATTTTATTATTTTTGACAGCTAATAGTTTAAAAAAACAATATAATAATTGCTGTGTAAATATAGTGTAATCCATAAAACAAGTGCTACACTTCTATACCGTGATAACACCACTAGACGTAGTGGGCCGCCGTGGCGTAATGGTTATGCCGTTGGATCCCCAAGGGCAAGGTCCTGGGTTCGATTCCTTACGAAATCATTGATTGTTTTCTTTTTTTTTCTTTTTATTTTGTTTTATTTTATTCCACTTGATATTAATTATATATTATATTATGTATAGTTCTTAATTTTTTTTATTTTTGCAAACTTAAAAAAAAATATTTTTTCAATTTTTAATTATTTATTTCTTTAATTTTTAAATCTTTTTAAATTTATTAAAAATATTTTTTAATTGTTATTTTCTTATCATACAGTGGAAAACTTGCGAGATGTGCACTTTTGGTTTTGTCAACTATTTTTTCTTTACCCTCACTGAAAATACGGTAGTGGAATAGTCCAGTGAATCAATGTTGTAATAATTTTGAGTTCTATTCTACTCCTTGACAGGATTGTCAACAGGGCCGGATTAACCCTGTCCGGGCCCCTAGGCAATGCAATCAGGTCTTTTCAAGTTGATGAAGGGATGTAACTTCCAGATGATCGGCTCCAGACATCCTGTTACTTCAATGTCTTATGTGATATTGTAATAACATGATTACTTTGACTAGATGCTGCAGCATCGCCTTACCTGACTCGTTAGCTTTAATGAAATGGTCTTAATGAATAGTTTATAGATAATTGATATCCAGATAATTGATGAGAAATGAGACGTGGCGTAGTTATTTGAAATTTTATCTTGTTAAATGCAATAAATTACAATAAACAACAAAAGAAAATAGGTAATATTGTTGCTGGGAAATTTCACACAAATTTTCAAATAAAATTTTCGTTCAATGCGGGGCCCCTAGGCAGTTGCCTACTCGGCCTAATGATTAATCCGGCACTGATTGTCAATGGCGTTGAGAAAAAACTCTCAGGGTTCACCTATTAACGAACTTAATAATGAAAATTAGTACACCAAATCGGTCCAGCAGAAATTGCAGGCGGTCGTTGCTGGTTGCAGGTGCTAGTTTAATGTGCGCTACTCCATTTAATAACATATAGGTACCTTCACGAACGGGCTTCTCTGGCTGATCCGTGCGGGATAAGTATGCGCGGTTTTATGAACATGTTTGTACCTTGAAGAATAATCTTTTTCTAGATCAGTTCATTTTTCTGTGTGTTTCTGACGGACTACATTATTCTATCAATTGTTGTGGTCAGTCCTAAAATATTCCATTGTATTTAAAAAGTATTTTTTTTGTGTTACACTTAATTTATAATTGAACGTGAATTAATAGTAATTAATACGTTGTTTACGTCGGCTGCAGGAGCCTGTTTACAATAAGAGTTGAAAAGTTGTTTACTATCAAGGTAATACAGTTTTTTTATTCTGATAGCTAAAGTAACATTACTTGCTACAAAATTGGCAAAGTAGTAACACCGTTTGCCAAACATTCCTGTCAGAAAATGTCACAGCAGCGGTGTGACGCAAAACGCAACTGTCAATCCTTCTTGGTCAGCTGTCATCGTATTCGAATCATTGCACATCTTTTGAGACAGACAATAAAAACTGTATAACTCCCGCCTATAAAGTTTTCCTACGGTTTTATAATATAGGTACTTTGTGTGACTAGCAGAACCGTATCGACAATGGGGCAAGCGGGGTAGTGCCCTGGGCCCCCCGACGAAAAAGAGCCCCGATGGAACCCCTTTTCGTTGCCTAAATTTTATTGGTTCGAAGGTGTTCACACTCGTTTTTTACTTCCACAAATTATCACTAGGATTGTATGTAAAAAACCCATTGAAAAAAAGCACATTTAAAATTCTACGTAGGGGGTCCCAATTTTACTTCTTGCCCCGGGGCTCTGAGGTTGTAGCTACGGCTCTAGTAACTAGATGGCAAAGGTGTTTTATATAAGCTTTTTGTTGATCTGTCTACCTGTTTATAGTCTATACCAGCATATTTCGAAAACGGCCGAATCGAAAACAGACATTTGTACGTATGGGCTATGTGCAGGGAGGCGGAGTTACAAATTTTTCGATGCGAGCGTTTGTGGTGAGCACTAGGGGAAACTTTAAGCTCAAATTTTCCGTATGTCAGTGAGCAATGTTTATTAAAAGTGAAAATAGTTATAATTTTATAAAGTTTCTTAATTACAAAGAAAACAGAAAAACTAAGATCTGGAAATGATTGTTGTGTTTCGGGCTGTTGCGCTAAAGGCGATTTAAGTAAAATAAAGATCAATGGCGCCCTAATTTGACGTTCCGCTGTCAGCATAAACAAATTAACATCAGTTTTCCTTATTACATTCATGAGCAACTACAGTTTTTGACTTATCACTTTAGAAACATGCGATTTCCATAAAAAGTGAGTTCAATAATTCTCTATTACCCACTAGCGGCGCTAGTAGGCTTCGTGCACACAGTCTATAATTGACGTTTATATGAGTAATGTTGCGGACAAACTTAGTATTTTATAAAATCGTGGAATATAACGTGATTAAAATGGAAAATCGTTATAAATACTTAAACAAGGAAGAATATAAAAGTCATCAAAATAACAGTTGACTTATTAGATGTATATTTTTTTTTATTTCTTCCGTTTAATAATATTGTTTATTTTGCAATATTACAAAATAATTAATTAGACTTCAATATTCGATGTGTTTAACCTTCTTCGTTATTTATTATCCATAATTATTATTTTGGCATTCATATTAATCATAAAAATCCGTACGTACGTCTGAAGTGATTATCAATTAGTTACATTTATCTTCTTTATGAAAATAGCACCACGCGTTTCTCTGAAAGTGCCATATTACCTACTAATTGAAACAAAGTTTAAATAAGTTTTTCCTGTAGCATCGTCAAAATGAAAATTATTTTATCGAAATACACACGGCCGTGGTACACACTCACTATTTGAAAACTGCAAACACGAAATTTGCGCTGAAAAGTTGCTTGGTCCGTGCTAGTCTGGTGTGCAAAATTGATCGTTTTTTGACTGTCTGATTCATCTCGGTGAACCGTGATTTCATTGGCGCCCTTCGTTCGTAAAAAACAATATAATTCTCGGAATAGCATCAGAATTCGTAAGAGAGCAGTGTAGAAGTGTTTCTTGATAACACACTTTTATGATAAAAATTTTATTCTAATATCAAGTACGATTAGAGAAACGAACGTAAATAGTATCAGGTTACGCAATTTAGATAATACTTTGAAATTTAATTAAATGTATAAATTATTTATCTCTATAATGCAATTAGTTTAATCAAAAATCCTTAACTTAAATAATTATGTTCATATAGCAAATTTTTATCAACTTACAGTTTCCAATAAATAATAATCAAAGTATCAAAATTCAATAATAATAATACGTCACTTTTCAATTTATAATAGGAAAAATAAAAAGGACGTTTTTTCAAACCGTTTATTCTGAAATTGAGAAGCTATATTTCAAATTATCTGTTTACTATTATCAGGGGACCACCAAGTCGAACACTGCCCTACCATCCTTTTCTCGAAGCGACTCACGGTACTTTTGACCCCCGTGTAACTTCGTTGGGGATAAAGCAAGAAGTTTGAATTTTTAGTCATTATAATTATTATAGAAATAAAGATGTCTAATATTGATACGATCACTATGAAATGTTGATAGGCAATTGATTAGGTAACAATTTATAACAAAGTTGTTGTTAATTATATATTTTTTGTTAATATATTGTCTGAAAAATTGGTCGATAATAATTTTTATTTATTGACTAACTAAAATAACTGACTTGGTTTTACATGAGATCTCAAAACTTTTTGTAGCGGAAGAACTGCGTTGCGATTTTTTTACATTTTATGTTTTTGATGGGATAAAGTTGACCGCTCAATCAAATCTTTATAATAATATATAAAATTCCGGTGTGTGTTCGTAATTCTTTTCCTCCTAAACGGTTTAACCGATTTTAATTCATTTTTTTGTACTTATGGGATCACTTGGATGGTTCTTAGCTATAGGCGACGCTGTTGTCGAGATCCAAAAAAATTTATTTTAATTTTTCCGACCAAATTTTTTTTATGTTTTTTTTTGGGATTTTTCACATATCGTCCCAAATTTTCACCGTCTCTGAGATTCTACAAATCCGGGCTAAGCCTAAGCTAGTGTTTCTATAGCTAACGTTTTGGAAAAGGCGTGTTATAAAATTTCTCGTAATGCATTATTTTTTTACCTACACTTTTTTAAACCCGCCTGTAACTAAACTTAAATTTTATTTTCAGGCTTGGAAGACCGAAAATCGACGATGTTTTCACAGAGTTTCAGTAAGTTTGTCTTTTAATGTCTTCTTCGCCTTATTTGTGGTAATTTTTTATTTAAGAGAACTTTTAGCGGCTTCCACTCGACCGATTTTAGACTTTTAAAAATTATGAATTGCATATCTGCATAGTCGCTAGATTTACTTTGCTTTGCAATTTTTTAATACTAAATCCATCTACAAGTATATTAGATACTAGCTAGATATTAGCTTTGAATTAATCAAGGCCAAATTTATTTTAAAAAAATAATGTATGTAACATTTTATTTTTATCGGTTATCAATTAATTCATGCCGTCATTTTGTTGTCAATGTTTTAAGATATTTTAGGATTGTGTTCATATTGTATAGACCTTTTAAGTGAACCATATTACACGGCCTCACGTATCACTTTAAATTTTTGGGGTCCTATGTCTCGTTTTGTGTCCAAAGTAGTGTTTTACTTTTCATAAAAGAATCTTTGATTACGTCTGATTAATTATTCTTCAATAATTTTATTTAGTGTCATAAAAGAACTTCAAGTTTATTATTTGATTTGATGATATTAAGTGGAACAAACGCTATGGATTGCAACTAGAAAAAAGGTCAAGTGCGAGTCTGACTCGCGCATTGAGGGTTCCGTACTGTACATAAAAGTTTATCAAAAGTTTTATTAACACTACGGAAAGCGCAAATCCGACTTGTTTAAATTTCGCATTCCTAGGTTTGAGGTTATATTTCATGTAAAAAAATATGTATTTTTTTTTTGTGATTACAAAACGGTTTTCGGATTTTTGCCTTTACTTGAGCTATAAGACACTGCTTCTTGCTAAATTTCATGATTCTAGGACAACGGGAAGGGAATAGGGAATTGATTCCCTTGCGAGTGTCAAACGGCCGTATCTTTTGATTGCGTTGACTTAGAAGTTCGATTTTTTCACAGCTACAAGGGACTGTAGACCAGAGTATTTGATGTTAATTTCAACTTGATACCTCTACGCGTTCCTGAGAAAAAGGGTCTTGACTGACAGACGGATAACGAAGTGATCCTATAATAATGATTCCTTTTTTCCTTTGACGGAACCCTAAAACCAACAATGTAATCACATCCTAAGTACAACTATTTGAGAACAACGCTTTCATCCTCAGTACAACCCAAACGTTTAGTTTTTGATAATATGGAAACATTTTCTTCGAAATATACATTCAATAATAAGTCATGAAATTGTGTTTTTTTTTCAAATTAGATTGGTAAAGATTACATTTTTTTTGTTTGAATGAAAAGTAAAATAAAAAAATAATGTCGTGAAATGTAATTGTTGACACTGATAATTTATTATCATTGATTTATTTAATAATTGACGTTTTTTTAATAACATTATGTAGATATTTACTATATCTATTTTTTTGTGGAAATCTTTTCGTTTTATTGACTGACCTTGTCTGACTGAAGATTTTGTAACCAATAAGTGTTAAGACAAATGATAGTTAGCCAAGGGCGTAGATATGGGGGTAATTACCCCCCAGGATCATAATAATAAAAATAATAGGAATACCTGGCTAAAAAATTAAATTTTAAAAATTCTTTTTGAAAAAGAATTTGTAAAATTAGTTTATGAATTAATATTTTGCTTGACACCTTTCGTCGTGCATATTCTTGTATGAAATTAATAAAACTTAAAAAAAATTGTTTCTTTTTTGCTTTACTCCCCTCCCCAGAAAAAAAATATCTACGCCTTTGAAATCCGGTGCTTGAATATTTATTTTCGAGAGACATACTCCGCGACGTAAAAAGCTTATTCTAAAAATTAAAAAAAAAAAACAAAACAAAGAGATTCATAAATATTACCTGCTGCGGATTGAGGTTTTTGACTTGTTTTCTTTTTTTGTTAGTTCACGTTACTACTAACAAACTCTTTTTACCTAAGTAATTTTCCTATATTGTATGGTGGTTTTGTACTTTTATGTAAGCGGTAGTCAAGCTTAATATATTACGCTAAAATAATGTTTCTGACAAATAACATGAACCATTTATAATGTCTGATACCTCGAATATATTCGAGGTGTCAGACATTTTAAATGGTTCATGTTATTTGTCAGAGAACATTATTTTAGCGTTTTGGTTAAAGTTTTTAAGTTATCCAATTAAAAGAACAAACAGTATCTCTAAATTTTTACATGTCGTCAAAACGGCATCTTTCGGAAACTTTAGAGGGAAAACGCCCCAAAATCAAGAAAAGTCATAGAGGAAATAGGTGTCAGACTAAGCCTAATGAAGCCATATACAAAGTTTGGGAAGAGTATGTATCAATAAAATTTTTGCAGACGGGCACTCTGATTATTACATTGGAGAATTTCTGGGAAACAATAATTTGAATATATCTAGAACAATTACCCAATATAAGTATTTTTGTGTCAATGTCAACGATACTTAAAATAGATATAGAGCGTAAATTTGTTATCACGTTATTTATTGAAAATATTTACATGTAAAAAGTATATCAGTTGCACATTAATTTCAGATTTTATGTCAATGCAACTAAATAAAAGCGCGGCTTTGTCTATAATTGTTTTAACGAAAAATGAATTTTTTATAATTTGTGGAGCACCGAGACCAAATTGGTCATTTTCGTATCTGTCTGTTTTTTAAATTTTTCAACGACCGCCATTTTAAAATGAGTTAAGAATACTCCTTGGGGCTAGTTTTGGTACTTGGTCATATATTTTTATTCTATACCGAGCATAGGAATAAAATCTCAATCGAACCATTTAGATGCAAAGATATATTTCTGTCTTTTTTTAAGCCGTAAGCACGGGCGCACCCAGGGGACAAAACAAGCACGGGGGACCCGGCTTAAGACATTTCTAATTTGCCCCCTCCTAGGCCAAAAGCTGGGTACGCCCATGTCAACGTCATAGAAAAAGACAAAGTTATTGAAACAGAGATACTTTATTGCTATCATCGGAGAAATCACGGAATTACATCGAAGAAAGAAACGCAGATATATTTTCGATACGCTTTTTTGACTTCACTCACTACACATTGAGTAGATAGACAATGATTCATACAGCTAATTAACAGATATATGGTACTTGGTGTGTAGGGATTATTTTGAAGTTATAAGATAATATAAAAGAAAAAGATAATTCTCACGTTTTTATCCACGTGCTGTTTATTTATTAGGTGACAAAAATGTCGCCTAGTTTAAATGTTAAAATATTCTCTGAATTTCGTCATGAAAATTTATGAAAAACCTGTTATTTTGCGTCTACATAATGCTGCTTTTAAATCTTACTACCACGTAACACGATATTACATATTTTTTGTTTGTTTCCAGGCTAACTTATTGGTGAAATACTTAGATGGAGTTGCATGTGTCGTTTGTAAAGTAACAGTTATTTGTGTGATGAACTAAAAAAAAAAAGATTACATCAAATAATTAACTGAAAAATTGTTTCCTATACGAAAAATATTCCAAAAAAATTTATGAAAAACCTGTTATTTTGCGTCTATATAATGCTGCTTTTAAATCTTACTACCACGTAACACGATATTACATATTTTTTGTTTGTTTCCAGGCTAACTTATTGGTGAAATACTTAGATGGAGTTGCATGTGTCGTTTGTAAAGTAACAGTTATTTGTGTGATGAACTAAAAAAAAAAGATTACATCAAATAATTAACTGAAAAATTATTTCTTATACGAAAAATATTCCAAAAAATACGAATTTTTCTCTGTGATATTACTATAATTTAGTACTAAGCTAAGAGTATGCGATTTTCCCATAAGACGCCATGTTAATTTCATAATTATGATTATCTTGTGAAAATAAATTGTTTTAGTACCCAGTAGCGACATCTAATAGCATTCGCTCAAAGCTATTAGTTCAGAAGCAAATCTGGTAGAATTTGTTCAAAGCTATTAGTTCAGACGCCGGGCCGCCAACGAAATACATTTCGCAGAATTATATCTATCGCACCCGGGTGAAACCGGGACGAACCGCTAGTAATATTGTAATATCCTCTAACTCCCAAGTGGAGCATAGCGGCCCTTATGAAAGTTTTGAATCTGATCTTAGCTTTTGCCATATATTTTTGACTTGAAGCCGGGTAGTTCCTTGTTCCATAACTTCTTCACGAACAGTTCTTCTTCCGGATATTTTTGGGCTTCCTCTTTTATGATAATATGATGATATCCGTGTGGGTTCCGATCCAAGGCTCTCTTCGCTGAATTTTGTAGCGTGTGTCCTATCCAATTCTATGTTCTACGTTATAGTCCAGTCAAGAAAGAAGTTGTAGAATTTGAAAAATGTGTATAGAACGAAAGCTATATAAAATTTTATGAGCTTTAATTTGGCATAAGAAAAAGTGGTACCTTCTTGGTGCTCACCTGCCTCCGGCTCACATCCTAAACGCCAGGACTTTTGGTATGTTTACTTCCTAAGCACCCTGAACAAGTTTCTGAAGGACTCTACACTCTACACGCCATTTTGAGCTTTTCATTGATTGGACTATTAATCAATTTATCAATTTAAATTTTGAAATTATAACAAATCGTCGTTGATTCTGTAATACCTCTTATGTGCAAAAAGTAAAATTTGCAGGAAAGTCCAAAAAGTGGTTATTTCAGCAATGGATGATAACTAGCAATTTCAGAGGTATATTACTAATTTATACTTATCTTCACTATACGTGTTTAATTAAGACGAAGTATTTTCTTAAAAAATATTTAACGTTAATTTCAGATTTATTGGCACATGGGAGGAATTATTTGATACAACTTTTCACATAAGAGTTATTTCCCCTTGTTGGTTACTGTAAAATTAATTTGAAGGTATTACTATTGTATAGAGCTCCGTTTCCTGAATCTTTTCATCTTAAAAACGTAAAATCTGCCAACTATGCACATAAGAGCTATTACAGAACCAATGACGAAATATAAAAAAAAAAAATTTCAAAATTGGTTCAAACGGCAATGAATCTTTTAGCTATTCGATTTTTTCAGTTAATATTTTGTTATTTTGTAGGTAAACAACACTGTTCCAAGTTAACCTGAAAGAAGATTAATTATTATTGATTTGTAATAAATTTTCATCGGTCGTTTTTTAAGCTCGCGTATAGCAACCGGTCTTTACACGTTTGATGTACATTTTACAGATGATACATTGCCGTCACCACCTGAAATGTAATGTTCAATTATTTGTGCTTTCAGGCTTCAGGCATTTTTTTTACGTGCGTTTTTTTCTCTGATAGGTATACACGACTTATATCGCTTCTTAAGCTTTTTTATACGAAACAGGCGCTATAACTTCGTAAAAAAGAGATATTTAATAGTATACTACACCACAAGGGCTGAAAGTTTGAGATTGACGTGCAGTTCAATGGTCTCAAACCTTCTACCCGTGTGTTGTATGTTATTTTTCTTCATACCTCGGTCGAAAGTACGCTTATTAATAACATGAATTAATTATATAAAAATACAGATACATTCTAAGCAAGCAGCTTTGAGGTTATGCGTAGAAACACGAATGACAGCTGTTCGCGACTATTAGCTAGAATGTAATACGGTTGCTATGGAAACAACATCTAAACAACAGTTGAGAGGCTATTTTTTCTTTAATGCCGCCCGAACATGCGTACTTCCGGCATCAGTGCGTGTAATCCCACGAATGAATAAATGCATTCCACAGAACTACCGTTTTGTGCTGCCTTCAAATTGATACCGGAAGTACGCACTTTCGTCTTTCGACCGAAGTTTGAAGAAAATTATATTTGAGGTGTCATTTGAAGAAACTCCCGTTCAGTTTTTGTTAAAATTTTTAATGTGCGCTGTTATTTTATTCAAACACCTCCCTTCAAATAATGTTATATTTTTTGCTCGAAAATCGATTCTATTGCGTTCAATTCGAATCGATGTTTTTTAGAACGCATTAATTCCTTGCAATATTGCAGTGTTTATAGACGTAACATTTAGGCAAGCACACATACTGTGACGTAGCGTTGACGTGTATAAATTACATTCATAATAATTAAACGTTACAACGGGTTCTGCTTAGTTGTTAGTGTATTTGCTGTAAGGCACTTATTGGCATCGGTCGGATGGCGGGATCTAGAGGTCAGACCAAAATTTATCGACATTTTATAGCCGAGAGTTTGAAAGGTAAAAGGTTTAAAAACACGTGATCACGAACAGCGCGTGACGTCAGATTTGAAACGAGTATTCTAGACCAAGATCCCAGACTCGCCATACCTCCGTTATTTCAGTACTGCTAAGATTTTATCAGTAAATGTACAATATTTAGTTATGCCAATTTGCTAGCTTGAAAGCGAGGGCCTTATAGAGATAACAGATTCTAAAGTTACATAAAGCACGTGCTTACCTACGTACGCAATGGTATTATGCATGCATATGAGTGCGAGTGAGAGCATTAGATGCTTTTTATTGATAGCTTCATGAAATGTGTGTGTATGTAAACAAATAAAAAAAAACTAAAGCTGTCAAAAAAATCATCTAATGTTCTCACTCGCACTCATATGCATGCATAATACTATTGCGTACGTAGGTAAGCACGTGTTTAGATAGATAGATAGATATTTTTTATTTACATAGCCGGTAATCCGGGTGTAATACGTCAAAAAAAAACAATTAAAAAATATAATACATTTAAAAATGATTAGCTATAAACTTATGTAGTAAAATTACAGTCATATGGACAACTGCTTAATAATAATAACCTAACCTTTTTTTTTGAAAGTATCTATGCTCTGTATATTTTTGATCTCAGGAGGCAACTTGTTATAGAAATCTGCACCTCGGCAAAGAGGACTATTGCTAAATCTTGTGGTTCGGTATCGTTCAATGTATATATTATTATTATTACGTATGTTGTGAGAATGGATATCGGAATTTAGATTGAAACTGCATAGATTTTGCTTGACAAATGTACCTTTAGAACCTTTGTACCTTTAGAATCTATTCTTTCAATAGCTAGCAAATTGGCGTTTTTAACTAAATATTGTACATTTACTGATAAAATTTAGCAGTACTGAAATAAAGTAGGTCTGGCGGGTTTGGGATCTTGGTTTTTTCCTTTGCATAAGTGCATATAGCTTACACGAGACTAACACAACATTTTTAACAGTGTTTTACTTGATTTTCTCTACTTCACTGCTATGTGTCTCAACACTTTACGACGAGTGCTTCTCGCATAAATATTTTAAAATTTATTTTTGAACTTACTTAGAAATTGCAGTGACGTAAGTAGAACTGATTCAAATATTTTTTATGCAAGTTAGTTGATCAGTGAGTTGAACCATTCGTTATATCAATTGTAAGGGATCTATCACGACAATCTGAATTTAAAATAAACCGTGAATGTTTGATTTATAGAGTGAAAATCGTTTTCCAAATATCATAAATAACCCCAGTACCACATCAATCATATCTTCAGATCATTCACTAGATCGTTAGTATATTATACAAAATATAGAGGCGTAGAGGCAGGCGTCACGAACATACTATTTGAGAAATACTATCGGTCCGTCCCGGTTTCACCCGGGCGCGATAGATATAATTCTGCTAAATGTATTTCGTTCACGGCCCGGCGTCTGAACTAATAGCTTTGATCAAATTATGCCGGATTTGCTTCTGAACTAATAGCTTTGAGCGAATTCTATCAGATGTCGCTACTTGGTACTAAAACATTTTTTTTCGTTTATTTCTTAACTAATAGCTTCGAGTAAATTCTATCAGTTGTTGCTGCATGTCACTAAAACCGGTTTTTTTTTGCGGTGACACCACCGTAACGTCAAAAAGCGGCATCCATTTACTTCTATGCACACGTTTTTTGTTACGTCATTCACGCTGGTATTACGGCCGCTATGTTAAGGTGCCACGATCTTCGGAAACCAAAGCTTAAGACACGTGTGAAATGTAGTTAAAAAACATCCGAAATGCGACCTTTTCGGATTTCAAAATTCAATTAGTAGTTAGACTAAAGTAAGGTCTTCGTTTGTTACAAAGAAACATTTTTGTGTGTAGATATATTTAAATATGAAGACAATTTATTCATTACCGTGATCGTTGGTACACAAAACTAAGATATTATATTATAACGACACCCCATAATAGGATTTTATATTGAAGTGGAGGCATTTTTTTCTTAATTAATCTCATACCGCGAGCCTCTCAGTGGTTGAAACAGCCAGCAACCGTTTATGCATAATATTTTACATAATATATACACACATACAACACGATATGACGGCTTATTCATGACTCTTCATACGTTTTGACAGCAGCTTTCTAATTTTGAAAATTTAAGTGAACGAATAGTCTACATAATAAGTTTTATGTATCTCGTTTGTAATAAAGGGTGATCTCACGAGTATGTCATAGTGTTAACACGAGCGATTTAGCGAGCGTTAACTGTCACTCGAGTGATAATATTGTAACTCGCAAAAACTGTCTCTGTTGGTGGTTAAAAATATTTATTTTAAAAAACAAACTAAAAAGTACAACAATAACACTGAACTACTATGTACACAGAATATTTATATTTCACATATGTCTTATTTATCTTGTAACGGTTATTTATGTCACTATATTTATGTCGCGCGCTGTTCATTGTCACTGACTTTTGACTGACTGCCTTGCCTTCCACGCTAGCGTTGTTTATATAAGTTCTTCAGCCGCGTTCTGAAATAGCCTTCGGCATTCTAGAAGCTTCGGCATGCTTCTATGCAGTTCCGATGACAATGAGTGTAACATTACGAGTATTGCTGTTTGTCTGGTTTCGACAACAATGCAAGTACTGTTGTTTACGCGATTCTTTCAACAATGTACTCCAGTAGAATCTCGTTACAAAAGAAATTATAACAGTTCAACCGAAAAGTTACATTGTATCCAATGTAACTTCGGATTGTTATCATTTATATTATTTATGTGCTCTAGCGAGTCTTTATTAATTAAAAACAATGTAAAGGATAGATTTTCCATGCATAAAAATTGTTCCGCTTATACTGAATAGCGGACTTATTAGTTGCCGCCTATAACAATAATTATTGAACTATGGGATGGAACGTATAGTTTCAAGAATAAGAACTTTTGTTTCCTCACCGATGTTTCTCTACTTCCAACTCTCTCCACATCATTTTTTAATCCCCCGATTCCTTCCTCACCTTCTTTCTGCACGTTCTTCGTGAATGCGCACTTCAAAAATTTAAAATTAAATCGCAACATAGCCCTAGGCTTACAATATTCTATTTGATATAGTTTGTTCAAACATATTTTAATTTCAAGTAGTCAATATATTCATCTATGATCAAACAGATGTTTTTGGAGGAATAACAGCCAAGTGATCTCGTGATTAACAAGGCCGTAGGCAGGGAGGGTGTTTTGGGGGTTCAACCCCCCCCTGAAATGCCTTAGCCAACCCACCATTTTATACACGCTCACTAAAATATGTGTGACAGTGTGACTCTTTTTTCGGATCTGTGATACGATAATTGGTTCCACGTTTTTCGGAACGAGTAAAATCGAAATGTAATGCATTGTTAATAAATTAAATGAATCATTAAACTCTTTCGTCGAAATCTACGCTGGCTGCCTTTTAATTAAATTTGTATTTATGTAAAATTATAATATATGTATGCTTGTTTTCAAATAAAGTTATTACTTATTGTCTCTGGTCCAGAGCTCGACTCCCTCCGAAGTGAATTTCTGGCTATGGCCTTGTTGAACAATATTGTTGAAACACGACATAAATTGGTTTTTATTCCTCCAAAATATACGTAGGATACGAAATATTCTAATAAATTCTTTTTGGTCTTCCTTTTTTACTATATCCCTGTGGGTTTCAATCCAAGACCCTCTTCGTTGTCTCCTCATCTGTCTTTCGTAGTGTGTGTCCTATCAAATTTTATTTCCTATACGTTTTATAGCGATCCAGATTTTCTCAAGACATGCACGTTTCCAAAGTTCGCAATTCGTACCATTTCACTTTGATGATTGTTCTGAGACGTTTGCTTATGAAGATTTGCAGATTAGTTATTATGGCCATCGTCATTTAATAAGCTACAAATGAATTCTGACAATAAATTCAATACCACATTACTCTTCTGGTTATATACCTTTTTCTTCGATCACATTAATAAACTGTACAGACTATGCCATTAGCATCCGAGATTTTTTTTGCGAAAGGGAAGTACATCATTCTGGGATTAGAAACGAAGAAATATGCAGGAAATTATTACGGAACAAAAGAAGGTGAAAATGTGTTTTGTCGAGACCGCATATTTTCTCTCGTTTTTTCTTTGTTTTATTTTCTTTTAACTATACCACACACATATATATAATATTATGTACGTACATTCATGCCTAAAGCTTGTTTTGTCTAAATTCAACGCGCGCAGAAAAATGTCTAGATTAGTTCTTTATTTTATTAATTCTGACAACTTTAGCCTCAGAAATTGAAAAAAATAAACAATTCCAAGGATACGGAATTTAATAATAAAACCACAAACATATAATCCATTAATATTTTTTTCTATATGTGTTTACTCATAATATATAAAATTTACAACTGACCAACAAACATTAATACTATCACATAGCAACTGAGCTAAACATATGAAAGATAATCCCAACAAACAGAAGATAGTATCTCTTAGAATCTTCGGTACGCATGATGCCGACAACAAAGCAACAAAATAACAAACAAGTACTGCTTCATGATGACGTATTGTTGTCGTTATTTAGAGTGGGTGTGTCGTTATTTAGAGTGTATCATTGTATGAGCAACAAGGTAAACCCAACTAGAGTTAAGTAATTTCGACTAGTGATGTCGATTATCGTTACTTTTAAGTATTCGTTACTATTCGGTACTTTGGTATTAAGTAGGTAATCATTTCAACTACTCGTTACTTTGATTACTTTGATTACTTAGGTTACATACTAGTGATGTCGATTATCGTTACTTTTATGTATTCGTTACTACTATAGGTACTTGGGTATTAAGTAATCATTTCAGATACTGGTTACTTTGATTACTTAAGTTACATACATAAAATGTAGTACGTAGTGTCTGAACCAACAAATAATATTGCGTATAAAAACGTACTGAATAAAATAAATATCGACACAAGACGATTACTGACCGCGAAATATCAACATATCAACAATACAATAATACCCAATTAATTTTGCTAAGGGCTATTGATATCGGCGGCATATTTATATTATACGTATCAGCTATCAGCGGCTCCTTTGTAGTGCTCCGAAATCTTAAGGTTCGCAGGAACTCAATAAATATCCTTATACTCGCATAATAAAATAATCAATAGTAATCAATAATCAATTGTAATCATTCAAGTAAAAGTAACGATTTACTTTTCAAATCGGTAATCGTTACTTCGGGTATTCTAGAGTAACGAGTTGTTTCGTATCGTATCGTTACTTTGTCGACATCTCTAATTTCGACGTCTTAAGGAGTTGTCGTTATATCGATTGACGATGGGAGTTTAGACAGTACTTTTACTAAAATACTTTACAAGTCTGGAATGTACTAATACTTGGGCTTGTAATAAACAACACTTACGCTACAAGCTCGGCTATTCTCGATTCATTTGTATTAAATTGTCGATCTAGAGCCATGACGAAATCGTTTTTTACTCTATATTGGCACAACATAGATATATACAAAGCTTTATTCATTTCATCGCATGTAAGAAAAAAAAATGGAATTGGCCACAGACACTTTCTTTTTCTTTTTCTAAGAGAGAAGAACATGAATTAAAAACCATGAAAGATAAATTATTCACGCTGTTATGTTTGCTTTCGGTTTATTTGCTTACGGATGAAAAATATTTACTTAAGAAATAAAAACACTTTGTAAACAAAACGCTCCGAACATTGTTTTCCTTTTTTTCGGACTGTATTTTATTTTTGTTTGATGAAAAATTAGCAACTTGTCACAGTATGTAATCCAATTTCTGTTTTTGAAAATATCTTTAATAAAAACTAACAACAAAAGAACATATTAATCAAAAGATTTGTTTAAAAAGTAACAAGATTCAATACAGTAACCCTCATTTAAGTTTTATAAAATCTTGTACAGTGGAAAATTAAGTTGAGCAACAAAAAACTGAAAACACGCAGATTCATTTTTATATAAGGATTTCCCACTATTTTTTTAATGTGTTGCAATCTTAAGACCGCTACACACCAGGCTGGAAACACTGCTTGGACTTCTGCTGGCCGGGAGGCTGGGTACGAGGCTGGAAATGACGTCACTGTGGGCTCGCCTGCCAGCTCACGCGATAGATTTTAAAATTTGAACAGGAGCTATTTTTCTTGCTAGGTCCTCTGCTTGCTCTGAGCAAGAACCAATCAGGAAACAGTATTTTGTCACGTGGGTGACATGAACACACGTCCACAAAACAATATGGCGTCATTATGCTTAAGAGTCAGACAACGGACACGTTTTGCTCTGTGTTTATATTTGAACTGTCACTGCGCACGCACCGGATCTACATGTACATTGCAGAGTATTTTAACAGGTTGTTTATAACAAGAGCCATTTTTTATTTTTATATATTGTAAATCACAAAATATCACGTTTCTTTTCTCTTAATTTTTTCACTAAAATTCATATTATTTTGCGAATGGTTTGAAAGCTCTAAGTGTTATTTCAAAGTCTTTAAATTGTTCCACTATATCCCTCATGTCTTGACATAACCTGAAAAATGTTTTATTATGTGCGGATTTATAAGCTTAAAAGAAAACTTAAAAGTTTTTAACTTGAACAGAAGAAAAAACATTTTGTGTTAATACAAGAAAAGTGAATAGGTACTAAAAGAAACATTTCTCGGAGATATTTTCATTCTTTTAAAAATTCGAGTTGCATAAAGATGTTTGTTGTAAACTTTGTCCACGTCGATAAATATTTGTGCTGAGTATTATTTTTTATATGAATTACCGAGCGGGGTGGCGTAGCGATGAGAGCACTAGACTCGCATTCGGGAGATACCGGGTTCGAATCCCGGCGAAGGCAGATGTGACTAGAACTTTTTCTTACTGCCTCTCGCCGAGAAACGGTAATTCCCGTACCCCGGCCATCTTGTTGAGGTTTTCCATGGTTTCCCTCAATAATTCCAGATAAATATCGAGATGGTTCCTTATTCAGGGACATGGCCGATTACCTGTCAAACTTCTAGCTCAAAATTTGCCTACCTTATCCTAATTTCCTAAACAATCCGTCATTCGCTCATTGCTATTATTTAAGTTGAAGTTTAAAAATTGTAGGAAATAACGGGAAGTGTGGTAGAGAAAAAATAGTAATGGCGCGAATGGCGTCTGTTATGACATAAAGTCGAGAAACGGACGTTAAACGCATTATTATTATTCATTATTATTATTATTTTTGATATGAATTTCTGCTACCAAAATGTGGACGTGCGTGCTACGAGATAAAATATAGTGAAAATAATGGGATTCCACCCTTTACTCAGAAATGAATACAACTTATAAAAGAAATGACTCTCATAGTAGGTATTGGCCACCGACATAGACCATATTTTTTTAGTGGAAAGAACATTTGTTTTGATGTGAAAATTTGTACAATATTACTAGCGGCCTGATCCGGCTTCGCCCGATTTTGTAAATTGCCATCGTTTTTTCATCGACTTATGTTGCAAAATTGGTCTCAACGAAAAGCGCTTCTATTTTAACGCGATAATATACAGCTTATGTCCATTCTGAAGGTCTGTTCTACATATTGGTGAACAAATTTTCGAAATCGGACGAGTAGTTTCGGAGATTACCTCCTGCATCCAAACTTTACCTCTTTATAATATTAGTTGAGATGTGGACAAGGTTAACGGAATCACAAACAAATGGTGAAAAAAAGATACACAAAAAAATTGTTCAATGTCTTAATATTGATTATGCATTATCTAATTTGAATATTTATTAGGATTAATTAAATTTTCAATAGTCTGTCATCTAAATTAACATCTTACTTCAAGATAATCATTCTCAGTACATTTATTTTTTAGAATAATTAATTTGCAATGCTTGTGGAAAACTTCCATGTCATAAATAATATGAATATAATAATATTTTCCATATCTACGTTGAATTCTATGAAAAAAATTCTATTACACAATTTCCATGCAACGTAAAAAAAGCATGAACAGAAAATATAGGTACTCAAGAACGTATTTTTAGTATCCAGAAGTATTTGTTACTGCTACGTCATTTTGAAGCATATTAACTGCTGCTCATGACTGTGACGGTTCTGTTACTGTTCGCCGAGAGATTGAAACAAAGCTTATGTTAGCTGAAGCATCTAAATATAAAAAAAACTGATTACTGACTGATCTATCAAAGCACAGCTTAAACCACTAGACTGATTGGGCTGAAATTTGGCACACAGATAGTTATTATGACGTACGCATCCGCTAAGAACGGATTTTTGAAAATTCAACCCCTAAAAGAGTGTATCGGGAGTTCAAAATTTGAAAATGCGCAGGCTTACTCCTGCCAACAAATAAATAAACACGTGTTTAATGCTTTTTGAAAAACAACTCCTTCAGAGGATGTAGACGTTAATAGTATTAAAATCAACATGGGTGTCATTTTTAAGGTTTGTCAGGACTCGTGAATGTCATCAATTTTGAAATTTATTACATTTGAACAACAAAAAAATCTAAAAAGTCATAATCTGTATATATCGTATGAAAGGAAACCGTGATTGAGTGATCTATCATCATTAAATTGGCGCGCGCGAAGCCGCGGGCAAAAGCTAGTCTATACATAGGTATATGACAGAAAGAAATTGTTATATTCTATCGAAAACTTAAAGATGATTTTAGACTTCCAATACCACATATTATATAGCGTAAAGGAAACGTATCACATTGTAGCGTATATTTCTACGATGCAGACTCGTCACCCCTGAGATGAGAGTTAACTCCATGAATTTTTCATAAATGATTAATTCTCAGGGGAGATAATGGGGCACGTCTATGTTACACGCATAAACAAGGTGTGTTGGAAAGTTTTGTTAAAAACACGAGATTCCCATAGCATTCTGAAATTACGGGAACATGTTACGATTTCGGGTTTAAAAAAAAACTTTGTTGTTAATAATGATTTTTTAAACGTGTGAGTCATTCCATGTCAAATTGACCGATAGTTCGACCCTATCCGATTTGGATGAAATTTGCTCAGAAGTTTTCTTTCATCCTATAACAAACTTTTAATAACGGAAAAGAATTAAAAAAATGTTTTCAACAGTTATGCAAAATTCAAAAATTTATCAAAAATTTATCACGAATATTCCAAGTTTATTTTTTGAATATCTCGAAAACTGTTAGGCCCTTCTCACACGAAGCTACTCAAATGAAACTAAACTGATTACTAACTAAAATCACTAACTAGTTAGTAACCAAACTTTGCACACGATGCTACTCAAATCATTGTTTAATCACTTGTTTCATTTGAGCTGTCATAATGTTTTCTGAATCTAAATCAAGTGATGAGGATATTATTTTATATTATTATAATCAAAAAATGCAACGACGAATGAAAAAACGCCAATATTGGATTCATCCTTACTATATAGAAAAAAATTTTAATTGTAGGGCATTTGTTGCTGCCAAAGAGCTACAGGAAAATTATGCGAAATTTTTGGTTAAAAATAAAACAATGAGTTTTAGGATATTTACACTATTTATTTTAACAATATTGTTTCGTCAACACTGCAGACTTCTCCAGAAATATAATATCTGAAACTAAATAAAATACAAAATATATAAATATCTTAAACTAAATAAAATACAAAATATATTTGATATATTTTGCATTTTATTTAGTTTCAGATATATTTCTAAAGAAGTCACCAACGTCATTCCACGCTTTTTCCGTCTTATCTTTTCGAGAATAATCACTTAACGTGTAATTATATAGGCAAGGATGCCTTTCGACAGCTTCTACCAGTTTTAAATTTTGGATTGGATCAGCCATTTTTGTTGTTTTATTGGTAACTGGTTAGTAACTAGTAGCGTGGCGACCAGCACGCCGCGTCGCTTGAAACTGATCACTAACTGGTCACAAACTGATTACTAACCGATAGCGCCGTGTGCGAACCTCCATTGAAATACTAGTGCTAGAGACTGATTTGTAACTCGAGTTAGTAATTGGTTTCGTTTGAGTAGCTCCGTGTGAGAAGGGCCTTAAAGTTACAAAAATCGACCTTGGTTCATTTTAAAAAAGATATTTGAGGCTACAAAAAATACTTGGAAAAAAATTTTGAAAAATCAAAAAAATGCAAAATTTTTAAAATTGAATAAATCAGAAACATATTTTAATGGCACAATTTATTTTTTGTAGACTACCTTAATCTGTTTTTAAAAAAGCTGAAATTTTCAGAGAGGTGTTTGTCTTTTTATCGAAGATATTAATTTTTGAATTTTGGAAATCAAGCCGTGACGGAAGTTGTCACAACTCACAGTGAGAAGCTGTATACTGCGTGTGCGACTATAGAATACTTGAGACGTTCACCGCTTGTATACACACTTTATATTAGTTATAGGGCTATATTTAGTCACTAGAATTTCGTTTATTTACGGAACAAAATTTAATCACAGGGTGAAATTTAGTTACAGGGCGAGATTTAATTATTAAAACGCTTAAATATATGTTTCACATCTGCCGGGCGTCCCACGACGGCTCCCAATATACGTGTTCTAAACCTTACATCTACGAAGAAGTAGTAGAATAGTTTCTCCGTTCGTTTAACAATCGTATTTGGGTCGTGCAACCTCGGGGATTCAAAATGCGGCCACGTAATTTTAAAATGGAACATTACAGACAGTTTTATGAATAAATTATAAAAACAGCTAATAGGTTTTGTCGAGCGTTATGCAAACACTTCCAGTGGCGTCATAAAATGAAAATTCTGATGGGTGTTCGCTTATTCTCAATCATTAAATGTCCAGCGGATCCGCTAAAATATAAATATTCATTGTTCAGTTTTGTGTATCCTAAATATTGTTTTTTTTTTTTTTTTTAATTGAACTGAATACTTCTTTAAAAACGGGGGTAACTTCGTTTCCTTAAGTAACAAAACCTATATGTATAACAGAATTGGTCACGAAATTGTACCATTAGTAATACTCTATATACACAGTAGTTCTCAGCAAGCATTCGTGGCTCAGTGCTAGAATCCCGGCTGGCCTGAGTTCGATTACCGTCAGGTGCGCGTAACAATTTGTTCCTTTTATTATTTTTTTAGAGTTTCAATATAAATTTTTTTTTATTTAAAAAAAAAAATTACGAATAATTTTTAGATCCATGGAGTTATTTATTACTTGCAGTAAATCTATGAATATAATTAAAAATGTGTTACGAGAACGCATTACAGAAGTGAAACTTCTAGTTGCAAATCATACGATTGCATTTGGACAAGTGGAAAAAACGTGTTACGAGATAGATATCTGAACGTGAAACTATCTCGTATCTCGTAACACATTTTTCATTACATAATTATATGATGGTTCATCCGAATCGATGGAAAGATGGCCGAGTGATAGGGCTGTGACAGACGGAAGGACATGACGAAGTTTGAAGGGTTCAGTTTTTTGTAATTTGACTACGAAACCCTGAAATTTCGTCAACTTCAAATTCTACTTTGCGTGAGTAGTAATTGATCTCAGTAAGAAATACAAAAAAAAATCTTAAACAGGAATTTTGAAGTTTTTGAGCTTTGTATCGAAACTCTCTATTAAGAATTTTTACATACCTATGCATGTAGGTTGAAAAGCATTTATGTAGTATTTTTGTCGGAAAAAGAGTACCTACATTAAAAAAAAACTTGGGTCTCCGTGCCAAACCCTGTCGACAATCATATCATATTAATATTATAAATGCGAATGTAAGTTTGTTTGTTACGCTTTCACGCAAAAACTACTTAACCGATCATCATGAAACTTTGCACATACACTCTTGAAGGTATTAGAAGTAACATAGGATACTTTTTATTAAAAAAAAATAAAAATTTTTTACGAAAAATAAGAAAGGGTTGAAAACATTTTTTGGGCCCAAAAATACCGAAAAATTTCTCCGAATCGTTTCAAAATTGAAATTTAACCCTTTAGTAATGATTAAAATGTGCTATTAAAATTTCATTAAAATCGGCCCGACAGGATCGGACTTATAAATTTTCTGAAAACGAAATATTATAAATGCGAATGTAAGTTTGTTTGTTACGCTTTCACGCAAAAACTACTTAACCGATCATCATGAAACTTTGCACATACACTCTTGAAGGTATTAGAAGTAACATAGGATACTTTTTATTAAAAAAAAAAAAAAAAAAAATTTTACGAAAAATCATATCATATCATATAATATTATAAATGCGAATGTTTGTTACGCTTTCACGCAAAAACTACTTAACCGATCATCATGAAACTTTGCACATACACTCTTGAAGGTATTAGAAGTAACATAGGATACTTTTTATTAAAAAAAAATAAAAATTTTTTACGAAAAATAAGAAAATTGTTTGTCAAAATATCATATCATATTAATATTATAAATGCGAATGTAAGTTTGTTTGTTACGCTTTCACGCAAAAACTACTTAACCGATCATCATGAAACTTTGCACATACACTCTTGAAGGTATTAGAAGTAACATAGGATACTTTTTATTAAAAAAAAATAAAAATTTTTTACGAAAAATAAGAAAATTGTTTGTCAAAATATGTGCAATACCTCAACCCCTGATATGCATGTCAAAAGTCGATTTCCATCTCAATCGCGGGCGTAGCCGCGGGTAGCGGCTAGTATAGCATATTTGTTAATACAGGCATTGCGGTTTTGTTATGTGAACTTGAGTGTGTTTTTGGACAAAATAAAAATTTTAACTCCTTAATACATCCCTTACAATAATATTTTTTTATTTAATTTCAATACTAATATCAATTCAACATCTGCACTAAATTAAATACACCCTTCAGTAAGTAACTTCATATCCGCAAACAAGCGTTTTCATACAAATTTGTAGGTCCGGTCCTGTTGGGTCGAATTTATTTAAATCTTAGCAGCAAATTTTAATATATTTACTAAAAGGTAAAATTTAGATTTTGAAACGATTGTGAGAATTTATATTTGCATATATAAACATTTTCGAAAATGGTGCAAAAATGTTCAGAAGGCTATAAAACGTCAAGAAATTTTGGTTCGGCCACTAGGTCCCGCCATCCGACTGACGCCAAAAGTGAATGAAAATGGCAAATACACTAATTAATCAAGGTTTTGACGTGATAACGTCTTATAAATTGATGAATCACCAATCTTATAAATTGATAAAACAACGGCTGCATGCACGAAAAAGTGTAACGTTCCTAAAATCCTAACGTTCCTAACGTTCGTAACGCGTAACGTTCCGCCTGACCCTGTGCGTGCTTTTTGCTAATTTCTCGCTCAATTTAAATCAGATCGGTTTGAAATCAGTCTTAAACGAAAGAGGAGAACATTTTACATAGATTTCGTATAACAGAATTTGCCTAAACAGTTTTTTTATACAAATTTATATAGAAAAATAGCTGTATAAATGAAATGTTGTCTAATGCATGGCGCGACGCGGTCGGTCGTCTTTGTTTGCCGTACATGGAAATTAGAAGAGAACGTATATCTTGTCTTAACATGAAAACGGCTGCATTTCTAATGTTTAATTCCATTTTTTGACATTAGTATTTTGTGAAATGCAACGCCTTCTAAGTTAAGTATTGGAATAACTAATTATTATTAGAACATAATACTTTGACAGTTGCAAACGTCACTTTTGACATTTCTTATCATTCCGACACCAAGGATAAGCGGATTGAAACCAAATTTTGGGAGGTTTAGGTTATGTATTACGGAATACGTTATCACGTAAAACTATCGTCCGTAAACCGACTTTACAGACAACCAATTTTTTTTTGTGTTAAGTTTGATAATGAGATATTTGAACGGCTTTAAGAATGAAGTAGGTTTCTTTTAATTTAGCTTATTTGATTCATGGAATTTTATACCTATAAAAAAACTTGAAGTTGTGTGGCTCTTGTGTACGCTGCATGTGTATCAAAGTGATTGGCGCTTGTTCGAATCCCTGAACCGCCTTAGGCTTGTTCCCCAAGGGGAATATCCAGTCCCACTATCCATCGTTCACGTATTTCGTATTCACTTCATCATTTCACCTTTTCTTCTTCAAGAAACCATTTAATCTCTTGTGTTTTACTACGAAGATCGTGTTGGCTTTTCTTAAATAATATGTTATATATGCATTTTAGTTTTGTATCAGACTGTGGAAAGGATAGATAGACTGTGGATTATAGACGCTAGACATCTGAGGTCATTTGCAACGTCTATGATTGTGAAAAAATGAAATAGTGTGTGAGTTGTATTTTGGTGTATTAAATTTTATTTTTTTTATTAAATTTTAACACTAGTGTAGCCCGGTTCGGTTTCAAAGAGAGACAACGCCTCCACCCTTCTCCGTATAAGAAAAAAATAGAAAATTGCGATTCCCCTCCCCCACTTAATGATAAGACGCAAGATTTTTTTTAGAACTATTATTAAACGTCAAAATTAGGATTTAAAACATAAATAGTGTTTTTGAGTTTAATGAGCCTGAAAAAAATTGACAACTTTTCGAACTGATTATGGTCCACCGTTTTTTCAGATTTTTTCATCTAACGTAAGATTCATAATATCTCCTCACTCCCTTTTTTATAGTAATATTGTTTTTTATGAAAAAAAGAACATCTTTTTTAATTTGCAAATCGCTAGTAATGGTTTTTTTAATGAGCGTTTTGGTAAAAAACTAAGAGCCGAATTGAAGAAAAAATTCAGACGAAAAAATTTTTTTTTCCCAAAAAAACAATATCCGACTATAAAAAATGGGGGTTCCTATTTTTAAAAAACAAAATCACCATCACGCTTTAATAGGGGGAGGGGGTGACTTTTATTTTTTTAAATGGTTAGATATTGCTTTTTAGAGAAATATTTTTTTTGTCTGAACTTTTCTTCAAAACGCTTAATAAAAAAAAATCATTATTATCGGTTTTCAAAAAAACTAAAAGTCAAATTTAAAAAAAATTTCAGACAAGAAAACTAATACAAAAAAAATCGATGATAAAAAATGAGGGTCCCTATTTAAAAAACAAAAGTCACCCCCTGCTAAGAGGTGTGGTGGTGGGGGTGCTTATTGTGTCCAAATTATTTCCCCCTCGATACCCAACAACTTTCATTTGAAGTTTTTTTATACTCAACCCGTTGTTTTCTAAAGAAAAAGTCCAAGGTTTTTAAAAAAAACAGCCTGTATTTGTAAATATGGAATTATTAATTAACAGTTAAACATAATCCGACGATTCAATGCCAAATGTAAGTTCGCGGAACCCTTGGATTCCGGGGAGTCCACTTTTGGATTCACTGTTATAGAGAGCAAACTGTGTTATAAAAGCTTTAGATAAATTGAAATAAATATTGCGTAGCGTAAATATGTTCGAAGAGATAAAATTTATGTTCAGTTTTAAGTAAATAGGCTGTTTTTTTTGTACGTTTGCCCGTCTATCACTTTAATTGAATGCATTTTTATTTTACCGTCTGTGTGTATTTGTTGAAAGAGTGTGAGAGCATTGGGAGGTATACTATGTTGCTACAATACGGTATGAATTTAATCAGGGCCGGTCTGTTTTATAACATAAAAGGCAGCCAACGATCGAAGTTTTATGGAGCGAAATGTTGTGCGAGGCGTCTTACAATGTGTCCCATCTGTGAAAGCTACAAAATGAAAAACAGCGTTGCCAATAGGGCTTCCAAGCTAGAATTCCAAGATTTACGAATTTCCGGAATTTCGAACGAAGAAACACGAAGCCTTCCGATTATTTGGCATAGGTACTCTTTTCTTGATGTAGACACTCACTAAGAACGGATTTTACGCAAATTCTATCCAAAAGAGACTTTTTATTTACCATCACATATACTATGGGTGTGAGTTGTTACGTGGGTGGGTATGAATGATTGCGTAGGTGGGAAGGTCAATTTAATATTTCCAGAGAAAGAGAGAGGAAGAGAGAGAGACATCTGATAGAATTTACTCGAAGCAGTTAGTTCAGTAACAAACAAAAAAAAACTGTTTTACTACCAAGTAGCGACATCTGATAGAATTCGCTCAAAGCTATTTGTTCAGAAGCAAATCTGGTATAGAATTTGCTCAGAGCTATTAGTTCAGACGCCAAGTCGCAAACGAAATACATTTTGCAGAATTATATCTATCGTACCCAGGTGAAACTGAGGCATCCGCTCTGTTATATTATTATTTTATTGAACTGAGACCAGTTGATATTGCTTATGCATAGTCAGGCAATAGGTGTATTGTGGTTGTGTGTCCACACATACATTGACGCAATCACATCTACATGACTTCTGCCGTGACGCCTGTACTGTGCAGCGAGAGCTAGAATATTTACATATAAAAATTATACAGGTCAGCTTGTAGTGTTCGAAAAGGTAACCTAAAACCCCCCTTTCGTTCCTCTAGCAGAGACCACAAAGCACTATAGAAGTAACAATCTTTGTAAAAGCTCATATTGAGCTCCGCCTATATAATTCTACTTTATTTTATCGACAATTATTTTTACGTATCGACATGACTCTCGTACTATTTTTCTCTCACTCATCCTGTTAAAAACTCACTTGTAAAATAACTATCGTTTGATTCAATGATTTTTATTAAAATTCAAACAAGAATTCCTTCTGAGATAATTACCAAAAAAAGCAACTTGAATATATCGTAAATTATATTTTTCAGAACAAAATTAATACTAAACTTTTTTTTTGCCAATCTAATTGATTCAAAATTGATAAAAACAAATAATTAATCATTTATTCTTTCAGGTGGGTTATAGCAATTTTGCTGAAACCCCTATATTAAATTGTAAATAGCTGTATATAATTATTATTGTAAATAAAGATTTCTTCTACTTCTAAAAAAAAAATACTAAATTAGTGTACCCGTGCAAAACTTATTACGTGTATCTTCATATTGTTTTAAAAAATTGTTATTTTGATACAGACCTACGACAATCATTTTGTTCCTCTTGCATTAGTTTCCATTTACAGTTATTTTTCTTTTGATTTTTTCAAAGAAAATGTATGTGAGATCTGTTTATTTATGGCATGGTTACCCCGCCAGAGCTGTCAGAATTAATTTTTAAAATCTAACCTCATTTGATACACTTACAATTTTCACTATTTTTTACTGATCTGAGACCAAATTTGAGACTTGATACAGTCTATTGTAATTTAAAACTCTATTTTGGCATTAAATTAACATAAACTTACATTTTCTTAAATTGTTTGGAAAATAAAATAAAATTTTAATTGTCAATTAATATTTTGAATAGTCGCGCCAAAAAACTACCTAATTTAAATATACACTACATTGTCAAAGTCGACTTATCGACATACGTACATATTTGCATTTCTCTCACACTCATGTATCGTGAACATCGACGATTTTCTGGTTACGTTCCTCACCACTCCTCTACCCCTTCGTCTTTAGTAATATTATCACTTAAAACCACCCCTTTTAACAAAATTTCACAAAAAATAGGGATAACTAATCTGTGGACTAAAGGCTTCAGTTTAAAAAAAAATTGTTTCAATCGGTTGAGTAGGGATTGCACATTTTACAAAAAAAGAAAATTATAAACTTGCCAGATTCTTTGATTCTATTATTAAATTGAAGGAGATTTATTTGGTTGAGGAACAATTGAAAAATAAGCTTTATTAGAGTATCGCTTGTGGCCAACGTTTCGAAAAATATATTTTCATCTTCAGGGCCTCAATGCAAGTTGAGATGGTAAATTGTGCAAATCTGGTAAAGCTTATTTTTCAATTATTGTTCCTCAACCAAATAAATCTCCTTCAATACACATTTTTGGAACAAAACTTCTACTATCTATTATTAAAGATCTATTTAATTTAGTATATGCAATGTTTGAATAGCTAAATATAGAATCTCTGATTTATCTAGGGTTCATGAAGATGCTAAGACGGCCCTGTGATTTTGATGCTCAAATTTCTGATACGTTTCTCGAAAATACGTAGGTATTTCATATCAGTTCGAAAGCTAATTAGTTAATGTTTGAGCGACGTTAAAAACCCAACATGAAAATATTAAAATTCAGCAATTTTTACTTAATTGGTTTTTAATATTTTAGTTTAAAAAACATTAAAAATGCAACGGTTTATTACTTTGTTTTTGTTGTGTTAATAAAAAAAAACGTTAATCATCTCTGATACAAAACTACTTTGCAGGGAGAATTAGTGAGTTTGTAGCGTGTGTGTTTACTGTGTACTGTGTAGAGCCTTTTTATATTTTAATAACAAAAAAGCTCACTCAAATCGTTAACTGACTTAAAAATTCCAGCCAATTGGACGATGGGGAACCGCTCCAATTTCAAAAATATTGGCGTTTGATATATTAATAAAATTTCCGTTAACGCGTGCGGTGTCGTGGGTAACGGCTAGTATTAAATATTATGATATGCATAGTTACCTACATTTATATCTATACTAATATATAAAGCTGAAGAGTTTGTTTGTTTGTTTGTTTGGTTGGTTGAACGCGCTAATCTCAGAAACTACTGGTTCAAATTGAAAAAAAATTGTTGGATAACCCATTTATTGAGGAAGGCTATAGGCTATAATATAATATCACACTACAACCAATAGGAGCGGAGCATAAATAAAAAATGTTGCAAAATGTACCTATCTCAAAAATAAGCTTCTATTCAGGTGAAATACCCTAACTGAATATACCAATATTAGCGTTGTACAATATTAGTCGGTAGAGCACGCGTCTGCTAATATCAGGGTCGTGGGTTCAAGCCCCACGTTGGGTGAATAATATATTTTTGATTTTTTTTTATCTACATTACTTTCTTATAAGACTTACATTTAAATTTATTTTAATTTTATTTACGACTAATTAAAATTAAATAAATCTAATTAATAGCTCATTTGAAAACTGTTATAACTATAGGTACCTATATAAAAATAATTTTCCTAGAGTGTTTTCAATTAAATGTTTAATTTATTTTATTAATTACAGTAATTATCGATTTAAAAGAAAATTACTTGAAAAAAGTGTAA
The DNA here is from genome assembly GCA_963575645.1 of Xanthostigma xanthostigma. Taxonomy (NCBI): domain Eukaryota; kingdom Metazoa; phylum Arthropoda; class Insecta; order Raphidioptera; family Raphidiidae; genus Xanthostigma; species Xanthostigma xanthostigma. The sequence continues at coordinate 47,497,124 of OY754470.1, forward strand.
ATACTGCTTTTTATCGACAAAAATTTTTGAACGGTAATTTCGATCATTATGAAATTTGGACACAACATTCATCTCGGTAAACAAAGATGAATATGCGTACTCATGTCCCTCCCTTCCCCATTCGTTCTTTTGCACCAGGGTGAAACCGGACGGGACCGCTAGTATAATATAATTTTATCCTTTTTTTAGTTTTTTGTAAATGGGTTAAATTTTATATTTGGGGTACCTACAGTAACGTCAAAAGTCAGGTAAATGTAATAGATTAAAGTATTTAGATTGCATCAACGAATAAATACGGTTGATAAAGAGGTGACACTCGGAACCATTATTTAATTTTTGGCATAGAGTTTTCAAAAATTAAATATTGTTTTTTACTTAAGATTAAAAAATTTAAATATTTTATAAAATATGTTAGCTTAAGAGTCAGTGGCCGGCAGACAAAACATATTTTATATTTTTATATGTTGTTTATAGTAATATTATAAGCCTATATTTATGATGGCAGACATTTCCTCCGGTTATAACATCCCGGCAGACACAATAAAAGGTCTGCTGTATGAACGCGATGATAGAAAAACAAACGTAAGTTTAACGTTTAACGACCCGAACATGAACGATCTAAAATAGCCCATTTGAATTGTTTGAGTGTCGCGTCTAATAGAAATACTTTTGGATTTACTGTAAAAATGCGCATTTATAAATTTGTTTGGTTTTGTTTACGCTTATGGACTTGTTTATTTTTGCAATAAAAAGTCTGTTGTGAATTTAAACATTTTTACAGCCGTTGGCTATGCTTTCAATTTGCGAATTTCGCTTTTTTTATAAATTTTTTAAGTAAAGTTTGTTTTATTTTCTGTATACAATATTTTAGGTTGATTGCAACGTTTTAAAAAACAATGTATGCAAATTGACTACAGATAGATGAGCATAATTCGCTTCTTAAATCTTGATTTTCTCAATTTTATATACAATACTAGCGGTTCGTCCCCCGGTTTCACCCGAGAGCGATATATATAATTCTGCAAATTGTATTTCGTCTGCGGCACTAGCTTTGAGCAAATTCTACCAGATTTGCTTCTGAACTAATAGCTCTGAGCGAATTCTATCAGATGTCGCAACTTGTTACTAAAGCAGTTTTTTATGTTTGCTTCTGAACTAATAGCTTTGAGTAAATTCTATCAGATGTCGTTACATGTTACAAAAACAGTTTTTTTTTTGAGAAAACATCGTAATTTTGTACAAAATATTTAATAAAAACCATCTATAGAGTAAGCTGCACATTATGTAAGACACATTTATAAAATTTCATTAAAATCGGTATTAGTGGGTTTCGGAGATTAGTTCGGCCAAAAATGCGACACGAGAATTCTATATAATACTAACAGTTCATCCCGGTTTCACCCGGGTGCGATAGATATAATTCTGCAAAGTGTATTTCGTTTGCGGCCCGGCGTCTGAACTAATAGCGTTGAGAAAATTTTACCAGATTTGCTTCTAAATTAATAGCTTTGAGTAAAGTCTATGAGATGTCACTACACGTTACTAAAACCGTTTATTTTCACAAAAAAGTCTGTGGAGAGTTATCGGGTCCACACATTACCTATATGTTTATGTGAAATCCAAATCTTTGATTAACGTCTGAATAGAACTCTTCAAGTAAATAAAATTGTCGACCAATTTTTCTCAGACCGAACGATATATTGACAAAAAATGATAAAATTACAAATCAATATAACTTTCAATTTTACGCACAATCGATTAGTTAATAAATAACTTAATATTAATTATTTTTTATATTTTTTAGATATTTCTGAAGAAGATCCAAATCCGGATCGAAACGTCATCTTGTGTTATATTGATTTGTAATTTTATCATTTTTTGTCAATATATCGTTCGGTCTGAGAAAAATTGGTCGACAATTTTATTTACTTTATGTGAAATCATTTTCAAAAATGCCAAAATGTTTAGAAGGCTATTAAAAATTGAACGACCCCTAGGTCTCGCCATCTGACTGTCGCCAATAGTGTAAGTGCTTTATGGCAAATACATTAATAACTAAATACATAGCTCATAATTAATTTGGGGGGGGAGGGATGCACCGCAACTATATAGCGTAGAATTAAGAAAGAGATATTTTTCTTACACACACGGTACGTGAAATATATAACACAACGAATTTCTTATAAGAACGGAGCGTCGCCAGTAACTTTTCACTGCTAAGATAAAATATAGTCAAGTTTCTCGCTCTTTTGTTATAATTCTTTTTCATTTATTTCAGTTGATCTTTGTGTTGACTTTGTGGTTTTTTGTGTTTTTTCTTCTGCTTTACTATGTTGTACTGCCAGAGCAACGTACATTGGCTTGTCTTGCCTCCATTCCATTTATTCAACTAGTTCAGCGCCGCGTTTCGAATCGCTCCTATAGCAGTTCAGCTCTATAGACGCGTATCTAGGGATGGGGGAAAGATAATCGTTTTTGAAGTAAAACTTTTTTACGCGCGCTTGTCTTGGGAAGTAAGCCGGTGAATGCATGACGAGAGCGTTACGAAAATTGTGTGATCGGGCGAGGAGAACGGAATAGCGTTATGCGAACGGCGATTTCTTTGTTTATTTCGTCATTCATCATTTTATATAAGTTAATATTTTGTTCAATACAATAAATATTGTACGTTTAAAGTGGATAAAATTTTTCTGATATCGCGTAAGGTGACGCGGGTAACAGCTAGTATTCAATATGATATTTGCTACTCGTTGCCATGATTAACTACATAATATCTTCACGTCATGTAAAAAACAGATCTACAAAACAAAAGAACAGCTCATTTTTTTTAAATAACGAAACTTTCTTGAAAAATTAAATAGAATAAGCCGTTATGAAAAGTATACCATTATTATATAAAAACACCGTTATAGTATATATCTCTTCTGCGTATGCGCCGATTTTCCTCAAAAATAATAGGGCTCTTCATATTTGCATATCAAAATTTGGTTTCAATCCTTTCATCCGTTTGATCTATATCGTGTTCACAGACAAACAGACGCACATAGTTTTTCCAAAAATGTGTTTTATATAAATTGGGAGACCTCAAAACGAAAAAATATTGTAAAATTTTTAAAAGTGATTTTTGTCCTAAACTAATAGGTACCATTCCCCCATTTGTGGGTTGTGAATTTTATTTTAATATGAACTGGTGAGATCCAACTCCAAGCTGCCTTAGAAGTTCGCGTGCTTTTATTAATAAAAACCATTATTTTTATTTTAAATTTTCACATCCTTGGGTCTTATATAGCTAATCGCACATTTATGTTGGTTTTCCTTCGTCTTTATCCGATAAAACTATCGTCATTTTTCAATTGTAACAATGTGACTTCTGTAACAATGATTTGAGGCTATCAATGCATTGCAAACATCATACATACATATAACCATTCTTTTGCTATTGTAATAAAAACGATTCTACTGTTTTGTTGTTTATTGCCAGACATTTAAAAGACTACTTTTTGAATGCTTTCTGAGTTCATATTTTCTATTTTTCAAAAAAAAAAAATGTTTACATAACTGTTGTCTTACAATTTAAAAGACCATTACGAAATAGTAGTGAAGCTATAAAACACCAGCTATTGCAAGAACTGACATAGTTGATAAAGATATAATATACTTATGTTTATAAATTAATAAACCTGTAAAATGATTTGGTACGATCTTCATCCATCGAGTTTTCTAATGAAATTTGAATTTTGATAATATAATGTATCGTCGTTGGTTCTGTAATACCTCTTATGTGCAAAAAGTAAAATTTGCAGGAAAGACTAAAAAGTGGTTATTTCAACAATGGATGGTAAGAACTAGCAATTTCAGAGGTATATTACTAATTCATACTTGTCTTCACTATACATGTTTAATTAAGACGAAGTATTTTCTTAAAAAAATATTTAACGTTAATTTCGGATTTATTGGCACATGGTAGGAATTATTTGATACAACTTTTCACGTAAGAGTTATTTCCCCTTGTTGGTTATTGTAAAATTAATTTGGAGGTATTACTAGTGTATAGAGCTCCGTTTCCTGAATCTTTTCATCTAAAAAACGTAAAATCTGCCAACTATGCACATAAGAGCTATTACAGAACCAACGACGGTATTAATAAAGAAAAATGGATTTGGTTAACATTCAATTTCTTGGCACAGCTATTTCCAATTGAAAATTGAAGTTGTTAATTTTATTGTATTTATTTAGTATTAAATATTATATAATAATATATTAGATATCGGGTCCATCGAGGAAAAATTAGATTTAGGTATTTAGTGTACGATGCGTTGTAGGTACACTAAATAAATCTAATTTTCCGTCCACAATCCTGCGATTTTTCTTATTAATTAAATATTATATTTGTTATTCGTTGCCATGATTAGCTATATATAATAATATGTTCCACGTGTTCGCAATAAAATTATCTACATTTTCATTTATAACAATATAGAAAAACCTTTACCTAACTGCAAAATACTAATTCAAAGGTGGTTTTATGCCAAAAATCAAAATGTCGACCAAACTTTGGCATTTTTATGCATATTTTACTTTTGATTGGTAATAAATTTGTCTGAAAACTCGATAACCACATTTCAGTAATAAAATTAACAACTTAAATGTTTTATTAAAAATAGCTGTGCCTAGAATTAATTTTTTTTTTATTAATACATTATAGTATTATCAAAATTCAAATTTTATTAGACAATTCGATGGATGAAGATCAAGCCAAATCTGGATATTGTACTATTAGTCTGTTTTTAAAGTTTTTTTAAAGCATATCAGCCTATCAATTAGGGTTGAGGGCACAGGGGTGGCTTCGCGCTTATGTACCCTGGTCCTGAATTAAGAAAAACACTACCGACAATATATTTAGTGATAAATTCGACAAAAAGTCAGAAAACAAATTAAAACATATAACAATTTTTAATTTGTTTTGAAAACGACATGGCTGTGAAAGCTTGAAGGTAAAGTTCTGATTCTTGTGAAATACGTACTTTCATTTGTTTAAAACATGAAACAAAAGTTGTATAAAATATCGTCCAAGTTCGTATTGTGCACAGTGGAGTATTATTTCTTCAAAGGACAAGATTTAGCGAAGACTGGCCATCGTGAAATATATACGTACATTGCATGTGGGATTGTGAACTTTGTGTACATGAAAAGACTCTATTTATTTTTCTATAGCGCTCCCGTCCGGTTTCACCCGGGTGTAAAAGAACGAATGGGGAAGAGAGGAACCTGAGTACACACATTCATCTTAGTTTACCGAAATTAATGTTGTGTCCAAATTTCATGATGATCGGAGTTGCCGTTCAAAAGTTTTTGTCGTTAAAAAGCAGTATTTAAATTTTTTTTAAGTAACAAATTTCTTTTAGTATAATAAATATTTAATTGAAAACACTGATTTTTATATAGGTGCCTATAGTTGTAATAGCTTTCAAATGAGTTATTAATTAAATTTATTTAATTTTTGTTTTTAATTGAAATGTAAGCCTTAGAAGAAAGCAATGTATAAAATAAAAATATATTCGCCGACGTGGGGCTTGAACCCTAGACCCTGGCATTAAGAGTCTTACACTCTACCGACTGAGGCTATCCGGGCTTGTAAACTTCACGCGCTAATATTGCAATATTCAGTTAAGGCATTTCACCTGATAATATTTGTCGGACGAACTAATTTTGAGATACATCTTGCAACATTTTTCATTTATGTTTCGCTCCAATTGGTCGTAGCGTGATGTTATATAGCCTATAGCCTTCCTCGATAAATGGGCTATTCAACAAAAAAAAAATTTTCAATTCGAACCAGTAGTTTCTGAGATTAGCGCGTTCAACCAAACAACCAAACTCTTCAGCTTTATATATTAGTATAGATAACTACTATATCAAGCATTATCTATTTACTCAATGTAGGGTAGTGATGGCAAAAAAGCCTATCGATAATATATCTGCCTCTCTTTTTTCGATGTAATTCCCTGGTTATTCCGACAATATAATCGCATGAAGTATATCTCTCTTTATCAAAAGTTCTGTGTCATTGTCTATGGCATTAGCCAATAAAAATCAAAGAGCTCTTACGACAAAAAAAAAGACAGAAATATATCCTTGCACGCTAATGGTTTAATTACGATTTTATTTCTGTGCCTGGTATATAAAAGGAATTGTATGGAATCGACCGAGGTGACACGCAGTGCAAAGATATCAAACTTTCGGCCAGTTTGTTGTATACTATTTTCTCCATACCTCGGTTGTAAGTGTGCTTATTAAAGACATTTATTAATTAATTACTTATTAATTACATAAAAACACAGAAAAATTCCAATCAAGCAGCTTTGAGGTTATACGTAGACACGAATGACAGCTGTTCGCGACCATTAGCCAAAATGTAATAGAGTTGCTATGGAAACGACATCTAAACAACAGTTGATAGGCTATTTTTTTTTACTGCCGCCCGAATGTACGTACGAGCCCCATCAGTGCGTGTAATCCCACCAATGCGTAAATATGTACTTTTGATGGAGGTATGCAGGAAAAATTATTATTTGTTCCTACCGTACTACAAACACAGCTAGTGAAAGATTTTTCATACTTGAGGAAAATGGCTCATTAAATATATGTTAATTTTAGTTGTGAAAAATAACTCTAATAATTTAGAGTGATGATGATCCTGTTTAAATGTTGGAAGATTAAAGGATGAATCCTGGTGGCATAGGATCGATGAACTAAGCAAATACTGAAGGTTTTTTTTATTGCATTTTATTGTCTGACGTTGCGGCAAACTTTATGCCATCTTCGGAGAATCAATGCTGTCTGTTTTCTCAGTATTGTTGCTATGTATAAAATAAATTAAAATAAAAAATGTCATCAACGCGTATTAAAATTACTATTTTTCTTGAAAAAAATGACTGATTTTTACTGAAAATTATATAAATGTGTCCAATATAATTTGTTTAAAATTATACTGATTATTATTTTTATGATAGTGATTATTATTTTTATACTGATTATTATCATTTTTGATCAATTTACCCGTCAGTGCGTGTCTACAAAACATCTCTGTACAATGTATAGTGTCACTTAAACCAATATCTTCAACTTAAAACTGGTACGTGTCCTAACTGCATGTACGTCTGTTGACTTTAAAGGACCGTTTAACTATTCATCAGTGTCTCGTATTCACTTACAAAGGAAGGACAAAACCTTCCTTTGTAAGTTGCCCACTTATATGACATTTTGTTTCTCTTTCTTTTTTACCAATAAGCTATGATTATAAGCTATGTTTCAACCTCTCTGTAAAAATATCGTTACAGATCGTTACAAACTATTTTGTGTTGGTTTTGTGCGCATGCGTGGCTTTCAGGACAGTTCTAGAACAGTTCTAATCTCGGGGGTGGATTTTTTTTAGCAAAACTAACCCCCGGAATCGATACATTATTGAATTTTAAGCAAATGTTCTATGAAGTTATTTATTTATTTATTTTCTCGATTTTTCATTGAAATGTGGACATTTTCGAGCGCTATTTCAAAAACTATGCGCTCTATCAAAATACTGAAAATAAGAAAAATGAAGCTTATTAAATAACGAATCGATTCTTCATTTTTCAATTAATTGTTGTAATATATTGTTGAAATCGAAAGCGGCAAGCGGGTTCCGAGATTTTCAATTTTTTATGTCTTACGGCACTTCACTAAGTGGTACCTAGGTAAGAGTTCGATAACTTGCTATGCAAAATATCCACTGGAAATTCACAATTATTGTTTTATATAACATAATACAACAGCGTTATTGGTCGTTTTAATTGCGGAAAATTAATTTTTATAAATTAATTTAAAAAAATTAAATATGGTATAGTAAGGATTTATAGTATATTATTTACTATAGTGATCGCTATCTTGTCTCATATAGTGATAAGAAAAGAGAAAGTTTATACCTGTATCTATGATAAACAAAGATAGAAATATCAATTGGTTGGAATGAAATACAATTGAACATTCAGGGCAGAGTCGTATTTGGAAATTTTAATTTATAAAACGAATTTTAAATAAAAACCAACCAACTTAAAACTCACATTTTCATGAAGATTGAAAGCCACCGCTTTTTTTGATAAAGGGGTATGCGAATTGTCTCGCAGTGAAACGGGAAGGGGCAAATGTGGAGTTTTAAAAAAACAATTCCGGGGTGAACGATAAACGGGTATGCGAATTGTAATTCTGGGGTGAACGATAAAGGGGTATGCGAATTGTCTCGCAGTGAAACGGGAAGGGGCAAATGTGGAGTTTTTAAAAAAACAATTCCGGGGTGAACGATAAACGGGTATGCGAATTGTAATTCTGGGGTGAACGATAATGGGGTATGCGAATTGTCTCGCAGTGAAACGGGAAGGGGCAAATGTTGAGTTTAAAAAAAAAACAATTCCGGGGTGAACGATAACGGGGTATGCGAATTAGATAGTTAATTTGTTTATAAATATCTAAATACGACCCTGCTTCCATAACACAATCGAAAGCTGCATACAAAGTGAGATAGTTATACAATAATTCTACACCAGTTGCTATGACGTGTATTTGTGATTTTTGATTGGTTAGATTAAAAAAATGACAGTGAAAGACGAAAAGTAGTTCCATTTTTTCACGTATTTTTGAGGAAATTTGTGAATAATCCGCAAAGTTTTTTTTTTTGAACGTCAAAATTTAGCGTTTTCTATGACTTAAAGAAAAAAAATTTCAAAATTTGGGTGCATAGTGTTATCGAACTGGACCCTGGTACCTATATTATATATAATATAAAAAGCTAATGTTTTTATAAATAAAAAACATTTTTCCATTAACTGAAAAATATAAGTTTTCTCATACATTTCAAGTTAAAGAGAAATTACCTCTTTGGCTTCAAGTTATTATATTTTAACTACCTGTTTAAATAAAAATGTGCTATCATTATATAATATCATATATAATATTATGTATAAAGCTATCGCTGCGTCCTCAAAGCATTGCTTGGAAATCTTTTAAATCTTACCTTTCATATGCCCGCATTGACATCATATTATACAGCATGTTTCGCTTATACTTTGGCGTGGCGTATGACAAGAAGATGCAATTGCTATTTTCTGCATACAGTGTGTTGAAAAATAGAATCGGCAAACTTCTGACAGTAAAAGAGGGCGGTCAAAGAGGAGATCGAGACATGCATTTTTAAAATAGTAGGCTTTCATAAACTCTGCAGACACAGTTTTTTTTTTGCTTTGACAATTTTATCTAAACATGACTGATGTTTGAAAGGCAAGATCGTGAGCGCCCTCTGTTGTTGAACGTCTATAAACTAATAAATATGCCATAAACACACTCTTATTAAAAGTGCATGTTGCTGACTGGAATAGAAAAAAATTTATAACTTCTGAACAAGGCACCCAATCAATTCTACATCAGCCGATAGATATTATGATAAAGAATATGTGTTATAAATTTGAACAAGATCAGTTGAGTAGTTCTTAAGATATCGTGCACTTTGAAAAAAGTAGTTTCGAGAAAAGCGCATTGTGTTTTCGTAAGGGTCTGCCTGAGTTTCAGGTAAATTCTCTGCCCTTCTAAGTGCTATAACTAAGGATATAATTGAAATTTTGATATGATTCAAGATTTAAAAAATTCTTAAAAGTATTCACAATTTACTTAACCAAAAAAAAATTGATTTTTTGAAAATGTCAAGGTGGTGTATCCCCTTAATTTTGCTTGAAACCGAATTGTTTTCGGCTGAAGTTTCCAGTACTCATATTAGTGTAGTGAAAATAAGACATTCAGTATAGAATATTACATCATATATTTTAACTGAACATCGTACAAGGAAGAAAGTTAAGAAAGATGTTAAAAAATGACAATACAATTCAAGGAAACAAGCTCAGCCTTTGAGTAGTACTGACGACTATAAAAGAACTCTGATCACTACCAACAGGGGAAAAGATCCCTTTCAGTAATTCCTTATGGTCTTTCATATCATAACGTTCGCTTGCTCTGGCTCGGCTATTTTGACGCAGAGATTTTATAGTTTTTTTTTCATAGATATCAAAGTCGTGATATAGATTGTCACAGCCAGCATCGAAAACACATGACATTCATATTTTAATCTTGATGCGTTCGGTGTGATCTATGGGCGTCTACACTTTCCTACACTAGATTGTAGATTATAGACGCTCGACAGCTGAGATTATTAATTAAATGCAATCAAATCTAATGTTAATAATAATAATAATGCGTTTAACTTCCATTTCTCGATTGTATGTCTTAACAGACGCCATTTGCACCATTACTATTTTCCGATCGCACTTCCTGTTATTATCTACATTTTTTTAACTAATGTACAACTAATTCATAGCAAAGGGCGAATGAAGGAATTTTGGGACATTAGGATAAAATAGGCAAATTTTGAGCATAGGAGTTCGACAGGTAATCAGCCATGGCCTTGAATAAGGAACCATCCCGATATTTATCTGGAATTGTTGAGGGAAACCATGGAAAACCTCAACAAGATGGCCGGTACAGGAATTACCGTGTCTCGGCGAGAGGCAGCAGGAAAAAGTCTCAGCTACATCTGCCTCCGCCGGGATTCGAACCCGGTACCTCCCGAATGCGAGTTAAATTAAATATTAAGTTGGGGTAAAAAAGTACATGAATACAAAATATTTTCAAATAAATTTATTAAAGAAAAAATTCTTTGGAACATTGATTTGTTTTTCACAATAAAGTCATATTAGTATAATATTATGTAATATCGCTTATATTGACAGTATTATTATATATATACGTACAATGGCCTTAAACCCTATCTTTGAGGTCAGCTTTCATAACGAATATCGCTTAATAATTAAACTTTCTTCCCTTATCGAGAATCTTTGGTATGAATTATCTTTTTATAATTTGTTATTTTACTTCACAGTAATGAAACTTGTATGTTTATATTAAACTTTTTGCTGATTTCCAAGATCCAGACTCTTCTGTACGCTCAACAATTTTTTTATTAATTAATAAGCGTCTAAAAAACTTCCGAAAAAAATGTTTTATGATCTATTTATAATGTAGTTCCGCTAAAAGAGAAATAATCCAATTGTAAAGTCAATGCACACTGAAGAAACAAAGCCAATCGTTTTGTTTAATCACCGTATTTTAAACTTATTCAAGTCTCATGAATCTGTCTGTCACAATTAATGCCAGAACTTAGTCTCAAAATGGAACGAAATAATCCGCACATTTAGAAACCATGCAAATAATCGAAGGTCCTTTTACATCGGCCAACTGCAGCATGTCAAATTTTAATTTTGTTTTGTTTTCTGCATAAATATACCGATTTCTTTCGTAGCATGCCGTTCTAACTAGTTAAGCAGTTTTGTTTTGTTCGATATGGTGGTAGATTTTGTTTCATATTTTTAAAACTAAAAGATAAATGTGCACAAACACCCTTCGACGGTAGACTGGGATTCGCGATTGACCTTGCGCTATGGCATGTAAGGCTCAGCGCTCTATCTCAAAAACGGTTAAACGTATAAAAAATTGCTTAAGACGAAATTTTATGAGAATTTTATACTCTCCAACTTTTTTAATAAATGCAAATACGATTTGACGCAAAGAAAGCGAGATATTTGCCAAAAAGTGATTTTCGCGATCTTTGACCTTGAATTTTTAAGGACGCTCTACGTGAACAACATTTAGAATGCCATAATAAAGGTGTATACAAATATTCAGCTTATTCCGTTGCATTCCGAGGTTGTTCCCTTTTTTTAGCTAATTTGACTGCACTATTATATAATATTAGTATAGATTAAAAATACATTGGTCGATTTTGTTTTGTTTTTATTACCAACAATAATTTTTTATGTAAAGTAAGTATAACCACGGATTTAATAATCAATATAAAATAAAAAAATTGTAATTTGACAGTTTTGTTCAATTACATCACAGTGTAGACGCATTCATTGTTTGCTATCGAAATGTGTCAGGTTGAAATCGATATAATGTACATTGTCTTTTAAAAGGAACACAGCAGAAATATTCATCTATAGGTCCTACTTTTTCGTGTAGTACCTATTTCGAGTATTTGAGGCTGTGTTAAAATTGGTTACGGTGAATAAAACTAACGCGGTATGCCCCATTTAATTCGTCTATGTTGAGAACAAGCATTCAGAGTTTAATAGCTGTATAAAAAAAAAAACACTGCTCAAATCTAACGTTTGGAATGGTGTGTGCTCGAACAAACTATGCTGCAGAATGCATTATTAAAAAAATATGATTTGATATTGATTTTAGATTGGGATTATACAGAGTGACCGGTAATTGCTTGTATTCCTCTCGGGAGAAGAAACTATGACTAATTTGGAATGATTTAACCTCTATCACTTGCGGGTCAGAAATGCGTCATTTTCGAGAAAATCTACTTTTTTTCAGAATTCTGAAAGTTAAAAATTAAAAAAAAAAAAATATTCTCACTTTTTGGCCGGAACTTTTCCATGGTCTGATAGCTTACTAATTGGCTAACCTTTCTAAAGCTAAAAACCACGAAATTTACTGTAAGATTTTATGTTGTGTGTTAAACAATAAATAAAAAAATGAAATAAAAATTCTTCATTGTCATAATAAAAATGACGCATTTCTGACCCCCAAATTAGTCATAGTTTCTTCTCCCGAGAGGAATACGAGCAATTACCGGGCACCCTATATTATAACCACATTTTATATTTTTATCCAGAAATCTTTTAATGTCGTTGTCAAACTCTTTGTTATGTAGAAAGTTATTGTATTCCTCGAAAAAGATCGATTTTCAAACAAAATACGTTGAGAAATGTTGCTTAGCGGTAGAAACTGTACAAAAAACTATTAATAGCTTAATTATTACGAGGTATTACAAAAGAAATCGGTACCTACTGAAATGAATAATTTTTACGATCATTACTAAAATTTGTGAAAAACTTAAATACTTATGGATTCCCAACCACGGCGAAATCAGACATGTTTTTTTAGTGAAACTAGATTCCAAAATAATTTTCTTCCTAGGTCTTAACTTAAAATTGTAGGGATCTAATGACACAAAAACTATTATTTTGAAGTTTAATTGCATAAAAAAAATTAAACGTGTAGACCAGTCAGTTATCCCTTATAATTGAATTTTGTGAAAATTGTACACCATTGACATTGTTTCAATGTAATGGATAAGTTTTACAGATTTGTGCACAAAAGTTGCAAATATTGTTTTTACATACACTGTATAACTTTTACTGGCTAAAATAAACATACATTATACCAATTTGTTCAATTAGCTAATTGTATTATTTTGTTGTTAAAAATAAACAATCATTTCGCCACTGTTTTTTCCGAAAGTTTTTATTTTTGTTAAATATTCTAAAATCAGTTTCAGCGTTAAATTTCTATAGTCAACAATGTAATGAAACTACAAAAAGAATAAAAAGTTAAACAATTGTTTAAGTTATTCAACAATAGTGACAATAAAGTTGAGCTTTATTTTATAGTGTTTTAATAGCAAATAAAAATAACTTCAGGTTAGCCGTTTTATCCGCCATGAAAGCTACGTCAAGTTGACTTCATTTCTAAGATTTGTATTTAATTATTCAGCTAAACAAAAAAACAGTTTTTTTATTATCGTATTTACTAAATCAGCATTCTCAAACTTTGAAATTTTCAAATTAAAATTAGTTGTGTATTGCGTAACAAGTGTGAGTTGTTTTTTTTAAACGAGTGCGCATCCGTTCAAAAAACATCGCACGGGTTTGAAAAAGGAGACACCTCACACTTTTTACGCACGTAACTTTTTATATCGAGAACGAGTAAGCGGATGTGCGTAAAAAGTGAAACAAAAGACAAACCCGTATCGAAAAACGGTTTTTTTACACACGGCTCATCATAGGCTTTCTCACGGTAAGATTTTTTTTTTAATTTCAATTTTATTCTGTCTCCACGTTTTTAAGACGACAGCAACGAAACCGAGTAATCAGAGACAGAACTACTGGTCTACTATTTCGCCCCCTGTATTTTCTCGGTACTCCAGTCTATCCTTACTGGTATTTCTTCAAAATTGCTATCCTGGCCCCCGTAAATAAAAAATTCCGCGCACGCCTATGGTCATAATAGACTGTTCACCTTCAACTCACAGCCATGGAAAAAAAATTTGACATGTTCGCTTTAGAAAAAATTTTAAAAGAAGTTTGACCCTGCAGGCCATCCCTGAAACTTCAATACGCTCAAAAATTTATAAAATATAGCGGGAAGTTTATTTTTTAGCTCTTCGAGCTCAAAAACAAAACATTTTCTTACGAAAGTTTCGTTCACGATATCTCGTGAACAAATGAACCAATTTTGATGCGGTTTTCGGCAATCGACGCTGTTTTTTTAACCTAAGAAAGTAATTTATTACAAAAAATCGATCTGATAAGAATTTTACGAGTAATGTTCAAAAAAAAAACTTTTTACGAATTTTTCGTTCACAATATCTCGTGAACAAATGAATCGATTTTGATGCGGTTTGCGGCAATCGACACAGTTTTTTGGGGAGAAGGGCTGATTAGATTTTGGAATTAATTGGTTTAGTAGTTAAGAAAATATTCTAAAAAAAACAAATTAATAAAAATTGTTGAAACGTGTTTCTTTTAGATTTTTCAAAATCTATTGGGCCGAATCATTCCAAATTTTCAGGGCAATTACAGTTACGGACATCATCGCCAAAATAGTCAGAATAGCTCCCTAGGACCTCAAAACGTCGAGATCTGACGAAAACTTGATTTTAGAAAATCGGGGTGAAAACAATAACAATAATTTTTTTGAAAAAAATCGTTTTTTTTATAGCAGGAACTTAAAAATGGTGTTTTCACTGGGATACTAACCGCGGGTAAACAGTCGCTTTACGAGCCGTGTTTAAAATGCCTTTAACGCCACGTGTTTCTTTTGTTTCACTTTTTACACACGACTGTCACTTTTAGTTGAAGACGATTATCGCATTCGAGATCGATTTGTCTCAAAACGCGTGAGAATATCTCCTCGTCGAAATAGGTTTTTAGCCAACCCAGATCTAATATATATATACCGTTGGATATTGGTGGCCTCAAACAATAATTTGATAATTTTAAAGTTTGAGAACGTCTGCACTAATTTATATTCCTATGCATGAGCTGTTGCAATCAGTTACATTCGTTTGTTTTTTTTTAATTGTTTAATCAAAAATATATAAAATTTTATTTTTATCTGTACAAATTCTTTCATAAATTTAATTAATCATTCATTAATTTTAAATTATATAGCGACTTGACTGAATATAAGCTTTATCTCGTATTTAAACAATATTTTATTCGAATTTTTACATAATATACTTGAATTATGTACACAATGAATTATCTACGATTCGATTTTTACTTTTTCTTTAAATTTTTTTGGCAGTTAAATTTATTTTGGCAACTTTCTCATATACATTTCTTAATTTTTTCAATAAATATAATTTTATTGTGACAGATATTTCGAGTATTTGAACAAATCCAACACACAAAATATTTTTGCAATTAAAATGTTTATCAATTTAAAAATAATTTAATAATTCTTGTATCTTAATTAAATACACAAGTCAAAGATTTATTGAACGCACTGTACACAAAATAATAAACACACATATTTAAAGCTTATAAAAAAAACTAATTGTATTGTTTTTTCACACCTGTCGTTTTCTAAAAACTTATGAACTGGATTATGTTTGCTGTGTTACAAATAGTAAAATCTTGGTTGTTTAAATTCTTTGGTAAATCTAGAAAATAAATAAAAATAAAGATGGAATCGTAGATATTCTATATCTTAGGCCATTCAATGCAAAATTAGACCAATCTTTATAGAAATCGTCGGTCTTCAAAAGATTTTGAGAGAGTACAAGATTTTTGCTTAAATTTATTTTAGACTAGAAAATTTTTATATACGAAAAACAAATTTGTATTAAGGAAACCTAAATACACATGGTTTAAGAAACATCACATTTCATAATGATTATTTTTTTTTCACATTAATATTTTACATTCAGTAGAGGACATAATTAGGTATATATTTTTTTATAAATTTTATTTTTATGTTAACATCACATATCTTTAAATGAATGAAAACTAATTTTGATAACACTGTCAGTGTATACCAATATTTTTATCAATTCCAAAAGATTAAAACGAAATATCAAAGCAGACTGCGACGTAAATTATAAACTGTGTTCAACGTTGCGAGTAGTGACACGGCGCGGCAACTATACGCACTAATCGACAAATTAGAAAATCAAAAATACGCCCCTGTTCTCGTAATGAATTTAAAGTTGTGTAAAGTTACTGAAAACTAGGAAAATAAATTAGGTATAAAAGAAAATATTGATAAAAAGTCGTCACATTCGTATAAAAATTATACACAACTAATAAAATTGCTCAAAAAGAAGTATATCGCACCTAAGAAACATTTGTCGCTTAGTTCCCAATTCTGCCACAATGAACGCGACATGTCAGCTACTCTCACATTGTTCCTCCCTGCACATAGTTCATAATTGAATAAATAAATTTTAATTTTTACGAGAAACGTTTTTTATTCAACACGCTAAATTCAACTGCTAAATTCGGGAGAAATAATAAATTACTTCATGTTGACGCGTAGAGTGCGAATAATGAGCCGAAACTGTACGGTAATATATTACTGCATAGTTTCTGGACCAATAGGAACGCGGTAGCGATTTGTATATAATATGAAAACAGCATCGCAATTCAGCGAAAGTCAGGGCCATCTTGTGTGCATCGAGGGCGGTGGGTACGTCAATCAATAAAGTGATTTATTATTTCTCCCTTTTTTATCAGGGCCCCGATTACATATATTACTCGTGATAGTTGAATAAAGTATTTTGTGCGACTCCTGATCGAAGGAGAATATTCTACTCACGTGTTACCGCACTCGCTACGCTCGTGCGGCAAATTTCACGCTCATGGAATCTTCTCCTTCTCTCACTAGTCGCACAATATATTATCTACACATGTCAAAAATATTCGTACTTATAAAATATATTATTGTTGTGATCAACCGGAATGTTCAATAAGTATATTAAATTCATTTTTTTTTTACTTAATAAGTAATTAAAATAAAAGAGACATATTTTTATATGTATTTTGAAATTTATATTTTAAAAAAATAATTCAATATTCATTACTTATTACCTATTATAAACATAGCAGTGTTTATTTATAAAATGTGCATCCAAATTTTTTGGGGATTCCAAATCTGACCAAAGCTGACTTATTACACTCGGTATAAGACGACATAAAACGAAAGGAATAACAAAGATTGACGATCGATAGATTCGCTAGAAAACTGTTGCAAAGACAAATATCTGAAAATTTTGTTTTTTATTATAAACAATACGATCAAGAGTTTTTAAGTTTTTTTTTTTAATTGGTGCCGTAGAAATATCCGTGCGTTAGAAGTTATATTTCTTTGGTGCGATTAAAACCTAATTTTTGATTTGCATGCAAAGAACTTATTAAAATTAAATAATAAAAGAAGTAATATTCACAACTAACAAATGTTTCAATAATATTTAGCAACACTCAATATTTACCAATGTATATATATTATTTTTAGGCAAGTATATATTTTTTATTCGTATTGAAATAAAACATCACCTGACATCTACCGTATTCACTATTTTACATTTTCAATCGCTGCGCCATCAGCCGAATTTTTGGTAAACGTACTCTTGTCTTTTCATCAGACGTCCAAAGAAGTATAACTTCGTAAAAAGTTATAGCGAAATATTAATCGGAATTCGGAATACGAAAAATTAAATGAATATTAAAAATAACTACCAAAAACCGAGCCACTAACAGGGTTATCTCGACGTTGAGATACGAGATGAAATAACTAAAGGTTAGAATCACTTTTTAAAAAATTCGTGGTTTACTTGTTTTTTTTTTTTAATATAGTTTTATAAACAAAAGATATTTACTATATAATAATAAAGGTAGATAAGTGTTAAATTATTCAGTCGAACTAAAAAAGAAAATATTGTGGATAAAACTGGCTTTAAAGTTTTTTCGGGTATAATTTCTTACTTTGAAGTCCTTCAACAAATCTGGGATGCACATTTTAGAAACACTCTGTATAATGAAGAAAATTACCCATTTCAGAATTTATCAACAATACAGCATCTGTATAAAAACAATTTTTTACAACAATTTTTTATTCCTTTTTTTTTTTGAGCTGTTCAGTTATCCAAAACTGAAGCTATTTTTAAAAATAGTACCTAATAATTTTAAAGTTGTACTTTCTACAAAATATTTATTCTATATAATAATAATAGAATTCCGTCGTAATAAAAGTAATGTCCCTTAAAATTTTGTTAATTTGTACAACGGTTTCTCAATATTTTTTTGTTGAGACGTTTGATTCATCAAAATATCTAAAATGGGATTTTTCTATCATTTAATTGAACAAAGTTAGGAAATAAGGTGTCATAATTATTAAACATTTAAAAACACAATTACAACTTTTTAACAAACTTGAAAAAATATTATTGTATTTTAAAGTGCTGCTTTTTACTTTTACAATTTACATAAAAAAATTCCGTTAAAAATTGATAAAAAAATCATAATTTTTCTCGAAGTATTACGCACAAAATTAAATTCAAAATTTAACTTGCGTTCAAAAGGAATTTTAAAACAATAACATTTGATTCCGTTTTAGTTTTTGATCGCTATTTTTCCAAAATTATAATAACATCGTCAAGGCGTCTTTATTTACAGGTATCTACGATCGATCGGAACTTTTGAAAAACTCAACAATAAAAGAAACATTGCGGACTGGATTGTGCGTCCCAAATTACTAACCTTCAGTTTCTAAATAATAAAATGAAAGTTTGTAGACTTAAAAAAAAATTTAATAGAGATTTTTTAATTCGAAGAAGATATAGGTATTAGAAATCAAAAACTTCAACAGTTTCAATTTTGATTTGATCTTAACAACTAGCAATTTATAAGTTAAATAATTGTAACGACTTAATTTTATGCATATCACTTATTATATAACACAATGGCGCCTGGTACATCCATTCCCCTCATGTGACATAAATTATCCTCTTAAGTTTGTTACATAGAGTGCGAATTTTTAGAATGTCTATTTATGCATGCTTTAAATAAAGGAATCTTACATTTTTTTCAGTTTTGTAATTTATTTTCGAATATTTTGTTCAGAAATTTCTCTATGGCTGCTTGCTAATAAAGACAGTTGAGATTAAGATATTAAGAGGTGAGAGAAGGTCAAGAAACAGAAATGCTTGCAAAAAGTATTCTATACAATTCGTTTTTAAACCTTAATCAAGTTTGCTTTGTAAATAATTATTATAGATCAAAATCGCCTGCAAAATTAATAAATAAATGAAAATATGCAAAGTGTCGGTTAAAGTTAATCTTTACACTGAGGTATGTATTAAGAAATCACAGACCCCCAAAGAAACAGAAATAGTACTACATATTTTCAAAGCTTAGACATGTTTGGTTTTAGAACAGTAAAATTGTAGCTTTTTTTCTTTTGATTAATAAGAAGCCAGAGTTTTTTTGTTGTGTACCTGTTAATTACGCGACTTTATTCTGTACGCTTGATCCTTTTTGGGGAATGGAATGATGATAAAAACTTCAACTCAGCTATATAGGCAAATAGGGTAGAATTAAATGAAACCAAAGCCAAGTCGATGCGATCATTCGTTTAGAAGTTATACGGGTATTTATGATTGAAATAGTAGTACCCTAAAAAGCGTTTTGTTTTCTTCAAGACCATAGTTTTTAGATAAAAAAATAGAAACACTAAATATTATTGACTAAAATCTTCTGGAAATAATGTTGGTAGTTTGGTGTTTCTGTAAAAGTTTTTCAGAGAAACAGAGATAATCCGTTATTTAAAATCTCAGTCAAGTTTCGGTGTAAAATACAATTCACTAAAACCCAATTGTTACGAAAATAGGGGTAATAAAATACTTTCAGTGATTCTGAGCAAAACTTGTTGGTCTCTCACACTAAAATTAATTTCCGGCAAGGTATTCATGCATAAAGTTCTAAAAACTCGCCTTCTACTAATAATAATAATTTTGTTATATTAATATTAGTCTATTATTACAATATTATAATTATATATTATTATTACGTAAGTCACCAGGCATTTATTAGCGTACTTAACATTCATCTGATTCATAACAATCATTCATAGCGTAAGTCCATATTATATAACATATTATCTTTGGCTTAACAGAGAGAATTGGATAGAGTTATTCGTTAGATGGTTTGAATTATTGAAGATGGGCAAAGGCGCCTAGCCGTTACCTGGCTACCAAGCAGGAGCTGGTGGAGGGCAGTGCCGCCGATAATTGTGCTGTCAGGATCGTTATCAGGCCGCAGACGGCCAAAAGTGGGGCGCATGGTAGCATGTTGAAACAGTGGTTCGTTGAAGCTGAAACAAATGCCGTCCGTTAAAAATACTGCAAAACTGTAGTGTCACACAAAAAATGAACACTGAACATACAAAACCGAATAGGAAGCAAACAACTGGTATGGTATTACGACATATAGTCTAAGATCCTGATTTGGCTCGATCTTCACCCATCGAGTTTTCTATTGAAATTTGAAATTTGATAATATAATGTATTCAAGAAGGAAAATTGATTTGGTTGCCATTCAATTTCTTGGCACAGCTATTTTCAATAAAAAATTAAAGTTGTTAATTTTATTAAAGGAGATTTATTTGGTTGAGGAACAATTGAAATAAGCTTTAGGTACCAGTGTATCGCTTGTGGCCAACGTTTCGAAAAATATATTTTCATCATCAGGGCCTCAATGCAAGTTAAAATGGTAAATTGTAAAAATAATTCTAATATACATGATCATTTGTTATGAATCTCGACAATTTTTTAAATTTAAAATTATCATAAAACAATTGACAGAACAATTTTATAAGAAAACTGTTTTATGATAATTTTAAATTTAAAAAATTGTCGAGATTCATAACAAATGATCATGTATATTAGAATTATTTTTACAATTTACCATCTTAACTTGCATTGAGGCCCTGATGATGAAAATATATTTTTCGAAACGTTGGCCACAAGCGATACACTGGTAAAGCTTATTTCAATTGTTCCTCAACCAAATAAATCTCCTTCAATACATATTTTGGAACAAAACTTCTACTAACAGTTAATTTTATTGTATTTATTTAGTACCTATTAAGGTTATTCGATCAGTACGTTGTGAGTCATAAAAAAATCTATTTTTTTGTTACTAAAACGAAAAATACGAACATGTAAATTATTAAACTAAATTTAGATGTTACTTAAGATCACTTATAATCAAAATCCATATATTTATTAATTACATAACAGTAATGAAACAATTCGTTTGACTCGTGTATTTATGACATCTGTCAGTTATTGCTCGTCTTTATTTGAATCCAGTTGAATCTGATATATAAATGTAAACGACGAGTGCAAAAATTTATGAATTTCGATACAACGAACGGTTTGCTAGAAAAGAGTATTGTAAAACAAAAAAATAATATCAGCAATAATGCGAATAAATCATTTAGAATATAGAAATTGGCCATTGCTACGGTATTTTTAAATGAAAACATCTGTCATATTTACTATTTTATACATTTTCGATCGCTGCGTCATCAGTCGACTTTTTGGCAAACGTGCTTAAAATCGAAATAAGTAACAGAATGTTCAAAGCGTTTCGCGAGCAACTTCACGTTGTTAATATTAATGTTACATTGGAAACTTTATCCTGTTAAAATTATTCATAACGTGGCAAATGAAGTACAACTTCGAAAATAATAAATCCAAAATATGAATTGATGCTAGGCCCAAAAAACCTAGCGATTGGTGACTTAAAAATATAGAAATGAGGTCATCAGAGCTAACCGTCGAATAGATTAGTTTTTTTGTTTTAATCGGTTAAAAATAAAAAAGGAAATGTATTTTTAGTTTTTTTTCGGATCTAGATTGCTTATAGTTTATTTTATTTTGTTAATTAAATTTACGTTTTATTTAAGGTAGTTTGGGAGCCGCAATCCCATAATGACTTTTTTTCCTCAAATAATTACCCAAATCATGCTATAATAATATTTATCTAATAGAAATTCACATAAAAATTTATTTGATCTAATTTAATGCGAATTATAATTAAATAATTATAGTAATGTAATTAATAAAATATTAATTGATTAGTACTCAGCTGTCACTAGTCACTGTCACTACACCAACAGTAATAAACAACAGAGATAGAGGTCACATGTCAGTATTAAAAAATTAAAAAAATCAAAGGTACGTGGTAAATTATTCTGAAATATTTGCAGTGTGTATTTCAGACATCGTTCTATCCATTAAAAAGTTTTTTTTGTGGTGTCAAGTTATTGAACAAGGACACCCATAACGCACGTGTATTTTTGCATAACTTTAATTAATTATATCGCTTAAACGGTGGGGTAAAAAAATCTAATTCTTTTTCTGTAGGTGTCTTTAATTTATAATCTTTTGAATAAATATAAACAAATGTAGGGTCAAGTTTAAGTCATTTGGCTAACAAACTACCTTAATACGCTTTCTAAGACAACTCTAATATCTGTGCAAAAGGCCACAATGGAAAAATAGAAAACTGTTAATAAATAATCTTTATAATCATTCATATTAATGTAATGTACCGTTTCAGTGGTGGTACATAGTAATTAGATGTCTTAAAACGTTTTGTCCCACTGGAGACATTCCATGAAGCACTAACGGATAACAATCGCAACGGAGCTACACTAATGATGATATGTGTATATTTTTTTTACTTAATAATACTTATAATATACACCGTGTATAAAAAAAGGCCAGTTCTGTGTAAACAAAAATATATGTACGAATGAATTTTAATTAAGGTTATTCGAATTAGAAGTAATTACGTCCGTATTTTATTGTAATAAAAAAACTGTTATTTAACTTTGTAAAATATCATTTCTTATTTAAATATTATTATATCCTATAAATTAAAATTATTTTTTCTAATTTGTAAGAAAATAATAATTAAACGTTTGACATACTTGAAAAAACAATATAGTGCATAGTTACAAACTATGGTGGAAGAACGGGTTTATGTGGTGGAAGGACGGGTTTAAGTGGTGGAAGAGATGTATATTCGTCATTGTAGGAGAATCAGGAACCCACTCTAGTTCAACGGCGCAGAGAAGTGGGGATGTAGAGTGTCGTTTAACGCTCAACCGCATGAATCCATTTCACTCTAACGTGCCCAAAGAAGTTTAACTTAGATAAGTTTAGTTTGAAAATTCTCGGCAGTGCTTAAAATATTCACAATGTAATGTAAGCTATTTTTATTTCTTTGACGTTGCATTGGAGTCGTCTAACATTTTTTTTTGCTGGAATCTACGTTACAAATAGATCATGAAACAATTTTTTGAGAAATTTTTGATAAAAAAAATTCACAGGATGCATATTTTCTATGGAAATTTTAAACATAGAACTGTGCCGTTATCGATTTGTCGCAGATAAGGTTTAGCCGGTGATTGGTTGACTAGATCTACTGTCACGCCCACTGATTAAATTATATACATCTCTTTCTTTAGCGATAAAGAACTGTGACTCTCTTCTACGTCAACATAATATGGCGGTTTTCACTCAGCAATTAAAAAATAAACTTCTTTAATTCTTGTATGAAAATTAAGAGAAATGATGTAAGAACAAAATTCAATAGATCCTCTTTAAGTCGAAAACCTGCAAAACTCGAAAAAATGTTATGTTCCCTTCCCTTCAAGCCCCAAAACCTCCATTACTTGAAATCTCAACCCTCTATAGGTTGAAATAATCAATCATTACAAGCCATTTCGGTACATATTTTCCCTTCATAATTCGAAAAAATAAATTGGACCTTTGTATCTCGAACATAGCAACTCAAAATTAACCTCTACAGTCTACACGTCGAATATTTCTTTACAAAATCCGCCTAAGCCGAAGTCCTTCATAAGTCGAGAACTCTATAACTCGATTTTTTGCCGTCTCCCTTGAAGTTCGACTTACAGAAGTTATAATAATAATAATAATAATAATAATAATATTTCTCTTTATTTGTTACATCTAGAGATAACAAATAGTGTCAAAGTCAAATATAATTAAGTGGGATTTCCAAAGAATTCATCTAGACAGTAAAACGCCTGTTCAATTAAATAGAGCTTTAGAGAACTTTTAAATTTATTGTAACTTTCAATCTTTCGTAAATCAGAAGGTAAGTTATTGTATATCCTTTGACACACATGTTCTACTGTATTTGATTCACATTATATGCCGAGGAATAATGTGTGTGAAATTACCAAATTTTTATTCGCGGGATTATCCTATTTCTAAGCTGAAAGTCTGAATTATAGTTGAATAAAATGTGGAAGTGTTTTAAGAACCGACTGTATGCAAGTGTCAGCTTATTATGTTGGTAGCAGTGAGGACTGAGGAGCAGCCTTATCGTTCGTTTAATCTCATTAGATAACAAGTGTACCAACAGTGTATAAAACCAACACTCTGGGGACAACTTACTATGTTACATACACTGCTAGTTGTAGTGGTGGTAACACTGTCTGAGAATAAATAATTTAGGTAGTCACATTTTGTCTCGTTATCTTTTTAAATAATTTATTATGTCACTAATAGCTCCATGTATTATATTCATATTTTAAAAATTGAAGAAAAAGAAAACACGTGATATTAAAACTCCACATTCGTGGATATATACAGCGTGTTCCGAAATGCTTGGTAATTTGCTTCAACCACGATTCCCACAATATCCTAGAAAATGCAGTGTTAAAAATAATTCACGTTTAAATACAAAAACTAAAACCCGACTACTGAAAAGTATGAAACAAAAAATATTCTCGTCTGAGGATAGCCGTGGTCATATGCCACCTACCCTAACAAAACATTACATTTTAACAATAGTAAGCGATCATAAGCTCTAGGGCAAAGTGCATCCACGCTATACATCTAGAGTGGCCTTATGTATATGAGATGGTATACGACCACGGCTATCTCCAGATGAGATAATTTTCTTGTTTCATACTTTTCAGTAGTTAGTTAGTTATTTTTCATTTAAATTATTTTTTTAACTTATTTTTTATTTGGCTCCACTTTGCTCTCCTCTGGGACCAAAATTCAAAAATAAATGTAACCTATATTACCCGGGCCATAATAACGAATCGATTGACACTTTATTTACCAAAATCGGGTGAATAGTTTAAGCGCTACGGTGGAACATACGTAAATAAAAACATACATTGACTGCTAAACTCATAACCCTTCCTTTTGGCTTCGCCGTAGTCGGGTAAAAATAAATACAGTCAGATATCAGACAATAAAAAAGTATATCTATACTATTAAAAAAACTTCTAAGAATGGCAAGGTATAAGAAAAGGGATAACTGTTGAAATAAAAGTTTTGTAAACATTCATGAGTCACTTGTAAAAAATATCGTTAATGCGTCTATAAAAAACATCTCTTATTATCTAATTGGAATGAGCTTCGTCTAACCTAAATAATTCAATTAAATTTTTTTTTCTAGCACTTCAACCGGCTTCACAAAAAGTTTTTTAATTTAATTAAGGTGTCACATCTTCATTTGAAATAAAACTTTTTTATAAGAATTTTTTATGGTGTATCCAGTTAACAGTTACATAAAAATGTCATGTTATTAATTATTGGTTTGAAAATAGTATATTGTGCAACTAGTGCGACAATGCCGCACGAGTTGCACATACTATTTTTTATTACGAATAAATTAAATTAAAATTAAAATTTTATTACGAATTAAAAAAAGAAATTAGAAGTAATAAAAATTAAATCATTAAAAAGTTGAAAATTCAGTTAAAATTGTTAAAATTGTCAAGAATAAAAGTCCATAATCGAAAATTTTAACCTCAAATCTGCTTCAAATGACAGTTTGTTTCGTTGACACTAACACGTTATTATTTTGCTTTTTTCTCTGTATTTGTATGCGGCAAACAATAATTTCAGTGCGACAAATAAAGTTTCCGCACGCAAATGAAAATAGCTACTTTTCAACCGTAACAGCATGCGTAAAGATACCACTTTTCCCGCATGAGGAATAAAAACAATTGAAACCCATTTTTTTAAATATAAAATAGAATATGAAATATAAGAGAATACTTTTGGAAAACGGCGCCTTATTAGTTGACTAGCTAACTGCGGAAATATTGGTGGATCTATAAAATTAAAAAAATAAGATTACCTTAGTTCATTTTTTTATGATAATATGAATTGAGGTTACTTTTTGGTGCTATTTTGCCTTTTAATTCTGAAAGAATAAAAAAATGCTACATACGCCTTAAAGGTAACCTTACTTTACAATCTTCCAGAATTTTTCAGATCCATTATTATGTCAAGACCAGTGAGACACCATTTTTTCAACAGTGTCTCATTATACAGGTGGCCGGTAATTGCTCGTATTCCTCTCGTAAGAAGAAACTATGACTAATTTGGAATGAATTAACCTCTATCACTTGGGGGTCGGAAATGCGTCATTTTCGAGAAAATCTACTTCAGTTTTCTTTTTACAAATATCGAAATTTTGGGAGTTAAAATTAAAAAAAAAAATTTTGGCCTGAATTTTTCTATAGTCAGATAGCTTACTAATTGGCCAACATTCCTAAAGCTAAAGTCCGCGAAATATATTGTTAGTTTTTATATTGCGTGTTAAAATTTACTATAAATAAAAAATATTGAATAAAAATTTTTCACAAAAGTGTCATTACCATAAAAGAAATTGCGGATTTCCGACTCCCAAGTGATAGAGGTTAAATCATTCCAAATAGTGAAATACGAGCAATTACCGGTCACCCTGTATACCTATAATCTATTTTTTATTAAAAAATATTTTAATTGTTTTTTCAATTATAAGTGATCAATAAATAATATGCCGTTTTTATTTTATTTAATTATTAACTTTGTACACTAAAAAATTCCCAAAAAACGTTATTTAAATGTTTTCAGGTAGGGTGACCCCTAAATAAAGCCGGTGTCAAAATTTTAAAATTTGGTCATGCAGCGTATTGAAATAAAATAAAATGAAATGATCGTATTTACAATGATTGGAGATTTCTCAATCATGTATTATTACACGCTTTATATTAACTTCACTTGTAAGTTTGTATGTATGTTTGTAACCTTCGTTTGGACTACAGCAAGTGGTTTATTACTGTAGTATAATATGCCAGCACTGTAACTACAGTGGTTAGCCGTACAGTCTAAGGTACGGGTCTTGGCTGACGTCAACTCTCGGAATCACGGGTCGTGGGTTCTAATCCCGTCCAAGCCGAAAAAAAAATTGTATTTTTTTCGGAAAATTTTTGACAATAAATCGAACTAAAAAGCGGAATATAAATATAGTTTAAAAAAAATTAAAAAACACGCTTTATATCGAACTAAAAAGTAAAAAATATTTTTTTAAAAATAAGCTTAAAACAATAATGAATAAAAAATACAAGTATTATTGTGAAAAAAGCGTGGGGCGCTCGATGTACGAAAATGTGGAACAAAGCGCCCCACGCTTTTTTCACAATAATACTTGTATTTTTTGTTCATTATTGTTTTAAGCTTATTTTAAAAAAAATATTTTTTACTTTTTAGTTC
This sequence comes from Xanthostigma xanthostigma, assembly GCA_963575645.1. Lineage (NCBI taxonomy): Eukaryota > Metazoa > Arthropoda > Insecta > Raphidioptera > Raphidiidae > Xanthostigma > Xanthostigma xanthostigma. The sequence continues at coordinate 47,524,875 of OY754470.1, forward strand.
CATATAAAGCGTGTTTTTTAGTTTTTTTAAACTATATTTTTTTACAGCTTAATTCCTGCTCAACATTGTGACAGCATTCACGACGCCTCTCTTTAGTTCTTAATTCAAGACTTAAAAGGAAAACAAACATTTTAAAACAGTAAGATTCTAAAACCATACATAAATTTATAGGTCAGGCGTAATTAAGCCTCTAATGAATAATTATTTCTGCAGTATTTATCTAGACTTTTAATGCAGCGTTGTAAAAACCACGTTGCATAAAGAATGAGTACAGACGCAGAGAAACAGAAAAGAATAAGGGGGTGGGATGGAGTGAGAAAGAGAGAAACGAAAATAGACAGAGATGTTAAGGGAATATGTATGTGCCGGCGCAGTCTTTCACTTTTCTTTCTAGTCGCGTTTCTAGTCCTGGGATGAGTCAGGAGTGGAGTAGGTGTTATCTATTACTTCGTTTAGCAAATACACTTACGTGTGGTGACCCTAGAGGGTCCCACTGGGAACATCTAGTTCACGATATACATCCAGGACACAGGGTGTTCCTACTAATGTTCTTCGGTGACTGGAACAGCCGAAAAATTACTATGATTCAGAAACCTAAAATTATATCCACTAACGATTGTTAGTAAAGGACTTGGATCCAAGAATTGTTGAGAGTTGTTTTTCAAGTTTATATTAAAAAATCACACACGATCGAAGTGAAACTTTTTATGTATAGATACTTTTGCGATTCATTTTATATTAATGTTGTACATGTTTTTAATAGTGTGGAGTCAGCCCCCTACCCCCAAGTAATATTTTCTTGTGCATATTATGTCGTGCGGACATATATAATTGGATGTACCTTTAAAAAATAGTATAAATACCGTGTAACGTCACTCGATATAACGACAAACTCCTTAAAACGTCGAAATTACTTAACTCTAGTTGGTTTACCTTCATACAATGATACACTGTAAATAACGACACACCCACTCTAGACAACGACAACAATACGTCATCATTAAACAATAAACAGTACTTGTTTGTTATTTTGTTGCCTTGTTGTTGGCATTATGCGTACCGAAGATTCTAAAATATTCGTTCTTTTGTTTGTTAGGATTATCTTTCGTATGCTTAGCTCTGCTTATCGATAAGTTATCATATTATTTCTCCTCTCCGTTTAACGACAATTCTCAATAACGCCACAAAGTGCACAGTTCCTTGACTGTCGCTATACAGATTGTATCAAATCAAAACAGTCCATAGAACATTCTGTGTGTAAGACAGAGACGATATTATATAAAGCACTAAAGCAGTAAGTAAGAATGAGATAAATGATCGCTAATAGTTACTGTGGTTATACAATCTGATAGTATCGTCTTTGTTTTCTACATTAAAAATCACAATTTTATCAAATGTCAGTATTCACTAGTGAAATTATTGATAAAATGGCTATTTATACTGTTCGGGAAAAAATCCAAATAATTAAATGGTTTTATGGTGGTAATTCAACCGACAACATAATAGATTTATTTGTAGTTGTTTTAATAATTGATAAATTGGTAAAAAGATTTACAGTGTACGTAATTATTTATTTACGTAACTACAGTAACTATATTAGCGATCATTTATCTCATTCTTACTTACTGCTTTAGATCTTTATATATCGTCTCTGTCTTACACACAGAATGTCCTATGGACCGTTTTGATTTGATACAATCTGTATAAAGTTTACACTGTATATATTTATGGAGACACTTGACAACTGAATATTTTTTGTTGTTTCGAAACTGAAAATTAAAAAAAATGTATGTCCAAGGGTACTGAAAGCTATTTTCAGACGTTGGGTAATATGTACCGTCTGGTATCCACAATGTTTATTTATAGGGTTTTATTTGTAGTCAACCAACCTGTGTATCTTTGCATAATGTAATGGGCGCCACTATATGTACCACGTCTAGTGAGCTACTGCAAGTAGTGATATGCTTATTGCTCCACTACAAGACATCGCTTTTTAAAGGCTATGCCCTTTACAGCTCTATAACGTTCTACATCTCACAATAATACCCATCTATGTATGTGTTTGCACGCATATACTTTTGTAGCCGAGTGGTACAGTAGCGGACAAACTAAAGCGAGAGTGTGTTTTTTGAAGTAAAACTTCTTTAGGCACGCTTGACTTGCGGAGTAAGCTGGTGAATGCGTGACGAGAGATTTACGGAAAGTGTGATCGGGCGAGGCGAACGGAAGTTGAGAGGGAGATATAAGTTAGTGAAGATAGAAAGATGATGACAAATACTTCACTGGCTAGTGGCGTCATCAAGTGGCCGAAAATATAAGCAGTACAAACAATAGAATGACACATACTTTACTTGCCAGTGGCGCTGTCGGGTGACAGAAACAAGTTTTGTAAACCTACTTAAATTGCATAGCTAAATAATATTTCATTAAGATTTACGCTTAAAATCCAACGAGAGCTAAGTAATTACAATGTATTATTTTTGTTTTTACTAGGTATCTTTATGTTTATATTTTTTTCTTCTTACAAGAGACTGTTCATTTCGTTATTGAACAATTTTATAACTTAATATTTTGTTCAATACATTAAATATTCTTTAAAGTGGATAAAATTGTAAAATCATTTTAAAGTTCATATTTTGTGAATTTTCGGGTGAATAATAACAAATTATGGCAGGAAGAAGTTTTACTTCAGTCGTGTGGTCTAAAGCACACTCGTTTTTTTTCGGTCTCATTGGTTAGTGTTTTAGCATTGCACCTAAAAAAATCTAAATATCAAAATTTCAACATCCTAGATCAAATCTATGAGCTGCGCAAATAGAGTTTGTTTTCCATTTAATTAACATCGGAAAAACGACGTTTTTACTAAAATATCGATAGCTTTTTTAAAATTTTTTATAGCATTTTGTAGAGAATTAAATTTTCCACAAAAAAGGTTCTTAGTACTAAATCCGTGAATTCATTATTTTCAAAGATATATTCGTTTAAAAATTAATTAATTAAATAAAATCCGATACTTATGAGAATGTTTAAACGAACGTAACTTTGAAAATAATGAATTTACGGATTTAGTACTAAGGATCTTTTTTGTTGGAAATTTAATTCTCTACAAAACGTTGCTATCAAAAATTAAAAAAAAATCTACCAGCTAACCATGTTTCAATGAAAACATCGTTTTTCCCATGTTAATTGGATGGAAAATAAACTCGGTTTGCGCCGTTCACAGGTTTGATCTAGGAAGCTGAAATATTGAGAAAATTTAAAATTGCAAAGTTGAGCCCTACGAGTCCCTTTAGCAGTCCAAAATCTAATTTTGCCATTCGATAGGCAGGAAAAATAATTTTACCATCTTTAGTTCGGCTTACCCGATAAGAAATTTTAACCCGTTCCGTGACTTTCGAAACATTCTGTATAACAAAGCACAGTATCTAATATTATTTATCCACTCTAAAGAAAGGCACGCGTAGTACACAGCTCACATAGAGAAGCAACTACGTGTATAAGCGGCGGCGTAGAGGAGACATGAAGAGCGCTCGCCATGTGAATCGCAGTAACGTGCCAAATGCCAATAGATGTTTCATATAAAAAAATACAAAAACTTGTCCGGTACTATATGTGACGTCGCTACATACATTAAACCGTACCGCGTTGAGAATATATTATGTCGCCTCTTCTGTGCCGTACCTATCCATGTTTTACAGTTCCGTTCCATTCTTGTGGGCTTAGTACGTATTTGATTATTTTGTTGTAATCATTTTTTATTATACTCTATTCATTTTCTTTACAACGTACTAGTTAGAGTACTAATAAAATGGAAGAAGTTAGGGCGTGGCCTCATTTGTACAAAAAAAAACTCAACCAATTGCTAAAACACGTAAAATCTATACTAATATTTAAAGCTGAAGAATTTGTTTGTTTGGTTGAAGGCGCTAATCTCAGGAACTACTGGTTCGAATTGAAATTTTTTGACGTGATAACGTCTTATAAATTGATGAAACACCAGCTGCACGCACGAAAAAGTGTAACGTTCCGCCGTAACGTTCCGCCTGACCCTGTGCGTGCAAGCGAGAGCGCAGTAATGTATTATTAAATATGATATTCGAGCGGAATACATTATCACGTAAAACTATCGTCCGTAAACCGACTTTACAGACAACCAATTTTTTTTTGTTAGATAGCCCATTTATCGAGGAAGCCTATAGGCAATATAATATCACGCTACGACCCATAGGAGCGGAGCATCAATGGAAAATTTAACTCAAAATTTGTCCGTCCGACAATTATTTTCTCGTCACGCGCAGCCAGTCACTCACTTAGTAATACAGTAACCCACATTGATTATTTTTGTCACTCGTTTAAATACTACCCACTCATAAGAAATCCATATAATGACAAACGAATTTCGACCACTGAGCGACCACTATTTCTATAAAGATAAATACAAATACAAAAAGCCATCTTCTGGTACAATAAACTAAAAGTTCTTCATCAAACAATTAAAAATACTAATTATTCTTCTGGTATGAAAAACAAAAATTAAACTCATAGTTACATGCCACTACTTTGCACTGGTATTTCAAATAGAGAAATGAAAAAATCTTTGAAGAAAAAATAACAAAATTAAATAAGTATGATTTAAACTACTTTATCAAAAAAGGTTATTTTACTTGAACTTTCATTGACAAAAAGCTTAACAAAAGTCGGACTTGTAAATATTATGCCGGACATGAAAAGCCAAACTTGTCCGGCTAAAGCCGGTCGCCTGGCACTTCTAGCTCTGACTAATGCCAGTTTTGAAACTATCACACTGTGACTGGTTTGTTGTAATACGTACTTTTTTTATTGTATTGTGAAATGAGTTTTCAAACAAAAGTTTAAATTAACTGTCAGAAGTCAACAATTTCGATTGTTTTACATATGTACGAAGTTAATTTCATACTAATATGATATAAAGTAGTCCCAGTATCATTTGTTAAAAATATATATAAATTAATAATTTTGTTAAAACCTTGTGAATCAACTTTTACAAAAAATAGGTTATTTTATTTATTGTCAAAATGCTTTGATTAGGTTATTAAATCATTATTATTTTTTTTAAAAAGCCACTAAGAATCCAGTATTCTGTTTATTTTTTCAAAGCATTTCTTTATTAATATATTTTTATGAGAAATAGCGGCCCGTTCCTACTAATCCAAAATTTGTAGATTTCCACCTTTTTTTCGTCGACTTATAGGTACTTTGCAAAATTGGTCGCCACGAAAAGCGCTTTTATTTTAACGCGACAGTATATAGCCTATATCCATCCTGAAGGTCCATTCTAAATATTGGTAATTTTTTTTTAATCGGATGAGTAGTTTCTAAGATTACCTTCTTCATTCAAACTTACAAACTTTATCTCATTATAAAGATGAATGAGTTCTTACCAAGGTTTAAATATTGAAAAAATTTTGTTACAGATAAAACCTGACTAGGATACATTTAAACATTTCAACAAATTACAGTGGTAAGTCTTATGATTTAATTTTTGATCTATTAATTATTAAATAAAATTGAAGTGTCTGTTTGTAATGTCAAAATGACAGCTTATTACTAAATGCATATGAAAGTATATATACGGTACTTATAACAAAAAACAATTTTTAAAGTTTTTGTCTGTCTGTTTGTTCCGGCTGATCTCATAAACGACTGGGCCGATTTTGACGGGACTTTCACTGCAGATAGCTAATGTTATAAGGAGTAACTTGGGCTATTAAAAACTGTAGTTCATCAAAATAAATTTGCACTGAAAAGAAAAAAAATATGACAATAATTAGATTTCACATTGTTGCAGTTACAATACTATATAAGAAAAATTTTACTTTCCAACAATGTCACTGTCGGGACTTTAACCCAAAACTTCCACTCACCTCCACAAAGGCTGCCTGTCGCGCGGGCTATTGCGGATAGTTGTGTCTTAACCATAGAGATATTAGACTAGAGTACGCGAGTGAGCCGTGAAAATGTCTGCAATTTAGACAGAGAACAGTATGAGTTCTTTATCTCTATGGTAACTAATGATACTAAACAATGCTGATTTGAGTAAACAAATATCTGATTTTCTGGAATTTCTGCAGCGTTTTCTCTCAACTGAGGACACTTTCACTTATGGCAAGCATACGAACTAGCCTACTCTAGTTACTTATATCTGTATGGTCTCAACGCGTGCTTTAAAAAGTTGTTTTCTAGCAATTATGCCACACTTTTTTGTTTGCTTAGGTATTTTTTATTTGTGCCTTATTATAGCCGAAAATTCCACTACTTTTGTCGCTACCGTGTTTCATCACAATCGCGTGCAGAGCCACGGGGAGCAGCTAGTTATCAATATAATCACTCTCCGTCGAATTTCGACTGGATTAATATAAGACAATTACTTTTTAATTTGTAACAACGTGGTTTCGAATTTATTGAAATGTATGGTGCTATTCTGTAAGAAAATTTACACTTTCAAACAAATTTAATATCACATAAGTTAAATTAAACTGAGACAAAAAATAACAGCGCTGTTAATTTTAATAGTTTAAACAATTGGTAGATGCAACGTTTAATTAAACATTCAATTCAATTAATTCTACCGAGAGTAAAGAAGTTTCACTTAAAAAATTGTACAAATAATCTTTTCCTTGGAGATTAATTCAAATCTAATTTTCTAAAAGCGGGCCTGTCCTTTGTTTAGCATACGATTCGTCGTTTTGACAATATAAATTAAATACTCATATAATAATAATAATAATAATGTAGCTTTATTCTGGAATACTGTGAATACAGTGTAGAATGCGTCATATTAAAGTTACAATCGATATTTATAAAAATCTATCTTAAAATAGTCATTTAAATTGTACAAAGTTTCTTCAATTAAAATGTTTTTAACGTGTTTTTTTAGTTTAAGTGGATCTAAATTGAATAGTTTGTATGGTAATTTGTTGCAGATTTTTGTGATTATATTGTAAGTACCATTTTGTACAACAGAAAGATTAGAATTAATACCTACAAAATTATTTTTATTCCTAGTATTATGCTTGTGTATTGTATTTCTCTGATTAAAGATACTTTGATTACTCTTGCAAAACATTATACATTCTAGCACAAATATACCATAAACAGTTAAAAGACGTAAGTTTTTGAACCCATTTCTGCAGGACGACCTTGACTTAACGCCCATAATTATACGAATAATTTTCTTTTGCGCAATGAAGACATCGTAAATGTGAGGGGACTTTCCCCAAAATATTATGGCATACCTTATTCGTGACTCAATCAGTGCATAATATGCGGTAATTAAAATTTCTTGAGTAGCCTGTCTAGTTAAGGAACGAAGTAGATATGAACTTTTGCTGATTTTTTTGACTATCTTATCAATGTGACAAGCAAATGACATACTGGTGTCAATAGTCAACCCAAGGAATTGAACTGTATTTTGTAGTTTAATACTGTTAGTAGCAGTGATAGAGATTTCTTTATTTAATTGGCCATAATTTCCTACTCTCATTATTTGTGTTTTGTTGACATTTAGTGCTAGTTCATTATCCTCGAACCATTTTGCGGCTGTATTCATTATATTTTTGATTCTCGTTTCCATTTGAGAAAATTGGTCACTTTTTACTATTATACAGGTGTCATCGGCAAAGAGATAACTATTTGGTACAATTTTAGGAAATTCATTTGTATATGAAATGTATTTTACAATTAGGGCGAGTGCAACCCTGTGCAGTTCTGTAAGTGCATTGGTTATATCTTACATGGTCTGGCTGTGATGTACATCGTAAGTAAATGTAATTTAAAGGACGTTACAGACTCCTTTCTATGTATAACTCTGCATGTGTAATGTTTGTGAATGTGTATGCGATTATAATACGCGTCTACATCTAGCTTTATGTGTCGTTAAGTTACAATTTCTGTCGCTACCAACGAATGCCTTTTATATTTCACATAGTATAAATTTTTACTTGTCGCGATTGGAAAATTTTTCAAAAAAAATCATGTTATTGGTTTCAGTCCGATTTTCAAAAATCGATTTTCTCAGATTATATTAAAAAAAAATATATTAAAAAATAGATTTTGAATTTTATTTTTTTAACAAAGAGACTGTCTATAATGTTCAAAATTTAAAATATGACGTGTATCACTAAGAAGAATAACTCTTTGAAATTTTAACTGATCATTTTAATTTTTTAATCCAACCTCCTTAAAATGACATTTGATAAAATTCAATTTGTCTTGGGACATTCTGTATTATATAGAACTTGGTGGTAGTACATAAAAGCACTATAAACTATACATTTTCCTCTGAGATATGCGCTCAGAGATATTAATCGTATTATGAAAATTGGAAGGGGTCCGTTTGTAGTTTGAACAAAGGTGGTTTCGTGCTATTAGTCTGTGATGCGTTTATCTTTGAAGCCACTGGATCTATTTTGATTAAGCTTATTCGTTGTTAGTTGAATATTAAATTTCATATATTAAAAAAAAGAGTCCTTTTCGCATAAACTTAAGTTAGTGAATTTTCGTAACACATTCATGTCGTAAAGTTACAATGTTATTTAAGAAAATTTTTCTTATACACAAGTTGCCGTCGGAATTCAAACTCGAAGCTCCTAATTTCGCGTTGGTTGAGTTTTCGATCACTCTTGTATTAAATTTCATGTTTTTACATCAATTTTCAAATACTATAAGTATATAATCGTTTGTTCTGATTCATCAACGCCCAGGCCAAACCGCTTGAGCTATAAACTTGAAATTTGGACAGTAGGTTCCTTTTATGACGTAAGCACCTGCTAAGAAGGGATTTTTTGAAATTCGCATCCTAAGGGGGTGTAACTTGTAAGGGTATCTGATAAAATGGCCATATTTCAAAATTTGTTAAAATGAGAGACATTGAATAATGAATTCAACATACTGTTAGCATTTCTGTTTTGTTGTTGTCGTCGTTTGTTATTAATATTATATAGACTAGTAAATTATAAGTGTTTATGTAAAAGACCCTTGTATATTTCACGGTGATAACTAAGTATTATAAGATAAACATCGACAGATGAGATAGAAAGAGGGATGCAGTTTTTAGGGCATTCTTGCATAAACTGTTGTAGAGTTAACTGCTTAAAATTGAATATCATCTTTATTAATAATTGTAGTAAATAATTAAATTCTTTTATGTAATTGTTATTTTATTTCTACGTTATTTCCAACTATTGTTAATTTCTCACTATTAAAGTGAAATAGATAATTGTGTTCATATTTTTATAAAATAAAAGTTATATTGAAATAGTGTAAAATTATTATTATTGTTTTAAAATAAAAGTTTACAATACGCACTTTTCAATAAAAATAAACAAAAATCCCTGTTTCAACGTTTTTTTAAATACAACTCCTAATGGGGTCAAAAAGGGGCGGTAAAGGTTTTTGATAAAATAGCTATATTTTAAAAATCTTTAAAGTGAGAGACATTGAATTCAACAAACGTACTCTTCATGAAAAATAAACAAACCCTTGTTTCAGCGTTTTTTTTTTAAGTTCAGCCCCTAATGAGGTCAAAAGGGAGTGTAAAGGTTTTTAGTGGGAGATCAGAGTTAGCATTAATGCATTGATTGCATATTTCTATTGTGTTACCACGGTAATCTTGAGGATTTCTATTTTATTCTGATTTATTTTTCCATGCTTAACGCTGGCCCAATCTTTAGATATTACATCAAAACAATGTACTTTGATAGTTCTGCTGTGTAGAAGGGAAGGTCAATACAATATTTCCAGAACATATTTGCACCCGGGTGAAACTGGGACGGGCCACCAGTATTTAATAAAATGTTTTTAATTTAAGTACATTTGTTCGTTTGTTGGTAGGACATGGAATCTCCGGAGGGTTAGTTAGACTTCTTGTCCATTTTTAGAGACGAAGCCACGCCTTGGCCCTTCTCAATTTTAATACTAATACACTATTTATACCGCCAACTAGCTGCTTCGGATTGATATATTAGAGCGTGAAACATGTTTGTATATCAATTTCCTTGCCATTACGAATCACTGTACGTGAGTCTCCAACGAATGCCTTTGACATAATATGCACATTTTAAGTGAGAGCTTAAGCCACAACAATCTAGCACTTTATCTAGCAAATTGTATGCTTTTCGGAAATACAAAATTTCAATCTTCAGTACTATGTATGAAAAGCTATCCTTAAATAATTTTTTTGTATTTTCATTACAAAATTGTATTGCGAAGCGCATAAGACACTGAATCGATGGAAATATGGCGGAGTTTTAAGACTGTGACAGACAGACGGACTGACAAACATGTCGAAATTATAAGGTTCCGGTTTTTGTCGTTTGGCAACGGAACAATACAAAAGTGTATAATCATGCCGATGATAAATAATTAAGAATACAGTATACACTCCATTTAACGTCACTCGATATAACGACAAACTCCTTAAACCATCGAAATTAATTAACTCTAGTTGGTTCAACTTGTTGCTCATACAATGATACACTGTAAATAACGACACACCCACACTAAATAACGACAACAATACGTAATCATTAAGCAATAAACAGTACTTGTTTGTTATTTTGTTGCTTTGTTGTCAGCATCATGCGTACCGAAGATTCTTTTGTTTGTTGGGATTATCTTTCATCTGTTTAGCTCAGCTGATTATCAATAAGTTTTTATATTTGTTGGTCAGTTGTATATTATGAGTAAATACATATTATAGTAAAAAATTGTTAATTGATTATTTCCTTTCTCCGTTTAACGACAACTCTCAATAACGCCACAAAGTGCACAGTCCCTTGAGTGTCGCTATATACACTGTATATATGAATTGAAGATTTATTTGGTTGTGGGACAATAGAAATAAGCTTTACCAAAATATCGCTTGTAACCAACGTTTCGAAAAGTATATTGTCATCCTCAGGGCCTCAATGCATACTTCAATAATCTGCACAATTTACCATCTCAACTTGCATTGATGACCTGAGGATGAATATAATTTTCGAAACGTTGGCCACAAGCGATACTTTGGTAAAGCTTATTTCTATTGTTCCGTCAACCAATTAAATCTCCTTCAATACATATTTTGGAACAAAACTTCTACTAATCTAACTGTATAGGAATATCAGAATATCAGGTCTAATCAACACTAATAATCCAAAAAAAATATATATTCGAGAATAAAACGTTTACCTTGCACCCTATCAGCTCGTGAGTTTCCCGGAGCGTTTGACTGTAAAGTTTCTCTGATCTCGAGTACGGGCGCCCGCTGCGGTCTGTCACCTTCAACACTTTCCTCGTTGCTTTTCCAGTAAACTGTGGCGATGGTCGCCAAACATTTGAGTTTCATGTCACCTTTCTTGAAGTGTTTCGGTTTAACTCTAAACTCTAAACCCAATATTGATGTGATCAGACCTTCACGGCCCGTTGTGATCAGTTCGGGGCCACGGATGAAGCTTGGATCCGCCTGGAACAATAAATCAATGCACATAAATCATATACTTTTATTCTACACTGAGCATAGGAATAAAATCGCAATCGAACCATTAGGGTGCAAACATATACTTCTGTCTTTTTTTACGCCGTAAGCACTGGCGTATCCAGGAGAACAAAACAAGCACGGGGGACCCGGCTTAAGACATTTCTAATTTGTCCCCTTTGGCCAAAAGCTGGGTACGCCCATGTTAACGTCATAGAAATAGACAAAGTATGCAAGTACATCACGGAATTACATCTAAGAAAGAAAAGTTTTTGAAACCAAGATACTTTATTCAGATTGAATGCAAGTACACCAACAAATCCTATATAATCAGAGAAATCAGGGAATTACAACGAAAAAAGAGACGCAGATATATTTTCGATAGGCTTTGTTGCGTTCACTCACCGCACATTGAGGAGATAGGCAATGATTCATATAGTTAATTAATATATAAAGCTGAAGAGTTTGTTTGTTTGTTTGGTTGAACGCGCTAAAATCAGGAACTACTGGTTCGAATTGAAAAAAAAATTTTGTTGGATAGCCTATTTATCAAGGAAGGCTACGACCAATAGGAGCGGAGCATCAATGAAAAATGTTGCAAAATATAACTCAAAATTTGTCCATCCGACAAAAACTTTTGAACAGTAACTCCGATCATCATGAAATTTGGACACAACAACTAAGATGAATATGCGTACTCATGTCTCTCCCCTCATTCGTTCTTTTGCACTCGGGCGGGACCGCTAGTAGGAAATACACATAAATATCTATAACGTAGTAATATCTCTACGATATTAATAACTAGCGGTCCCGTCCGGTTTCATCCAGGTGTAAAAGAACGAATGGGGAAGGGAGGAACATGAGTGCACACATACACCTTAGTTTACCGAGATGAATGTTGTGTCCAAATTTCATGATGATCGGAGTTACCGTTCAAAAGTTTTTGTCGATAAAAAGCAGTATTTATACTTTTTTTAACAAATATTTTTTTTTTAATTAATTAAATAAAATTAATTTAAGCCTTAGAAGAAATCAATGTAGAAAATTAAAAAAAAAAATAAAAATATATTCGTCCAACGTGGGGCTCGAACCCACGACCCTGATATTGACAGTCGCATGCTCTACTGATTGAGCCATCTGAGGTTGTGTACTTTCAACGCTAATATGAGTATATTTAGTTAGTGTATTTCACCTGAATAGAAGCTTATTTTTGAGATACATTTTGCAACATTTTTCTTTAATGCTCCGCTCCTAATGGTCGTAGCGTGTTTTTGTATAGCCTATAGCCTTCCTCGATAAATGGGCTATCCAACAAACAATTTTTTTTTTCAATTTGAACCAGTAGTTCCTGAGATTAGCGCTTTCAAACAAACAAACTCTTCAGCTTTATATAATAGTTTAGATTAATGCATACATACCAGTTTTTTTTTTAATAATTCTTCTTATGAGAAAATGTGCAAATGTTTGAGAAAGAAATGTATCTATCTTAATTATGGTACAAATCACAGTTATTTCTAAGTGTAGTCAGTGTCCCTTTTGTACGTTTATATAAGAGTGTAGGTATACTACAACGATGTTCTTACATAAGACATCGTTTCAGGGAAATAAAAGTAAAAATAATTTCCATTTTAATGGCACTGTTATCCAAGTCAGAGGTGACATCTAATTTTACGGCTCATAGAACAACCGTGCATATTTGAACTTAGCCTGTTTTAACCAACGAAAAATAAAATTATGGCTACTTTCTTTTTACATATTATAAATATTTTTGTAATTTACTATTTTCAATTATCTCTTTACAACCGGCGACAATTATTTTGTTTTTGATTATTTAGGGACCAAAAAAAAATTTAAAAAAAAATTGTGTACCCCTGCTCTGTGAAAATAACCCGCACGAAATTAGCCTTGCGAAGCCGGTTGCATTCACAAAAATTAATCTGTTTCGCGGCAAATTGCCGATAGTCAATCGGTTGTAAAAGGTGATTCCATTTTGTATAAACTTTATATAATTTTATTAAAGGTTTTTTCGTCATACACCGATCATACTTTCGGCATCAGTTATAAGGCAGACAGTTCAACATATGTTGTTTCCATAGCAACCGTATTACATTTTAGCTAATAGTCGCGAAAAGTTGTCATTCGTGTATTAACGTATAACCCTAAAGCTGCTTGCTTGAAGTTTATCTGTGTTTTTATGTAATTAATAAGACATTAATTAATTAATTAATGTATTTAATAAGCGTCTTACGATCGAGGTATGAAGTAAAATTGTATACACCACACTGACCGAAAGTTTGATACCTTGCACTGCAAGAATATCAAACTTTCGGTCCTTGTGGTGTAATATACTATTAACACACTTCAAAAAAAGGATGAGGGTCTCAATTTGATCCGTTTTTTGTGTATATGTTCTACGATATCTCCCTCAGTTGTGAATCGATTTTAATGGTTCAGCAGTTTTTTAAAAATATATATCCGGTTTTAAGTTTGATAATCAATTAATATAAAAAAATAAATAAATTGATTAATTTAAATAACATCCAAACTACGCATTACAAATTTCCTAAACACCAAACAATTATAAAATTGAACCTCTTTACAGAAGCTACTAAAAATAGGAAAATAATAAAAATTTGAAGTCGGCGCTAATTTAATGAAAAAAAAGTTTTATTAATTAAAATTGGCGTGGCGAGGTGCATTTTTTTTAAAGTTTGAAAAATTACGACTTATATAAGGTAGCAAACTCACTAATTTTATTTTCTTTCGTATATTTCCTTGACTCTATCAGATACTATCTCTATTAAAACAATTTCGTTACTTCGTATTTTAAAATTATAATACAAAATATAAAAAATCAAGCGGAATTGCATCCCATAAATAATTTAATTGAAATGTGATATTTTTTTTTATAAAAGTACGGAATAAGAAAGCTTTAATCAGCAGGTCCAGCTCGAGTGTAGCAGTGGACTGATATCTGTCGCATGAACCAATATGGCGTCAGCTACAGGGTAACGCACACACGTTCATGGCTTGCATGTGTGTAGTGTCTGTGAACTTGTGAGGTGAAATAACTTTGGTAACTATGGCAAAAACAGGTGAAAAGTATAAGGTATGGACATCATCGAATCAACAAAATTTTGACTGAATGTTATATAATTATTAATAAATCAAATTTACCGGTTCTCCATTAATGAACCAATTGAGTTTCGCCGCAGGTTTGGAGCGACCAGATGTGCAATTTATCCGCACCATATCGCCGATCTGGTACCGCGGCCGACCTCCCGTTATCCGCGGACCTTCTTCTGGAAGAGCTGGAATAAAAGAAATCATTATGTTAATATTTACAAACTAACTTCCCACATAATTTCAGTATCAAATCGGTCTTTTTACGACCGGTTTACCAGAATCAGATATTTTACAGCGAATAGGACAAAAAATTGCAACGAAGCAGTTTTCCTGAATAAAATAGTTTCTTGAAGTTTTTACTGAAAGCGGTTTTGTTTTTTTTTTTATATATATTAAGCGATAATAAAAGTTGGTTGACAATTTTTTTCGGCGATGACCTTAATTTATAACGCTTTACTCGTTAAAAAAGGTTAACCGATAAGATCTTTTCTGCGTGTGTTCTCTTTCATTTTGTCTGACGAGAACATAATTCGTGCGATAGTCGGCTTTGACAAAAACAAATGAACACCAGTGTTGCATTTGTTCAAGTTTTCTCTCTATTTTTATCCCAATAAACTTTAACGCCTGCCAAACTTTTATATTCTTTCAGATTGTTCAACAAATTTACACTTTTTCTTCTTGTATGATCACAATCGAAAATATCCATATAAAAATCATCGCATATATAAATTTCTGTGTTGTATATAAAAACAACAAAAAGTTTATTGTGAATTTTTTTATGTCTCAATATCGCGTATGTATATTGCGGATAAATATATATGAAATGTATTTCTCGTGGGATTTAACCGTAATAACATGTGGCAGCTATTATAAAAAATATGAAATTAAATATTTATCAAACTTTTAGAATTGAACGCACTTGAAATATTAATATCATTCTTATTTTCTAAAAGGACAGGTACGTAATCTTGCAAGGGCACCGATGCTGTTATCATAATTTCATGAATATTGTAACAGCTTCGATACCGAAGTCGCCAAGTTACGTGCTTGTTCTTTTAGAAGACGGCCCTGGAAGAAATCGTATAATAAGTACAATTGATCGATATGGATTTTTTTGATTTAATAAATGATCAAAACATGCTCAGAACAGTTAAGGCCATTCTTGATCTTGTAATAAGGATAATTTATTTTTTAATGTTATTATTTACTAACTGTGCTCGCGACTTGATACGCGTGGATTTTTTGGACTTGTTTACGTAGGCTATTGTTTAAAAACAATGTATTGAATTTATATATTTTTTGTTAATATATTTGTCTGAAAAATTGGTCTATAATTTTATTTATTGAAGAGTTCTAATCAGACGTTATCAATTGTGACGTACAATATATAAATAATTAATTTATTTACACTGACAGCGTAACATCAAATTATGACGCCAATGATCTTTATTTTACTAAAATCGCCATCAGCGCAACAGCCCGGAACACAACAAGCATTTCCAGATTGCTTAGTTTTGCCCATGTTTTCTTTGTAGTTAAAAAACTTCATAAAATTATAACTATTTGCACTTTTAATAAACATTTTTCACTGACATACGGAAAATTTGAGTTTGAAGTTTCCCCTAGTTCTCACCATCGATAAAGTAACTCCGCCTCCTTGCACATAGCTCATAGATTCCAAGCAATAGAGTTAAAACATTGCCTCACCTGTTTGGTTATCTCGGTCAATTAATAAGTTGCCACAGAATAAGCGCAAAATTAAAAAAAAAAATATATATATATATATATATATATATATATATATATATATATAAAAAAAGAATTAGTTTTGAATATTCAAATGTTATGTAGAAGTGATTATAAAAAAAATATAAAAATAACAGCAAAGGGAATGCGTTAGTTTGCCGTGTGTTTCACGTACATACGAAAAAAAAAGAAGAAAACAAAACAGGACGTGAAAGGATGGTGAGTAGGACTTGGTGACGATATGCTATTCACCGGTAGGACTGTCAGTAGACCCCATCGCAGAACGCCTATTGCCTTGCACTGTCACCACAGCCACCCACTTCGTTATCTAACTTTTATCTTGTGGGATTGTTATTTTAAGGATGAAGAGATTATTTTGTGATTCGATATTTTACAGGCCCTGCTTTTTTTTTTTGTTTCATTATTTCAAATCTGACATAGCTAACCTTATTTTATTTGATTCGACTTTTTTGAGGTCAACATTTGATTTATGATTATTAATAAAAAAATAAGACTTTCAAATCTTCTTGGTTTCCGGGCTTGTATGCCGTGGTCCGTTGGTATAACAATCTGAGCAGCCTAGAAGGACACTTCGCCCGCTACCACATCGCCTTTGATAATGTCTACCGCAGTTGTAGACGAAACATCAGGTAGTAATACCAATGGACCACGGCATACAAGCCCGTAAACCAAGACGATTTGGATCAACACCGGCCGTGAAAGCCTACACACTTGGATAAATAAGACTTTGTTGAGAATTCTATAAGCTCTCGCATTAAACGGGGGACTTGTAACAGATGAGCGATAGAGGCGCTATCAGTGACGGCCTTAGAGGGTGGCGAGCAGGAGAGCAGGACAATCGCCCAGGGCCTCACTCTTCAAACGTTTTGAAAAATATTGAAGATGAAAATATATTTTCTGAATCGTTGGTCACAGACGATACTCTGGTAAAGCCTATTTTTCAATTGTTCCTCAACCAAATAAATCTCCTTCAATACATAGACTGCTAAACTCATAACCCTTCCTTTTGGCTTCGCCGCAGTCGGGTAAAAAACTATAATTTCAGTTTAACAGTACTTTTGAATTTAGCGGTCAATTTGTAAATTCTATAGATTATTTACATCTATGTGGACCGAGCTTCGTGATTTTCATGCCAACTGGTGGTTAAGGAAGTTGAGCCGTTTTACGAAGATAATGAAAAAAATCTGAAATAAAGTTTTTTTAATAGCTTTTTTTATGACAAAATTTTCTGTAAAAAATCCAAAATCATTAGGAGATTTATAAAGTTAAAAATTAGAAAAAACTTACATGTCTTATGGAAAATATGTCAACCTAGCATGCAAACTGTTCATTTTAATTTTTTGCAAATAACCAAATAATGTCAGCAGTTCCGAAAACTATCTATGTAAAGCATCGATGTCTTACGCATATTTTAATATTTTTTCCAATTTCATTAGGAGACTTTTAATCAATAAAAAAAATTATTAAACCTTAGCACTTTTCGATTATGGACTTTTATTCTTGACAGATTTAACAATTTTAACTGAATTTTCATCTTTTTAATGATTAATTTTAAATTTTTATTACTTCTAATTTCTTTTTTCAATTATTTACTGCAAAAAATATGTAAAATACAGATATTTACATAAATTTTTTAACCTAACTTTGTACAAAAAATACAAAAGTTAGTCTATCAAGTATAAAGTACTGAAATAATTAATTAATAATTAAAAAATATTTATTTATGCCTTTATGACAATAATTTATTGGTATCATCGACTTATAAACTATAAAAGTTCCCATTTAGAATCCGACTTACTTTTGATTGGGGCTGTAACGGATCAACCTCCTTAAAATGTTCATTTTATGGGAGAATTTATTCAAAATATAATGATATATTATGAGCAGGCTTTGGATAAAAAAATTGCATTTATATGTCAATTAGTGACACTTTGCTTTTCAGTTATCGAAAATATAAGTAAATTACAAAGTAAAATACTAATATTACACAAAATACTATATATTAAAGAAATTATTTATACATAGCATAATTTTTACATTATACACTTTAGAGTCTAAAGTGTATAATGTAAAAATTATGCACAAACAACATTGTCTAAAGTCTAGACAATGTTGTTTGTGGTACGCGGTTATGACAACTTGCCCATTTAAATAACCTTCGACAACATCATATACATGACCAGAATTATATAATGTTTCGCCTTTTGAGCTATTCTGTCCATGTACACGAGTATTAATTACAGGTTGAAATGCGTACTTCTTATTTTTTCCATTTTTTCAAATATTTTTCATTGTTTACTATAATAAAATCATCCCATTTACTTCATTAATTAGATACTAGAGAGCGCCAACTTCGCCAGTATTGCTGCCTCTATGTAATAGGCCCCACTCACGATCAAACTTCATGCCACAGTTCAGTGTTCAGTGAAGTTGGACCGATTAATCGAAAGACTGACTGGCACCACACACAGTTCATGCAAACTGCTCAGTTTTTAAAATTTTTTGTGTTCAGTTTGGTTCAGTTGTTGGCATACACTCGTCGAGTATAGATATATAAAATATATATTATGTATATACATACTATAATATTATACTATAGATAATTAATAAGAACTAAATGAGTTATTTAAATGGTGAGGATTGGCTGTTCATAGCTGTGGGATTGTATTTAAAACAGAGAAATAAGAAAAAAAAATAAGAATATGGGTGAAAAATTGGTTAGAAATGCGTGATTCAAGAAGTCATGTTTATTTGATTAATGAATTACATCTTGAGCCGCTTGATTGGAATAATTATTTACGAATAGATGAATTAACTTACAATTATTTACTGGAATTAGCTACCCCATTTATTAAGAACCAGGATACAAATATGCGAAAATCTATTTCTACACAAGAAAGACTTGCAGCAACTATGAGATTTTTGGCTTCTGGTTGTACAAAACACAGAACTCCAAAAACTGAACTGAAAAAACCCACACACACAGCAGTTTACTTGAACACTGAACACTGAAGTCGTTCAAAAATCAAGATGCATTTGATGAGTTCATGCTTGACTTCAGTGTTGGTTTCAGTGTTTATTTGTCCCACATATTATCATGCTTCACTGAACTATAAGTTTGAACACTGAACTGTGGCATGAAGTTTGATCGTGAGTGGAGCCTATTACACGCACTGTCCCCATTTGCCAATAACGATTTTCCCCATCCTTTATTGGGTAGGTTTCGTGGCGAACTGAGAAGAGCATCTAAAAAAGAAATGTGTGCGGAAGAAATTTAGTAAAGTTTCTTCGTTCTATATAGAGTACACTCAAATATCTTTATAAAAGTACCCCGCTGTTCTCTGTTCTTCACAGTCTTTTCGACACAACAACAAACTGTGCACCGGTATATATGCCTCGTCCCGCCTTAACTGTGCGAAGTGCGAAGCTGGTTGAGCTGTATATGAAATTAAATGAAGAAAAAGGAACAATTCTATTACGTATACATGGCGATTTTTAAGTTGATTCTTCTCTTTTACAGCGTGTAGAAATCAAACAGACGAACACATATTTCAAGTAACTTTTTTATCAGAACTCAAAAATATGAGAGAAACGAGATTTCAGAATTTTATTAAATTTTGAGGTCACATCTTCTCGTTATGTTATGTCACTATCGAAATATGTTATGTCATTATCAAGTTTTCACAGAAATTGTTTAAAGTTGTCGCAAAGGAACAATTCTATTACAAATACAGAATGATTTTTAAGTTGATTCTTTTTTTTAACACCGTGCAGAAATCAAATAGTCGAACAAATATTTCAAATAACATTTTTACCAAAACTCAGAAATATGAGAGAAATTTTGTCAAATTTTGAGGTCGGTCCTGGTCTTATGTTATGTCACTATGGGAATATGTTATGTCATTATCAAGTCTTCAAAGAATTTGTTCGAAGCTGTTCCCGTTTTGTTTGACACAAAGGTGCGTGCGTCGTAACCATGCTTCCGTACATAGTAGCTGCAAGGGTCTTCCAAGAATTATTTGGGATGCATTTCCGATTTGTGCAGCTATCATTATCAAGAAACTTTGGACTGTTGCTTCTCTTCTTATTTTTGAGTTTTGATAAAAAAAGTTACTTAAAATATTTGTTCGTCTATTTGATTTCTACAAGCTGTTGAAAAGAAGAATGAACTTAAAAATCAGTCTGTATATACCTATCTAATGCACTATATAGGTACTACATCTTCCGGTTTTTTTTAAGAGCCCTACAGGGTCGGCTCGTTACATCTGTAGATATTAATTAAAGGCCAAGCAAGAAAAATAGCCCCGGTTCTAATTGAGAAATCCATCTTGTCACCTCGCAGGCGAGCCCGCAGTGACGTTATTTCCATGTTCGTAACCCGCAAGGCCGACTGTCCAAGTCCCAGAAGTGTTTCTAGCAGCAAAACT
Source organism: Xanthostigma xanthostigma (assembly GCA_963575645.1). Classification (NCBI taxonomy): domain Eukaryota; kingdom Metazoa; phylum Arthropoda; class Insecta; order Raphidioptera; family Raphidiidae; genus Xanthostigma; species Xanthostigma xanthostigma. The sequence continues at coordinate 47,545,689 of OY754470.1, forward strand.
AGCCTCGTGTGCAGTGTAGTATCTATAGAGCTGACCCTGTAGGGTCTTAGAAAAAACGGAAAAAATTTCTATTATCAGTAAGTGATAATTATAAATCAATATTATAATGTTTTGATTTTTTTAAACTTTAAGTAATTAATGACGGGTACAAGCAAATACAAAACAATCAACGAGAGCTTTCGAAATTTGCCACGGCCTACAGTCATTCTGCCCGAAGTTCATAGCAGAAATTTGGAGGAGGGGGCAGCTTACACATAAAAAAACTGTTCATTGTTTTAAACTAAGGCTTTTTCTGTAATTGGAAGTTGTCTGATGAGCTGACATTTCTGAAAATAAAACATTTTGCTTTTGGCATGAAAACTTTACGCTGTAACTTTTATTTGAACCTAGAAAAGTTACGCGTACAAAAAAAACAAAGGAACTGTGTCATATTTATGTTGTGATTTTGTTTTAATAATTAATAATATTCTTTTATCAACGTGGTAGTTCTGTAGTGCGCGCATGCGCCGCTCTTCCTTGCACAAGGGAATTATGTAAACTGAAGTTTTATTTTAAATTCAACTGTTCGTATTCTTTACCGCGAAAAACGTGAAAAACAACAATTTGAGAAGGATGGACTGACTGCAGTGCTGAGATATCTATGTTTGCAAACGACCTACTGCAGGGTTAGCACTAAACAATAATTGAAAACGTTGAGGAAAAAAGTCACAATAATGAAATTAAGAGTTTTTTTTATTGTCAATTAAATAATAATAAATAATAATGCGTTTAACGTCCGTTTCTCGACTTTATGTCATAACAGATGCCATTCGCACCATTGCTATTTTCCATCTATCACACTTATTTTCAACATTTTTATTCCAGCACTTCACATGGCTATTTGTATTTGTGTATTTGGCAAACTATTACCAAGTGTGGACAGTCTATTTGACAAAGTGTTGGTCTTATTTGCCTATTTGACAAATAAGGCCAATACCAAATACGCGTTACCGTGCGCTTGTCGGTTTTTCTAGGTACATCAAAGGAGTCAAATAGGCAAATACGCAAATAAACCGTCCACACAATGGCCATATTCAGAAGCGCACGCGCCGTGAACCTGTACGGACGTGCAGTATTTTTGTGTCTGTGCTGTGAGCGAGAACTGGAACAATTACTATTGAAAATGAATTGGGACAATGAAACAGTGCTAAAATTTCTGGCATTTTGAACCTTGCGTTCTGCTGCCAAATGTTTGTGTGTTTGCTATTTGCCTGCCATGTGTGGATGGTCGTATTTGCCTCTATTTGCTTGTTTGTCTTGAACGTCATATATTTTGCCAAATACAACAAACACCCAATAGCGAACACAAATCGTCATGTGAAGTGCCACCTTTAAAATGCCACTTAATTAATCGCCATGGGCGAATGAAGGAGTTTTAGGACATTAGGATAAGGTAGGCAACTTTTGAACATAGGCTTTTGACAGGTAATCGGCCATAGCCTTGAATAAAGAACCATCTCGATATTTATCTGGAATTATTGAGAGAATGGAATACCTCAACAGGATGGCCGGTACAGGAATTAACGTTACTCGGCAAGATGCAGCAGAAAAAGTCCCAGCCTTTTTATTGTCAATTGCAAAGCAGGTTATGTTCTCATTTTTAGGGCTCCGCGTCTCAAAAGGAAAAAAAAGGAACCCTTATATAGGATCACTTTGTTGTCCTTCTGTCAAGATTCTTGGGAATCAAAACCTATAGAGTATATGGTACTTCCCGTTGACCTAGAATCATGAAATTTGGCTAGAAGAAATTTCTTATAGCACAATTAAAGGGAAAAATCCGAAAACCGTAAATTTGTTGTTGCATCACAAAAAAATGTTTTTAAACCGCAACAACACGCTACCCACGTACACAGTAACAGTTTTAATACAAAACTAGCGTCCGCTACCGGTGCGTTTTACAACTTTCGCATACAACACGGTACGACAACTAGGCTATCAGATATAGCCACGAGTTACAATACAGTTCATCTGAACTCATTGTAATTACATGTTTAGTTGATAAACTGACCGCGACGTTTGTCGATGCATGGGGACAACAGTTTTCCAACGGCTAAGCGGGAAAAATATTCCAGGCTCGATTCTTTCCGCGATGGACGAACTGTTCACATAATGCGATCCGATGAAATTCGTACTGTAGTTTTTGAAGTGAAAACTTCTTTAGCGGCGTTGTACACTTTTTTTGTAATGGGTAAAAAATGTTAAACTCGCGTCAGGTAAAGTAAGAACTGGGTGAGCGAGAAAACTCTCTAATTTATACAACGTTAGACATCTAGCGTTGAAATATCGTACATAAAAATGCAATCTATTATACAAACCATTTTGATCGAAAATTCGTAAGACGTTAATATTCAAGTTTTCACTTCTGACGGCACTCCCGAAGTGCAAAGGGTTTTTTTTAAATTTACCGCGTTCTGAATTTTTCCGAGTGTAATTTTGTAGACCCTTGATTTTAGCGTACTTTAATGTTGTTAGTACTTACACTCTTGTACACTGGTACCGATGTTGTTTATTCTAAATACGTCGTGGTCCCAGCGGGGCCGGCGTAAAATCTAGACTGCCTTGAATTCAAAAACATACCAACACATCGCCTTAGAGACAGGCAACAACATTCTATTGCAGTATTTCTGAATATTGTTCTCGTGGTGATCATAAATTGCTGTTTTCATGATCTTAATGGTGCGTGATTCAAGTGTACCAAACCTCTGTGTCTTCATCACTAGCCGATTTTCTCTTTTATTTAGATAAACAGAGCTCATCTTAAATTTTATACGGAACTTTGGAATCAAATAATTATATCAGCACTTCAGAATGAATAAGATTCAGGGCATCTTTATAGATAAAAACTGAACGTGGAAATATCACATTGAGCAGCTCTGTATAATACGCGCCACGAATCTAAAAGGCTCGGAAGTTAGATGCGAATGCGGGCTTGCGTTTGTACAAACTCGCAACTCAACAAATCTAAGATAATAATAACAACTTGACAATAGCGTACTCGACTGTACTTTAAAGCAGGAAAGCGACAAGTGACAAAGGCAACGAGCGATCACGGCCAATCACCAACGAGCGCACGTTCCGTGCAGGTAGCTGGGAGGTGGTGGGAGTCTTAACGGCTCTAAAATGTGCCTTTGCGACGCTGTTTGTGACTAACTAAAAAATATTAAAAAAATAATTAATATTTAGTTTCAAAAAAAACTAATTAGAAACTAAATATTAATTAGTTTTTATATTTTTTAGATCAGTTCTGAAGAAGGTCCAAATCCGGATCGAAACGTTAATGTATTAATTATATATATTTTTTTGTTAATATATTGTCTGAAAAATTGGTCGATAATTTTATTTATTAAAGCTTATTGTTAAAATCATGTATTAAATATGAAATAAAGATTGCGCAAACATATTTGTTTATGCAATTTCTACGTTTGTCAAGTATGCTTGACTGTCTACGGTCCGCTTAACTTAGGTGGCCGTGAATTATGTCATATTTTCATTTCTATAATATTTAAAAGAAATTATATAACTCGTCATCGATATCTTTATTTCTACAAAAATAAAACCAATAGTCAGTCCATTACAATAATTTCATTTGAAAGTTTCGATCTGCTTCTTGAATTTAAAATAATGATGAAATAATAACGTATTAATTCAATTGTGAACTAATAATTTTTGTGGTTCATTAAATAATAAAATAATAACAATATTATTAAAAACAGTATAACTGACTGTTTGAGTCTTTTTATTAACTATTCTAATTCTTATTTATTTATACTTAAAGTCCTGAAATTGTTTCAATGTAGGTATTGCGGGAAATCTACCTATTTCGAACCGCTGTATCTACATTTTGAAACTGACCTGTTGATGACATAAAATCTAATGAAGTACTATTACGCAATACAATATAAATTCGTGGCTATTTTTGTAAAAGGCTATCAGAACTTATTGAAATGTGAACGTGATCGGTTATTGTAATAAAAATTGTAATTGTTTGATTTATGAAATGTGTTAATCATTTTACATGAATTTGAAATTTCCTATAGTATACTAGTTGAGGTGCATATTATAAAAAAATTTTATTAAAAAAAAATATGGATCCAAATTTTTAAGTAATGTATTATTTTTGACTATGATGAAATATGGATAATTAATAAATTACCTACTTAAAAACTACTAAAATTTAATTGTACATGATGTAATCTTTTTTCGACTTAAATCATAGTTTTTTATTCAAACCGTTTTAAACTGACTCGGGTGTATAAAAAGAAGTATAATAAGAAAAATTCTAAAATACAAGTTACACAAAACATAAAATCATAAAATCAAACATATACGTTTCAACTTAATATGTGACATTGTTTTCAATTCAAAGTTGTGTAAAACTTTGATATTGTACACTTAGCTGCCGAGTGCAAAAACTAGACATGTGACTTTTTTTGTTTTAAAAACTTTCCGATGTAATACAAAAACATTTGTCTGGTTTCGAATACCTTAGGGAGTGAATAACACATTTTTTTAATCAAAATATAATGTTAGTGAAAATCATCTGAACATGAAAAGTGATTGAACAATTGGTGTGAAGGCACAAAATATTAAAAAATATTAAAAGTTACCACAAAATTGTTAGCGAATTGCTAAATGATTTGATATTTTGCGATCACTTTTTAATATATTATATAATATTTTTGTCATTGTCTGTGGTCAGGAAATGTGTCTACAATAACGGACCGTTTACTTATAAGAAATTGGTGAGTACAGAAAAAATATATATTATTGGTTGTAAAGTTATATAGCACTTAATTTTTATAATTGTGAAATGGCGCTGACAGGCAATTTTGGGTCTAGTTCGATAACTCGATGTGCCCAAATTTTGACTTTTTTATGTCATAGAAAACGCTAAATTTTAACGTTTAAAAAAAAACTGCGGATTATTTACAAATTTCCTCAAAAATACGTAAAAACTTTTCGTCTTTCACTGTTATTTTTTTAATCTAACCAATCAGAAATCAGATATACATGTCATAGCAACTGGTATAGAATTACTATATTACTATCTCCATTTATATACACGACCCCGTAATTGTTTTTTAAAACTTCCCCCAAAGCCCTCTTCTTTTCACTGTACAAAAAAACGCCATCTCATCGACACGATCCAGTAATTGTTTTTGACGTGATAACGTCTTATAAATTGATGAAACACCGGCTGCATGCACGAAATAATGTCACGTTCCGAAATGTGTCACGTTCCGCCTGGATATTCGAGCGGAATACGTTATCACGTAAAACTATCGTCCGTAAACCGACTTTACAGACAACCAGTTTTTTTTAGAAAACGTCTTCCCCTTTTCACTGCGATAAAAAAAAAAACTTTAATCAGTTGATTCATATAAATAGACCAGTCGATTTCAGGAAAATACTATTGAATAATTTATACGTTTTTAGCCGTTTATTTTAGATGTTTTAAAATTATTAATTTTAGTTTTGATCCAATTCAGTGGTAACATAGTTACAGAACAAATTGTAGGTATGTTGTCAAAATCATAACTGAGTTCAACAATACATTTTGCAGGTGAATATAAAAGAGAAACCTGATTTCCGTATTTTTCAAGGAGGATAGATTCTCTGGAGAAACATTATTCATGTTGGTGCGAGAAATTATGTTAAAAGCTTAACTCCACTACATTTTATCACATTTTCTTGTATATATTTTCAATATTTATTATTTAGAGTAAAATATAGACTCAACCGGGTTTAAAGCCGAGCGTGTAACGGTGTCGTTTCTATGGCTCTTCTAGAAGTTTTCAGTTTCAAGATTTTAGTTCGAGAACCGATAAAAAGGTTCAACTGGATTTTCGTTTAAATTAAAAATATGAATTTATGCCAAATAATTCTGATTGTTGTTGACCTTGAAAAAAGACACTATTGCTGGGTTGCGGAAAGGATTTAAAAAAAAAAATTTCTTTTTGTGGACCCCCTTTTTTTTGCTGACCCTTGGGGGGCGATATAGACTACACTGAACTTTAACTAAACTGTTAACTCACAACAAATCTAGGTGCTAAAAAACGTCTCCCGATTTTTTATGTTCCTATGTTTCGTCGCCTCTCTATGTAGCGCAGAATATCCATAATATCGACAGCTCATATCACTCTAATACCCTACTGTGTTACATTTGTCACAATTTACATATTTTTGTTGAGTTCTAGGAATTTATTATCTTGTTTGGTATTAGTTTGAAGCTTATTTCACGACAATTTTTGCTAGTTTTATGATTTTATCATCAACATATTCATATTGCGCTCATTGACAATATTCAAATTCAAATTGAGTATTTGTTATTCTTGAATTTGTTTTAAAAAATTTATTTGTTTACTCCTTAAGAAACGATTTTGAGTTATAAGGCCCGGTACGGAAATTTTATGAGTAGTAAAATCAAGTAGTGATGAGGCGTTACGCTCCACCGCTTCAAGTGAGGCGTTACGCTCCACCGCTTCAAGTGAGGCGTTACGCTCGTCCGCTTCAAAAGATATCTGCATAATTTAGCGTGCGAAAGAATGAGATGGAATACATTACACTTGTGCGATGCTAGACTAATCTTGTATATTATATGTATAGAGACAAACATATAATATATCTGTAGGGTGTAACGTGCGAAAGAATAAGATAGAGTACCTTACACAGCGTATCTAAGGAGTAAACTCCAGTAGGTGGTCGGAGCTGACACACACACACTACTTTTTTTAATATAAATCGCTACAAACTTTCCGCTAATCTATACCAATATTATGAAGAGATAAAGTTTGTAAATTTGGATGTAAAAACATTTCCCACCAATATTTAGTATGGATCTTCAGGATGGACATAGCCTATATATTATCGCATTTTAATAAAGACGTAAAGTTTGGATGTAGGAGATAATCTCCAAAACTACTCAACCGATTGCAAAAAATTTTGCACCAATATTTAGAATAGACCTTCAGGGTGGACAGGGGTTATATATTATCGCGTTAAAATAAAAGCGCTTTTCGTGGAAACCAATTTTGCAACGTAAGTTGACGAAGTGGGAATATACTAATTCGGGCGAATCCGGACCGGACCGATAATGTATCATATTTAGTAGTAAAAAAACTCGACATACAGTTCACTTGTAATGCTTATTAGTCGAAATTAGGGTCGTAGATAAAAGGGAGCACGTTAAATTTACGTAGCGATATCAAGCCCTTTGTAATTATAGACTGTATTACAAATTTCTAATGCCCTATCTAACTACAGCCTTGGTCTAAAAATGGATCTAAATCAACACCTGTTGATGATAAAGTTAGCTACAAACTTAGGTTGGCGTTTTACCAATAATTTATTTTGAGGAATTTTCCAAAATAATTTTATATTTAAGACATACACAAATATTTTTTAAGAATTTAGTATTTGTTTCAAAATAATTTAAGATACTTATATTTCGAGGTCATTTGGAAATGTGTTTAGAGTAAATTATATTATACAATTTTGGGGTGTTCTAACGCCAGACATTTGAGATATTTTGCAAGTTAATTTTTGGTATATATTTCATCATTGGCTGCAGAAAGAGACTAATAATATGAATATTGAATTATAAAAACGGACCGTTAAAATAGATGATTTTTATATATCCTTTCCAACCAGTGATTCCAGTACACGAGATAATTTTTTTGGCGTCAAGTAAAAAGTGCTTAAAAAAATAAAATGATCAACCAATTTTTTCAGACTGTATATTGACAAAAATTATAAAAATTCAATATCTCAATAAATGACGTTTTAATATACAGTCTGAAAAAATTGGTTGATCATTATAATTTTTCAAGATTTCTATTCAGACGTTAATCTAAGATTTGAAAAAGTGCTTAAGTTGAAAAACCTAGTTTTAAAGTCAATAGTATCAAAAGGAACAGAAATCAACTTAGACTTAAGTCCAGTAAAAAATGAAATTTTATCTATTTTTGATTTAAATTCTTTATACTTGACACCAAAGATTTTGCTATATATTTCGACGTAATTACACGATATGGCTCGAAAAAATTCTAAGAAATTTAAAATAACGACAAGTAAATATTACAATATGTAACACCACGTCTTAAAAAGTCACGCCGCCACTGGTGTACCCTGGTGGTCACGTGGAAAAACAGAGGCAAGATGGCAGCGGATCGTATGAAATAGGAAGTAGTGTTGATGTTAAAAAACTTAAATTAATAAATGTGTTGAATTAAATAATATTCATGTCCTAAACTTACGTTAATAAATATGTTGAATTAAATAATTATTCATGCTACAAACTTACGTTAACAAATATATTGAAAAATATAATAATAATTGCTACAAATAGTCATTGTTTATAGATAATATTGACTTGGCTTGGAGTTAAATCTTGAACGGATCAGGTGCGAGTCGTATACGAAAACTTTGTTGTTGCTAAACCTGTGTTTTAGGATCGTTGCTTCTGTAACAGGTAATCGATAGTCTACTGTATATATGTGTGGTATGATTTATAAATGAACGTTAACAGTGGCACTTCTTTCCCTTTTCACTTCCTGGTCGACTTACAACCTCTTTCCGTTGAAACAGAACAAGGTGACTTGCGTGGGGCTTAGTATATCACAGCCTTTCATTCTTTTACAACTTCCACTCACCGGAGCTACCCACACACACACTAGATATTCTCTCAAGCTCACTTCTTACTCTCACCGATTTATGTTTCTTTCTACCGTCGCGGCGTACTTTTTTTAGTCGAACACTGGTGATAGATATTTACGTGTATTTTTCTATTTTCAAACGAGTTAGCGTAGCTCAAATCATTGGCGTCAGTAAGATATCAATTTATTGTTGAGAATACATTGGAAATCTTAATAAATAAAGCTGAAGAGTTTGTTTGTTTGGTTGAACGTTCTAATCTCAGGAATTACTGGTTCGAATTGAATTTTTTTTTTGTTGGATAGTCCATTTATCGAGGAAGACTATAGGCTATATAATATCACGCTAAGACCATTAGGAGCGGAGAATCAATGAAAAATGTTGCAAAATATAACTCAAAATTTGTCCGTCCGACAAAAACTTTTGAACGGTAACTCCGATCATCATGAATTTTGGACACAACAGTCATCTCGATAAACCATTTCTTTTGCACCCGGGTGCAGTTTACTTCTGTTACTATCGTAGTTCATTTTTTATTATCCATTAACTCCTTCGAAAGTTATTGCCCAAAATTTTTAAGTTTGGCCCTGTCGGGCTAATTTTTATAACATTTTGGCAGCACATTTCTATCTTTACTAATTAATTAAGTTTAAATTTTGAAACGATTCTGAGCATTTTTTTCGGTATTTTCGGGTCCAAAAACTGTTTTCAACCCCTAAATACCGCCTTTTAAATATCCCGATTGGGCCCATTTTAAATAGGTTTCGTGCGGTGATGTATTTCAATATGTGAACCAAATTTCATTACAATCAATTAACTCCATTGAAAGTTATTGCCCGTACACTTATATACAGATTGTATCAAATCAAAACGGTCCATAGAACATTCTGTGTGTAAGACAGAGACGATATTATATAAAGCACTAAAGCAGTAAGTAAGAATGAGATAAATGATCGCTAATAGTTACTGTGGTTATACAATCTGATAGTATCGTCTTTGCTTTCTACAGTAAAAATAACAATTTTATCAAATGTCAGTATTCACTAGTTAAATTATTTCTTTTTTTGAACATTTAATAAATTAATTATTAAAAGTATTGTTAAAACTTTTGTACCAGATATAAATAATAATACGAATTAATATTACAGTTTAGTTGTTTTAATTGATAAATTGGTAGAAAGATTTACAGTGTACGTACTTATTTATTTACGTAACCACAGTAACTATTAGCGATCATTTATCTCATTCTTACTTACTGCTTTAGTGCTTTATATATTATCGTCTCTGTCTTACACACAGAATGTTCTATGTACCGTTTTGATTTGATACAATCTGTATATAAAACATGCTTTTTCAAAAATGGTGCCAAAGTGTTCAGGAGGCTATGAAATTTTAGTCTGACCCCTAGGTCCCGCGATCCAATAGTGTAAGTGATATATGGCAAATACACTAAAAAAGTAACAATAAACACTATAATGGTTGTAACTCTGTAAATATTACTCGGGTACTCATTCTATTTTTGTCTTGAGTAGCAAAATTTAACAGTAAAATATTTATTTTAATCGGGTCTCGAGTTTTGAGGTAACATATAATATTGAAACTAATTTTTTTATATCGACTATAAAATTGCAGTTACAATTCCCTATAGCCAGTGTCCGTCGACAAAAATGTTATTGATACATACTCTCCCCAAACTTTGTATATGGCTTCATTAGGCCTAGTCTGACACCTATTTCCTCTATGACTTTTCTTGATTTTGGGGCGTTTTCCCTCTAAACTTTCCGAAAGATGTCGTTTTGACGACATGTAAAAATTTATAGATATTGTTTGTTTTTTTAATTGAATAGCTTAAAAACTTCAACCAAAACGCTAAAATAATGTTCTCTGACAATTAACATGAACCATTTAAAATGTCTGACACCTCGAATATGGTCGACATATTCCAGGTGTCAGACATTTTAAATGGTTCATGTTCTACACGTTGAAAACAGTTGAAGAGCAGTTTTTCGTTCAGTTTATGTTCTCCTGTATTATTCTACGTGCTATATAGCAAGCGTGTGATAGACGAGATGCCAATATTGGCAACAGTATGGCGGTACATATTGCTGGTTGGGCTGACACCTGACACGAGCGGAGAAGCTGTCAAGTATGATGTCAATTCAATTCTACAGGATACGAAGTCGATCCATATATATACATATATGATCACGTCGTAATAATATAGGTATAATATAGTTACAAAGAACATGTGATACTGTACCGCTGTAGTTTATATTGTCATATTGTTTGAAAGAGCTGAGAAATAACAATGATAAATACAGAAATCCCCCGCTTAACGCTTGTTCCAAAAGGTCGTGGTCACAAATTGTTACAATTCTGTAAAGAGTATAGTATTTTGGGATTAGCTTTAGTGTTGGAGAAAGTTATGGATAAGAATTCGTGGCAAAGGATCAATTAAAAAGTAATAAGTACTGAAGTAAAGTTTTTAATAAAATTTTTGACGTGATAACGTCTTATAAATTGATGAAACACCGGCTGCATGCACGAAAAAGTGTAACGTTCCGAAAAGTGTAACGTTCCGCCTGAGTAAAAATATGCAATTTTTCATCAATGTTTCTTTATGACGTTATCACGTAAACCTATCGTCCGTAAACCGACTTTACAGACAACCAATTTTTTTTGAAAGGATTTCTTCTCATTTTATATAAATTTCTAAATTGACGGCGTATTTAAATAATTCAATAATACTGAAGTATAGATAAATACGACAATACCAGAAAAAACAGCTATACCATACCACATAGAACAACGTTCTTCGATAAAGGGTCGATTTATATACCGGCTTAAAAATATTTGAGAAATTACCAAACAACTTAAAACTTGATGGGAATCTTATAAAGTTTAATAATAATAGATTTAATTTGTGTTTAATAAAGGCATATCATTAATATATATAAAAAAAGTAATGGTCCTAAAACAGATCCCTGCGGTACACCCTTATTTAAAGACAGTTCATTCGATCTCATACTATTCAATTCAACAAACTGTGTTCTATTAGTAAGATAGCTTTTAAACCAAGCTAGAGCCAGATCTCGAATACCGTATTTATCAAGTTTATCAAATAAAATATTATGGTTAACAAGGTCAAAAGCCTTGCTTAAGTCAAGAAATATACCCAGACATAGTTTGTTTTTGTAATAAAGAGCTAAAAGAATATTTAATATATAAGGAACCTTACTCCTTACATGAATTTCGTAACTAAGTGTTTTTTTTTCTTCCCTTGACGTATTGTATCCCAAAATGGGCTCAACAATAAACGTTTATTCTATTCCTTTTTATTAAAATTGCATCTATTCACTGACGTTTCGTACCATCTCATTCATCTTACAGAGCCATCCGCAGGGTGGCATGTTTCTGATTTTAAATAATGTTTTACAATAAACCTTAAAAAAAATTATCAAAATGAGAATTGAGAATTATGAAGCAAAAACGTACATAATCGAGTATTAATAATATCCTAACATCCTTTAACAAAAGCAGACAGGTACTGAAAAGTCGCATATCTGACTGTTTATCAATTATCTCGCATTTAAATAATGATTGAAAAACATTTTTTTTTTCTGTTTTGTATCAGCCGTCGGATGTTATGTTTAAAATTTTGTTTTATTTTCTTTAACGTCACACGTTACAGATGTTTGTTTTCAATTTCCGTGCAGCATTATGTACTTATGTACACCACTGTATAGAACCGTGAACATGGTATATGGCCACAAAGTAAACTGAGTCACGTGATCGTTTTTTTATACAGAAATAACTTGATCTTCGAAACTTGCTCACTGAACTCGTATGAAATAGTGGGGAGAAACACAGAAACGCTAGCTTTCATATTGTGATGCCCCACTTGACCCGGTGAAAAGAAAAGTTTTCCCTCAATTTTAAATCCCCCAAAATTAGACATTATCCCGACTGCTCCCCACTAACAGCCCATATCCTTTTATCTACACTTCTGTGGTTGTTGTTTACATATAATTTTTTGTTATACTGTTAAACGAAATAACTCTTTGCGACTAAAAAAATTCCAGCCAATTTGGCGACGGGACCATTCCAACTTCAAAATGTCTAAATTTGATATAGTATAATTAAGAAAATAAAATTATTGATATCGCGTGAGGTGACGCGTGTAATGGCTAGTATTCAAAATGATATTTGCTATTCGTTGCCATGGTTACCTACATAATATGTTTCACGTCATGTAAAAATTTTAACTAGTTTATTTCTGACAAATCTACACAACAAAATAATAGCAGATTTTTTTTTATTTTTCATATAATATATTCGAAACTATAAAGCTTAGAAATAAAATTTTTTCACGAAACTTTTTTGAAAATATAAATAGATTAATATGCCGCTATAAAAAGTATACCATTATTATATAAAAAACACCGTTATAGCATATATCACTTCTGTGCATGCGCTGATTTTCTCCAAAAACAATAGGGCTCTTCATATTTGTATACCAAACATGCTCCGAAAATTTGTTTTCAATCCGCTCATCTCTTTGACCTGTATCGTGCACACAGACAAACAAATTTTTTCCAAAAATACATTTTTTGGATTCGGGGAAGGATATTGTAAAATTTTGAAAAGTGATTTTTGACCTAAACTAGTATCATTCCCCACTTGTGGGCTGGAATGGTAAAATTCAGATCGAAAAGTTACAATTTTACGCACCCATGTTAAACCGTCATTACGGTCTTATTTCACCAGAATTCGAACATAACCTGCTTTGTTTGGAGACTACAGATAATATTTCAGATGCCTCGAGCCTCTCAACCTGTATGTACAAAGCTATATTGACTTTGTTTTACAGTGTGACGATACACAGGGGGTATAATTATTATTAGTTACCGACACTGATATTACTTTATGATATCAATCCGGTCATAGAGTCTTTATATCAAGTAAAAGTCGAATAATAGTTTAAAATATCAATTATTTATACCTCAATTACAAGTTTAAATCGGTTTTTTTTTCAACTCGGAGACTTACTAACTGAAACAGCTGAGGTATGTTTTTTTGTACTTCAAACTCAACCTAAAGTTTTTTTTTTTTTTTTTTTGAAACGGTGTATTTAATTTGATGCATATGTTAAATTACGGGTAGGGTGTAAACGGGTCCAATTAGACACGTCACATTTTTAAAATTATAATACCATAAATCATAATTTTATTAGCCTCAGTACACCCCTGTTTTAATATCAATTGAATAACATTTTATCTTTAATTGCACACTTACCTGCAACGATATTTTTAAGATATTTAAAAATTCTAAATTCAAAAAGAGCATTCTAATTTTAACATTAAAAGGTAAAGCATTTTGGTTTTAGCATTTAAAGAGTAAAGTTGACTCGGAGTTTAAATCTACTCTTTCTGTTAAAAATTAGATAAACATATCCGTCGCCGACACGCGCTCTCAAATCAGTTTTTAAAATAAGTCAGTATCAACCTGGTGGAATGAGGCTAACTAATCAATTAATTAGAAAGATTAAATATATAGACATAGTTTCAATCAATTGTAAAATAAAGAAATGATAATTACTGCTAGAATATATTTTAATATAATATGTGAATACATGAGTTCAATTTAAAGTAACTTCTATACAATAATTTAACCTGCACCTTCCTTTCACTGCAAAAGGGTCAGGTTAATCCCTGATCTAGAGTCTATACGCTAACAATAATTTACAAAATCAATAAGATACTATTAATTGAACCATAACAATAATAATAAGAGGGTCCAGTTCGATAACACTATGCACCCAAATTTTGAATTTTTTTTTTTAAGTCATAGAAAACGCTAAAATTTGACGTTCAAAAAAAAAAACTTTGCGGATTATTCACAAATTTCCTCAAAAATACGTGAAAAAAATGGAACTACTTTTCGTCTTTCACTGTCATTTTTTTAATCTAACCAATCAAAAATCACAAATACACGTCATAGCAGCTGGTGTAGAATTATTATATAACTATCTCACTTTGTATGCAGCTTTCGATTGTGTTATGGATGCAGGGTCGTATTTAGATTCGCATACCCGTTTATCGTTCACCCCGGAATTGTTTTTTTAAAAACTCAACATTTGCCCCTTCCCGTTTCACTGCGAGACAATTCGCATACCCCTTTATCGTTCACCTCAGAATTACAATTCGCATACCCGTTTATCGTTCACCCCGGAATTGTTTTTTTAAAAATTCCACATTTGCCCCTTCCCGTTTCACTGCGAGACAATTCGCATACCCCTTTATCAAAAAAAGCGATAGTTTTCAATCTTCATGAAAATGTGAGTTTTAAATTTAAAATTCGTTTTATAAATTAAAATTTCCAAATACGACTCTGCCCTGAACGTTCAATTGAATTTCATTCCAACCAATTGATATTTCTATCTTTGTTTATCATAGATACAGGTATATATAACTTTCTCTTTTCTTATCACTATATGAGACAAGATAGCGATCGCTATAGTAAATAATATACTCCAAATCAATTTACTATACCATATTTAATTTTTTTAAATTAATTTATAAAAATTAATTTTCCGCACTTAAAACGACCAATAACGCTGTTATATGTTATATAAAACAATAATTGTGAATTTCCAGTGGATATTTTGCATAGCAAGTTATCGTACTCTTACCATAATAAGACAGTAATACAACATTCCACGCAATATAGCCATAGAAGCTGAGCGTGTTATAATAATAAAAAAAAAAAAGATACTGGTGCCTACGCACCACCGGTTAATAACTGTTGCTTCAATATATGAAAGGACTCTAACAAAATACGATCGTTGATAACTATAGGCCAGAACAACGATATCGATACTATGTTTGATCCTTAATTATTTTAGCAATGAAGTTTTCTATTATAATATTATGATGTGTAGCTACTTACTGGTAACATAACATGTAACTTAATATACGCCATTCAATATCGTGCAGACGTTAAAATATTCTAACACTGTTATCGTTGGCATCATCTTACTTTGCAGTATTGATATAATTTCATTAAATATGAAGACGAGAATTGCATCCTACTCCTCTTTTATACTTGAAAAAGTCTTCTAAGTTTTTTTGTTAAATGAAACGCGCATTGCATTGATTTATCTCTAACAGTTTAAGCAACGTACGCTAAGGCACACTTTCCTGGAAATATTTTTGTCTGTTTGATTCAGTAAAATATTGTCACTACTAATTCTTTGGCTGAACAAAGTATAGACTGACGTGGCCAGACTAGAGGTGTTACAATTGGTGCATTGCATTGGTACGATATTTGGAAAAATATATATTTATCCCCGATATGCTTAATATTGACGTATCTTATAGAACAAAGTACGCAGAATCGATTAGGCCTAAGCGCAAATACGTATTTCGATTAGTTTAGGCGCTATGATGTTTAAAAATTTAAACAATTTAAATTGGCTATATCTCCGAAACCAAAATAGATACAAGGTTGATGGTTGGAATCGATTCAAAATGACTATTTCTATAAGTATGCATAATATCAAACCAAACAGAGCTAACTTTCTTTCTAAATTTTTTCAATTTTGAAAATTTCTAGTCGACCTGTTTTTCTCAACTTGCTTTAGGAAAGTTACAACTGCTAATTCTCTGATGCAACAAAGTTAGAGCCTTAAATCTGGCACGACTACAGGAGTTACAATTGGCGCCCAACGTGGGGCCTGTTGTTACTACGATAAATCTGCCATGTAATGCATTGCTACATTTCTAATGGTTTAAAGGCAGCGTATGTCAAGACATTTTCTAGTCGACCTGTTTTTTTTCAACTTGTTTCAGTAAAGTTGCCACTGCTAATTTCCTATCGTAACAAAAAACTTGGTCAGACAATGTGTGTTACAATTGGCGCCCAACGCGGGGCCAATTATTACACCAACAAATCTTCCATACTCGGCGTTGTTTTTGTCAACTTTATTCAAGTAAAAAGTCACTGCTAGTTTCCGATGTCGTCTATTGTAACAAAATCTGGCCAAACAGTAGCTATAAATAAAAAACGACATGCAAATTTGATCAGTGTTTCTTGAGGACAAAAATAACATTTGCACTAATTTATTAGGATACTTGATAACCTGTGATCATTTTCAAGGACAGGGTAACTGCCGTATTCAGCTGCCCGGCAGCACCTAAGAGAATAGGACCTTAATGAGAACGAATGAAAGCACACAGACAACAGTGTTTAGTACTAGAATATTACGTAGTCTTTTTAAGCGACAATGTATACAAAAAACAAACATGTCTGGCTGGTAATCATACGGGCATCGGGGTGATATAATGCTGATGATCTAACCAGTAAACCAGTAAACATATGCTGGATACCACAGAACGTATTTCTTACGTAAAACACGAAAGGCCAATTCCATGTAACTATATAGTTTGGAAATGTTTTTACGTTTCTTTCTAGATCTAAATTGTTATCTATCTATACTAATATATAAAGCTGAAGAGTTTGTTTGTTTGGTTGAACGCGCTAATCTCAGGAACTACTGGTTCAAATTGAAAAAAAAATTTTTGTTGGATAGCCCATTTATCGAGGAAGGCTATAGGCTATACAATATCACGCTACGACCAATAAGAGCGGAGCATCAATGCTAAATGTAGCAAAATGCATATCAAAAATAAGCTTCTATTTAGGTGAAATGCCGTAACTAAATATACTATCAATGTTAGCGTTGCACATTAGAAGCCCGGCTGGCTCAGTCGGTAGAGTACGTGACTCTTAATATAAGGGTCGTGGGTTCGAGCCCCACGTTGGGCGAATATATTTTTATTTTTTTTTTATTTTCCACATTACCTTCTTACATTTAAATTTAATTTGATTTTATTTACGACTAATTAAAATTAAATAAAACTAATTAATAGCTCATTTGAAAACTGTTATAACTATGGGGACCTATTTACAAATAATTTTCCTTCAAAGTTTTCAATTAAATATTTATTATATTTTATTATTTTCAGTAATTATTGATTTAAAAGTTTATTATCTATACTTATAAAAAGTATAATTACTGCTTTTTATCGACAAAAACGTTTGAACGGTAACTCCGATCATCCCCATTCGTTCTTTTGCACCCGGGTGAAACCGGGCGGGACCGCTAGTATATATATAAACGAGTTTGTCCTCAACGCCCAGGTCAAACCGCTTGAGCTATAAACTTGAAATTTGGACAGTAGGTTCCCTTTATGACGTAAGCACTCGCTATGAAGGGATTTTTTGAAATTCGTATCTTAAGGGGGTGTAAAGGTCTCCACAGTCGCACATAACGAATCGAGTTTAAATACTTAAATGAGATAGAGAAGTACGCAGTTGCTACCTCTCTTGGTGGGCAACGCTTACGGAAACTAGCAATATAGGTGTATATTATGTACGGATTCAATGTAGGTTGCAGCTCAGTTGTGCAGTTAACGTGTTTCTACGCGTCTGTATTATTGTATGCATATAATATTATTATGTAAAAGCAGGTACACGCTGTGTAGTAGGCAGGTACACCTCTACCTATGGAGCTGTGGGATTGTATACGCGTTAACCCATTAACGTGTAACTAATGGAATGAATTGAGGATTACGAAGGGGTTTTCATCATCATACTACATTGTTACATGACTAACAGTCATTGTTGAAATTAATATTATTGTGCCTGTGGTCCACTGTTACAGCAATTACACGAAATTCAGAGAGGCTGGTGTGTAAAATAATTATGCCGGTATATTATGAAAATGATTAATTACTTACTAATTGACTCTTAAGCTTGTATAACAAGATCTCGATTACGTTTTCGAGAACAGGGCTATTCCAAGATACCACAATTTGAAACGGACAAAGATAACAAGAAGCAATTTTTTTAGTTTTGATTTATATTTGTTTATTTCTATAAGTATTCAGCGAACATTATTAAAGACAGAAGTTACTAATCTTGGAACAAATTTATTCATTAGAATAAAATTTACTTTGAATTCACCAAGCAAAATATGAGATAGAAAAGTTTTTTATAGAATAAAATATACACTGCGCTATACTTCTTGCTCTTTTTGTTGAATATTTTGACGTTCACTCAAAAATCCGACCGATGGCATTAGTGCAAACGTCAAAAAAAAAGTTTCACAAAATAATAATGTTTTATCCTAACCCAATTGCACACAAAACTTCTACTAACTTTAATGTTTTACAACTATCTACTCCACAAAAGGTTAATAAACAACAGATAAATGAATTCACAAGCGCAAACTGTAGATATAGGTTAGGTATTATGATCTTTGTGGCGGCCATTATTATTTTATCAGGCGAATAAATATTTATACCTTGGAAGTAAAACAGAATTGATTTATACCTGCAGTAAAAATAATGATGGTTGGTGAACTTACCGCTATTTATTCGGAGGAATAGTTACCTGAAGAGCAAATGAGCCGAATAAATGACAACTTACGTTCGGTGAATAAGGCCATTGGTAACTTAGAAAAACAGGTTTTTTGTTTTAAGATTTTCACATCACTATTAAGGGATAAGACGCAAATTGAAAACATTATAATCACCTTCCAGATCGTGTAAAGGCGTTACCACTGAACATTTTCAGAAACAAAATCAAAATATGCTGCAGAATATGTGCTTATACAAATTTACTGATTTCTTATGTACTTAGTAACTTGTAAAAAAATTTACGTAATTACTTTTTAAGATGTATTTTTGTATTCTTTTTGACGCTTATGGTCACTAAAATATATATCTATCAAATCAAATCAAATTAACCTTGTCTTATTAAAATCTTTGATTAACGTCTGAAAAGAACTCTTCAAATAAATAATTTTTTTTTCAGACCATATATGGTCTGAAAAAAATTGGTTGACAATTTTATTTACTTGTCTTATTAAGGAGGTTGAGCCGTTTTACGAAGATAATGAAAAAAATCTGAAATAAAGATTTTTAATAGATTTTTTTATGACAAAATTTTCTGTAAAAAATCCAAAATCATTAGGAAATTTTTAAAGTTAAAAATTATAAAAAACTTTTACATGTAGTCTTATGGAAAATATGCCAACCTCATGCAAACGGTACATTTTAATTTTTTGCAAATAACCAAATAATGTCAGCAGTTCCAAAAACTAGCATCGATGTCTTACGCATATTTTAATATTTTTTCCAATTTAATTAGGAGACTTTTAATCAATAAAAAAAATTATTTAACCTTAGCACTTTTCAATTATGGACTTTTATTCTTGATAATTTTAACAATTATAACTGAATTTTCAACTTTTTAATGATTTAATTTTTATTTATATTAATTCTAATTTCTTTTTTTGATTATTTACTGCAAAAAATATGTAAAATACAGATATTTATTTTTTCCAACCTAACTTTGTACAAAAAATTCAAAAGTTAGGTAGTTCATTAAGTAAACTACTGAAATAATTAATATTAAAAAAAAAATTATTAATACTTTTATGACAATAAATTATTGGTATCATCGACTTATAACCTGTTGTAAAAATTTATTATGGAAAAGTTCCCATTTAGAATTCGACTTACTTTTGATTGGGACTCTAACGCATCAACCTCCTTAATTTGACAACTTTACAATTTACGTCTGTTTATCTGTGTACCTATCCAATGCCAACATTCAATACAGAAAAGTAAATAATCTATAAAATAAGAAGCAACGTTTACGCAATCAAATAAAGAAATCGACGAAATAAACAGTAACGTCATTTTTATGGTTAATACTTTTGCAATGAAATATTTATTTGCTTTGTTGACATATTATGTAGGTACATACGTATAAATATATGCTTTTATTTTGCTGTTTATCTTTTAAAAAAGTCTTCAAACAACTAAAGGAAAAGCTTACGATATGTTTCTGAAAGTAAAGATGGCAATCAATGTATTATGTATTTTGTCGGTATACTTGTCTCCTATACAGTATACCTGAAGATGAATAAACAACTTGGTTTTATTCGACTCTACACTGCACAATGTGATACAAAATGAATAGAATAAAATAAAGTTCAAGCTTTGATTGCACAAAAGTTTCCTGGACTTCACTACTAACATTTTATTATTTAATTTAACCATATTATATTTAATACCCTCTATATTGCTAGCAAAGATCGGGAGAAAAACTTAAACACTACGGTGCAGACATATATACGCCTGTCTCACTTATTATACTCTGAGTCTCATGCGCATGTCCGTGAATGGATGCGCGACAGTTTGCACATGAAACTAAGCTGTGAAAAGGAGGTGGCTTGCTCTATTCCACTCACTAATTGCCCCACTACAGACGCGACACTTGCGCACAACGGGTCAAGTAAAAAGAAAGAGATAGAAAAACAGTCATTTGCTGTCTCACTTCATGGGCCACGCTTCCACTTACGGCCACTAGCAATATAGAGGTTATTAAATATTTGAATTTAACCAACAAAGTAAAAACGTAAAATCGGTGACAATTTTTTATCATTTTTTGTCGAATTAAATCTATATACTAATATTATAAAGAGAGCGAATTTTGAGAGTTTGTGTGTATGTAGAGGGTTATCACCGGAATCACTGCACCTATTTGAATAATGATTTCACTAATATTTAGAATGAGCCATCAGGATGGACATAGGCTATAATTATCGCGTTAAAGAAATCGCTTTTCGTGGAGACAAATTGCGACGTAAGTCGACGAAAAAATGGTGGAAAACTACAAATCTGAGCGAAGCCGGACCGGGCTGCTAGTTATAATATAATATAATTAATTAATACGTAAGCCTTGAGAATAGCTAAGCGTTTAGCAATTCTGTGTCGCATATTTGGAACGCGGGAGTAGTATGTTTCTTTATGTCGATTTTTAGTTATTTTTGTTATATTCTGTATAAATATGTACATAAACATACAGTACATAAAAGTCGCTTTAAAACATAATATCTCTTATATTATGTATTATTTTCTATGTCACTATTTTTATTTTCAGTTTTTAAGTCGCGTGCTTTATGCTTTAAACAATAAAAAGGTACGTTTTTATGTTTTTGGTAATATTTTGCAATAAATAATTTTTTTATATATTTTTCAGACTATTTTGAATCGAAAAAGTCCTTACACTCATTATCGTATCTTCAACCGGTGAATTTTTATGAATTTTTAAAAATTAAAAATCGTTGTAAATCGTGATTTTCTTGAATTAAATAGTACACCTGAAAAAAAAATACCGTGATTTCTATTTTTTTATTAAATATTTATACTTACTATCAGATTTCAAATATTTTATTAATTATTATGTTTATTATTCATAATAACAATATGCAATAATTTGCCGAAGCGTACCATCTGCCTCTCTCTTACTGTCATACATAGGACTGGGAGTGAGATGACAATACTACTATCCTTAAAGTGCATGCGCGTAAAGAGCATATTGTTATTATGAATAATAAACATAATAATTAATAAAATATTTGAAATCTGATTACGCCATTTTTTTTATTAAAGTTTAAATATTTAATAAAAAAATAGAAATCACGGTATTTTTTTTTTCAGATGTACTATTTAATTCAAGAAAATCACGATTTACAACGATTTTTAATTTTTAAAAATTCATAAAAATTCACCGGTTGAAGATACGATAATGAGTGTAAGGACTTTTTCGATTCAAAATAGTCTGAAAAATATATATAAAAATTATTTATTGCAAAAAAACTTATTTTGCAATATTTTCAATTTTTCGTTGTTTAAACAATAACGGCAACAGATATTGAGTGTCATGTTACACTGTTATAATCAGGAGAGCCTCCTGGACATTTAAAAAAAAAATTACGAACCAAACGAATTTTGCAAACGAATGCGCCACTATGCTCTGCTCTATTTGTTTAAATGTCTTGAAATTATTTAAACGATGAACCAAAGAAGTTTTGAGTAAAGAATTTGTCAGTATGAAATACTATCAAATCTAGTTTTGTGTTGTTTGTAATTTAGATTTTATAATAAGATTGCAATTTTTGATTGATTGTTTAGGATGCTACATTACGATAAAAAGCCAAATTACAGACTGTTAAAAATTGAACGCGCAACTGTATCCAACTACTTTTGACATGAAACTTTTATATCGCGATAAGAATAATACCAACGATCTAAGTTATGTGAAGCTTTCTGTCAAATAAAATTATCGAAAGTAAATATTTAATTAAGAAATTTTCAATGATTCTCTACGCAAGAGGGAACCGTTTGCGGAATTGTTGAATCATTAAATGGATTCTTTAAAGTATTACCAGCAGCTGTGTGGCTATTTGATCCTCGGGATTAATACACCAACGGCCCTCTGTATAGTGTTTCCAGTATCCTGCAAATACATGCCTCTATAACGTCGACTACCACAGAAAACTGCTACCATAGAGAATCGAATGATACTGTAGCAAGTTTTGTTACATTAAGTCTGTCTCTCTTTTTTGTAATATTGTCAAAATTAGTTTTCCTTAGCTATGCTGGAAAAATGACTGTTAGTATTTTGGAAAAATTTATTTGATTAATTTCTTTTGTAGAGAAAACATTATATTACGAATCATATATATTAATATGCTAAGGTTAAAGATGTTTGCCTCCCTTTTTAGAAAAGACCTCACAATTTCTCCACATAAATTATATGTCATTTTACAGATAATTGCTTGCTCTACTGACATCGACAACTATAAAATTTATTATTGCTTTTGTTTTTGTAAATTAATTAAAATACAGCAACGCTAAACAACGTCTGCCATCTGACGGCTTTAATTTTGAAACAACGTCAAAACTTCGAGCTGTCATCTAACCTTCATATTGTAATACAACAGACACATTACTGCATACTGCCATCTAACGGCTTTAATTTTAAAACAGCGCGCAACGCTGAACAACGTTAGAACAATGCTGCATGATACCATCTGACGGCTTACCTCAACGCTTTTGCTACTTGCGCCTCTATATGACAATATTAGTAAAATATTTCTTCGATCTGATTTATTTGTGTTTTTATAATAATAATAATTCGTTTAAAGTCCGTTTCTCGACTTTATGTCTTAACAGACGCCATTCGCATCATTACTATTTTTTTTCTACCACACTTCCCGTTATTTTCTACAATTTTTAAACTTCAACTTAATAATTAGCAAATGAAGGTATTTTTTTGGAAATTAGGATAAGGCAGGCAAATATTGAGCATATGTGTAATATACTATTATCTGTATAGATTAGACAAGTTTCAGCTTTTTTTTAAGTAGAATCGTTTCAAAAATCGTATGTTACTTAGATAATGTTTAAAAATGTCCATTTTTAGGATCAGTTTAAAAACCCTGTACCTACATGAAAAGTGAAAATCGCCTGAAATATAAATCACACCTTATACGTCCAACAAAAAGTGAACACAATCACGTTCAGATATCTCGAAAGTCAACTTCCTCTCTCGCTTTTGGATCATCCTGCTTCTGACATCACATCAACTTTTCTATGGGCACGTCTAAACTGGGGTTAAAGCGTCCTTTCTCTAGCAGCTTTTGTCGCGCTGCCTCACACAACATGGAAGGCCGAATGACATAATATACAACACATGAACACGTGTATATGTTTGTTAGAGATGCGCTATTTACTCGAAAATAGGTCATGTTCCGTCCAGTCGTGATCTTGCTGTATTGCAACAATTGCATTGCGACCGCCAGAGTGAAGAAAGACTCGTAATGTCTAATAACGTTAATGCGACATTTTTACCCGACTGCGGCAAAGCCAAAAGGAAGGGTTATGAGTTTAGCATCTACGTTAAAAAAAAAAACAACTATTACTTCAGTAAAAGAAATCTAGTACATGGGCACAATACTAGAGGTAGGGAAATGCTAGATCTCAGAAAGAGTAATCTTTCAGTAATAAAAGAGTGTCCATATAACAATATTGTAAAAATATGTAATGTAATTCCCTCAGAAATAATAAAACTAGACATATTGAAAATAAAACAAAAAATGAAAAAGATTTTAATGAGTTATGCAATCTATAACTTTTGAATTTTATAATATAGATTTTAAGAATTTTAGTATATAGATTTTATTTATTTAATATTTTAATATGTAATGTTTTATAATTGATATTTAAAATCCTATTGACGCTATCTACGCTGTAACTAGCAATATGTAATAAAGGAAATTATTATTATTATGTATGTTTGTATTTACGAATGTTCCACCGTAGCGCCTAAACTATACCTCCGATTATGATAAATAAGGTGTCAATCGATTCGTTATTGAGGCCCTAGTAACATAGGCTAAATTGATTTTTGCATTTTGGTCCCAGAGGGGAGTAAATTGAAAACAAAAAGAAATAATTTAAATAATAAAACCCGATTACTGAAAGGTATGAAACACGAAAATATTTTCATTGAGGATAGCCGTGGTCGCATGCCATCTCCTATATATGAGACCCTTCTAGATGTATAGCGTGATGCACTTTGCCCTATTAAGGAGTCAAAAGTGGCTCCAAATGGTTCGTGTAATATAACACACGGCTGCTGCTTCCTTTTTACACGCTTTATATTAATTTCACTTGTAAGTTTGTATGTATGTATGTATGTATGTTTGTTTGTAACCTTCGTTTGGACTACAGCAACTGGTTTATTACTATAGTATAATATGCCAGCACTGTAACTACAGTGGTTAGCCGTGCGGTCTAAGGCACGGGTCTTCGCTGACGTCAACTCTCGGAATCACGGGTCGTGGGTTCTAATCCCGGACACGCCGAAAAAAAAATTGTTTTTTTTTCGGCAAATTTAAAAAAAATACAAGTATTACTGTGAAAAAAGCGTGGGGCGCTCGATGTACGAAAATGTGGAACAAAGCGCCCCACGCTTTTTTCACAATAATACTTGTATTTTTTATTCATTATTGTTTTAAGCTTATTTTAAAAAAAATATTTTTTACTTTTTAGTTCGATATAATGCGTGTTTTTTAGTTTTTTTTAAACACTATTTTATTGGTTGAACTTGGCTTGACACGCTGCCGCCTGTCTAGATATCGAGTGTTCGCGAGAACACCCGATCATAAACGATTAGTTAAGAGCAAATTGTATTCGTGAATGATACTCGCGCTTGCATCTCCACTGTGTATGAAGAAATAGCAGAGGGCTCATGGCTGAGCCTTGTGGCATTCTCGCTGTGTGTGTGTGTGTCGGTGTTTGTGTGTGTATGTAGAGGATTGCGAGAGAGCGTGTAGCCCTGTAATTTGTTCAGGTTAGTTTGAACCTTGATCCTAGCAATCCTGACTAATGAACTTCAAACAATTGTCGTTGTTCCAACACGACGCCTCTCTTTTGTTGTTTGATCTTCTTCTGTCTGTCACTCTCTCTCTCTTTCTCCATGGACTCTCTTTTATAATGTTGAGGAACTTAACTCATTTAGAACGTTTTGTAGATTTACATGATTCGGAAAAGTTAAATATACGGCTTACAATAGTAAAATTAAGTTAAATGCAACCTTTTAAATTATTAGAACTTTCTTTTTATACTAGAATCATGTTACTAATGAACTATCTGCAATTGCAGTGTTTGTTAGAAAATTGCCTCCGTAATAATTATATTTATATTCTTAAAACGTATGACAATACAAGAAAAGTATCGAATTCTAAAATACTCACTCGACTTTATACGACTTACAACTTCCTCTAAATGATCTTTTTTTTCAAATGAATAGTTTAGACGACATGAAAAGAAATGTTTGATGAAAAATATGAGGTAAAAATCGTTTCTTCGAAAACTTCACTTTTCTGGAGTGTGTAGCTCAAAAAGCTCGGTAAAGAATTTGAAAAAAGTGTATAGAATGAAAGT
Organism: Xanthostigma xanthostigma; assembly: GCA_963575645.1. Lineage (NCBI taxonomy): Eukaryota > Metazoa > Arthropoda > Insecta > Raphidioptera > Raphidiidae > Xanthostigma > Xanthostigma xanthostigma. The sequence continues at coordinate 47,572,247 of OY754470.1, forward strand.
TGTAGAGAATTTTATAAGCTTTCCATTGGTATTTCTCCCCAGCGTTTCGTTTACAACTGCGGTAGACATTATCAAAGGCGATGTGGTAGCGGGCAAAGTGTCCTTCTAGGCAAGTACCTGTAAGCAGCCTAGAAGGACACTTTGCCCGCTACCACTTCGCCTTTGATAATGGAATTTCTACCTGGCGTTTCGTCTACAACTGCGGTAGACATTATCAAAGGCGATGTGGTAGCAGGCGAAGTGTCCTTCTAGGCAAGTACCTGTGAGTAGCCTAGAAGGACACTGCGCTCGCTACCACATCTTCTTTGATAATGCCTACCGCAGTTGTAGACGAAACGCCAGGTAGAAGTTCAAATCGATCACGGCATACAAGCCCGGAAACCAAGAAGATTTAAAATAGTAATGTTTCGTCAATGTTTTTCCCGTAATCTGTTCAATAATTAGTAAATAAGCGCCGCTAATTAAATTTGACAGTCACTGGCACACAGCAATTATTCTAAGTCCCAGAAAAACACATCCTCCTGCCAGCCATAAAGTATACGTGTTTCACGTTAATCCGGGATCATCTCGCGTCCCGCTTGTAACTGTCGAGTGTCGAGGAAATAAGGAATATACCCTTTCGTTTCCCTTTCTCGCTAACTCATTTGCGTCGGTGACTTTCAAACGTTAGAACTCGGTGTCAAAATAAACGTTTACATACACTGACGGGATGATTTTATAATTCGACTTTATCTATATGACAACTCAACGTTTTATCAATCCATGAATTTTCAAATTGATTTATGAATTTTCTACATTTTCCTACTCGGCGCAAACCTTTCATAAGGCTGAAACCTGTGCTCGACCGAGGTTAGCGCGTACGTCGGTCGGACGTGCAATTGTATTACGCGTTCAGTGCAGCGCTGACAGTTTGCTACGCGCGTATAGTTACGTCGCGCTGAATGTAATCGTCGGTCGAGCTCGTTGGATAAATTGTGCCGACAAGCCATGAAAATGTATGAACGCATTTAGTACGACGCTGAACGAGTACGCGCGTACGTAATTTTGTACAGTACAAACAAAATTTTACCAACAAATTTTCTTCATCTTCTCGCAATTTTGAAAACAGTGCACAGAATTCGCCTTCAGTTAGTAGTTTAGTCAATGAGTGCTCATAAGGGGCATCTAGATGGAAAAGTCGAAAGCAGAACATTTGACTTAGGAACTTTGTTTGGACTAGTTAGGAGATAAACATACTAAAAGTCCTTGCCCCTCTGAGGTACGCCCGAAGGGGGGGAGCACAAAGAAGGTCCCGTTTTTTGGTTTTTTGCTTTCATCTCAAAAACGGTACGTCGTACGAAATTTTGTTGTAATACATAATGAAAGCTGATAAAATTCTCTACAACTTTAGCTTTCACACTTTTTATCTATCTCCAATCTTTGCCTAGCTATGAGCTCCGAAAAATGGTCGATTTTCAAAAATGTGTTAAATTCTCTGTAGCACATTGTAACAATACGAATTTGTCAAAATCATTTCGTATCGCTCATCCACACTATTAAAAACACCCACACACTATTAAAAAATAACATAAGCTTTAACCTATTGAAGACCCTGGGCACATTAGGATTATGGGGCCCCTATGACCTTAACAGAGCACTATTTTGTTAGAATAGACAAAGAAAATAGATAAACAAGGTTCTAGATTCTAAGTCGAGGAATGTGATATAAAATGCATATATTTAAAAGGATCACGTTCCCAATTTTAACATGAAGGACACAAAAAAAATAAGTATATGAAAAATAGTTCACTGATGATTTTTGTTTAAAACAGTTTAGGTACTTAGTATACCATTAAACTAGGGGGTCCATATCGATCGCGGGGCCCTGGGCACGTGCCAGAGTGCCCAGTGGGAAAGAGGGCCCTGTGTGGAGGTACTCCCAGCTTATGTTATTTTTTAATAGTGTGTGGGTGTTTTTAATAGTGTGGATGAGCGATACGAAATGATTTTGACAAATTCGTATTGTTACAATGTGCTACAGAGAATTTAACAAATTTTTGAAAATCGACCATTTTTCGGAGCTCATAGCTAGGCAAAGATTGGAGATAGATAAAAAGTGTGAAAACTAAAGTTGTAGAGAATTTTATCAGCTTTCATTATGTATTCCAACAAAATTTCGTACGACGTACCATTTTCGAGATGAAAGCAAAATACCAAAAAACGGGACCTTCTTTGTGCTCCCCCCCTTCGGGCGTACCTCAGAGGGGCAAGGACTTTTAGTATGTTTATCTCCTAACTAGTCCAAACAAAGTTCCTAAGTCAAATGTTCTGCTTTCGACTTTTCCATCTAGAATTATTCGTTGCTTAAGCTATAGCCGTTCTACAAGTATTGGGTGAACATGATATCTTCTTCGTCATTACTTTCGTAATTGTTTGTATAAATAATTATAGATTTCACTGCAAAAGGATCCATTTCTGTTCGCAACTGTACGTTAAACAAGCGACTCAGTTTTTGTCATCAATATTTTTTTTTAATAAACTCGCTCAGGTGATATTGAGGAAAATATTGTTTGAGAACGTCTGTTTAGACCAGTGATTCCCAAAGTGGTCTATATCGACCCACAGGGGTCGACGACAACTTGCAAGGGGTCCATGTCAGCGGGAAAAAAATAGGCGGTCCATGAAATGAAAATGGGGGTCAACGATAGTGAATCTCCTAACAAAAAAAGAAACAAACTGGACATCGCTAACCGAAAAGATTTAAGATTAAATCTAACTAAATTGATGCCAAATGTTGAAAATTTATTATTAAAGCATCATGTTCATCCCTCGCACTAAAAGCATTTATTTTTTGCTTAGTTATTTTATGTAACAGAAAGTAAATTTTAATTTGATTCGATTAATTTGAATCTAATTAATAAATGTATAAAACTAAACATTTCACACTACATTCACTACCGTTATAAATTTAAATCGTTTAAAGTGAGTAGCACTATATCGGTTGTCAAAAATACATTTGAAATTAATGAATTTGCAAAAAATCAATATCAGATAAGCAGGGGGTCTACCCAAAACCGAAAAACATGGCAAGTGGTCTACGAGACAAAAAAGTTTGGGAACTGCTGGTTTAGACTGTTGTTCTCTTGTTCTTTTACATAGAGTGTGCACTAAATTACTGCAACAACGTCAAAGCAAGTTTGATAATTTATTCTTCTGATGTGTCCTGCCAACAAATTAAAAAAAAAATTCTATGAATTCTGTATCCTTTGACATTTAGCTCCTCTTGTTAAAACGGAACTCCACTCCACACTGTTAACATGTTTTATATTACGTTTAGTGATTTAAAATAAGTTTTAATATGACGTAGATGGAATTTTGATTCCCCCTTTGCTAATTTTATTGTGGAGTATTTATGAGACAATAATTATTCGAGAAAGGCGAAGAAGGAATAAGATTATTTTGGGGCAATCAAAGTGGTGTTAGCTTCGAAATTACTTTGTTATTAATTAAAATTGTCAAATTATTGAAACGTCACTCTCTCAATTATCTTCTATTTATAGTATGCGCTACGGATCTAAAAGGTTCGGAAGTTAGTCAGAAACAGCGTCGCAAAGGCACATTTTAGAGCCGTTGATACTCCCACCACCTCCTAGCTACCTACCGTTATAATATAAAAAAACAACGTTATAGCATACATCATTTCTACGCATGCGCCGATTACTCCCAAAGTGTGGTTACAACCCGCTAATCCGTTTGACCTGTACCGTGCTCACAGACGAACAGATTTTTCCAAAAATATGTTTTTTTGGACTCGGGGGATCTTAGAACGAAAAAATTTAGGAAAATTAATTTTTGACCTAAATTAGTAACGACCATTCCTGACTTGTGAAGGTGGAATGGTAAAATCAAAAATAAATGCGGGTAACGGCTAGTATTAAAACAACATTCTTGACTTGCTAAAAACTAAAATACCTCATATATTACATGGGACTTAACTGTGTTATTTTTAATACGCTACCAGGAATAAATGATTTGTTTATATTATGAAAAGCCGCGCGGTTAAAAAAACGGGAACAATTATTAAAAAAATCGTAACGACTCGTATAACAAAGATAGATGACACATCAGCTAGAAGTTAGAAGCAGTCTTTGTTAAGTGCATAGTAGAGGATTTAGTCAATGGCAGGGAGAAATATGGCCAGTGTGACATCAGAGTCGTAGGGGAAGTAGTACTTTATAATGTTTCTCATATTTCATGTTAAACCCTTTGCTACAAACCTGGAGTTTGTTTCTCTACCGCCAAGGCGCGACCCCTTGTCCTCGTTTCTTCTTAACGTCTGCACTCTTTATTGCTTAATTGCTGTCATTCGTGGAGCAGCTGCCTCCCAATTCGACCGCCCCTCATTTAACTTTGCAAAATAACCCCCTCCCGCCTCCTTCAACCAACCCCGTCCTCTGACCCTTTCGTAGGAGAACGGTACATTATAATATGTATGCCTTTGTGTCACTTTAAATGGTTGAGAAATGTTTTAAAAATACAAGGCGTTTTCGAAACGCTCATATGACAACATTCTTGATACAGTCTATAAGAGGTCTGTGTTAAAGTCGCTGCACGCGAGGCTGGATTTGCCGCTAGATTCCTTGCTAGACTTGACTACAAGTTTTCTAGAGCGCTGCTTTACTTAATTGCTATTATGTCCTCGCTTCACACGAAACATCATTTCAAGCTTATTTTGTGGATAGATCTAATGAGCGCGAAGTCACAGTTCAAATGCAAAACGTGTCTGCTGTCTGACACCATGTTGGTTTGTGGGCGTTTGTTTATGTCGTCCACAAGATACTGTTTCCTGATTGGTTCTTGTACAGAGCAAGCAGAGGACCTAGCAAGAAAGATAGCCTCTGTTTTAATTTTAAAATCTATCTTGTAAGCTGGCAGGCGAGCCCGCAGTGACGTCATTTCCAACCTCGTAGCTAGCCTGCCGGTCAGCAGACGTCCAAGACGTCTGTATTAGAGGCTAATGATTTTAGTTGACGAGCGTCTACAAAATCTCTCTTCAAGATGTCTAATTGCATACGACGTGTGGAGTATTTAACTTGTCAATTGTGAATTATCTAATCCAGAGATTGTCAAACAAAAAAAGTATAGAATTTAGGAATAATAATAATTTTAAAGGATGAGTTCGGTCAAATATAATATTGACTTTTAATTTTTTGTTTCTACATATCGCAAATATAAAATTTTTTAACCACTTTTTTGGTATCTAGGAATTCACCACACTACAGAAAATTTATTTCTAACAGATCTAAAGAACAAAAGAACAGCTGATTTTTTTTATTTTCAAAATATTTCTGAAGCTAAAATGTTTAGAATTTTTTTAACAAAACTCCTTAAAAATAAATAGAATAATAAACCATAAAGTATGCCATTATTATATAAAAAACAACGTTATAGCATATATCTTTTTAGCGCATGCGGCGATTTTCCCCAAAAACAATAGGGCTCTTCACATTTGCATAACAAACATCCTCCCAAAATTTTGTTTCAATCCGTTAATCCATTTGACCTATATTGTGTTCACAAACAGATTTTTCCAAAAATTTTGAAAAGTTAATTTTGACCTAAATTAGTACCATTTCCCACTTATAGTATTGAAGTGATAAAATAGTTCAAAATACCCAATTGCGTAATATAAATTGTTTATAAACGGATTTCTTCAATCTTGGCTCCTTTGAAGCCCTTTAGACAGGTAGTTAAGCATAGTTTGTTTTACTTCGACGGTTGATGAGAACGATTATTTTGATTTTTACATCCGCTAAAAAAAAAACTTCCTTTGAAACGGTGTATATGGATAATTAAAAATCTGTCGAAGTGGATAGAGCCTTTTGTTCTAAAATTAACGAGGAAATTCATAAATAAAAAATCAAAAGAACACCTGTCCATTAACTTCCAGTACAGCTTTAATTATAATAGTATGAAAGAATCAAACTTTAAAAGTGCTGGCAAGTGCTATGTTAAAGCCGCTGCACACGAGACTGGAAACACTGTTTGAACTTCTGCTGGGTACGAGGCTGGAAATGACGTAACTGCGGGCTCGCCTGCTAGCTCACAAGATTTTAAAATTAGAACATAGGGCTATTTTTCTTTGCTAGGTCTTCTGCTGCTTGCTCAATCAGGAAACAGTATCTTGTCACGTGGGACCACAAACCAACATGGCGTCATTCTGCTCAGAGTCAGACAACCATATATTTAATAACTTCTATATTGCTAGTGACCGTAAGTGGAAGCGTGGCCCATGAAGTGAGAAAGCAAATGACTGTTTTCTAACTCTTTCTTTTTACTTGACCAATGCGCAATTGGAGCAATTAGTAAGTGGAATAGAGCAAGCCACCTCCCTTTCACAGCTTAGTTCCATGTGCAAACTGACGCGCATTCATTCACGAACATGCGCAAGAGACTCAGAGTATAATAAGTAAGACAGACGTATATATATCTGCACCACGCCAGTCCCCGTTCTTCACAGCTTAGTCGACTTAGTGCCATTAAATAAATACCTATATGACCTAACGGACAATTTTTTCAAAAAATGTGCTACCAGCAATCACTCAGTGATAAGCGAAATCGGAAATTATGATAAAGAAGAACTTCCCTACAATTACAGACATAAATGGATCAAGCACGCCTTGACCCAATAAATAAAACTAGAATAATAAATAAACTTACGCTTTTTTTTAATAATAAGTCTACTACTTTGTTTGGGTTTTTTTTCCGAATTTTTCCCAAATTGTACAATTATATGTTTTTAGGCGCGAATAGCTTTGTACTCGCTTTGTCTGTGAATCTGTGAATCTGTGTGTCACGTTTTTTTTGTCACGCGTACAGCCCAAACGCCTTAACCGATTTTAAAAAAGTTTTTTTTGTTCGATTCGTCTCCGCGTAACTTAGCTCGTAACGTCGGCCGATTTTTGAATTTTGAGCCCAGAGGGGAGCAATATGGAAAAAACGAAGTTTTTCGCTTATAACTCGCTCAATTTAAATCAGATCGGTTCGAAACCTATCTTAAACGAAAGAGGAGAAAATTTTACATAAGATTCGTACAACAGAAAATGCCCAAACAGTTTTTTATTTTTTTCTCTGTTTATTTTATTTTTTAGACAGCAGGTATTCGTGGAACGCTTTTTTTAAATTTTAATTATTGTCTTATGGACATAATTGTATTTTTAGTAAAAATATATCTTATCTTATCTATATATCTGCACCATAGTGTTTAAGTCTTTTTCCCGATCTTTTCTAGCAATATAGAGGGTATTAAATATATGCAGATAACAGACACGTTTTGCTCTGTGTTAATATTTGAACTGTGACTGCGCGAGCGCCAGTTCAATCCACAATATAAGCTTGAAAAGACGTCTCGTGTGAAGCGAGCACATAAAAGCAATTAAGAAAACTAGTAGTCAAATTTAGCAAGGAATCTAGCGGCAAATCCAGCCTCGTGTGCAGCGGCCTTTAAAGAAGCATAAAGAGTACGTTCTAAGCCTTGAGCCGTTAACATTTCGTTGGCATATGCTTTGTGCGAAAGTGAGAAGGAGAGAGATAGGTCGTTGATTCGGCTTAGGTACAGGTTTGTGACATTTTGCAAGCCGTGACTGCACGAGTGTGCGTGAATTTGTCCTATTTCTCTCCTTGTTCAACAACCGCCCCGGGTCGTGTATAATGCCACTTTCTTTATCCTCATTAGAAGATACAGAAAAAGCCGAGTGGTTTTTTATCACTATGATGAAATGACATCCTCCAACAGCTCATCACAGGACTTATTACAGGGTTGTACAAATAAAAACATTAATGACAAGGGAAGGCCAGAGTTGAGGGGACATCAGTTTTTCAGTGACAACTTTTTACCATTCCAACTCACAAGTGGGGAATGGTACTAGTTTAGGTCAAAAATCATTTTTCAAAAATTTTCGTTTTAAGGTCTCCCAGATGAGCGGATTGAAACCAAATTTTGGGAGGATGTTTGGTATGCAAACATAAAGAGCCCTATTGTTTTTGGGGAAAATATAATAATGGAATACTTTTCATAACGGCTTATTATTCTATTTATTTTTTCAGAAAGTTTTGTAAAAAAAATTTTTTTAGCATATTATGCTAAAACGGTGTTTTTTATATAATAATGGAATACTTTTCATAACGGCTTATTATTCTATTTATTTTTTTCAGAAAGTTTTGTAAAAAAAATTCTTTTAGCATATTATGCTAAAACGGTGTTTTTTATATAATAATGGAATACTTTTCATAACGGCTTATTATTCTATTAATTTTTTTCAGAAAGTTTTGTAAAAAAAATTTTTTTCTAAACTTGATATAGAAATATCTTGAAATATTTTGAAAATAAAAAAGAAAAACAGTTGTCCTTTTGTTTTGTAGATTTGTCAGAAATAAACTAGTTAGGAATGCTTTGACTAATTTTTACATGACGTGGAACATAATATTTTGTAGGTAACCATGGCACCGAATAGTTAATATCATATCGAATACTAGCCATTACCCGCGTCACCTTACGCGATATCAGAAATTTTATTTTCTTTATTATAATCAAATGTAAACATTTTAGAAGTTGGAATAGTCCTGTCGCTCAATTGGCTGGAATTTTAATATATTTCTACAACATTGTAAGTTTATTCAAATCTTTGATTAACGTCTGAATAGAACTCTTCAATAAATAAAATTATCGACCAATTTTTCAGACAATATATTGACAAAAAAATATATAATTAATACATTAACGTTTCGATCCGGATTTGGATCTTCTTCATTTGTTATTATTTTTTCAATATTTCATTAAAAATAAATAGAAACTAAATATTAATTATTTTTTATATTTTTAGATCAGTTCTGAAGAAGATCCGGATCGAAACGTTAATGTATTAATTATATATTTTTTTGTTAATATATTGTCTGAAAAATTGGTCGATAATTTTATTTATTGAATTGTAAAGTTTTGTTAAAAAAAAAAAACATATTAAATAAATTAGGAAAATTTGGGTCATCCCTATTCAATGTGACCCTTGCTTTCACTCCTATTATGATCGTCGTTTCTTTTCCGTTCACTCATCACGACGGGATCTCTTATTCCAGGATCCAGTTCGTCTCTCCCATCACCACACTAAGCTTCCCTGTCTATGACCTATTTTGTTATGTACCTATGCAGCTTCAAATTGAAATATTTAACGAGTTTCCATCATCTATGACATTATATAGAATCATAGATACTAATATGAACATAATGAAAAATATTTTATTATAAAGTATGAACTCATTCGTTTGGTACTTGGGAGAACATGTTAATAACACGAGAATTTGGATAAACCCAACGTTTCGAAATATGGAATTATTAAACTCTATTATACATGTGATTGTTACGTTGATTATTTTTTTAACAGCGTGTAGAAATCAAATAGATAAACAAATATTTCAAGTAACTTTTTTATCAAAACTTAAAAATGAAAGAAAAACAAGCTTTCATAGTTTTATTAAATTTTATCAAATTTTAAGGTCGGTCCTGGCGTTATGTCATGTCACTGTGGAAATATGTTATGTCATTATCAAGTATTCACAGAAATTGTTCGAAGATTTTATTGGACACAAATATGCGTCATAGCCATGCTTCCGTACATGCTTATAGTAGGGATAAGAGCCTTCCGCGAATTATTTGGGATGCATTTCTGGTTCGTGCTATCATTTCTTCACTTGTGCTTTTGAATTAATTAAATAAAATTTAATTAAACATTAAACGGCTGTTTCTCTCTTATTTTTGAAATAAAACAGATACACTTAAAATATTTGTTCGTCTATTTTATTTCTACACGCTGTTAAAAAAGAAGAATCAGTTTAAAAATCAGCCTGTATTATTGCGGACAGGGTAAACAAGACTCAAACCCTGTGGCTGTTACACATTTTTATATTTTTGGAAATTATTCACAATAATAAAAATACTAATACAGTTTTGAGCTTAATATTGAAATCAGAGAAGTTGTTATTATGTCAGGATTAACTTTTCCTAAATAAACAGCAGGATTTAGCGAAAGTCTACTGTTTTTTTTAAGCCCAGTTTCAAAATGTTTATTTTTTATTTATCTAAAACGAACCTCTATTCTCCACTGAATCGACTGTCTCTACAATCCTAGATCCATCACCGATTACGCTAGGACATAACGACTAGGGATCTATCAAGTCAAGTCTATCAAGTAATGGGCGAATGAAAGAATTTTGGGACATTAAGATAAGGTAGGCAACGTTTAAGCATAGGAGTTTAACAGGCAATCGGCCATGGCCTTGAATAAGGAACTATCTCGATATTTATCTGGAATTATTGAAGGAAACCATGGAAAACCTCAACAAGATGGCCGGTACAGGAATTACCGTTTCTCGGCGAGATGCAGCAGGAAAAAGTCGCAGCCACATTTGCCCCCGCCGGGATTCGAATCCGGTACTTCCCGAATGCGAGTTAGTGCTCTCACCACTACGCTACACCGCTCGGTCAGAAAACTTAAATTAAATAGAGACACAATTGGCCCAGCTTATGTCAAGTGCAGCGTTAGCAGAGATAGGGTTAAGACTCACCAAGGGTCGGTGAATGTATGTTGTTGTCGGCATATTGACTGCTTGCTGGCCTCACGACGCGGTTCACGTTAATGAGATTATGTTGGCTCGAGCCGCTATATGCTCGACTGGCCTTTGTTATATTGTATAACACACATACATGAACATCACACACAAAGAGAGAGAGAGAGAGATCCGGAAATTTACCGTGTATTTAGTGCCACAACTACTAGACATAGAGTTACGAATAGCATAGAGGTAATCCAAATTGCATAATCTGGACAACGAAGGTTTGAAGCCTGTGATGAATCAACAAAGTCGCAGCGGCCATCTTCCAAAGATAAATTGTGCACGACTGACAAAAACCTAAAAACTACTCTTCATTCTTCTAAATAATAATGCGTTTAACGTCAGTTTCTCGACTCATCTACCACACTTCCCGTTATTTTCTACAAATTTTAAACTTCAACTTAATTAATAGCAATGGGCAAATGAAGGGATTTTTAGGAAATTAAGATTAAGCAGGAAAATTTTAAGCATAGGAGTTTGATAGGTAATCGGCCATGGCCTTGAATAAGGAACCATCTCGATAATTATCTGGAATTGTTGAGGGAAACCATGGGACAGTTTTTCGAACGTTTATTAAGTAGATGGTTAGGTAATTCTCTGTAAAATAATTTATTTAATAATTTAACAATGTTTAGCCGTTGATGGTGATATTTTTGAAAACTTGTGATTACCATTTTTTTTTAATTAAAATGTTATAGTGTACCCGTGCAAAACTTTTTGCGTGTACCTAACTTCATATTGTTTAAAAAAACCGATGTTTTGACACATACCTACGACATAATTTTATTCCTCTTGCATTAGTTTCTATTTACAGTTATTTTTCTTTTGGTTTAGCTTGATCCATCAAGTTGTCTATAAATATTTCTTTCTGTTGATACAAAATTCATTGAAATCTGAACGGTACTTTTTATGAAATTTAATAAAATCTGTGATTTCTCAAAAGGTTCAATGTTAAAAGCAAAAAACCTTTAATATTGATTACTTTTTTTGGTTGTCTGTGGTTCATTATCTCATTAAAATCTATTAATATGCCAAGTTTCATTAATTCTGAACAGTAACTCTCTAACCGACAGAACTACCTTAAGTAGCACTTAATTGAAATTCGCTGTACCTACTCGTATATTATAGCGTTCGGCGCAAAATGATGACGTTGACCACCGAGCACTTGATCTATTCTCCTCGACTGCACAACCGCGAAAGCAAGGATAACCGACACGCGGAGCATCAGAATCATTACAAATGTATTCAATTCGCAGTAGAGGTGATGCGCTTTAAAGGTAATTGCCTAATTTTGAAACCCTCTGTACTATGCACATGACATAATTATAGGTACATCGGTATACCTTTGCAGTATCCATTTAATATTGACTGCAGTAAACGCGGTCACAGCTGACTCCCTTTGTGGTCAGCAGTAACTCAGGTGGCAAAGTGAAGCCGTCATCTACATGCAGATAAACCTATTTGATGCGCATGTTAGACTTGTCATACAAATTAATTGATCTATATGTCTGCAACCGAAAGCCAAGGTGTGTTATATAGAGTTTCTGCCTTAAGAATTTAAACCACAAGGGCCGAAAGTTTGATATTCTTGCGCCATGATGCCCTTGGTTCGCCTCGGACATCATGGCGCGCAGTGCAAAGTATCAAACTTTCGTCCAGTGTGGCGTATACTATTTTTCTTCATACCTCGGTCGTAAGCACGCTTATTAAATGCATTAATTAATTAATTACATAAAAACACAAATGAATTCCAAGAACGCGAATGACAGCTGTTCGCGACTATTAGCTAAAATGCAATAGGGTTGCTATAGAAACAACATCTAGGTTATTTTTCGTTAACTACCGTCCGAACGTACGTACTTCCCGCATTGGTGCGTGTAATCCGAACAATGCATAAATGTTAGACTTTCTGCCTTATAATTGCCAAAGTATGTACTTTCGATCGAGGTATGAAGAAATTATTATTCCATCTGGACGTTGGATTTTGACATGAGAGTTCGTTATATTTTGTGTAGGTAAATATCGAGGTTTCTTTTTTCTCCGACAGTGAAGTTTCGATGTTGAAACAGTCAAATGCACAAACATGCGCATAGTTTTTGCTTTATATTATATAAAATAAAACAATCTTATATTTGAAAACTGGGATGAAACACAAGCAAGCAACATGAAGTTTACTGCAACGAAGCAAGTTAGACGAACTCTGCGGCAAACTGCTCAAATGAATATAACTAAGATAAAGTATAGAACTCCGCCGAAAGGGGGATGAAATATGATCAATAAGGCATGAAAACGATGCCGTACAACGAACCATGCAAAACTGTATTAAAATAGGAAGTAGTCCAGGCGTGGTTTTGGTCATAACAGAGTGACCGGTAATTGTTCGTATTCCTTTCGGGAGGAGAAACTGTAACTAGATTGATGATTTTACCTCTATCACTTGGGGGTCGGAAATGCGTCATTTTCTAGAAAATCTACTTCGGTTTTCTTTTTACAAAAACCCGAATTTTGGGAATTAAAATTTAAGCAAAAAAAATGTCTTACTTTTTGGCCTAAATTTTTCCATGATCTGATAGCTGACTATTTGGCCAACCTTTCTAAAGCTAAAAACCACGTTTACTGTTAGATTTTATGGTGTGTGTTAAAACTTACAATAAATTAAAAGAAAAATTAAGTAAAAATTCTTTACAGAAGTGTCATTATCAAAAATGACGCATTTCCGAACCCCAAATGACAGACGCAGTCAATTACAAATTAATCATAGTTTCTTCTACCGAGAGGAATACGAGCAATTACCGGTCACCTGTATAATAATTACTATATGAAGCTATTTACTCAATGTGCGGTGAGCGAAGGCAGTATTTGTTATTTTGTTACTTTTGTGGGGACAAATCCAAGCAGTGACCTCTACCAATTTTAATACTATTCGAAAGTCTTCGGCTATTCTCTCTTCTTTATAATATTATAAACCTAATAATGCGAAAGTATACTCATGCTAACTGCGTTATAACTTATAAATCATATTTTATAAACATACAAACGGGATCTCTATTTTTTTCTGTTTTCACGTAACTTTTTAACAAACTTAAAGTATTTGAGGCTAAGTTAATCTCAAGATATATAAAATCAGTCAAAACAAAAAATTACCTCCTGTGTAAGATAAAGGCATTCTTCTTAAATTTTTGGTAATTCAGACATACATTTTCAATTTTGAGATTCTAATGATTTGAAAACTAAAAAAAATGCATGAACATTTTGTTTTATATCATGACAGTTTAACTAGCTGTGAGTTTAAAAGTAATTTATCGAAGTATTTTAACATAAATCAACAACTTCTGTTTTATATTAATTCCTAATACAAGTTTCATTTAATTTACTGTTCTAGTATAGACGAGACGCCAAGCTGAAATAATATTGGGACTGAATTTTTTTTGCTTTACAATTCTGTCTGGCTGCGCTGGGCTGACCTAGTGTGCTAGTGATGTGTCGTTTTTATTAATTAATTTGCATTGATAAAACTTCTTGAAAACTGCCGATAATCCATTCGGTAGTTTTTGATTTTATTCCACAATCGAACTGTCAAAAATATTAAATATATCATGATGTGAAAATCAGCTAATTTATGGACGGTACGCGCAAAAAAATGTGGTGTGTATTTCGAGCGTAATGGCATTATGACTCGTTTCAATATAATGTCCCATACTCGTCAAATAAAATCATTCACGTTCTAGATACATATTAAAATGTACTAAGCAACCTCATTTCCCTGAAGCAGTAAAATCCCTATATATAGGGATTAAGTTCCCTACTTGGCAACACTGATTGTCAAATATCACTCCTATACAGCACAAGTACGTAGGTTTTTTTCGGTACTATAGGAAGCCATCCCCTTTATTCATTTTATAACAAAACTCGGCTGTTTTTATGTTCTAAAGTTTTATTTTTCTTTTTTATTGCGGCTTTTATTAACCATTTCATTATTTTCGTACTTATACTACAAGTATTTAACTGCACACAATTAACAGTAAAGTAGTCCTTGTTCCTTGCTTTGTGACTGTAGAAGAACGTTGTAACAATCAACGGTTGTTCTACATTCAGCAGAAATCTGCTCAACAATTAAATCAGTAATCAATTAGCACAGTAGAGCTTTTTTCGTCTGTGCTAAATAAAATTAGCTTTTAGTCTTTAAACGCACTTCGTCCACGAGCTTTTACTTTTAAACAGTTTCTAAATAAATGATTATTTTGGAAATATACACGTTTATTGTTCTACCCGGCACTACTTAATACCCGGCACTATTTAATATTTTCTAGCCGTCATTAAAACTATGCATTTATAAAGATCTACAGAAATCAACGCTGAATTTTTTTTTCTAATGGCTATATTCACCGAACGTAAGTAGTTATTTATTCGGTTCATTTGTTCTTCAGGTAACTATTCCTCCGAATAAATAGCGATAATTCAATTCACCAACCATAATTATGTCTACTGCAGGTATAATTCTATTGTGTCTTACTTCCAGGGTATAAATATTTATTCGCCTATAAAAATAATAATCACCGCCACATAGGTCATAACCTATAAACGTTAAGTATTATGTCTACAGTTGCTCTTCTGAATTTATTTATGGGTTGTTTATTAACCTTTTGTGAAGTGTATATAGTTGTAAAACATTAAAGTTAGAGCAAGTTTTGTGTGGAATTGGGTTAGGATAAAATATTATTATTTTGTGAGACTTTTTTGATGTTTACACTAACGCCATCGAATTCCGTAGCCAGGAATTCACTTCGGGGGAGGGGGGGTCGAGCTCTGGACCAGAGACAATAGGTAACAATTATATTTATGAAAAATTATAATATATGCTTATTGCAGTATAATTTAACATAAATAAAAAATTTAATTAAAAGGCAACCGACGCGGATTGTCACCAGAAATAAAGCGCGGGACAACGATCTCTGAACTGATCTCGACATCACGATGAACGCTCATCAAGACTAAGCCAGTCAGTCCCATGCTGTTTCTCAAAAAGTTTTTAGCCCCCTCGACGAGGAAAAAGTACGCCCTGGTGTCGCCGTCGACACAGGTGGCGTCACGAGTATTGACCGTAGCTTTTCAATTTTTTATTCTTTAACTAACTTTTCTACTTAGTGAATTGAAAGTAAATTTTATTTTAACGAATAAATTTGTTCCAAAATCGGTTTCTTCTATTTTTAATAGTGTTCGGAGAATATGAGCATAAAAGGTAAAATGGCCGATTTTAGGTCGATAGCGATCCGGGCGCAAAAATAATTTTTCTGCTTGCTATCAAGTAATTTGTTTTTCAATTAACTATTTTTATTTTTTAATAATAAATATAATTTTAGGCAATAGTTGTTAATTCTTCAAGTAAATTGGTCGACAATTTTATTTCCTATAATTCTAGTTGGGATCGAACCTGCGAAGTTGTGAACAGCATAATAAAGCTAACTTTGCTACACTTTCGATCAAAATTGTTTATGCTTTTAAATAAACTTATTAACCGCATTTTGTACAATTTTGATTTAATTCAGTAGTTAATTGTGCAAAAATTATTTGACTTAACAAAAATCAATTTCGAAATTAAAATAATGTAACATGTATTTAGACTTTTCGTTTTTTTTACAACGGATTTCTTTAGCTCTTTGAGATATTTTTTTTAAAAAGGCTAGCGTATATTACATTGCCAATATTTATTAGGTTAGACTATTGTGTCAATATATTCATGTACTCGAAGAAGAAACTTTAACGGAAAGCACTAGAGAAGTTTTCTTTTTTACTTTACAACTTCATTCTGCAAAACTCATAATTGTGTATTGCATAATTTTTATTATTCTTTACTATTTTTATGTTTTTTGCCACATATAATAACTAGTAAGATGTAAGAATCAAACAGACCCGCATTCAAAAATAGAAGAACGGAGATAGAAATCCCTAAATTTTTAAACCTGTTACGTCATTAAAGTCAAAGCGCACTCACTGTATTATATTAAGACCACCGTGAACATAAAATTGTCCACCGTGGTTTAAAAGTGTATGATGGACGCTTATGTCCACGGTTGCCCACAGTTAATCAATATTTCTTAATTTTTTCACATATATTATGTCATTATTACCTAAAAACTTATGTCATTATTGTTTATAACAGTTTTTGGTATATTGACATACAATTTAAAACTATTTATGATAGCAATATGAAAAAATAACATAAATCTATACTTTTTTAAATGAATATCGTTTGAAAAATGTATTTTTTAGAATGTAAAATGTAGAAATTAAAAACTGAAACACATACTAAATTAAAATCTTTATTTATTTAGTTTAAATCAATTTTCATATAAAGGGTAAATTATTTTGAGCTGAGGATCCAGGAATTTTAAAAATACGTAGTGACATCGAATGCCGCCTAAAATCCTCACTGGACAGATTCTGGTCGCGGGCCGTATTGAGATGGTTTGAAGGCAGGCTGCGGCTCGCGGGCCGTATTTTTGACATCACTGGTTTAAACAATATAATTAATACTTTCATCCGCTCTCTAAAAGGTTTCTGATTGTCAATAATATAGAAAAACAAAATTTAAAAAACTCATCAAAATCGGAGCTATTCTTGAGGAATATTCCCTGTTTTACGTACGCATTAACTCAACTATTTAGAGACTCGTATAAAATTAAAAGCGGTTGACCACAGGTACGTAAATGGGCAGTGGTTCCTTTACCAGATAAAGCAACCACTTCCCATTTACAAATAACTTTGAATTAAAATATTTAACGAAATCGTTAAAATTAATTGTAAACCCCTCTTTATATTAATTAACTTTACCTTTATAATTAAATTACGCAGTTTACAAAAACAATTGTTCCTTCATACATAATAAAAAAGAAAAACCTTTTCTTGCAGAATCAAATTAATTTTGTTTACCCTTTGTGTCTAAGACGGTTCTGGACGAAAGCGGACGGCAAGCAAAATTATAATTTTCATTAAACTGGCGGGAATATTTTTAATAAAGAGAAATAAAGAATACTATGAACTTACATAAGAACTTTTATACCGGTTGTTTAATATATAGCGTATACCAGGGTGACCGGTAATTGCTCGTATTCTTCTCAGGAGAAGAAACTATGACCAATTTGGAATGATTTAACCTTGATCACGTGGGGGTCGGAAATGCGTCATTTTCTACTTCGGATTTCTTTTTACAAGAAACTGAATTTTGGAAGTAAAAATTAAAAAAAAAATATTCTCACTTTTATATAGCCAACTTTCCTAAAGCTAAAAACCACGAAAATTGTTAGATTTTATGTTGTGTGTTAAAAAGTACAATAAATAAAAAACATATAAAAATTCTTCACAGAAGCGTCATTATCAAAAAAAAAAATTGCGTATTTCCGACCCCTAAGTGATAGAGGTTAATCACTCCAAATGAGCCATAGTTTCTTCCACCGAGAGGAATACGAGCAATTACCGGTCACCCGTATAGCTGCGATTAAACATTTCCAAAACATGCATCTAAAGCAAGGGTGTCCAACTTTTTTGTTTCTCTGGACCACATTGGAAGCAGACCACAAGTATATCACCATAGCTGGCGAGTGAAAAAAAAAATATAAATAAGACGTATTAATAATACGTCGGTTTAATAAGAATTATTAACGAATCATCACTGATGATGGTATAGCTGCCGAAACGATAGTCTGTTGTTTTTAATATAAACTTTTGATCAATATTTAAATTTGGTAATATTTGAAATAATATCTGAAATGTCGGCATATCTATATTCTGTATATTATAAAACAAAGTTACTCTGCCGCGTCTGTCTGCCTGTACGCGATCAACTCAAAAAATACCGAACGGATTTTTTTCATACGGTTATCACAAATAGAAAGAGCGATAAACGAGGAATGTTTCTGTATATAATTTGTAAATATTTTGGACAAAAAATACCGGACGGATTATTTTCATACAGTTTTCACTAATAGAAAAAGCGATAAACGAGGAATGTTTTTATATATAATTTGTAAATATTTTGGACAAAATGGCTGAACTATGTTGGTGTTTTGTCACAAAAAAAAACTGTTTTCATATACGCTTACATGGCTAACGCTGCCAAAATCTTTAGAGATACATCAAAACAATGTACTTTGATAGTTCTGCTGTGTAGATGGGAAGGTAAATATAATATTTCCAGAACTGTTTTGTACCCGGGTGAAACCAGGACGGGCCGCTAGCATTTAATGAAGTTAAATTTTAGATAGTTTATGAACACACTGTACAGACAAGGAGTTAGGACACGGTGTCGGAGCTACGCTACTCGTGGAAAGCAGGCAAACTTTGAATGAGTTCTGTTCCATATAAGAGCAAAATAAGTGTAATAATTCATAATTATGGTTTGAGTTAAAGTGGTCTATAAGTTATTGCGTATTATACGGATGAATTTCATTTTACCAAAGCATTCCGGCGCCTAAACGACACAGAAAATTGTAAATTACATGAAAGAATATTTGTTACGCGGCTTTTTAGGCCAGTGAAATGACGAACTCAGTTTCCACTAATTCAATAGTTAAAAGAACTCGAAGCGAACAAGGAGACAGTTTTGGTCGGATTTTTAAAAATCAAAAAAATGGAAAAATTCGAATCATTGATAAATTTTCTTAGACGTGGCAATTTTCAATAATTTTGAAGTGAAAACTTCTTTAGCGGCGTTGTAAACTTTTTTTGTAATGGGTAAAAAATATTAAACTCGCGTCAGATCGAAAATTCGTAAGACCTGATCGAAAATGCGTAAGACAAAATTCGTAAGACGAAAACTTTTGTACACTTTTTTTGTAATGGGTAAAAAAAACTCGCGTCAGGACACGTGACCTGATCGAAAATTCGTAAGACGTTAATATTCAAGTTTTCACTTCTGCCGGCACTCCCGGAGTGCAACCCGTCTTTTTTTTATTAATTTTAGTACAATAGGTGAAGAATTATTTTTAATGACTTTTTCGCGAATCATTATCTCTTTTACAATATTATCAATAAAAAAATGTGGGTAGTTCTAACTGCTCTAGAGATAGAAGCAAAAAACTGATGAAACACAGTTTTTTAACTCTTTTGTAACGTTTTTTAACAAGTTCCAGTCATCGCACGAAGATGAAATTTTGACAGATTGTGTATCATACCTACTAAATGTTCCCTCAACTTTCCACCCTTTTGCGATTTTGTGGAAATGTTTAGGGTCAAAACATTTTCATTTTACTGGCCTATGTTGAAATACCTTCTCCACCAAGTATACATATTTTTCGACTTAATAAATCAATAAATTTTAGATTTTAAAATTGATTTTGATTTCCACAAAAAAAAATTGGTTGTCTGTAAAGTCGGTTTACGGACGATAGTTTTACGTGATAACGTATTTCGCTGGAATATCATATTTAATAATCACGCACAGGGTCAGGTGGAACATTAGGAACGTTACACTTTTTCGTGCATGCAGCCGGTGTTTCATCTTTTTATATTGACGTGATTCATCAATTTAATAAAACGTTATCACGTCAAAAATTAATAAAACGATTTATTTAATAAACAATATTATTGCAGAATTCAAATCTTAACGTCTGATTAGAATTCTTCAATAAATAAAATTATCGACCAATTTTTCAGACAAATATATTAACAAAAAATAATAAGTAATAGGTACATTATTTTTTCAATTTTTGATTATTTAAAAACTTAAAGCGAATATTTTTAAATACGAATTAGAAATTGATTATTAATTATTTTTATATTTTTTAAGATCAGTTCTGAAGAAGTTCCAAATCCGGACCAAAACGTCAATGTATTAATTATTTATTTTGTTAATATATTTGTCTGAAAAATTGGTCAATAATTTTATTTATTGAATAATTGCAGAATTTTAAGTCCTACATTTTCTAATTATTATTATTTTGTTTGGAACATTTCAACTTTTTCTAGAGTTGTATGACTGTTGTAGAGTAACGTACTATGGTCTTTTGTTCATATTAATTGTGCATGGAGGGAAAACCCATTTCTGATTTTAAGCCAACTACTTTGAGTTATTTGAGTGAGAAAAAGTTATCGAATATATCATTAACTTTATGACAAAACTGAATCAATAAATTTGTCGTCGTCTTTGTCCAACACATGTTGTTCGTATATCAATATATTGGCGGTCACGTGATAAGGCGGTCTATGTTAATTTTTTTAGATTTTTTGCACTGCTGTGTTGTGTACGTTGCTTATTAATATACTAGAATTCTGAAATAGTAGACAGTGACCCCCCCACATTAGAAATTAGTTTGTATTTCAATAATTTTTGAGAATTAGCGCTTCCAGGAACCCGAGCTTGTACCAGTCGGTCTATGACAGTTGACAATCAAAGACCAACGAGATTTTACCCGGCCAAGTGTGAGTCGGACTCGCGCAGCGAGGGTTCCGTACAAACCTGTAGGTATGTAAATAGTTCGTCCATCACGGGAATCGAGTCTCGAAGATTTTCTCGCTTAGACGTTGGAAAACTGTTGTCGCTATACATCGACAAACGTCGCAGTCAGTCTGCCAACTAACTAAGTAATTGCAATGAGTTCAGTACTGAACTGTACTGTACCTGATAGCCTAGTCATCGTACCGTGTTGTATGCGAGAGTTGTCATATTGTGCTGTACAAACGCACCGGTAGCGGACGCTTGTTTTGTATTAGAACTCTTACTGTGTACGTGCGTAGCGGTTTAAAAACATTTTTTTTGTGATGTACCTAACTACAAATTTCCCTTTACTTGTGCTATAAGACATTGCTTCTTGCTAAATTTAATGATTCTAGGTAAACGGGAAGTACCCTATAGGTTTTGATTCCCAAGAGTCTTGATCCTATAAGGGTTCCTTTTTTTCTTTTGAGGTACAGAACCCTAAAAAGACAAAAATATATACTTGCACCCTATAATTTGTATAATTTGTGCTGCCGCGATTTTCCTACTATCCGCAGTACATTTATAATTTAATACGTCCGTCGCCCATGGTTTTTAACGACCGTGTTCTCAGAAACCTTCAACTGTAGGCTATTTTTCGCTGCAATAGACTGGAATATTGCGACTCCCCGGGGAGTTCTGTCGCTTTTATAGTGTGATCGGTAATGACGTCGCCTACTAACAAAGGAAAATTAATCAAGGTGCATAACAATCAATAAATCAACCATGCACCACAGTCGTCGTATAAAGGTGTTGAAACTATGTCATCTATGCTTATTTGGGTTGTCCGATAAGTTCTTGCCGTTTTTTTTTAAATTAATACACACAACATTGTCTTCCGTGGAAGAAGATTTTGCTTCGCTCGCGGGGTCGCTTGTTTTTCTTTCAGCTATGGCACCCTCTCCGTATACGGCACAAATCTCTCTAGCAGCTTCCGTGGCTTTGGCACCTCGGTTAAACGCAAAAAGAAGGTGGTGTCGAAAATGCTCGTTTTTGTCGACTTGACACTCCATTTAAATGCTCTAAAAATTAACAAAAATGAATCCAAACAAAAAAACTAAATAGACTTTCTTGTAGAGCGAAAAATTCTCTTTCGAATAACACAAAACATTATACCAAAAAATTTCATTTCGATCGCTAATTTTTTAATTTAAAAAAACGGCAAGAACTTATCGGACAACCTTAGATTCCAGAAAGCATTGTCAGAACATCTAGTTTGATAATCACTTCAATTTAGACATGTGACAAGTTGTTACTAGGTGATCACAGTGACTGTTATTTCAGTTACACAAAAATTACAGTGAAAAATCATACCGACCTAGCAAACACTCGGTCGGACGTTACGTCGGCTACTCGGTTGGAGCGATCGTAGTGATTGCAGTGACATTGAACAACATATACGTTACTTTGTCAGATCACAGTGATCATTTTAGACGGATGGTCACAGTGATTTTTTCTTAACGGCTAATTATTTTTTATATTTTCTCAAAAAAATATCGTTAAGGTAGTACGAGTACCAAGGCAATTTTAAATAAAAGGCTTCATTTTTTTATATGAAGTTAGACTAAGTCTAAACCAATTCTGAAAATTTTAGGGCGGTTGCCCGATTATTTAAATAAATAAATGACTTCAAAAGTAGGCATATAACATTGGCTTTATGGTAAAACGGTAGATGGATGATAGGTTTTCATTGATTTCTCCAAAACTAGTTGGTGGAAATAAAAAAAAAACTATTTAAATTAAAGTTAAAACCTTAATAAATTATTGAAAACAAAAGAAACCCGTTGTGCCCGACTAATTAAAAAGATATTTAATTAAAAAGATTAACTATCTTTTTAATTAGTCGGGCACAACGGTTTTTTTTTGTTTTCAATAATTTATTAAGGTTTTAACTTTAATTTAAATAGTTATTCTTTAACTAGTTTTGGAGAAATCAATGAAAACATATCATACATCTTCAGAAATATAAAAAAAAATCAAGCCTTTTCTTTAAAGTTGCCTTGGTGCTCGTACTTCCTTAATAAAAGTTTTTTTCTAAACTTTATAGTTTCGGAAATATTTTTTGTTTTGTCGATTTGTCAGAAAAAAACTAGTTAAGCATGCATTGATTAATTTTTACATGACGTGGAACATATTATGTAGATAACCATGGCAACGAGTTAGCAAATAAAATATTGAATACTAGCCATTACCCGCGTAACCTCACGCGATATCAGAAATTTTATTTTCTTTATTTTACTGTACCAAATGTCAACATTTTGAAGTTGGAATGGTCCCGTCGCCCAATTGGCTGGAATTTTTTTTAATATAATGCGACATTTTTCTATCTTTCCGGAGCGTTTCTGCCTCTTTTGTCTGGGCCCTGTTGCCCCTGCATAGTTATGGCCCTGCTTGCGAGACCCAATTTTAGAATTAAATTATAAAAAATCGAGCATAATCTACTTTGCCCTGTGACCATAGATACTTTTGTTTAACAACCATCTCATTTCGTATTTTGTGGATACAACAAAGTACTGCACGTAGTTATTGCACCTGTATTAATTCTATATTACACAGTGAAGTTACTTATATGTATAGTTGTTGTTGTTTCAGGTTGCTTATATTCCCGGAAGAATTTCTAATATATCTTCATTACTTGTAAGGTTGGGAAAATCCTGCCGTTATTAAGTTGATTATTGGCAGGCATTTCTTAAAGTACAATTATTTAACTTTTTGTTATATACATCATAAATGAACAACAACTATTAATATAAAACTCGGGTCGCAGTACAAAATCCCGCCGATAATATAGTGTACTAGCTGCTCCCCGTGACTTCTTTTCTTTTTGTCATGTTCTCAAAAATTTTATTTACTGATATAAAACTAATAAACAATGAGAAAGATTTAATATATAAAACTATCTTTAGAAGTTAAAAGTTAAAAATTAATAATAATTTATTTTTGAAAATGAAAATGAAAAAAACATTTTTTCAATTAGTTCAATTTTTCTAATTTTAAAGTTTTGAAACTTTTTTCTGTTAATTGTATAAAAATGCGTAACGTCCGATTTTATAGACAGCCAAATTTTCAATGGGAGCATTGATTGTAAAATTCAATTTTTTTCTTAAAAATCTATGCTTTTTAACTTTTTTACATCAATTTGAATATTATTATAAACTGAACATATTATGGGTTAAGAGCTGGCTACGGAGAAAATGGGTGACTCGGTGCAGAGCTGAAAATTTGCAGAATAATAGGAGATAGTACAAGTAAGTAGGGAAAAAATTGCCAGAAGGCTAGGCGGAAGATAAAGAGCCGCCAGAAGTGCACTGATTTTTCGCAACATTAGTGCCTTCTGGCGGCTTTTTATCTTCCGCCTAGCCTTCTGGCAATTTTTTCCTTACTTACTTGTACTATCTCCTATTATTCTGCAAATTTTCAGCTCTGCACCGAGTCACCCATTTTCTCCGTAGCCAGCTCTCTTGTCTATTAGGGCATCAAGAAGTCTTAATCCGGTACTGGTAATCACTGGTTATCGATAGTAGAATAAGCCTGATTAACTCAAGTGAACCCGCGGATGAAGGCAAGCATAATAGCAATAATTAATAAATTTAAGTGAAATAAAATGGCAGTTTCGTTGTGTAATTATTTAGAAAGAATTTGATGTTTGAATTCCTTAATATTTCCCTGCGTTTGTTGCTAGGTTTTGACAAACAGCTCAAAGAATGTTATATAATATCGCGTGACTACAATCGTGCCTGTATTTGTGTTTCTAATACTTACAAATTATATACTTGTGTTTGTGTACAATATTATAACCATACGCCACATTTGTGACACGGCATCAGGCGATATGCTATGTGATACCGTCATTGTACACTATCGTTCCTAAAAAAAATGTTGGGCTAATTGGTGAACCTTTCCAATAATAGAGGGTGTTATAGAGTGCGGCTGATATTATGTCGAATAATTTTTAGACATACAGGTAATCTTTTTGATTTGGCTCAATATTCATCCACCGAGTTTTCTAATAAAATTTGCATTTTTATAATATAATTTATTAATAAAAAAATGGATTTGGTTGCAATTCAATTTCTCGGCACAGCTATTTTTAACAAAAAATTAAACACAAATTGGTAACGGGAATTCAGACAAAAAACTTTTATTATTTAATGTTCATCAAATTATTGTACAACGTTTCGTTAAGTATCTTAACTTTTTTATTACAACTTACAGTCGACTTTTAATAAACTAATTGAGTTGTTTTGTTATTCGCTGCCATGGTTACCTACATATAATAATATTTTCCATGTGTTCGCAATAAAATTATCTTCATTTTCATATAATACGACAATATAGAAAACCCTATAAGTGCAAAATACTAATTAGAAGGTGCCTGACTACCAGGTCTTATGCCAGGAATCAAAATGTCGACCACACTTTGCCATTTTATATACATATTTTACTTTCAATTGGTAATAAATTTATCTGAAAACTCGATTACTACAGGTACATTTCAGAATGAAATTAACTTAATTTTTTAGTAAAAATAGTTGTACCAAGAAATAAATGGCAACCGAATCAATTTTTCTTTATTAATACTCGTACATTATATTATCAAAATTCCAATTTCATTAGCAAAACTCGATAGGTGACGATCGATCCAAATCGGGATCTTGTACTATAAAACAAGCTCTATATATCTAACGAAATTGAAGGGTCCCAGTATTTTATTGCGTTATAAAGGGTCTTCATTAAACGGAGAGTAAAAGAAAACAATATCATTTAACGAATAAGTGGTTTTAATTTTGACCAAAGTGAAAAAAATTACATAACAAAATTATAATCTGTTAATTTTTTTTTACTATGCTAGTGTTTTAAATACAACAAACAAACATATTTCCAAGAATCCTAAATAATGACGTATTGTTTCGTTATTGAGAGTGGTTGTTACACTATATCGAGTGTTTCAATATATGTAAACCAAACAAATCTTAATAGAGGAGAACGATGTATGTTTCATCACAGTGTGTGTGAATTAACACACTCAAAACGGTATCATACTCTTTTTTTCTTCCCGTATTTATGTATGTAGATGATTTTTTATAGCTTGTAGCGTACATCATACCAACACACGCACACAAAATATTAATATGTACTTATTGTGGGGACGCGAAAGATTCTTATGAGTTTAGTAAATATATAAGCTCTTAAGAAGCTTGACACAGCTAAAAAGCTCCTTTTTGAACTTATAGTCGAAGCTTTGACCGTAAAAAAACTACTGGAAAAAATGTTATTATTGAAAACAGGTAATATTTTGAAAATATCCAATCGATGGAAGACATTCAATTTTTTATCATTTTTTGTTGTCAGTATCTCGATTAAGGCTTAACGGTACACTTTTGTTTACAAATATCATCGTGCAATGTTTTTACATAAGTACCTGGCAGACTCTAATGGATAAATCTATGTTTAATATGAGGTCTGCCTGCTGGTATGCAAAAAAAATTGCAAGGCAAACAACGATAATTGACAATACACAATCTGCATATAATTTTCAAATACCATTACCTGTATTCAAGATACTGACAACAAAAAATATAATTATTTTGCCACTGATTTGATGTTTTTCGTCAAATTCTATAATAAATATTAAGTAGTTTTCTCCAGTAGACTTTTAAACTGTTAGAGCTTGGACTATTAAGTAGGGTAATAATGATCACAATATGTTTACAGTACTGTTCGTCTGCCTTGGCTCTTCTGACATTATTTACCCAATTTATACCTAAATCTGGTTTGTTTGAAAATAGATTTAGTTTTTACTAATTATTGGGTTTTATATAATATTCGTACCACTTTTGACATAAACATGATTTCAATCTAATCTCGATTCAATTTGATTTACACCCGAGTGAAACCGGGTCGGATAGCTCAAGTATAGGTCATAGCCTTCTTCAAGTTATATGCTAATTTAATTAAAGAAGTAGGTATTATTCTTATAAAATAATTAGGAAGAGTTTTTTTTTTAGAATTTCTAATTTACAATTAATTTTTTTAAGATAAATATTGAATGGTAAAAACCGCGTTCTAGACACAAACCGCGACTTTTTTTTAACAAAAAAATTGCTCAAAAGCGAGTCAAACTGGCGTACCGTTCCGTTTTCCGTTATACATAATATGTATTAAATTTCATATTTTTTTTGCATTTTCTACTCTAAATAAAAAAAAAATACCGACAGTTCTAAATAATAAATTTCAACAATTTTCGCTCGGTAGATTCGGGGAAAATAAGCTAAACATACAGACAGAGGGTTCCGTTTTTTCATCGGATGAACGGAACCCTAAAATGAGAATGATTAGCCAATATATAATTTACTATCGACAATAGCACCCCCGAGGAGTCAAGGCGCTACTGCCGTCTCATAACCTCACATTCTCGACTAGAAAAACGGGATTCTAAGCTATAAACATTACAGTAAACATTATTTATCAAATGCGTTTACTTATTAAATATAATCAAGCAATAATTAAAAAAACTAATTATTGCTTGATTATATTTAATAAGTAAACGCATTTGATAAATAATGTTTACTGTAATGTTTATAGCTTAGAATCCCGTTTTTCTAGTCGAGAATGTGAGGTTATGAGACGGCAGTAGCGCCTTGACTCCTCGGGGGTGCTGTAATCAATCATATTGTATGAAAGAAACGGTCACACAATAGCTGCTGCCCTGCCTGTCTGATACAGAAACCGGTACAAATACAATATTATATTGCATTATAATATACGTAATATTATAATATTAGACCTTACGGAATTTTGCATACCTATACCGCTCGTCGTATCTCACAAATAAAATCATAAACCAACACGTGCAAACTATACGGAAATTTAAGGACTGCTTGTACTCGTGGACTGTTCAATTTTAAGAAGGACCTTCCAACCTAAAACTTTATTATATTGCAATTTTTTTTTTATATTTTTTAGATCCGTTCTGAAGAAGATCCAAATCCGGATCGAAACGTTAATGTATTAATTATATTTTTTGTTAATATATTGTCTGAAAAATTGGTCGATAATTTTATTTATTGATTTATTATATTGCGTCCAAGGAAAGAGAGTCAGTCCCAGGGCCGTATCGACAATGGGGCAAGCGGCAAGGTTCAAACCCCACCCGAAATGATTTAACCAATCCACCGTTTTATACAGACTACTAAAATATTTTCGACTGTTTTTTCGGATCTGTGGATTCCACGTTTTTCGACATCCATCTGAAATGTAACAATGAAGGATGAGTGACAGAAATGCTCACTCATCTTTCATTGTTACATTTCATATCATATGCCGCTTTGGCGTTGATCGCAAGTCAGGAAAAGGTTAAATAAGGCTCGCTTACAACACGGCACAACAACTAGGCTATCAGATATAGCCAATACAGTTCAGTAATCCATTTGAACTCATTGCAACATTTTTTCGATGTTTGGGGACAACAGTTTTGCAACGGCTAGTCGGGAATAATCTTCGAGACTCGATTCCGGTGATGGACGAACTTAACAAGTTTGTACGGAACCCTTAGTGCGCGAATCCGACTCGCACTTTGCCGGTGTTTTTTTTTTTAACAGCGCACGGTATTATTTTTTGGTTCTCAATCATACGAAAAAAATTGATTATATACTTAAAATTGAACTTATATAGTTCGGTATATGAGTATTAATCTAATGAATATTTATAAAACATAAATAAATTAGGCAAATTAAGATTATTATTTATTATTAGTGTTAAAGATAACATCGTCTTAAGGTCTCGCATTTATAACGACACATTTTCGTGCAAAAGTAAACAAATTTGTTATAATCTAAATACACATTCATTCTACTGATTGGTGCAAAATATTACGACAAATATTACAGTTGAACTTGGCTGATTCGAACACCAATATTTCGAATTTCTTGGCGTGTCCCTTGAACTCGCCAAATGTATTAAATTGTTCTTAGATAACTGGAACACCAACTCCGAGTTCGCACATGGGTCGACAGAAACGCGACCTTATTAGTTTCAAACTGATCGCGTGCGACCTTATTTTCAGATCGAGAAACAATTTCAGTCGCATGGTTGCACGTTGTTGCATTTTTCTTCTGTAAAACAGGAGCAACCATCTGTACTAAATCAGATTCAGCCGCGCTCGTATGGGTACAAAGAACTTAAACCGATTACAAACCGATCGCACAGTATAGTCGCATCCTGAACTTGTTCGAAACTCGGGTTGCGAAAGAGTCAACCCGTGTGCGGAGGGCTTTAGTATTATTTTGTCAGGTAATAAGTTTCTCACGGGTTTCTTTGGCGACCGGTGTTATATTTCAGCTTTAAATTTATAGACGATATAGCAGTCGCATCCTGAACTTGTTTGAAACTCGAGTTGCGGAAGAGTCGACCCGTGTGCGGAGGGCTTTAGTATTATTTTGTCAGGTAATAAGTCTCGCACGGGTTTCTTTGGCGACCGGTGTTAGTTCAACTTTAAATTGTCGACGATATTTCAACACGTATTTCTTGATCCAATTGCAGCTTCAATATATCCACTTGACTTTAATGTAAAAGCGAACTCACCTACAACTATCATATCCCCGTGATCAGTGACAGTTTGAAAGGAAGGTGCTTCAGCGGATACTTCGCATCGATATCGACCCGTACTCGATAGGTTCACTGACGATAGAACCACCACATTCTCGGACGAATTGTGTAACTGAAACAAAATTGTTTTTTTTTATTATTATTAATAATTCAAATCTTTGATTAACGTCTGAATAGAACTCTTCAAGTCGACAATTTTATTTACTTGAAGAATTATTAATAATCAATATTATTTTTAAAGAGGATAATTGATTAATTAATAACACATCGTCGTTGGTTCTGTAATAGCTCTTATGTGCATTATTGGCAGATTTTACGTTTTTTAAATGAAAAGATTCAGGAAACGGAGCTCTATACACTAGTAATACCTCCAAATTAATTTAACAGTAACCAACAAGGGGAAGTAACTCTTATGTGAAAAGTTGTATCAAATAATTCCTTCCATGTACCAATAAATCCGAAATTAACGTTAAATATTTTTTAAGAAAATACTTCGTCTTAATTAAACACGTATAGTAAAGATTAGTATGAATTAGTAATATACCTCTGAAATTGCTAGTTCTTACCATCCATTGCTGAAATAACCACTTTTTGGTCTTTCCTGCAAATTTTACTTTTTGCACATAAGAGGTATTACATAACCAACGACGACATATTTTATTAACATCGACAATCTTCCTCAAACAGCGAATTAACCCCTTCGATCCTGGCGGTCATTTCAATGGACACAGTTATTCTAACGCGTGTAATTTAAGTCAGCGTAATTAAATATCAAATAGGTATAAACATTTTGTTGCACTTGGAGCTTCTCTGAGATGTAGGCGTGCCAAACAAAATAAAGAAATACTGTGTGGGTAGGTAGAAATATCGAGTCAGTTGATCGCAGTCATGGATTCACGCAAGACTGGTAAACGTGTAAATTCAGTTTATATATTACTTAGTTAAAATCTTTGATTAACGTCTGAATAGAACTCTTCAAATAAATAAAATTGTCGACAATTTTATTTATTTGAAAATTACTTAGTTAACTTGCATTTTTATGATGTAATTTATTTTTCACACCCTAATATACATTTTTTTGTTTAATTTTTGGTATGTACTTTATTAACTAATATAATTTCTGTTTTTAAAAATTTAAGAGCACTCTTTTAAAAGTCGGTTATTTTTAAACAAATATTATTACTGTTATTGTAAAGATAACCTCACATTTTATAAAAACATTTGTCTTTATAAAAGGAATTGTTTTTACTGTCGATGCTGCAAAAATATAAAAATACAATTCGTATGAACAACTTATTACCGTTCCATTAAGAAGTTCGAGATTGTTCAGATAAATTAGATAAGGTACAATCAAGTTAACTTTTCTTTCACAAAATATTTATCTATCGTATAGCAATATTTCAATGGCAGTTTGTAACAATATAGATATCGACGTTGCCTCTTTTTCTGTTCATATTTGAATGAAGCCTGTGTAGCCTAGACAATTTTTGATGTTCGCAAGATTGAATTCTGTTCGCATGGTAGAAATAACACCCAGGAAGCAGGGCTCAAAAGCGAGACGTCAATAGAATAGCAGAGTCATCTGTGATTATCAGATGATATTAACTATAAACATTACCCAAAATCAGAATCAACATATATTAGTGTTTTAATCTGAGGGCACGCCAAGTCGAGCACTGCCATATATTCAAAAAATCAATAGAAGCAAGGAGTGGGCTTTAAGAAAATCAGTAGATGACGGACAAGATATATTATGTTGTGACATCTCATGTAAAACAAAGTCCAGTTATTTTAGTTAGTGTTATTTTAGCAAGCACCTGTCGAACAACTTTGTTATAAATTGTTACCTAATCAATTGCCTATCAACACTTAGGCCTAGCTCACATGAAGAGCGTTAAAAGCGCGTTGACATTTATACCACTGTTCACATGGTTACCGATTTTACGCGTTAAGAGCGCGTTTATTTTATAGTTTATACACTAGTCAAGTGTTGTATTCTGTCGAAGATGGCCGTTGCAGATGCAATCTGTTTATGGATCCTATATCGAAGAAGACAGCGTCATAGAAAAAATCGAAAATATTGGGTTCATCCTATTTTACATAATAGAGTTACCTCAAGCTTATACATTACACTTTATCCGAGTCTCAGGAATTATGAACCTAAATTTTTCAACTACTATTTCGTCGATGAATAGATCATAATCAAATTCTACTCTATCCATTTTTTATTTTAAAGAAAATTTTTAGAAAAAATAATCGAAAATATTGGACAGCAGGAACCTATCGCTTCAAATCGCGCGTTGCATCTGAACACATCAATGCTAATCAATGTTCAGTCAGACATGATCTAAGCGCGCGTTGACGCGCGTAGACATGGTATTTGCGTTATCGTGACGTTGAACGCGCGTCGCCCACCAACGCGCGTTATCATATAAACAGTTAAGGGTATAATATGCATGCATTTTTTTTATATTTTTAATTCACTTTTTACATCATTATAACACCATAAAAATATAAACACTCTTGGAAATGTTCAAACTAATTATTAAATCAAATTTTAAAACATCGATAAAATTCGACTTGTTTGAACGCCGCCATTTTTCGCGGGTCTTGTGTTACGTCACATGGCACGTTCTGTCAGTTCAGTGTTTGTTACTATAGTTTTACAGTTATTTTATAACAATTTTCAGTTTTAAGGAGGTTAGCGCATGAAAAAAAATAAAGATTTTTCAATAAATTTTTTTCCATACAATCATAATTATAGTGTATGTAAACTAAATTAATTTTTTGAAAATTTTTGACCGCTTAGTTTTTGAAATATTAATACTTGAAAAATAGAAATTTAACACGGTAGATATAGAGAATCAGTACACGATTTGTCTTTAAACCTATTTTTGCTTATGTTTAAATAAAGATTTTTTTATAAAAATAACTGTAATAGATTAAAAAAACCTTTTTATTTACATATAAAAAAAATTAAATTTATTGACCATTTAAATAATTTATATTTAACATTTTTTGGACTAAATAACTGTATAAATTGGACGCAACTACAATTTACATTAACAAATTTGTCAACGCTGCAACTTATTCTACCAATAATAAAGACGAGGGTTTATTATGGGTTAAAATGGCACTGGCGGGAATTACAAAACTTAAATCAAAGATATTTGTAATCAATATTATTATTTTTATTCAAACTATGAAACATATATCAAAAAAAGTTACCATGGCAACATCAATAACTCGAGAAACGTGAAGTCTAAATGACAGTTTTTTTATTGTTAATTTGACAGGAGTAGCTTGTAACGTCAAATAACGATGACATTCACTCATGATTAAAAATGCACTGTTTAGGTTATGACTGCTGTCATGAACGATAAACCAAACGCGAGAACATACTCCAGTTATACCATCTACCGAAAATTAAATTTAAATATTAATCAGATGACGTGACGTGCCATGTGACGTCACGTTTTGTTTCGACCAATAGTGATGCGTTTCGCAAAATTGAATTTCCCTCGCTTATTTTGCACTTTTTAATTAATATTTTTTACAATTAAAAGCGAACTAAATAGTAAAATAATTGTTTAGGCATAATGTCCGGACAATAAAGATTGTTGAAAAAAAAAATCATGTAAATTTAAACCACATGCATATTCCCTATTGTATTGAAATTGTAAACGCGCGTTTAACGCCTCTCATGTAAACCTAGCCTTATAATGACCGTATCAATTAGACATCTTTATTTCTATAATAATTATAATATGCCATAATAACAATAATAATAATAATAATAATATAAATAATAATAATAACAATAATAACCACTTTATTAGAAAGTATTTTTTTAAATACAACATAGTGTAATGTACAAAATTATTGATTGAGAAATTCATTGATATTATAGAAATTATTTTGCAATAAAAACTGTTTAATTTCCTTTTTAAAAACGGCTTTTTTTATTAGTGCCTAATATTGACGGGGTTATCCGTAGGAGTTCCTCGACAAAATAAGTTTGAGAGACCCTGGAGTAACATATATGGCCGAGTGCCGACAGTAACCAGTTGCCGTAAGTCTAACTGGAATTGTAACTGAAGGCTGCTTACGTTCATGGCATAAGAGCACTGTCAAGTGAAATCTCTTTTTCTTTTGACATAATTTATCGGAATTGACTGCCGGTTTAAATAGGATTTCACTGATACAACCGCCTTGCTTCGTTTTATTCTATCTCTGTCTAACCATACTCTCGTTCAACGAACGAGGTGTTTCGTATCTTCTGTCAAACTATATTTCTAGTCCAAGCTCGGACCGTACAAACGTCTACTGGACAACATTACCAAAATTTTATTATTGAATTTTACAGACTTTTTGATCGGTGGCAGATTAATTTTTTTTTTTTTTTTGGGTTCCGTACATCCGATGCTCTCATGTTTGTCTGTCACAGCTCAAATGTTGAAATTTGGTACATATATTGAGTTAGATGATCCAACTATGAACGAATTTCGGTTTTGGGGGTTAATTAGAAAATAAAAAAAATAGTATATTTTTCGAGTGCCTCATGTAACTGATAATATAAAAGAACTTGCTATAATAAATACAAATATTAATTTTTTTATAATTTTGAAATGCGTAGATTGAAAGAGAGAGAGAGATTGTGAATTATAGACGCTCAACAGCTGAGGTCATCAGCGTCACGTAGATTGAAAGATATTAGAGAAAATATACGAAAAACGAGCACCCCCCATTTATCATAAAAATTACTTAGTCTAAAATTTTGAAAAAAAATAGGAAATATAGAACCCACACATAGTTTACAGAAAAATCTAAAAGAACATCTTAAGTCTGAAAGTCTTCACGAAAAACGGAATAGCACAGAACCCTCTCCACAAAACTTTGGCTCCCGCTTGACCAATCTTTTGCTGTCAGAATCTTGAATACACCTCAACAATACTTGAAGAAATATAGTCAGATTATAGTGAAGTATCAATTATTTGCAATTTTTGTTGCATACCTTATACTGAACATTTATCCATTTAGAGATAGACGATGATAATCATAAATTATTGAGAATTCTCTATAATCTGTACTTTCAACCGTATTCGAGATACTGTCAACAAAAAACGATACAAAAAATGCATTACCAGCTACAGATTTGATATTTTTGATCATATCTGTTAAATTCAAATGTAAATTTTAGTATTTATCAGTCATATATCTATTAATTAACTATATAAATCATTGCCTATCTACTCAATGTGCGGTGAGTGAAAGCAACAAAGCGTATCGAAAATATATCTGCGTCTCTTTCTTCGATGTAATTCCCTGATTTCTCCGATGATAGGATTGGTTGATGTAATTGCATTCAATCTGAATAAAGTATTTCTGTTTCTTGACGTTAACATCGGCGTACCCAGCTTTTGGCAAATTAGAAATTTCTTAAGCCGGGTCTCCCGTGATTGTTTTGCCCTCTTGGATATGCCAATTTATTTAATTTTGTCGCTTAATCCCATCCTCGTCGCCATGTAATAAATTTTAATATTTTATTTTAATCATTTTTATTGTTTCCAGTTCGATAGTTTTTAACAGATTGATTTTACAAAAATAATTTTTAAATAAATCTATAATTGATTACCTAATAACTAAAATGACATTCTGTAATTATTAAATAAATGACATTCAATATACAACACTTACGGCGTAAAAAAAGACAGAAGTATATGTTTGCACCCTAATAGTTCGTTGCGATTTTATTCCTATGCTCAGTATAGAATAAAAGTATATGTTATCAGTAGACTTTTTTACAGTCAACGCTCGGACTAGTATACTTTCCGATACTTATAGATACAGAATAGAACTCTTGTGGTCTGCAAAGATTCAATTTTGAAATATAAAAACACAAATCCGAGAAAAAAATTAACTCCACGATATTTGGAGCTAAAAACTTATCTTCAAGAGTACAAATACTTGTAGTTCAAATAGGTATTCAAATAATCGTTGAGTGAAATAAATAAAACATATTCTCCAAAAAAATGCTAAACGAAGCTATTATGATGAATTTTATTAAACATAACCAGAAAAACGAATCTCTTTTATTTTAATATCGTATATACTCTATTAAAAGAGATATTTGTTCAAAAGTGAACTGTCAAAAATTTTAAATATGAAGTGAAAACCAGCTATTTTTTTAGTAGTAACGTGTAAAAAATACCTGGTATTACGACGCGTGTGACTCTAAAAACTCGCTGGCTTTCGTTTTTAAACACAATGTCACAGCTCGTCGTGATATAATCCATTATTAAGACACAAGGCATACAATCTACAATAACCGGAGCAATGATAGTCGGCCAGTTCACATTTCTGCCACCATAAACGCTAAAGCATAGCTACTGTTTTAGTATATTTTTGTTTCGTGTTCGTGCAGTTAGGAAACAGCACGGCACTTATTCGTGCGTCTATGTTGGCAATGTATGTAAGTACAAAGCGATACCGATTCGTCGAAGATTTAATAATACCCGGAAGAAAGCTCGAGATAACTTCGTAATCGGTCGTATATACGTTTGAATTGGTGAAAAAGTGTTCCATGAACCATACCTACACAATCGTGTATCTTCGTTCCTACGTACAGACAAAGCTTCGATATTTCTATCTAACAACTAACAACACTTTCTTTTGTTTGCTTTTTCATTTTTTTTCATGCCACTTAAAATCCTCATTTCTTAAATAATCAGTTTTTTTTATTATAGGGAGAATGTGGAGGAATGGGACATTTTTTAATTTTTTATTGTTATTTTTATTTGCATGCTAATAACTCAAATCTATTTTAGCTGATAACGAAATATAACTATTCTGCATGAGTTATCTGTAATCATACTAATTAAATACTTAAAATGAAAAGATATTTTAGTAAAATTAAAAACAAGTGTGCTTATGTCCCGTTCCTCCTGCATGCAGGTGGATTGGGACAGATCGCAGGAAGAGTGGGACACTTTATTTTTTTCAAAAGAACTATTTATTTAACTTAACAAAAAAAAAATCACAATTATTTTTATAATTAAAAAAATATATTCTCATTTTATCAATTGTAATTAAAGTATAAAGTTAACGTAAACCAGGAAACCGAAACTTTAAGTCTATTTCAAATTTATAAAAAGTACGAACTCTTTCGGTGGCATACTAGTGAATATCTGTAATGCAAGAATTCATAAGAACACATTTTACAAGAAAACATGCAAAACGGAACATGTCCCATACATCCTGCAGCAATAAGTCCCAAACCTCCTGCATTGCCAACTATTAATAAAAGAGTTTATTATAATTTCTAAATTAAGAATATAGCATCACATTTATCACGATTCTCTTCTACAATCTTTCATTATTTATTATTTTATCATAGATACTTGCTTAAGTAATAATAGTCTACACAGTACAAAAAAATAGTTTGGCAGATATACTTATTTTTTTCCACAAAATCAAACTTTTTTTAATAGCTCGAACATACATACTTCAACATATATTAAAATTTATCATAGACTTTTGAGCAGCATATGTCATCTGTTGTGACGAATTGAAACATTTAAACACCCGCCAAATTTTAAAAAACCTTACTGTCCCATTCCTCCTGTGTCCCATTCCTCCACATTCTCCCTATTGATAATATTTATTCACAGAAAAAGACACGAGAATTTTTTACGTCTTCAAGAAAATACTGAATGCGGGATATAAATTAGGCCGTAGTGATGTCAAAGATACAGCTCGCGGGCCGCATTCGGCTCTAAATCCATTTGAATACGGCCCGCGACCAGAATCTATCCAGTGAGGATTACAATCTATTCTGAAAATAACTACCTCAAATGTGTCACTTAGCATCAATGAGCTTATCAAAAACAAGAGACCTCAGTGTCTGGATCCTGAAGCTAAATCCGGCCCTGCTTTACTAAATTACGTATTTACTTCCTATGTATATTGCAACAATGATGCTCGCAATTTTTTAATATCATAACTTTACCGAATTATTAGCATAGCCGCGATTGCAAACCGCTAAACATCAAAGACTTTTTCAATCTTTCAGTCTTATGTAACCTTGTTACATCATATATGATTAAAATCTTATATATTATATTAATATAATATGTTACGGTCAATGTCCGGAATCCGGGCAATGTCGACAATGCCCGAGCCACATCGGGCAATGTCCGAAATCGGACAAGGTTAAAAAAATAGATTTTTTATAAACATGAAACGCTGACATTTGATTGTATCTTTATCATGATAAGTTATCATTAACCCTTTATGGAATTTTTATCAATGATATCAACTATTGAAGAATATATTTTTCAGCTTTCTATTACAATTATTGATGATTGAAACCACGTATAATTTATTTCCACACATTTTATTTATTTTAATAAATAAAATAATACAAAAAGGCATTACTAATATAAATAATTATATTTTTTATATGATATGAGCAATAAACAATTATTATAATTGTAATAGAAAGCTGAAAAATATTCTTCAATAGTTGATATCAGTGATAAAAATTCCATAAAGATACAATCAAATGACAGCATTTCATGTTTATAAAAAAAAATCTATTTTTTGAACATTGTCCGATTTCGAACATTACCCGATGTGGCTCGGGCATTGTCGACATTGACCGGTCAATGTCGACATTGCCCGGATTCCGGACATTGACCGTAACATATATACATAATATATAAATAGACTTTTCTAAAAATTGTGCCAAACTTCTTAGGAGGCTTAGGTCCCGTTATTCGACCGACGCCAATAGTGTAAGTGCCTTTTGGCAAATACACTAATAAGGTATACGCTGTATGAATTAAAGCGATGAAAATCAAAAAGCTGTCGAAGTACATAAATCCTTTAGCTTGTTTGCTTGACAGATTAGCAGCGAAATAAACAACGCCAACCTCTGCACTGAGCGTAGGTACTCAATGTAAATATGACAACTAAAAATTGAATTTTAGACAGTTATGTCACAAATAATCTTTAAAGTAAACGTTTGTTTTAAAAATTTTGACACGTTCTATTTTCAAAAAACCAACCGGATGCCGACGACCGACTGTTTGTAATGTTATGAGATCATGCATAATGGAATTGCCAGCATTTGCTTCAATTCAATGAAACGGGAGACCTTCGGGGATTCCCAACCTTTTTTTCTCTCCAGGCACATCTAACGCCACCACTCTTATAAATAAATAAAAGATAATAAATAAATATATATACTGTCGTCCAGTTAAAAGTTTTTTAAATTTTCCGACCAAATTTTTTATATTTTGTTTTGGAAAATTAGCTTGCATTTATTTATCTCTGAAACAAACCGGCCACACTGCAGACCAAACGCAAGCTAATTTTCCTGAAAAGCTGATTTTTGTTATTGATATTATACTACAAGGGCCGAAAGTTCGATATTTTTGCCCTGCGCGCCATGATGCGAAGCCGAGGACATCATGGAGCGCAGGGCAAGGTTATTACAACTTCGGCCAGTGTGGTGTATACTATTTTTCTTCATATCTCGGTCGCATGTCCGCTTATTAAATACATTAATAATTAATTAATTACACATAAATTCCAAGCAAGCAGCTTTGACGTTGTAGGAAAAAATACGAGTGACAGCGGTTCCCGACTATTAGCTAAAATGTAATAGACCTGCTGTGGAAACGACATCGAAACAACAGTTGATAGATTCATTTTCTTTACTGACACCCGTACGTACGTACTTCCCGCATCGGTGCTGTAATCCCACCAAAGCGTAAATGTTGGACTTTCTGCCTTACAATTGATGTCGAAAGTATGTACTTTCGATCGAGGTATGAAGAAAATATCGTTTAATCTAATCGGGCACTACGGTTATTTTTTTATTACTTTATTAATGTCTTAACTTTAATTAGATAGTTTTTTTTTTATTTATTCAACAAATTTGGGTGAAAATTATTAAAACATGACGCCGATCTGTCGCTTTGTCATAAGACCAATCTTAAATATGCTTACTTTGTTTTCGGAATTTGTTTACGTATTTAAACTTCAAATCTCTGATTAACGTCTGAATAGAACTCTTCAATTTTTTTCAGATTATAAATATATTAACAAAAATAATATTGATTTATAATTTTTTTTTTATCAATTTTATTTATTTAAACTTCATATAAAAAGAGCCAAGTCTTTTTTTTTGGTACCGTGTTCGTACTGGCTTAAATAAAATGGATTAAAATTTTACTCGCGTTTAATTAAGTATTAGTTAGCTCGAATACGCATGCGCTGTAACTTTAGCCGTAAAGCGAACAAGAATTTGTTATAATGTAGATTTTAAACTCACGTCTACGGTGACTCCTGGAAGTTGGAAGACAGTGGCAGGAGGCATGTCCCGTGGGATATATCGATAGAACTCGTTGCCGTCCTTATACCATTTGACAGAGTATAACGCTTCGCCGTCCAAGTCGTAGTGGCATTCGAGTCGCGCACTCTGATCGCGAACTGTGTGTTGGGGAATTATTATCTCTGTCAGACGAAGACATGACACCCGGTCATCTGAAACAAAACAAATCACTTTTAATAAATTGCTTACTAGATTACAGAATTGTTGAAGAATTAATACTATTAATCTAAAAATCATGAATTATTTTTTCGACTTTTTTAAATTTAAATTATTTAGATCGTCAATTCACCATAAAAATTGGTTGTCTGTAAAGTCGGTTTACGGACGATAGTTTTACGTGATAACGTATTCCGTAATACCTAACCTAAATTCTACATATAATAATTATAATAATTCGAATCTATGATATTGCATCTTTCGCTTCAAATTTAGGTTAATTTTATTTATTTAAATTACTCACCATATAATATTTCTTAATAAATAATAAATAATATATTCTTCCGTATTTATTTTAAGTCTCAAAGTTTAGCTGTCATAATATTTATAAAACAATTGTTTCACTGTTTATAATATAAAATTCCAAAACCTACTTACAATATTTAAGTATTTTCATACGTCAAAAAATTGATTTTTATAATGATAAAATTTGTAATAAAACGATTTTTTCGAGAGATGAGACCTAGCTAAAACGATTTTTTGCCCCCCAAAATCCCTTTTCAGTAAATTTCATCCAAATCGTTAGGGCCGTTTTCGAGAAAAGCACGCACAGGCTCAGGCGGAACGTTACGCGTTACGAACGTTAGGAACGTTACGCGTTAGGAACGTTACACTTTTTCGTGCATGCAGCCGGTGTTTTATCAATTTATAAGATTGGTGATTCATCAATTTATAAGACGTTATCACGTCAAAAATACGGTATTACTATTTTTTTTAAGTAACCTGTAGTGCGAGGGGCAGAATATGTTTTTGACGAAGCTTTTATCAGTTAACTTTGTTTAAACAAATCTAAAATATATTTTTATCAACAACTAGCGGTCTGTCCCGGTTTCACCCGCGTGCGATAGATATAATTCTGCAAAATCCATTTCGTCTAAACTAACAGCTTTGAGCAAATTCTACCAGATTTGTTCCTGAACTAATAGCTTTGAGCGAGTTCTATCAGATGTCGCTTACTTGGTACTAAAACATTTTTTTTGTTTGCTTTTGAACTAATAGCTTTGAGCGAATTCTATCAGATGTCGCTACATGTTACTAGAACAGTTTTTTTTTTAGAAAACACTGTAATTTTGTACAAAATATTGTATAAAAACTACCCGACCACGCAAGAGACATTTATAAAATTTCATTAAAATCGTTTCAGTGGTTTTGGAGATTAGCGCGGACGAACATCGTGACACAAGATTTTTTTTTATTGACGAACACAAAAATAAAGCAAAAGGTGCATCAACCATATGATCATTAGCACTAAAAAGATTTTTATAAGTATAAAGATATGAGATTTATAAATCTTATTAATGTCCTTCAAAACTGCACAAGTATCTGTTATCGGTATTTAGAAAAGACGAACGCTTCTCTCTCATTATGTTATCAAATATAGGGAATGCCATGTCTATTTATATACTGTTAAGACTGGTCAAAATTGTCGTCATAACCCTAGATAGACAGTTTACTATAATAATAGGAATAACCGTGCAAAACTCCACAAATCCAGTTTTATTAGTTTCGAAGAAAATATGCCACACAGAATCCTTTAGATAATAATTAACAAATTTTGTTTTTCGAATCAGTGGCATATAGGTCATAAATGAGTTTACAAAATTTAGAAAAAAATATTTATTCTATTTAAAAGAAAAAAAAATGGTTGTCTGTAAAGTCGGTTTACGGACGATAGTTTTACGTGATAACGTATTCCGCTCGAATATCATATTTAGGGTCAGGCGGAACGTTACACTTTTTCGTGCATGCAGCTGGTGTTTCATCAATTTATAAGACGTTATCACGTCAAAAACACACATTTATATTTGGATCTATCGGGTTTTGCATGAAACCAGAATTATATCGGGTTTTTTTCGCAAATCAAATATAATATACAGATTGTATCAAATCAAAACAGTCCATAGAACATTCTGTGTGTAAGACAGAGACGATATTATATAAAGCACTAAAGCAGTAAGTAAGAATGAGATAAATGATCGCTTATAGTTACTGTGGTTATACAATCTGATAGTATCGTCTTTGTTTTCTACAGTAAAAATCACAATTTTATCAAATGTCAGTATTCACTAGTGAAATTATTGATAAAAAAGATTTACAGTGTACGTAATTATTTATTTACGTAACCACAGTAACTATATTAGCGATAATTTATCTCATTCTTACTTACTGCTTTAGATCTTTATATATCGTCTCTGTCTTACACACAGAATGTCCTATGGACCGTTTTGATTTGATACAATCTGTATAATTATTTCAGAAGCGTTTGTTAATATGATAACACCCAATAAAAAAAAGAAAAAGTACATTTTTCAAAATAAAAACAGTAGATACCTATATAAAAAATTCTTAAAATTTTTTTAGAAAGTTTTTTAAGAAGATA
Source organism: Xanthostigma xanthostigma (assembly GCA_963575645.1). Lineage (NCBI taxonomy): Eukaryota > Metazoa > Arthropoda > Insecta > Raphidioptera > Raphidiidae > Xanthostigma > Xanthostigma xanthostigma. Next base: position 47,614,964 of record OY754470.1, read on the forward strand.
AATTTAAAAAAAAACGTAAACAATAGAATGCAAACATAATTACACAACAAAACAGTACCTACGTTTTAAAAACAAACGATTTTTCTTCTTTTAACTTGCATAGTTTTTGGATTTATCGGGTTTTGCTTGAAAGTCTCCACTTTAACACCCGTTTTTTATGGGATTTACCGGCTTTAGCTTCATACTGAATACATAGATGGACAAAGATCACCAAAATTAACTAGAATTGATATATATAACTCAAAAAGGAAAAAAATGATTTATCGGGTTTTGCATAGCTGCTCCTCTATTAATAACTAGTCTTATCCAGTATAATAATAATTTATTTAGACATGAACGAAATGTTACGCGCGACTTGCTCTTTTCTATGAAATTATATTTTCTTTTCACTATTTGTTTTCAATACGTTGCAGATGCAATTTGCGTGGATATTTAAGATATAATTTCAACTTCAGTACCGAGAAGGCATTCAAAAACTCGTCTTTTGAAGTATTTATTAAAACCACGGTAAATTATAATACTAAAATACTTGAATGTCTGTTAAATATTTATGGCCGCAAAGAAACATGGCTAATGCCCATATTCACTAAACACTATTAAAGATAGTACTAATCTTGAGGCAAATTTATTCGTTAGAATAAAATTTAATTTCAATTCACCAAACAAATAATCACGTAAAAAAGTTTCACAAAATAATAATGTTTTATCCTAACCCAATTGCACACAAAACTTCCAGTAACTTTAATGTTTTACAACTATACACTTCACAAAACGTTAATAAACAACACATAAATAAATTCACAAGAGCAACTGTAGATATAATACTCCACGCTTATAGGTTAGGTATTATGATCTATGTGGCGGCTATTATATTATTATCAGGCGAATAAATATTTATACCCTGAATGTAAGACAGAAAAGATTTATACCTGAAGTAAACATAATTATGGTTGGTGAATTGAATTATTATCGCTATTAATTATTCAAAGGAATAGTTACCTAAAGAACAAATTAACCGAATAAATAACTACATACGTTAATACGGCCATTAGTCGAATTTTTTTACAGTCAAAAAAATTTCTGAAAACGCGTTTCGAAAATTGATCGTTCTCTCTTTTCAAAACTTGTACAGCTAAAATCTCACAAAAAACTAGATGTGTTAAATAATCGTGTACTTTATATGATATAGATTAATATATAATAATAATAATGCATTTAACGTCCGTTTCTCGACTTTATGTCATAACAGACGCCATTCGCACCATTACTATTTTCGATCTATCACACTTCCAGTTATTTTCTACCATTTTTAAACTTCTACTTAATTAATAGCAATGGGCGAATGAAGTTATTTTTAGGAAATTAGGATAAGGTAAGCAAATTTTGAGTATAGGACAGGTAATCGTCCATGGCCTTGAATAAGGAACCATCTCGATATTTATATGGAATTGTTGAGTGAAACCATGGAAAACCTCATCAAGGTGTCCGGTACAGGAATTACCATTTCTCGGCGAGAGGCAGTGGGAAAAAGTCCCAGCCACATCTGCCCCCGCCGGGATTCGAACCCGGTACATCCCGAATGCAAGTAAAATATGACATAAGTCAGATTGCCTTGTAACCGTAGATATTCTTTCATCGAAATGAAGGTCTCTGAATATTTACGGATAGATGAAAACACAAATTAAAACATAAGATTAAAATTAAGTTTGCCTTGAAAGGTTTACCCATTAATATTTCTTAGAGATTAATATTGATGTATCTGAGTCTTGGAAGTATTAAAGGTAGTATATTTGCAGGTAGTCTTAGAGGCGTTAGCAAGTTCCACGTAAACTGTTAAAAGGAAAAAAAAGTTTCTTTTCAAACAGAATTTGTTATTATGCAAGAAAATATAAGTATAGCATATTTCTTTTATTTCATCGTCGCAAAGTTTGCAAAAAAATATCACGTTTCCAAAAATAAATGTCAGTGTTACTTAAAATAATCAGAGTTTCTTAAATTATATTAATAATATAATTATAATAATAATGAATTTACTATTTTCCATCTATCACACTTTCCGTTATTTTCTACATTTTTTAAACTTTCATTTAATAATTTAATTAATTTCTATATATTTAAAATTCCACTTAATTAATAGCAATGGGCGAATGAAGGAATTTTAGGGCATTAATATAAGGTAGGTACATTTCGAGCACGACATTGCCTTAAGGGGAGGGTAAGGTATTAAAAATGTGTTTTTCTTTTCTTTTTTATTCGATTTTCTGAATGAAGAACTTTTCAGAAATATTGTGTAAAAATTTGAGACTAACGAAGATACAGCAGTTTAAGCAACCGTGCCTCAAACATGACTCAGCGCACCAGAAATTTCTTGCCCGGTCCGAGCGCGCTATTGTTACCTGGAAGAAGGCAGAATTCGTCGGAGACAGGAGCAAAAAGATGCTTTAGACATTATGGATGATGACAACATCCTTTATGGACCTGGCATCGATTTTTCAGTGCGAGGTAAGCCGATAAAACTCGCTTATGCGTTTTATTCTAAATTTAAAACGTTTTCGCACATCCCACGTTTTCAAAGTCGGTTCCCCTCATAATTTCAAAACTACTGCACCGATTCTTTTGAAATTTTAAATACTACTTTTGTACATAATTTACGAGGTAACGCTGGAGAGCTTTTTTTCAAATTTGTCAATATTTTTTATTTTATAATAACAAATTGTCCGATTTTTTTGCAAAAATTACGTTATTCACTTCAAAGTGTTCCCAAAAATTGAAAATATCTTCCAGTGTTACCTGGGGAAAGCTATTATCTAACGACAAAAATTTTTGATTTTAGATGATCCAGCACCGCAATTCTGCTTTTTTCTGAGACGCTCCCAATAAATTGTTGCCATCACCGTATTTTTTAATATTTCTACATGAAAATTTTACAAAATATTCTTCAAATGTTACACTTTGATGTACCATTGGTTTGAATAAATAGATTTTAACTGTGTTGGGGGATAAAAATCACAAAAATGTGCCTTTTTTTGTACGAATTAACCTTACCCTCCCCTTAAACAAGGAACCATCTCAATATTTATCTAGAATTATTGAGGGAAACCTTGGAAAACCTCAACAAGACGGCCTGGTACAGGAATTACCACCCACAGTAAAGTTACTTTGTTGTGTTCTGCCAGAACTCTAAGTTGTCCAAACAAGATTTGATGTCACTTTTGAGTTGGCAATGGCCTTTAGTGACGCCTGTTTGTCATATGTTATGGATCTGTTTATTTTTGTATTTTCTCCTATTGTTTTCATATGCACATTGCAATATAGTATATACTTCTCCCTGAAAGACTGTAATAAGTTAATCAACAAATAAAGAAATAAAAACATATTTTTGCGTCTCAAAGATTATGTTAATATAAATATTTGAAATATAATATTTTCATAACGTATAGGTTGTATTGTTGTTGACATACACTTGTCAGTGTAATCCAGACTTTATATGCAGACATAAATTCGAATTCACCAACAGGAAATAAATTTTCTTTCTCATGTATTCATTGAAGCAACATCATCGAGGTTTTAGAAAGACGTATCGCATAAAACCTTGTCTATTTGTCAGACGCGCGTTTCTCTAACCAGACGGACACTTAGTGTTGGGTAAGAAAGAGACGGATATACCTAAGTTTGTTCAATATTGGTCGTGTAACTGTTACAGATCACCCGACGTTATAGGAGTTGTTGAAAGAGATTTCGATTTGCATTGATCCAGATGAACTCAACTCCCATTGCTTCCTTTCGTTTCTATTTATGTTACTACATATATATACATAGTTATTGTGCATATATACATACATTTATAGAACTTAACATAGAGGCGATTTTTTGGACGTAGAATAATGCGTCTTTGTTCTCAGTTGTAGTGATGTGTCCACATGACTCTTTATTGGGAGCTGACTCCGTGCGTTCCGCTCACTAAAAAGAGTTAAAAAGAGTCACTCAGAGGAGCTTCAAAGGAGCGACACTAGACAGTACGCATTACACAAAAGTGCAGACTGCAGAGGTGTGAACTGTCATCATGCATGCTCAGGAGTCATGTATTGCACCGCACAATACACACTCAGCTCTGAGCTCATTTTAATATGATCTTATATTATTCGCATTTCGGATAAACTATAAAGTATAATAAAAACTTAACAATAATACTGTTTATTGTTACAATATTATAACTTTGTCAACGACGTCAATGTGAATGGTTTAAGTCACTGTAAGCTTAGTACTATTACACATTCAACATTAAATGACTCAGCAAAGATAACTGTACGTGCAAAATTCACTAGTGCCTCTGTGGCCTGCGCTGTGTGCGCTCTGTAAATGTGCGAATGCAACAGTACAGAACAGCTCAGCACAGAGCAATGGCGCTCAGAGTGAGTTATTCACAAAAAAAAGCGTTCATTATGAACGACTCGCTCAGAAGCGACACATCACTACTCAGTTGGTATTGCGAATCGTTCCGACAAATCACGAGGGCTACGCATTTAATGATACTCAATCACTGTTTAAAGTTATTATAACAATCTATCTGCTAAAATAAAGAACATTGAGTCCCTGCCTCGATTCAAGGAAGTTCTAGGGAATAAACTGGTAAATAATTAAATAAAGAATTTTATAAACTAAATGATTTTATAGTGTAAACAATTGTAAAAGAAACCTATTGTCAATTAATATTATTAAAACAGTTCACCGAACGGGGTGGCGTAACGGTGAGAGCACTAGTCTGACTCACATTCGGGAGGTACCGGGTTCGAATCCCGGCGGGGGCAGATGTAGCTGAGACTTTTTCCTACGACCTCTCGCCGAGAAACGGTAATTGCTGTACTGGCCATCTTGTTGAGGTTTTCTATAGTTTCCCTCAATAATTCCAGATAAATATCGAGATTGTTCCTTATTCAAGGCTATGGCCGATTACCTGTCAAACTCCTATGCTCAAAATTTGCCTACCTTATCCTAATTTCTTAAAATTCCTTCATTTGCCCATTGCTATAAGTGGAAGTTTAAAAAATGAAGAAAATAACGGGAAGTGTGATAGAAGGAAAAAAATAGTAATGGTGGGAATGGCGTCTGTTATGACATAAAGTCGAGAAACGGACGTTAAGGGCATTATTACTATTAATATTATTATATATATGTTTGTCTCTTTTAAAGCGTGGAGCGTAACGCCTCATCAATTGATTTTACTACTCATAAAATGTCCGTACCGGGCTTTATTTTTATTTTATTTTATTTGTAAACCTGGCAGGCTAACAGACAATGAATGTCCAATAACAAGCCTGCTCTCAATAATACAATAATTTTACGTTTGCAGCACAGTACCTTAACAAAATATATATACGATATAAAAAAAGAAAAAAAAAACAATAAAACAAGAAACATAATTGAATAATGTATAAATTAAAGAACCGAAGAGATATAATATTCACTATCTACTAATACTTCAAAAAAACAGAAATTTGTCTCTTAAAATTGTTAAGAGTATCCGCAAAAATATCAATATCCGTTCAATAACTCAAAATCGTGTCTTAAGGAGTAAACTCCAAAAAAAAAAAAATCTGAGCAAAACGATGAGCTGCTGAGGGGCGCCGAGCGAATTAATCGTCGCGGTGTTCGGAAACCACTGAATTTATTGTTGAGCATCCTGTTGATAAAAGATCCTCTGCAGTATTCAGACACAGAAGCAGTCACTCAGAACGGAACATTTTCGCCTTGTAGAATACACAAATGCTGCATACATAAAACAGAGTACATTACCTGCTATACTCTCTTTTTACTCCTTCATATTATCATCTTCTTCGTCTCCGCATATGAATGGCCGCACAAATACATGCGGCCCTATTACCGCTCAAGTCGATTATTTTATTTAATAACTGGCTTTTACAGACGTCACTGTCGGCAATTCGCGCAGTTTGATTGATCGTCTTCGAGACAAGATCAATAGGTCATATGCATGAGGCTCCAAATTGGATTAAATTTTTATTTCGAAATATATTTTAGTTCCTGATCAATGATTATTTGTATTTTTCAGTGATCAGATTAATAAAATAACCATTACGATATGATCAGTGATCATATCGTAATGGTTATTTTATTAATCTGATCACTGAAAAATACAAATAATAAAAAAGAATTAATGTAGAAAATATGCGCTATTTTCGAATTTTCAAAACGCAGCGTGACGTCAGAGTATATATCAATAACAGTTTCCATGGCGACTGTGTCGTCTCACAGGAAAACAACAAATAAACATTATTCAAATCTTTGATTAACGTCTGATTAGAACTCTTCAATAAATAAAATTATCGACCAATTTTTCAGACAATATATTAACAAAAAATATAATTATATTTTTTGTTAATTAACAAAAAATATAAATATATTGTCTGAAAAATTGGTCGATAATTTTATTTATTGAAAGTAAACATCATTTTTAGAACATTGACAATTATGCATCATATATCATGACGTCATATAAGCCCGCCAACATGGCCGATTGTTTAAACTGTCTATTTTTGAATGTAAAATTTAACATTTTTTTTCTTATGATAATATTACATTTTTAAATGATTATAAATTTTTTCCCGTATTATGGTTGACTAAATAATCTATTAAAAATATAAAAAAATACATGCATATGACCTATTAACAAAAATATATAATAATTCAATACAATAACGTTTAGGTCCGGATTTGGACCTACTTCAGAATTGAGTTAAAAAAATACAAAAATTAATTAACAATAAGATCCGCTTTGAGTTTTTTTATATCCTAATATCGAAATATTAAAAAAATAATAACAAACAATGATTAATATGTAGTCATGGATATATTTGTAAGTAGCTAAAAAGAAAGAAAAAATTCATTAAAAACAAAATATTATTTCAAAATAATATTATAAACATTACTTAAATTTTTCGTATTTAATTGAGCATTAAGATAATTTTTATTTGATATAACATTTCCGAAATATTTCTCTTAAATAAATTTGTTTCATTAACTAAATTTTTTATATTATCCCAATTATCATGACGTGGAGCATAAGGATATGAAACTTTTGGCCCTATTAATATATAATTTAAATTTAATAGACACCCTGTATACTTAAATATACCGAGACAAAAACATTAGCAATACAGCTAGTGTGTTTTGTCTTTTTGCATTTACATTATTACTCAGACTGCAGTTTTCTTCAGGTAGGTATACACATAATATTCTAAAGAAAAACAGATTGCATAAAGACGTGCCCTGCTTGAATTTTATAATCATTATTATTTCAAGCTTCCATTAGCAACCATAATACTTTATTAAATATTAATTAAAAGCTTTTTTATAACTTGAAACAAAATGTACAGATACAGATTTTTTCTATATGTACCAAATATTAATATGGTCAGAACCAGTCCTAAATAGTTGAACTTAGAAATTTAAAATTCCGTATACCATATTTTTTGTGTTTTAAATTAAAAATTCCAACCAATTGGGCGACGGAACCATTCCGACTTCAAAATGTTGACATTTGATATTTTATAATAAAGAAAATAAAATTTCTGATATTTTGTGACGCGAGTAATGGCTAGTATTCAATATATTTGCTATTCGTTACCATGGTTGCCTACATAATATTATGTTCCACGTCATGTAAAAATTAATCAAAACATGCTTAACTAGTTTATTTCTAACAGATCTACAAAACAACAGAACAGCTATTTTTTTTATTTTCGAAGTATTTCCGAAACTATAAAATTTAGAAAAAAATTTTTTTAACAAAACTTTCTTGAAATCACCCTAAATGCATATGCCTGCTCCGTTCCGTCGTGGTAAAAAATAAATACAATAATAAGCCGTTATGAAAAGTATACTATTATTATATAAAAAAAAACACAGTTATAGTATATATCTCTTCTAAGCATGCTTTGATTTTCCCTTAAAACAACAAGGCTCTTCATACTTGCATATTAAACATCCTTCCAAAATTTGGTTTCATGCGCTCATCCGTTTGACCTGTTCGAGTTCAAAAATACTAACGAACGCACAGACTTTTCTCTAAAAATATGTTTTTTGGAATCGGGAACCTCAAAAAGGAAAGAAATATTGCATAATTTTGAAAAGTTGGATTTTGACCTAAATTAGTAAGTACCATTCCTTATGATGTTGGAACAGTAAAAAACAGCATCTAGAAACACGTTCTTCCACCACCCATAATACCGGGACTTCCACCACATATTTTTTTTCATTTTTTTAACTAACCAACCTTCTAATTGAGCACACAGACTTCACCTTCAACGACAAAGAAAATTAACCAAACGTTTCATTTTAAAAATAGAAAAACAGCACATGGTGGGAGTACCGGGTTTGGTGGTGGCAGAACGTGTTTCTACCCTTGGTCATTGATACGTTGTTGCGCCGATTAACTTTTTTAATTAACTTCTAACCGAAATACGAAAAATGTGACATACCTAGGGCCGGATTTACTCTAATTGCCGCCCTGGGGCACCGTGAAAAATGCCGGGCCATTACCTAAATCCTACATAAAATGGAGCAACGGTTCGATATACAATTTTCAAATAAATAAAATGATTCGTTTATGTCAAAAATCTTTTTTATTACAAATGGAATAATTAGACAAAAAAACATTCTTTTTCTTATTAACAATCATAAATTGACAAACAAAACGATTGCTCATCAATTGCGAGATATTTTCAGAGGCAAACGCGTCTGACTGAAAAAAAAATTATTTATGAATGTTTTCAACACGATCACACTTTTCAAAGAATTTTCTGTAAAGCAAAAAAAATTTTTCCACGTTCCAAATTTTGCCGCCATTGAAAATTTGCCGCCTTGGGCACTAGCCCCTACTGCCCCTAGTGTAAATCCAGTGCTGGACATACCCGTTTTTGTCCTGTGACCACAGACATCTAATTCAAGATGACATTTTATAGTTATCGTCGTTCAACTTTCCCGTATTCACGGTTTTAAAATAGGCACACGGCACATTCATATACATTTTTATAGCAGCAATTTATTGCATGAAAGATGAAAAGAGAGAAAAAATATGAGCTCAAGTTGTTTCTTTATGGAGTTCATATATTTTTTTTCTTATCTGCAACAGGCATTCAGTCATAACAAATATGACCTAATTGAAGGAAGGATTTATAAATCCACATCACTAATTGTGCGAGAGAAGTAGTATTTTCCTTTTGCACTATTTTAGCGTTGCTGATTATTTAAACAGATTAAAATTATGCATCAGTAGGTCGGTTACAAAACTCTACTGTAGCCAAAAGATTTCTAAAATGTTAGTTTTCGTAATTTTTTCGCATTATACGAGGATTTAATTCTAGAAGAGGTACAGGAGTAGCTTGGATTATCCATCTTTAAATAAGGCAAGTAGACCAAATCCAAAAATTTATTGAAACTTTAAAATTAAACGATCGTTTCGGCAATTTAAACCATCATCAGTAGCTATTTTATAAAAAATTAATATTAGAACATGACATTAATTAAGTAGTCAAACAATTAAAATTATTAAGTTATTTATATTTATTATGTTTTTTAAATATAATTTAATAATTTTATTTGTTTGACTACTTAATTAATGTCGTGTTTTAATATTATTTTTTTATAAAATAGCTACTGATGATGGCTTAAATTGTCAAACGATCGTTTAATTTTAAAGTTTCAAAAAATTTTTGGATTTGGTCTACAAGCTTTATTTAAATACGAGGATTTGTTTAAACAAGCGACCAACGAGTTTTTATACTCGCCCGAGTCATATCATTACAAACAAAATATGTGCGGTATTTTTTGCACGTGTTTCTTATGAAATAGCTAATTTTCATTTCAAAATAAATGTACATATATAGGGGTAACCGGTAATTGCTCGTATTTCTCTCGGGAAAAGAAACTGACTAAATTGGAATGATTTGCTTCTATCACTTGGGGGTCGGAAATGCGTCATTTTTTTATAAGAATGACAGTTCTGCGAAGAATTTTTATTTTATTTTTTTAAATCTAACTAAAGAAACAAGCGATCCAAAAATTAGTTGTTAACAATTTGGTAGACAACGTCTGCAGTGGCCAAAGAATTCAGAAAAACGCAATTACAGATATTAAATTTGCATTTATTGACTAACGTTTCGAAAGATTTACCTTCATGACGGCATTTGTACTCTGAGGATGAAGTTAAATCCTTCGAAACGTTAGTCAATAAATGCAAATTTAATATCTGTAGTTGCGTTTTTCTGGACCCTTTGGCCACTGTCTACAAAATTGTAAACATAAAATCTAACAGTAAATTTCGTAGCTTATAGTTTTAGGAAGGTTGGCCAAATAGTAAGCTATCAGATTATGGAAAAAATTAAACCAAAAGGTGAGAATAATTTTTGTTTAATTTTTAATTTTTGTAAAAAGAAAACTGAAGTAGACTTTCCCAAAAATGACGCATTTTCGACCCCCAAGTGATAGAGGTTAAATCAATCCAAATTAGTCATAGTTTCTCCTTCCGGTTCGCGCCAGCAAATTGTCTCTATAATTAATTGGCAATCGACAAATCCGGGCGAAGCGAGATCGAGCTGCTAGTTTGTTATATAAAATTTGATTTTGCAATAGTTCTGTACAGTATCTACAACCGTATCTTCAAGTAGTCACATACAATACAAATTATATACCTAGCGTACTGTGACATGTTTAACTAGAGCTAACTTGCTAGTGACATATCCGGACGTATGAATGCTGATATGTATAACCTAGTACCTACCCGTTACATAAGTATACCCGTAATTAGGGTGTTTTTGAAGTAAAACTTCTTTAGGCACGCTTGACTTAGGAAGTAAGCTAGTAAATGCCTGACGAAATCGTCTACGGAAGTGCATCATATCGCGATGCCTGACGAAATCGTTTAGGGAAGTGCATCATCGGAGTTGAGAGGGAGATATAAGTTAGCGAGTACGACAAAGACGGAGCATTAAGTTCAGAGAGAAATATAAGTTAGTGAGTGCGACAAAGACGGAGCATTAATACAACTATTTGACGTTTAAAATGAAAACAATTGTTTTTTTGTATCAAAAATACATTTCATCGAATTTTGCTGCATTTTGTAACGGGAAATAATGTAGGTTAGTTAATAAATCCTTTTAAATGTATTATAAATTATGCTTATAAATATATATACATATTTTGCCTATTAATTAATCAAAAATTATATAGATATGTGCTGCAGAGTGAGGTTATATTGTGTTCGATAAACTTTGAGACGAACCGACTGCATATTATTGTTCGTTTATGAATTTAACATGAGCAAATGTGAGGTATTTACGCATTATTCTTAATAAATATATTTAAAATAATCATGGCAGGAAGAAGTTTTACTTCAGTCGTGTGGTCTAAAGCACACTCGCTTTTTTAATTTTTTATTTAGTATAAAATTTGAGCTAGAAGCATTTGAAAGTTTAGATAAGTAGTAGTAGGAATTCCCTCCTAGTTTAATAACCATTTAAAAAGAAATTGCTTTATTGAATTAGTTGCTCAAAATGTCCACCCAGTTGCTGTATACATAGTCTAGTTCTTCTTAGAATTGAAGTGGTAGTTCTGCGAAGAGTCTCAGGATCAGCACGAATAAATACCAATGGTGATTCATAGCCTCCTGGTCTTTTTAATAATAACAAAACCAACAGCCGAACCTAATACCTGCATTAGTGGGCTTACTTATTTAAAATTTCAAATGTTTCTAGCTCATTAGACATTTCTGACTTGAAAACACCCCAGCAACAACACAGTCCCAGGCTAAGACAGTCATGTCGTGGGCACCCTGTATAATCTATGTCCATCCTGAAGCTTCATTATAAATAGTCGCGAAAGAAATTTTCAAATAGGTGCAGTGGTTTTATAGATTGCCCTCTACATACACACAAACTCACAAAATTCCCACTCTCTCTTTATTATAATATTAGTATAGATTACAATTATTCATATCATTTCTACGATACTTTTCCAAATATCCCTACTCCGTCGAATTTCAACGAAATTCGTCTACCGGTTATTAAAATATCTCTATTGTTTGATTTTACGTATTGTTCGTCATGTTTTTTTTCATCCGGATGTTTTCTGCCTTTCACATTGTTCAAGAAGAAATGAATTGATAAATACTCCTTCTTATTTACCTTTGATTCTTATATTGATCACAAGAGAAGATACGCAAACAAATTATAATTAATTTTCAATACAAAGATTTCAATCTTTTGTGAGGTTCATAATGATGTACCCACCGTCGATTTGTTAATAATCTGTAAAATGAAGTCTTTATAATAGCTTTTCAAGTATCTCATTTCGTTTTTGGAGCTATTTATGTATGCCTATTATTATAAAATATTGTACAACTTAAAATCACAGAATTTTATTTTTACCATTTTTTTATATCATTTAATTTTTTTTTTCAGATATTTTTTCAACCAGTAGGTAAGTGTTTATATTTATAAAGATCAATAAATGTTTATCAACTGTAGCATCTAAACAATAATCCTCCTAGGGCTAGCTGACAAGTATACTTTGATTAATTTTCGACCGAATTATGTAACCACGCAAATAATGAATTAGAATAAATAAATAAAATTATCGACCAATTTTTCAGACAAATATATTAACAAAAAATAATAATTAATACATTAACGTTTCGGTCCGTCTTCAGAACTGATCTAAAAAATATAAAAAATGATTAATAATTAGTTTCTAATTGGTATTTGAAAAAAATTCGCTTTAGGTTTTGTTTTAATTATTATTTTTTGTAAATATATTTGTCTGAAAAATTGGTTGATAATTTTATTTATTCAAAAGAAATATGTATGTTTACAGCCTAAGGTTATATGCAGATGCTAATGATATTATCTACAATCTATCTCTATCTCGAATTAGAAACTCCTTTGAAATAACTCACTCGGAATTCGTTAGAGATTTGTATATCTTTTAAAAAATGATTTGAACATTTTTAAAGGTCATATATTTTCTTTGTTGGCATCAAGGTAGATTTATTGTGCTATTCCCATTTCCCTGTTTTTATTATATTTAACGACGTTGGAAGCCTTAGGTTTCTTTTTAACAGGTTTTTATACCATTTTAAAAGGAAGGGAGCAAACCACCACCCTCAAACACCGTGGTGGTTAGCTTACAATGTATTTAATTCTTGTACGCCGGAGATTGTCCTGAAATCAAAACTTAGGGCTTTGTTGTGATTGAATTTAATTATTTTTTTGTCTCTTCCAAAACTTATTATTACAAAATGTTGCTCGGAAAGCGATCTTTTTGAAGTGAAACTTATTTAGGCGCTGTAGGGCAAAGGTTGGATCAGACTTACGGTGAAACGCTTCCCCTTCTCCCACCTCAACCGGCAATTGAAAAGAAAAAGTGTGAGAATCGTTTCTACTCTCTCTGTCAAAGCGTCATATGCACTCTACACGCATGCGCAATACGTACTGTGTGTATATATAGCACTTTAAAAGCATTCTATTGCAACAAAAACAATTACGTGGTCGAAAACAGTTACGGGGTCGTGTCGATACGATGGCGTTTTTTTTGCGCAATGGTCGTGTGTTTTTTTGTCATGTGATAATATTGTCGGGGGATATTTTTGTCCGGTGAATTTTTTGTTTGTGATTTTTTTGTATGGGATATTTTTGCTTGGGATGTTCTGACCGGGATTCCTGATAAATGCATTGCCATTTCGTTGACCTTCAGTCGGCTGAAAAAATTAAACGGAACGTAGGTGCAGCCATCTCTTAAGGGAACTTATAAAATAAGACACAAAGTCTATCTTTAATATACGTAAAATGAAATTTTAAATGATTGTTTGCTAGAAAATATCACTGTTTCGATATTTCAATCGACAAACATTCTATTACAAATACTTAAAATAATATTTCGCATGAAATCGGGTGTTTCTCGAAAGAATACAATCAATAAAATTGTAAAGAGACTTTCGAGTCGTTTTATTATTTTTTTCAATTTTAATTTGTCGAAAATAAAAGTGCAAAAGACGAAGGAACAGTTTAAATCAATAGTATAAGAAATAAAAGAGAACAATATGTAAATTCTATATGGGCGCCTTCATTTTCCGTACTGCTGAGTTGGGACTAGGGCTGGGTGATATTCACAACCTGTCTTATTTGGAAACATTGAATACATTAGAATAAATACATCATGGTCCTTTGATTACACATGTTGAGCTTTATTAATTAGTATTTGGGTTTCAGGCTAGTTGATTTAATACCTTCTAACTAGCATGAGACCCTGAAGATGACAATATTTCTTTTGAAATGTCCGTCGGCTGTAAGCGAAACATCGGTAAAGATTCTTTTTAAATTGTTCCTCAACCAAACTTTCACTCAACGTCAGTATTTACAGTTATAAAGGACAATATAAAGAGGCAAAGCTAGTAAGTTTGGATGAAGGAGGTAATCTCCGAAAATACTCATCCGATTTAAAAAATGTTTTCACCAATATTTAGAATGGACCTTCAGAATGTAATTATCGCGTTAAAATAAAGGCACTTTTCTAGGAGACCAATTTTTTGCAACGTAAGACGACGAAAAAACGGTGGGAATTTATAAATTCGGGCGAAGCCGATCCGGACCCACTATTGATAAAGAAGTTCAGCCCTAATCGTCTCTCTAACTGCCGCGCTGTGCCTTAGTCAGCCGTGCCCTATCAGCGTTGTTAAAAACCCCAACATGAGACAAACTTCATTGCCTGGCTCAGTAACGGCTTTACTTCTTGACTTGCAGTGACGTATCTATTTTGTTTTTTTTTTTCGACTTTGGTTTAATATATTCTGCACTGGCGGCTCGTTAGTATTTTTATAAGTTATTGTGTACCGTTTGGCACAAATATTTAGAGAATCAATCGTAGATCTCACACATAATTTGGCATATAATTTTATGCTTCATAGTGCCCTTTTTAGTTTTTTTAAATATTATATACTTAACAATAAATATTTTTGAAAATTGTTTATAAATATTGCTTATTATAATTTTTTTAAGTTAACAAATAATTGAAAAAAAAACGCATTTTTTCAATTTTTGGTTCATTCTGAAGGTCCGTTCTAAAATTGGTGAAAAAATTTTTTTTAAATCGAATGAGAAGTTTCGGAGATTACCTCCTACATCCAAACTTACAAACTTTAACTCTTTATAATATTTGTATAAATAGATACAAGAACATTGTTTTGACATAAATAAAATGAACATTCACAGTTTGACAAAAAAAATCGATAAAATCTTCCGTTAATGTGTAATAGTTAATAAGAAATTTAAAAAAAATCGATAGGAGTACCAATAACCATATTTTTTATATGAGAAACGATACGAAAACAATTATAGGAACAAAATATGTACAAAACTGTGTAGATTTTCAAAACCCTAAGTACTAAAATCAGTAAGGCCAGACTCCTTAATTTAAACATTTTCAAAGAATTGTTTAAAGTGGTGTATTCTTGCAGAAGTTATTTTGAAAAAAGAAAATTCAACAGATAGACACAACACACTCACTTTTCTTTACGTTTTGAATCAGAATCTAAGCTTATCTTGGAAATGATTTTTGGACTCACCATAGTTTGTTTCTTTACGTAAAATTGAAGTAAATTATTTGCAACGAAATAAAGGATCCTTAAAAAATACTCGCGATGGAGATGTGCATGTGTAGAAAGAAGGAAGGACATATATAGTAAAATGTAACAACGATACAAGGGCTGATATTTTTAGTCCTAAAAATATATATAGTCCTTTCGTTCTGGAACTATTCTATATCCATAGTCTATTACGTTGAATAATACAAATTCTTTTTCTTCCTGTCAATTCTACTTTTTAATTCAATCGAAACAAATTTAAATACACAACTCAGAAAAATGTATGTAACTACAAAACGGTTTTTGGATTTTTCCCTTCACTTGTGCTATATAATGAGATGCTTATTGCTTATAGAACATTGATAGGCGGGGGACAAAGCTATAAAATGCGAGCGGAGTGGTTGCAGCGTACGTACAGTGGATTACAGACAAGCAACTGTGTGATATAAATTGTTCAGTGTCGGTACAGCAAGACCAAGGTAGCTGCTAAGATAGAAGATAAATGAGCTGTGTAAACCATTGAGTGCAATTATATAAATCTGGTTCTACATAAATAGCTTCTGTGTTGTAAATAATCGTGTGAATATAGTAATAGACAAATGCAAATAAGTATACTAGGTAAACTTCGGTGTGTTTGTGTGTTGTAAATATTTTGTGTACATAATTAGAACTTTATATTCTTCTGTTACTTAGTTTTCTTATTTTATTATTTAGAACTATTAGTTTTGTTTCTGTTAACGTTGTTATTACTGTTTGTTAAAGAAGTACGCTTTCGTTGCGTGTTTAACTGTTTTGTTAAACGTTTATTATTGTAAATAAATAATTTCCACCTCGGACTAGAACATTTTTGTTACAATATGATTATTAGCGGAACGTCAAGAAAATTGGACCTCTTCTGTACTGCATCAACTGTAATGTCGTTTTAGTTCAGACGCATTGTCCTACTAAACCAAACTTGAAACATGTATGCATGTTACGTGATCTGGTTTACTCTCCCATTCAGAGTGAAAAGGAGAAGGGATTAAAATCTAAGTTCAAAGATTCAGCATGTGCCAGCTATATGTCTTTCTATTCGCTGGTTTGCATAATCGTATTTCATTGCTGCCATACTCTACCATAGCAATGCTTCTTCTTAAAGAATGCATACCTACTGAACACATCTATACAAATTGTTTCGAAATATTGGTCGAAAAATTATTGTCAATATCGCGTTTACTAATCAACACTAGGGTTTATACAAAAACTTACTTTTTGGAAAACCGATATTCGAATTCCAGATCTCCAAAAAAAAACCGGTTTAAGCCGGTTTTCGAATTTTTGTCGAAAAAAAAATAGAATAGGGAAAATTATTTTATTTAATTTATATAAAATAAAAAAAAAACGTAATCAATAGGTATCAAAACCAAAATATAAAAAAAAAAATTAAGGATTAGACATTAGGTACTTACACAAAATATTTAGATTTATTTCACTAATTTTAATTTCTCCTAAGAAAGTAAGATTTTGAAAACCTAAAATTAATTTTACATAATAAGTTGAAATCTTTTAAACCGGCTTTATTTTAAAAATAGATTTTCAAATTTATTTTAAAAACTTTTTTTTAAAACCGGGTTTGAAAAACCATCAAACCCTGATCGACTCTACTAAAATTGATGAAATTTATACAGATTATGGAGACATAAATTATTTACAATTATATATATATATATATATATATATATATACATGTTTTTTTAAATAAAATTTGTTATTATTATTATTATTATTATTATTATTATTATTATTATTATTATTATTATTATTATTATTATTATTATTATTATTATTATTATTATTATTATTATTGTCTCTCTTACTGTTAGGGAGATGTCTGTCAGTTGTGCAAAAAATTGCAAGGCAGACATTGATAATTGTATAGCAATCACTTCTTCAAAAAGTTTAAATTTCTAGCTAAAAAAAGAATAAAATTGGAGTAACAGTCTGAAAAAGTGACGCTTTTATTTCAAAACGTATGTTCTAAATTTATTTGTTCGAATTTGGATTTAGAATTAAACCGGACACTTTGACGCAAATAATATATATTCCACGATACAAAAAGTAATGCAGTGGTAAATTCGGATGGTATTTACCTACATATAGAATTTTTTAAACACACGGTATACGAAGTTATATAAGATTCATTTCTTTTCAACTCTGAATTGCTCACGATTTACGACTATGTATGATTTCCATCTTTAATTTATCGTCAAATTCCGAAGCGAGTTTATTTTTTATGTTTTCCATATATACAAAATCTCTCTACGAATTTGTAATAATCACAAATTGCCAAATCATTAAAACTTTAGCTAGACCTCTGATTGTTATTATTTATGTCAATCTGTCTATTTATTTCAATAATTGTGTCGCTCTCTAAAGGTCGGTTCGTACGGTGCGTGACATTACGGACGATACCACGCACCGCGAATGACCTCGAACCGCACGGTGCGTGTCGGTCTGCGCCTAATATTCAGTGAAATAGAACCTGTTGCTTCATGTGCAGTACTTCTACTATTTAATCATCAGAATTACTTGCGCAAAAAAAATGTATAGGCATCAAATGTATAGTTTTAATTTTTCAGCTCTAGTGTTTTGCATTTCATAACAATGACACGTTTGGTACAAATTAAAAAACTTAAACATTACTTTGATTGTTTAATACATATTGGTGCCTATACAATAGTCGACTGAATGAGTAAGTATAGTCGATCCACAGACAATCCCGCACCGCACATTAATTGATCTTACTAGCTGTGAATCGAACGCACCGCCACGGACGCGTCTGTGTCGCTACAGATAACATCTATCCCACGGCGTGTCGGTGAGGGCTCGTGCGTGAGAGCCGACCTTAACGTACTCATTGACTCGTTGTTTGTACCCTATCGGCTTATATACTGACAACACACTGTTTGAGAGCCGCTGAAATATCGCTCGGTAATTGCAGTTCTGTCACATAATGTGCTGTTTGTTGACGTCGCATACTATACAAGTGTACCTTATGTACAGAGTGATCCGCATTAGTGTTATAAAAATGATTAACGTAAAAGATAGTGTGTCAGAAGTAGAATAAATTTTATTTTAATTAAACTCAAATTGCAATCAAAGTTCTTACGATCTGAAATTATTCAGTGCATTGCATATAAATTATAAATATGATTAAAAAGTAATTAATCTTAATATTTACATACCATGAAAGCATAAATTAATGCTTATTTCAATAACAAATCGCTAAAAGCGAATGTGTGTATTTACAATAAATTTATTACCGGGAATGTTTAAATATATTTTCGTTTCAATTTATTATTTTAAACTATTGCTTTTGAATTTTTTTTTAAATACGCTAATAATAAATGAATAACTTTCTGACCCAAATTTTGAATTAAAAAAAATCGGTTAGGTTATTATTGCACTGCAGTTTTTTCCGTGGAACTATGTCTTTAAAAAAATTAATGTAATAAAAATAATAATTTATTTTATTCAGTGGATCTGCTGCGATATAGGACATGTCATTGTTTTATACATAAAAATGAGAATAAAAACAAGAAAAAAACAAATATTAATAATAAATACCTATATAAATCGCCAAACAACAAAGTAAGATAAATAAAATTAAACAATGTAAAAATCATTCAAAAAATCATTAAAAGAATAATATGCCTTTTCAATTAGCATTTTTTAATGCAGTTAAAAAATAATTAAGATTCAATAACTTTATATGTGTTTTTTCGTAAAAATTAAATATGTTTTTCCGATTTTTCATTTGCTGGACGGACTTGATTGCGGAACTATCTCTAATCATGTGAGGAACGTTATTGGAAAAATACGACTTTACAGGTTTGGATCTAAACATGTCTACCTAATTTTCACTGATAACACCGTTTGCTAAATAGAAGATTCTTAAATTTCCTTATAATTAGATACAGAAATTATAAAGATGCCCTGAAATCACAATATTTGACAAGCACTATTTGAATGAATTAGACAAACTTATAAATATCTCCTAGAAAATAGTTGAAAAAAGTTTTATTGGATCATTTTGGTATACGTCGGTAAATAGATCAGGCACACCACCGCAAACGTTTTCTGTAATGTTGTCGTTCGTTATTCACTTGTCTTTCCTATATCTTCTCTTAATACTTCTTCTTCCTCGTCATCTACTTCCTTTTTCTAGTCTTCCGTTCCACTAACTGCACGTTATCTACATAGTAGTACGAGTTAGTACTGGTGAAGACTTTAAATTGCATGCTTAATCAACTTACCTATGGATGTACTACTTCTACTACAGGCTGTGCTTCGAAATCTTATTACGACTTAACAACAGTTCGCGTCAGAGCGATGATCACAGAAATGGTTAAGGAGGTTGATGGGTTACACTCCAAATCAAATGTAAGTCGAATTCTAAATGGGAACTTTTCCGTAATAAATTTTTACAAAAGGTTATAAGGCGATGATAAATTATTGTCATAAAGGCATAAATAAATGTTTTTTTTTTAAATTAATTAATTATTTCTGTATTTTACTTAATGGACTAGCTTTTGAATTTTTCGTACAAAGTTAGGTTAAAACACATAAATTTATGTAAATATCTGTATTTTACATATTTTTTGCAGTAAATAATTAAAAAAAGAAATAAGTAATAAAAATTAAAATTAAATCATTAAAAAGTTGAAAATTCACTTAAAATTGTTAAAATTGTCAAGAATAAAAGTCCATTTTCGAAAAGTGCAAAGGTTTAATAATTTGTTTTTATTGATTAAAAGTCTCCTAATTAAATTGGAAAAAATATTAAAATATGTGTAAGACATCGATGCTTTACATAGCTAGTTTTCGGAACTGCTGACATTATTTGGTTATTTGCAAAAAATTAAAATGTACCGTTTGCATGCTAGGTTGACATATTTTCCATAAGACTACATGTAAAAGTTTTTTTTAATTTTCAACTTTATAAATCTCCTCTTGATTTTGGATTTTTTACAGAAAATTTTGTCATAAAAAAATCTATTATTTATTTCAGATTTTTTTCATTATCTTCGTAAAACGGCTCAACTTCCTTAAGGCGCACTTGGTAGCACAAACGCTCTCATCCAAATGTGTAGGCTTTCACGGCCAGTGTTGATCTAAATCTTCTTAGTCTCCGGGCTTGTATGCCGTGGTCCATTGGTATTACTACCTGACGTTTCGTCTACAACTACGGTAGACATTATTAAAGGCGATGTGGTAGCCCAAGTGTCTTCGGCTACCGAATCAACCAAGTTTCAACTTCAAATTCAATTTTTTATTTTTTTTACTTTTTTTTCGACTTTTTGAAAGTATTTTGAGTCTTTGCAGAGAGTACATTGAAAGAAATCATATTTTCTGCAATTAGGAGGTCCCTCAGATGCCGTTCTGTCATTTTCTGCCATTTTGTAGAGGAATTTTGAATTTTGCCTCATCGTCTAGCCGCAACGCGCTAGACCTCTACTCCACTAAGCGGATTTTTAGAAGAGGGCTCAGTCTACACGAAAGAGAGCGTTTCGGCCCCCAAGTGCTCCTTAACCATTTCTGTCACTATTATGGCCATGTTCACCGAACGTAAGTACTTATTTATTCGGTTCATTTGTTCTTCAGGTAACTATTCCTCCGCATAAATAGCGATAATCAATTCACCAAACACAATTATGTTTACTGCAGGTATGAATATATTCTGTTTCATTTCCAAGTTATAAATATTTATTCGCCTGCTAAAAAAATAATGGCCGCCACATAGATCATAATACCTAACCTTTTAACGTGGGTATTATATCTACAGTTGCTCTTGTAAATTTATTTATGTGTTGTTTATATATATTTATGTGTAGTTATAAGCGATTCAAATCTGTCGGTATTCAAGGACCGCAAATTCAGTCAGCATAGAGATGTTTATAACTGGCAAATATTTTTTTGCAATCGGTATATCGACTGTACGCTAATTTACGACACCCTGTATGTTTCCATCACGTCTACAAATGAATGCTTTTTCAACTGTGAATAGATTAAATGATGCTTAAAAACGTTTAAAAATAATGACTATCTCTTGCTTCGAAGACATTATTCATAATATATAATTTTGTCAAACACGAAAAGTTGAAGTCATAGTCAATGTTAAATGCAAATTCTCAGCCTGCTTTGGATCATTTTGTTATATTTCTTTTGATAATATGCAAATGAAAATATCTTAAACGCTTGCAACATTCTGGCGATTCTCTTTTTCTCTACATTTTCAAATGCAGACATACTGACAGGTGAAGTTCGTTTGTCTATACAAATGAAAATGTAGAGAAAACGAAAATCATTAAATAGACTGCATTGAGAACACTGAAAGATCGTAAATTATGTAATAGTCCAAACGGCGGATGTAAAAAATGGTTCCGATTTTATAGAAGATGAAACTTTTAGAAAAGATAGTACCTACATATTATGGTGACTTCAATAACTTGCCTAGGCAACTTTACTTATGCATTTTTTAAATAGGTACCTAATTTAACAATAATATAACTATAGCACAGTTGTGAATACTGAACTCAAAAAAAATTAGATTGTTTTAGAAACCATAAAATATTTTAAGTTTAAAATTATTGTAATAGGCATATCTTTTCGTTGCGTTTGAAGCACTTATGTTCATTCAATTTTCTTCGTATCACTGTAAAATTGTTTTTACAGAAGGTATGTACATATATATAGTTTATTTTTTGCAGTATTCATCTAGCGTCATTTTTATTATGTTACCTATATTTTTTATTCGACTGCAACGTTATTAAAAAGGGGAGTTGTGTTTTTTTTTATCCCAATCCTGACTCTTGACCAAGGTACTGGGACACAAGCTTAATTTCAAGTCAATAGCATTATACAGATACTGAATCTTCCATATCGAAATTCCGAGAATTCGTAATTCCGGACAGTTCTAAACTCACTGATATCGGGACTGAAGATATTGTAATTCCAATGTTATTAAAAAGATCAAAAATCAACCAAATTTTACATAATTTACTCAAAGTGAATCTCTTTTTAGTTTTATAACCAAATTGTTTATAATTGCCACCTATTATACAATAATTTAGATTTTTTTTGTTTGTAAATTTTTTATCAAAGATGCTTTAAAAGTATTCTGTGCCAATAAACAAATTAAGATGTTAAATAGGACATGTTTCTTCTACATGCAGTATTTTTATAGATCTTTCTCGATATCGAAATTAGTTCCGAAATTGAGAATGATCCAATATTGGAGGTCCTAACTGTGAATTGTGATATATAGGGTGACCGGTATTTGCTCGTATTCTTCTCGAGAGAAGAAACTATGACTAATTTGGAATGATCTAACCTTCCATCATTTGGGGGTCGGAATTGCATCTTTTTTTATGGTAATTACACTTATATGGAGAGGTTTTATTTTTTTTTTAATTTGTTGTAAGTTTTAACACACAACATAAAATCTAACAGTAAATTTCGTGTTTTTTTTAGCTTTAGGAAGGTTGACCAATTGGGTATATGCATGTAACTTATATTTAGTTTAAATGTTATTTTTTGTAATCTTTATTACAATTGATTAAACTCTAAATAGTTTTTTCTTTTTAATTTTTTGCTAAATAATAAACATTAATTGAAGAAAATGCAATAAATACGCGCGAAATATAAAATATCGAAACGCAATGTCATTGATTCGACCGTAGTGTGACGTCAAAAAACACATAAACATATGGTTGCCATAGAATTATTGCCTCTTTTTCAATACTTTATAAAAATTGTTGACATGTCATATAATGTCACAGATCTCCCGCGCAAAATGGCGTGTTTAAATAATCAAAATAGCTTGCCCAAAAAGAATATTTTAATTTTTAATTCAATAAGAATGTTTTAATGAATGATTTCATGTGTTTGATAACTTTTATTATGAAAATAATTGTTTTTAAATATTTTCAAAAATTGTGCATATACCTTAAGCTATCAGATCATGGAAAAATTAAGACAAAAAGGGAGAATACATTTTTTTTATTTTTAACTCCCAAAATTCGAGTTTTGGTAAAAAGAAAACCGAAGTAGATTTTCTCGAAAATGACGCATTTCCGACTCCTAAATATTGAGGTTAAATCATTCCAAATTAGTCATAGTTTCTTCGCCCGCGCAATTACCACTCACCCATAGATAAATTAACAACGAAGAGTTTACTATTTTAATATGGAACTCTTTAAAATAACGAAATAAGTGTTATTTATTGAATGCCTTTTTAGATACAACATTGTGACGTCAGTTTTCTTTTTGGTAAAATAAACTACCTATATGAAAGTAACTTGTAAGATGTTGCTGAAAGTGTTGAAATATAGCGTCTTGGATACATTTTATGTTTATTGGAACACTTGTACAACGTCGGTTTTTTATTTATATACAATATTCCTCTATCTTGTTTTAAATTTATTACAACAATTTCATTTTATTCAAGTATATAAATTATGTCACGTTTTAATATTATTCCAATTTGTTATCAAACTAAAAAACTGTCTGTTAGTAATAAATTTTACGTTTTTCTTATTTGACCGTAAATTCAAATAGTTTTCAAAGTTTAATGTGCTTTTTAAAAGCTTTCATTTAATATTACAGACCAATACACCCAATACCCAATGGACTGGACAATTGAACAGAAAATGTGTTCGTTTCAAAAGAGAGACAGCGCGAACGTGCGGCTTATATCTGTCTCTCTCGGCGCAGAACTGTCGTTAAGGTTTGGCGACTTGCCAGATAAAGATAGAGATTGGCCGCACGAACTCTCTATACTGCCGTAAAAAGTCAAAAGGCAGTAAGTGACCAACTTATGAATTTGAGTAAATCAAGATTTACTAAAAATGTATTGACCGTCCAGAATTTTAGATTATGGAAATCAAAACATGGGGGAAACATTTTTTAAAGACAATAAAATTATTGCTGCTGTCGTTGGTTTCAGTATGAACTCATTTTTCAACAAATGTCACTTACTGCCCTTTGCCCTTTTAGGGCAGTATAGGTATATGTTGTATTACTTACACCGTATTGCGAAGAAGCGGATGGTTCAGTCAAGTTAGGACCAAATCTCGTTATTCAATTTTGATCTAATTTCACAGAACTGGTCGCGATAGAATCCGATAGAAATAATAAATTAGAATACGCTATTTATTGTATAAAGTTTTAAGCCCGCTGACAATATATTAATTTCAAGTCTTCGACCTTATGATGATGGAGCCAGGAGAAGAGGTACCTTATGGAACCTCTCGAAGGTTGTAAAGTAGATCTAACGTGATTATGCATATTTTGCTAAGCTTGACGAGAAATTCCCAAATGAATTTACTTTTCTTTTTAAATTTAATAAAAGCTTGTTTAAAAAAATTTACAAGTTTTTACTATCGTTGTTTTAATAAAAGGTATTTTTATAAAATGATGTTTTTTTTATTACAAAAAAAAAAAACACCTACATGTTTTCATTAAAAATTTCGTGCTAAACTTGGACGGCTGCCAGTTCTAAGAAAAGGTAATTCGATAATGTTTTGTGGTTACAATTTCATGGAATATTAAGTAAACTTATTTTTATTTTTGTATTTAAATATATATGTTACGGCTAGAGCCCTAGTGCGGCTACAGTGCTACACCTAGTTTTAGCCGGTTAGAACTAGGTGTAGCCACTTATACTTGGTTAAATCTGGTATTAGCCGATTGTTTTCGGGAAAAAATAGGTCTAGCCGGTACCATTCCGGCTAGAACTAGGTCCAACCAAACCCTAGTGGCTGATACTAAGTCTAGCCGATATCATGCCGGCTAAAACTAGATCCAACCAAACTCTGGTGGATAAAAATAGATGCAAACAAGTTCAAACGCGTAACAGGCGAATTGTTCTAATAAATAATTAATTGTGTTGATTTATAAAGGTGTGATTGATAATAATAATAATATTGTTTGAAGGTGACACTTCACATAGCTATTTGTGTTCGCTATTGGGTGTTTGTTGTATTTGGCAAAATATATGACGTTCAAGGCAAACATGCAAATAGAGGCAAATACGACCATCCACACATGGCAGTCAAATAGCAAACACACAAACATTTGGCAGCAGAACGCAAGGTTCAAAATTCCAGGAATTTTAGCATTGTTTCAATTCATTTTCAATAGTAATTGTTCCAGTTCTCGCTCACAGCACAGACACAAAAATACTGTACGTCCGTACAGGTTCACGGCGCGTGCGCTTCTGAATATGGCCATTGTGTGGACGGTTTATTTGCGTATTTGCCTATTTGACTCCTTTGATGTGCCTCGAAAAACCGACAAGCGCACGGCAACGCGTATTTGGTATTGGCCTTATTTGTCAAATAGGCAAATAAGGCCAACACTTTGTCAAATAGACAGTCCACACTTGGTAATTGTTTGTCAAATATGCCAAATACACAAATGCAAATGGCCATGTGAAGTGCCGGCATTAGGTTATAAAAGATACAATTATTTTCTGTTATATAATACTATAAATGTCAGTCTGCGATGATTTTGCTATTCCGTAGGTAAAAATGTTTAGGAAACGCTGATGTATAATATGTATTTATGTATTGCAATAATAAATATATATAAATCTATTAAATATGACAGGCGAGAAAGCAGCTGTTTACTGAAAATACGCCATTCAGTTACAATAAGTTGCATTTTATTCTTAAAATGTTAGTCGACTCGCCTTCCAAAGTCGCGTTATTCGTTTGTTCCTGCACTAGGAGACCTTGCAATATATCACGTCATGTTTGACAACAATAACGGTCTCTCTGCTACAAACATACTAGCTATAACCTATACCTAAATTTAACAAGAATTGACATATCTTGAGAGGGTTTCCTCGGTATGTTCATTAATAATTTAAAAATAAAATAGAAGTAGAAAAAAACCTTTTAAAAACATGATTTTATAAAAATATACTAAAACGAAGAAAATAACAAGCATTTGACCTAAAAGTTTTTCGCGAGAAGTTTAAATTATTATTTTTTCAATATTTCAATATTAAAAAATCTTTCACGAATTTCATTAAAAATAAATAGAAACTAAATATTAATTACTATTTATATTTTTAGATCAGTTCTGAAGAAGATCCAAATCCGGATCGAAACGTTATTGAATTAATTATAGTTTTTTAAGGGTAGTATTTAAACGAGTGACTGTAAATTAAAATTTTGGGTGACAAAAATAATCAATTTGGGTTACTGTATTACTAAGTGAGCGACTGACTGCGCGTGACGAAAAATCAACAGAACAGCAACTTACAAACATCCATTTGAGTTACTTAAAATACAAAATGGGAAGCTTCATAATATTTAAGCGACCTAATGTTTGTTTGAGTGTTAACGTTAGGTCCTACATTTTTTTCAAAATTTGGCAAATTATTTATTTATTCTGAGCAGCATTTTGTTAATAGTTCATTGTTTGAATAGAACTGCGTTTTCTAAAAAATATATATTTAATTGACTGTCAATTAAATATACATTTCTTAGAAAACGCAGTTCTATTCCAACAATTAACTATTTAATTCGCATACCCCGTTATCGTTCACCCCGGAATTATTTTTTTAAAAACTCCACCTTTGCCCCATCGCGTTTCACTGCGAGACAATTCGCATACCCCTTTATCAAAAAAAGCGGTGGTTTTCAATCTTCATGAAAATGTGAGTTTTAAGTTGTAGTCTCAAAGTGAAAAAAAAAGTAAAAACAAAAGAAGATATCTGCTTCAAAATTACCGAAGGCATTCTAGTCGCTCACTTAGTAATTTAGTCACCCAACTATTATTTTAATATCTCAAATGGATTATTCACAACCCAATGTTTGTAAGCCCGTTCTGGATTTTATTAATAACCAATATTTGTCGCTAGTTTAGTTATTTTTTCGCTTACTCTATTTCATACCGCTCAAGTTATTAAACAGTATCTCATCATCAGTCACCAAGTTTTTTTTTTATTCGCGTTTTTAATATATTTGTCTGAAAAATCGGTACCACAACTTTTTCCGTCCCGTATTTATATATAGTTGTGGAGAGAATTAAAGTTGTAACATTTTCGAAATAAATTTCCAAACGCAATCTTCTATCGACATATATGAAATGTTTATTAGGTACTGTGCGATCATTAAGCGCTATAAATTTAACTACGTCAAGGAAATGGTCATAAATTCGTACTCAATGCCCGTGTTTTAATGTTTTTATTAGTTGTATAATGTCCAAAAAGAGGAAGCCATAACATATTCACTTATGTGAATTATTTTGTGAATGTGTTTCACCAATATATATCTCACGTAAGTTTCTATTTGTGCAAATCGCAATTCCGGTAATATACGGCAGAATTGTCAGAATTTATTGTGTGATCGTATGGAAATCAGCTGAGTCAATTTTAATCTTTTTTGTACCCTTTTGATTTCACTATCAGTACGATTTCGAAATTACTTTTACGTCATATCGATTAAGAATGTCGTCAAAGAATGGTTTAAATTAGTTAATTAAAAAAGTGGTTGTCTGTAAAGTCGGTTTACGGACGATAGTTTTACGTGATAACGTATTCCGTAATACATAACCTAAACCTCTCAAAATTTGGTTTCAATCCGCTTATCCTTGGTGTCGGAATGATAAGAAATGTCAAAAGTGACGTTTGCAACTGTCAAAGTATTATGTTCTAATAATAATTAGTTATTCCAATACTTAACTTAGAAGGCGTTGCATTTCACAAAATACTAATGTCAAAAAATTGAATTAAACATTAGAAATGCAGCCGTTCTCATGTTGAGACAAGACATACGTTATATTCTAATTTCCATGTACGGCAAACAATGACGACCGACCGCGTCGCACCATGCATTAGACAACATTGCATTTATATTTTATACAGCTATTTTTCTATATAAATTTGTATAAAAAAACTGTTTAGGCAAATTCTGTTATACGAAATCTATGTAAAATGTTCTCCTCTTTCGTTTAAGACTGGTTTCAAACCGATCTGATTTAAATTGTGCGAGAAATTAGCAAAAAGCACGCACAGGGTCAGGCGGAACGTTACGCGTTACGCGTTACGAACGTTAGGAACGTTACGACCGTTACACTTTTTCGTGCATGCAGCCGGTGTTTTATCAATTTATAAGATTGGTGATTCATCAATTTATAAGACGTTATCACGTCAAAAGTAAAAATCGTAAAAAACAACATAATAAGTAAAATTTGCAGGTATGTGGACAAAAAATATACTAAGTTGAATAGATTTATTTTATGTTTAACGTTTCATCTATATATTTAGACTTTTTCAAGTATCTACTAAATAAATAACAATATTTTTTATTCACATACAATTTTTCTTATTATTATCACGATGGGCACGATATCTAATATAAATAATAAAAAAAAATAACAGCTAAAAATGCAATATAAGTTTCGACGTCTATGATATGTGTTGTCGAGCGTTTATGATTTACGATATCTACTAATTTACATTAAAATAAGCTTATCAATTATTATTTTTCATGTTGGAATTTTATTTTGTACTTTGGTATTATAAATAAATAATATGGTGGAAGAACGGGGTTTGTGGTGGAAGAATCGGGTGTAAGCAGTTTTTAGTTGATTTCGACGAGACATTTAATATAAAACAATTAATAAATGTAATCCGTTTATATTATCTTTTTCTTTAATTATCAATGTCCCGCTCCGGCTTCGCCCGAATTTGTAGATTTCCGCCGTTTTTTCGTCGACTTACGTTGCAAAATTGGTCTCCACAAAAAGCGCTTTTATTTTAACGCGATAATATAAAGCCTGTGTCCATCCTGAAGGTCCCTTCTAAATATTGGTGAAAAATTTTTTTGAAATAGGATGAGTGGTTTTGGAGATTACCCTCCGCATATACCTTCTCAAACTCACAAAATTCATACTCTCTCTTTATAAATAGTTGTATAGATGTCCCAATGTCTCTTTAAGCGCTATGCCAAGTGGAAAAATAGTTGACAGTATAATAACTTTATGTCATTACAGAATCCATTCGCACCATTACTATTTTTCATTTATCACACTTCCCGTTATTATCTACATTTTTTCAAATTCAACTAATTCATAGCAATGGGAGAATGAAGGAATATTAGGAAATCAGGAAAAGGTAACAACTTTTGAGCATAGGACTTTGACAGGTAATCGGCCATGGGAACCATCTCGATATTTATCTGGAATTATTGAGGAAAACCTTGGCCGGTACAAGAATTACCGGTTTCTCGGCAAGAGGCAGTAGGAAAAAGTCCCAGCCACATCTACTCCTGTCGGGATTCGAACCCGGTACCTCCCGAATGCGAGTCTAGTGCTCTAACCACTACGCTACACTGCCCGGTATTAAATAACCAAAATGTCATCTATATCTATATGCTAATGTATAAAGCTGAAGAGTTTGTGTTTGTTTGTTTGAACGCGCTAATCTCAGGAACTACTGGTTCAAATTGAAAAAAAAAAATGTTTGTTGGATAGCCCATTTATTGAGGAAATCTATAGGCCATATAAAATCAGGCTACGATCCCATTAGGAGCGGAGCATTAATGAAAAATGTTGCAAAATGTATCTCAAAAATAAGCTTCTATTCAGGTGAAATGCACTAACTAAATATACTCATATTAGCGTTGTCAGAATACAACGCCGGCTAGCTCAATCGGTAGAGCACACGACTGTCAATACCAGGGTCGTGGGTTCGAGCCCTACGTTGGGTGAATATATTTTTATTTATTTTTTTTATTTTCTACATTGCTTTCTTCTAAGGCTTACATTTAAATTTCTTTTAATTTTATTTAATTAATTAAAAAAAAATTATTACTTAAAAAAAGTGTAAATACTGCTTTTTATCGACAAAAAATTTTGAACGGTAACTCCGATCATCATGAAATTTGGACACAACATTCATCTCGGTAAACTAAGATGAATGTGAGTACTCATGTTCCTCCCTTCCCCATTCGTTCTTTTACACCCGGGTGAAACCGGACGAGACCGCCAGTGTACTTATAAATTCACAGAGTTTAAAATCATTTGTTGACAATTTCAATTTGGACATTTGATAGTTCTGAATTAGAACGTGTTTGTGTTGTTATTTACCGGGCGTTGAACACTGATCATAAAGGTACCTACATACGTATGGACATTAACAACCGAAGCGGACATTTTTATGTGATTCAATGCTGCGGATGAATTATTAGTGTTACATGCTGATAACCGATAAATGTTATTCATGCTGGTTTTTTATTGGTGAAACCTGGTTTTTCATATTTCATACAAATTTCTACATAACATTCAACCCTCGGGCTCTATCGTGAAGTTACATCCCAATTGTAGAAACGAGACACATTTTTAAGTACTATTTTTGTTTTGTGGTTTTAAAATTTACATTTTTGAATTTAAATATTTTTTTCCGAAAGAACAATAATATTTTCAAAGAGTTATTTTTAGTCTGACTTAAGGGGGTCACCTGCCACCTAGTGTAACAGCTCAAAAAAAACTTAAGGGGGGCCCTAGTGTAACCACTCAAAAAAACGCTTATTTAAACTTTTTTTTTTAATTTTAAAAACAAAATAGGCGAATCAGCAACTAAGGCCATTATCGCATAAACAAATACAGAATAATATGGTAAGTATAAATATTAAATAAGTAACATATTCAGATTTCAGGTAAACATTTTATTTTTAGACTAACTATATCTTTATGATATTTTAATGAATTAGAACTTATAGAAGATCTTTTAGAGTTCTTAAAAAAATTATTAACTTTTTCGGTACAAAATGGCGAAAGGTAAGCATTTCTATCAGACGCGTTGCAGTTGCGATTTCCAATTTGTGGGCGTAATTACATCCCTTAGAATAAACCTGCAACATCCATTGAAAAAATTTCTTGTTAATAACATTCATAATTCGTAGTTAAACCTATGAAATAATACAAAAATTGAAAAAAAGTATTTAATTTGAAGTTTGAATTTCTTTTTTGAGATTTCGCATAAAATGTTAACCTATAAACATTTAAAAACAAAATTTAAACCAATCGTTTACCAAACAAGTAGGTTCAACTACGAAAAAAGTTGATTTTTATATCTTGTAAAAATTTCAGCTCAAAATCTTTAATAGTTTTTGAGATATTAAGCTCACAAACTTTGAAAATGATGTTTTGAAAAAAAATCAGGTTTGATAGTGAAACAATTTGTAATGATCAATTAATATCTTGACTATTATCGTAACGAATATCATTTTGAAATTTTGTAGGTAATTCCACATAATATTTCGAACATTTTTAAGCAAAAAAAAATAAAATATTAAATATTTTTGAGCGGTTACACTAGGTGCCTCTCTTAAGGGGGATTCGTACCTAAGGGCACATATTTTGAACATTTTTTCAAGTTCGATTAAAAAAAAAATATTAACTATTTTTACTATCCAATTTTTACCAGATATAAAATTTATTGAAGTTTTAAGAATACACAAAAAAGTACAAAAAGTAGCATGTGTGCGCTGGCCCTTAATTAGTCTTAAATTGTCAGTGTCTCTTATTTTGTCAACATGAAAGTAGAAATTATAAAACCATTAAGATACTTTTTTTCCTTCTAAAATTAATATAAGTATGACAAGCATTACTTGAAAATGAGGAAGTACTTAGACATATCAAGCAAACACATTTTTAAGAAATTATTTTCAGGATGGCTCAATTATTCCTTAATTTCAGAGTCACTATACTTTGTCAACTTGAAAGTGAAAATTAAAAGATCATGCAGCCGCTTTTTTCCTTCTAAAATTTAAGAGAATCTTTCGAATTTAATGGAGTACTTTCACATATTATCTTACAACATCCTAAATTTAAGGGGTTAGGCCAGTTTGACGCTCGGAAAACTAGGTATCAAAATAAACTATTTTTTGGCGCAGCTGTTAAGTATATAAAGTGATCCTTTTTTGCACATATATATAGTAGTTTTATGAATAATTTGCAATATTGACGATTAAAAAAATTAAAAAATGGCAGAGATATGAGCCGATAAGTAGGACCCTCTTTTGAAAATCCTTGCTGATGGTGTACATGATTTCTGTGTTGGGCATTGTCAGACACATAAAAAATGCTACCTTATTTAAAAGGAAAATAGCTACAATGTCACGTAGGATAAAAATTTTCAATTTTTTTGTAGAAATAACAGCTGTTTAAAAAAAACATCTTTGCGTCGAAATTTTGATATTGAAAAATTTATAACTTTTGAACATGGTATGCAATCAAAAAAAAATTCTACGTCACATTGTAGATAATATTATAAAAAATAAGTGTTATAAATTTTTACCAAATCGGTTGAGTAGATCCTGAGATATCGTGTAGACCGTTTTGTAGTTTTGAGAAAACAAAATACTAACTGATTGAATGCTCTGTGACTAATATGAACTAGCTATTGCTATAAGTTCGGTAATAATTTGAATTTTGGAATAGTTAAACGCTTAAAATATTCTCATCTATACCCTAAATTTTTTAAAAATCTCAAGGTGACGTAACCCCTTAAGTGACTATTTATGTGCAATATTTCAAATAACTTATTATAAAACAAGATCGAATATATTCGAGGGTGTTGTTATGACATCTGATATTTTATGTATGCATGTTTGTGTGAAGCAAATGCCAATACCGGGCTTCGATCGGGATGCACGTAGGAGTACGTGACCGGACCCGCTAGGTTCAATTCCGGTATGCATGGCAGATCTCTCTTCTCTATGCAACACAATAATGCTGCCCTGCATAATACATATGCCCACCTACATACAGTGGGGATTTGAAATTTCTAGCTGAGAAATTCTAAATTCGTATATTAAAGTGTTCATTCAGTTTGTATAAAATTTCAAACTGTGTTCTAACACTATTTTATTAGCTCTGATTAGGCACTAAGTTTCACAAAAATTGGCGTAAAAATTTCAACCCAAAACGTTGCAACACGAAACGTGATATTTTTGTCAATATTTCTTTACATTATGACAACATTTAAAATTACGGGAAGTCCAATTACAATAATTGTCAGTTAAAAATACTGAGAAATTTAGCTTCTTTCGACAATTTTTTTGAAATTTATTTTTCTGTATATTTTTAGTTAAGCTATTTTTGTCATTTTCATCTGATTTTAAATAATTTTAATAGATCAAATAATACATAAAAAGGTGACTCAGTGGGTGAAGAATAAATATTCCTCTAGTTTTTTTTCCTTCATGGAAATTAGAGATTTTTGAAATTGATTTTCATGCATTTTTTATGCATTCTCGCATTCAAATGCTCTTAATATAGAGTCATGTGGGTGAACAAGGGATAAAGAAAGTATAATCTCCTTGCTTAAATAGTTTTTTTTTTGTTCAACTCGCGATTTATTATCGGAAACTACTGAAGTATATTTTTTTGTACTTCAAGCTCAACCGGAAGTGTACATGCATTTTTTTCTCGAATAGCCACACATATTTTTTTACATCTTCGAACTCCAATTTTTTTCTATATACCTATATAAAATTGTCATAATGTTGCATAAGAAAATATTCGAGAAAAACGTTATCAATTTGGAGTTTACTCCTTAAGAAACGCTTTTGAGTTATAAGACCCGGTACGGAAATTTTATGAGTAGTAAAATCAATTGGTGAGGCGTTACGCTCCACCGCTTCAAGTGTGACGTTACGCTCGTCCGCTTCAAAAGAGACAAACATATATATCTGTAGGATTTAACGTGTGAAAAAATGAGATAAATACAAAAGAGACAAACATATATATCTGTAGGATTTAACGTGCGAAAGAATGAGATGGAATACAAAAGAGACAAACATATATATCTCTGTAGGATTTAACGTGCGAAAGAACTAGATGGAATACATTACACAGCGTATCTAAGGAGTAAACTCCAGTCGTGCATCGGAGCTGACACACACGTTTTTATTTATTTTTGTTTCAAGAGCCAAATCTTATATCGTTTTGTATATTATTCCTGTTAAAAATGTTGCGACATTTCGAAACTGAGTGCAATTTTTGTAACCTTTTTCTACTTTTGCATTGTGTTACAGTTTTGCACCTTAATATTCTTTCTTT
Source organism: Xanthostigma xanthostigma (assembly GCA_963575645.1). Classification (NCBI taxonomy): domain Eukaryota; kingdom Metazoa; phylum Arthropoda; class Insecta; order Raphidioptera; family Raphidiidae; genus Xanthostigma; species Xanthostigma xanthostigma. Next base: position 47,649,732 of record OY754470.1, read on the forward strand.
TCTTTAATTTACTTCACAATTAGATTATGAAATTAGTTTTTTGAGAATTTTTCACACACTTTTTTGTTTCTAGTAGGATACACGAAATGTTCACTGTTACCATTTTCGCTGAACACACCGTATTACAAAATATCTCAGCGAGGATGGTGCAATGAAAGAGTTCCATGTTGTGGAGAATTTTATTACCTATGCACCAAAACCGCACGTCTTCTGTAACAATCAGTGTGCAGTATGACCGACAATGTGCATGTATTTATTGTGTTCGGAAATAATGCAGCTGTGTTCGAAAACCAGAACATTTACAGGCCTTTTTGTTGCATGCAGAGCTAGAGAGATACATGCACTGACTGACTGATATTTATTGTGATTTACAAGGCTAGGGGAAAATAAAATAAAAAGTTTATTAACGAAAATACAGTTTTCCTCATACGTCGATCGAAAGTACACACTTTCGGCATCAATTTTAAGGCAGAAACATTTACGCATTGATGCGGGAAGTACGTACGTTCGGAGGCAGTAAAAAAAAATAGCCTATCAACTGTTGTTTATAGTTTCCATAGCAACCCTATAACATTTTAGCTAATAGTCGCGAACAGCTGTCATTCGTGTTTCTAACCTCAAAGCTGCTTGCTCGGAATGCACCTGTATTTTATGTAATTTGTTAATCAATGTATTTAATAAGCGTAGGTACTTACGACCGAGGTATGAAGGAAAATAGTATACACCTCACTGGCCGAAAGTTTGATATCTTGCACTGCGCGCCATGATGGCTGAAGCGTTTATTCAGTTTTTGCAGAATCACAATTTGTAACAAAATTAATATACTAGCGCAAACAAATGTTGAATAATCGGAACTACTGTTTTCTAACCTAAATCAGGTAGCTTTCGCGTAGGTAGGTAACGAATTTTTATTATTACCTAATTTAGGCAAAAATATTTTTTTTCGATCTCCTCAATTTGAGTATTATGAATGTTCATTCTTTCAGATTCTAGAAATAGCTGTAGTATCTGAAATTAATTTGAGCATTTTGTTTTTGTGCGCGGATTTGGAATAAGGTTTTCTGAAATGGAGTTTAATTTCAAATACGACTTTGAAAGAGCAATTTTTGAAATGAAATATTAATTTGAACTTTGCTTAACCTAGGCTACAAATATGGCATTCACTATTTAGAATGAACATATAGGCATAGGCTATATATTATCGCGTTAGAATAAAAGCGCTTTTCGTGGACACCAAATTTTACAACGAAAAAACGGCGGCAATCGACAAATTCGGGCGAAACCAGACTGAGCCACCGGTAATTAAATAAACAAGCAGTTTAGATATCATTAAACAGTTAATATAAAAGAAATAGTTTTATTAATTGTTTCATATTAACTGTTTGCTCGAAATCAACTAAAAATTGCTTACACCCGATTCTTCCACCACAAAACCCGTTCTTCCACCATAGTTTTTAGTATAATGTTATACCCAATTTACAAAAGTACAAAATAAAACTCCAACATGAAAAGTAATAATTGATAAGCTTATTTTAATGTGGTTTAGTCATTAGTGAATATCGCAAATCATACACGCTCAATAACACAGATCATAAACGTCGCAACTTATATTGTATTTTTAGCTGTTATTTAAAAATAAAAGTGATAATTTCTCGTCGAAACACTAAGTGAACCATTTTTTTTATTGTGCCAGACGATCTTATAAAATGAATTAATACTAGTGTGACCTGTGCGAATTATTCGCACTAAATAAGTATAATAATTATCACTTTACAAAATTATTTTTTAAATATGATTGCAGGTATTCAATTCGTTTCTAATTTTGCACACTGCTTATAATGTTCTTCTTTTTGTTGTATTACAATATGAAGCTCAGATGACAGATCGAAGAAATATTTTACTAAAATTGTCATATAGAGGCACAAGTAGCAAAAGCGTTGAGCTAAGCCGTTAGATGGCATCATGCAGCATTGCTGTGACGTTGTTCAGCGTTGCTCGCTGTTTCAAAATTAAAGCCGTCAGCCGTCAGATGGCAGACGTTGTTCAACGTTGCTGTTAATTAATTAATTTACAAAAAACAAAAGCAATAATAATTTTTTTAGTTGTCGATGTCAGTAGAGCAAGCAATTATCTGTAAAATGATATATAATTTCTAAAAAAGGAGGCAAACATCTTAACCTTAACGTATAAATATATATGATTAGGTAAGGTGAGGTGTAATAATAATTATTGTTACATTTAGTCTAAATGCCATAAAAGATTAAGACAATGATAGTCCTTTTAACTTTCCTTGTATACCGAACTTATATAATAGCTTATCTTCTTTCTTTGTGCCGCTTTCATGTTAATGAACAGCTCAACATTTAAGATTTGACTGGGAAATTACACCTTAATTATATTAATGAGACTTGTTAATTGTTTTTTTTTGTAACCTATTTTTAGTTCATATTTAATATTATCAAGTGTTAAATATTTATTTTAACACTTCAAACTTGACAGGTGGCAATTAAAAGATTTCGGCTTTAAATTAGTAACATTGAAATAATTTCAATCTGTTTTTTGAAAATTATTTGAATAAAGTAGTACAATACGAAAGCACTCCATTATCGATAGTAAATAATGATGTGGGGAGGAAAATTTTCCACTATGTTTTTCCGGAAAATTTTCAATGTCAAAAAGGCAATTTTTTAGTAAAATTTTTATAGGACATAATTGAACTTTCCATACTTTGTTTTATTAGTCAATTTCTGTACCATTTAAACAAAAACTACATGTTATAATTCTAACTTTGTAATCCACATGAATAAAGTTCAGTTTGATTCTATTATATTAATGATTTGTCATATTGTTTTATTTGGAACTCATAGCAAATCAATCCATCCTGTTTCATAATAAAAGAGCACACAGAAAATAATCACCTATTTCTCTTGTTATTTGATAGTGTAGCAAGTATTGTTACATTAACTGTCTCTCCCTCTCTCTCTCTCTCTTGTAATATTTTCCAAATTGATAACAACATTCATTTTTTTGCGTACAGCTAAGGAAAACTAATTTTGACAATATTACAAAAGAGAGAGAGAGAGTTAATCTAACAGTTTATCACGATTTTTTTATAATTATTAGTAATGATGTAGTGGCAAAGGCCAGTAGATGGCACCACTGTAGTGGCGGCTGCAGTTATAAAGAGAATTCCCATCATGTAAACAGCACTAGTTTGGGATACAAAAGTCGATAATATTTTAGTAAGTATGCAAAAAAACGGTTGGCTAAAGCATTTCGGGGAGGGGAGTTATGCCCCCCCCCCTGCGGCCTTGACGACTAGGTTATCACCATAAACTGACAATTGTCATTGTAAGTACATAATGTACACAGGGTGTCCCACGACATGACTGCCGTAGCCTGGGACTGTATTACTGGGGTGATTTCAAGTCAAAAATGTCTAATGAACATATTACCCGGAACGCTATCCTAACTGAGCTAGAAGCATTTGAAATTTTAAATAAGTAAGCCCACTAATGCAGGTATTATGTCGGCTGTTGGTTTTGTTATTATTAAAAAGACCAGGTGGCTGTGAATCACCATTAGTATTTATTCGTGATGATCCTGAGACTCTTCGCAGAGCTACCACTTCAATTCGAAGAAGAGCTAGACTATATTATGTATACAGCAAGTGGGTGGACATTTTGAGCAACTAATTCGATAAAGCGATTTCTTTTTAAATAGTTTTTAAATTAGTAGGGAATTCCTACTACTTATCTTAAATTTCAAATGCTTCTAGCTCAGTTAGGATAGCGTTCTGGGTAATATGTTTATTAGACATTTTTGACTTGAAATCACTCCAGCAACACAGTCCCAGGCTATAGCAGTCATGTATATCACCACAAATAAGTTAGTCACTGGTGGCGCTAAACGACATTAGACGCGGGGGCCGGCTGAGAACGTGTCGCAGCCATGTAAGTTAGTGCGAAGAGCACGACCGCAGTAATGTATCACTGTTAGCCTAGCCACAGCCTAGCAGCCGGCCTGTTTCTGGCTACGTTCATCGCGTGACATCTTCAGATAAATGGGAAAGCGCCGAAAGAACTTTTAGTTTTTTATATTTGCAAGTTATTAAATCAGTATATTTTTATTAATCTTCTAAAAATTATCTTTCTTGGCACATACCGCTATCGTGGACGTGCTCTATTATCGCTTTGCGCGTCCGAGCTGAGTTTCGCTCGTATACAAGAAGTTATATCTCGATGAATTTTGCACGATATTCATTAATTTGATTGAACAAGCCCCCAGTTTTCAGATCCTAACTCGAGAACTGGTGAAAGTTTGATTTGATTTTCAATTTATTATTAATAATAATAATAATAATAATAATGATAATAATAATAATAATAATGCGTTTAACGTCCGTTTCTCGACTTTATGTCATAACAGACGCCATTCGCACAATTACTATTTTTTTTCTACCACACTTCCCATTATTTTCTACAATTTTTAAACTTCAACTTAATTAATAGCAATGGGCGAATGAAGGAATTTTTAGGAAATTAGGATAAGGTAGGCAAATTTTGAGCATAGGAGTTGGACAGGTAATCGGCCATGGCCTTGAATAAGGAACCATCTCGATATTTATCTGGAACTGTTGAGGGGAACCATGGAAAACCTCAACAAGATGGCCGGTACAGAAATTACCGTTTCTCGGCGAGAGGCAGTGGGAAAAACTCCCAGCCACATCTGCCCCCGCCGGGATTCGAACCCGGTACCTTCTGAATGCGAGTCTAGTGCTCTCACAGCTACGCCACCCCGCTCGGTTTTTTCAATTTATTATTAAAGAAGTAATAAATTGAAATTATGAATTCAAGCCCAAATAATTCTTGCCCTTCAAGTAAATAAAATTATCGACCAATTTTTCTCAGATCATACGATATAATGTCGTAACTAAGCATAAAATTTATTGGGATAGTGTTAAAATTTTTTAGATAATGAAAGTAATTATTTTAAAAGAAGTATTTCGGAAATGTTCTATATAAAATCTAATAAAAACTCTCTTAATGCTCAATTAGATACGGAAAATTTAAGTAATATTTATGATATTATTTTGAAATAATATTTTGTTTTTTCAAATAATTTTTTCTTTATGGGTACTTTGATATCCATGACTACGGTTTATAAGTTTTGTTTGTTATTAATTTTTCATTATTTTTTTAATCATTCAAAGTTTCAATCCTGCGTGAAATCTATTACTTAACACTAATTAATTTTTATATTTTTTAGATATTTCTGAAGAAGATCCAAATCCGGATCGAAACGTCATCTTGTGTTATATTGATTTGTATTTTTATCATTTTTGTCAATATATCGTATGGTCTGAGAAAAATTGGTCGACAATTTTATTTACTTGAAGAGTTCTATTCAGACGTTAATCAAAGATTTGAATTCTTGAACTTGGTGGTATTCAAAAAAATGTTGATAGTGAAAATAGTATTGTTAAAAATTTTACAGCACCTGAAACTATAATATTTCTCTTACGAATTAATAATTTAAGGTAGTTCACTCGCGCAGTCGTAGATAAAAGTATAGCTTAATAGTAAGTACCAACAGTTAGAGATGCGCTATGCATTTTTGTAAGACTGTACCTAACATGTCCAAGCTTTAATCATATACAAATACACTCCTATTCAATTACAATTGCAAGTACAATAAAAATATTTTTATTTTAAAAATCTATACTTTTTTTAACAAATCGGAAAAAAAAATCAGTTTTTTTTTTTAAATTTATTATTTTTGAATTTACAATGCATTAGTTTTTAAGAAATATACTAAGACCCATTTTCGGGATATTCTGGAATGTACCCGTTTTCTTATAAGTGATATACCTCCAGCATGTTAATTATGCACATTTTGATTGTTAATGTCTCGCTTTACAGACGGTGAAAAAATTTCCTTTTTTTTAAATTAAATATAAGGCACTTTTATTTATTGAAGAGTTCTAAACAGACGTTAATCAAAGATTTGCACTTTTATTAACCAAATACTTCAATTTTACTAAATTTCCAAGAAAAGCCGTTTCACGAGTGAACTACTTTAACTGTTTTCTTTAAAAATATTTTTTCCAAGAAGTTCTAGGTTTGTGTTTGGCCAGTGCTAGTAAATTTTTTTACATTATTTAATACGTTGAGACGCTCCTCGTTAATTCGTGTAAAAAAACTAAAGTAAATATCTTTTCCAGTGTACTATATACATTATTAATTTTCTGGAAAGAATTACCAGTACCTACTTCTTTCTGAGAAAAGCTTTTTCAAGGAGACGATAAAATCTCTGTGGTTTATTTGAAAGCACTATATAAAATTACTTTGGTTTATATTATACAAATATGTTGAAAGATGTTAAATGGAAAAACATTATTGTTAAAAATAAAACTACACAATAAATCCAAACGTCAGTTTTTTTAGGTTTTATCAACCAAAAAAGTGTTTCTCTTTCAACAAAGAAAAAATGTTTTAACAAAGAACAATATAACGTGTTTTCTTGAAAAACAATGTAAAATCAAATCCCTATCGACATTGTTTTGATGAAAAAAGCACAGTTGCTTTTTTGTTGTTCACGAGTGGTTTGGATTCATATATTATTGATGACGTTATTTAAAAAAATGGTTTGAGATTGGAGCTGAATCAAATAATTCAACCTACGTCGTCATATACCAGTAAAAAGACGTCTATAAGCACGTTAGTGAAATGTGTGTATTTATACACTCGACATCGAAATTTTCAAATCGACGATAATAGCTCAGGAGCTCGTGCTCAAAAATTGTTAATGGGTTATTCTATAGTCTAGAGCAGCGGTTCTCAAACTTTTTTTGGTGACGGAACCCTTTTGGAAAGCGAAATACTTGACGGAACCCTCAATAAAACAAAAATGTCTTTATATGCATTCTTTATTAATAAGCATAATACGAGGACAATGTAACAGTTACTTATTAGTAGTATTATAATCCGAAATAAAAATAGAAATACAAATTGACAGTGCAAGCAATTCTAGACTTTATGTTTTGTTCATAACTATAGCGCCTAATCTCAGGGGCGGCTTTTATCAAAGGGACTGCGCTCACACAAGTAGATACCTATCGGCGGCGGTATAGTACAATAATAATTTGTACTGTGGTGGCGACTAAGTTTGGCTGCGCCTCGTGAACATCGCCTCAAACAGAGAGAAAGAGGTGTTTTTAATATTTTTCTAAATTCTTGCGGAGCCCCCACAGGGGTTTCGCGGAACCCTAGGGTTCCGCGGAGCACACTTTGAGTATGGCTGGTCTAGAGCAAAGGTTCCCAATTTTAGGCCTAAAATTTAAAAACAAAATACGGTGATGCGTAAAGCGACTCCGGCAAGTCAAAATATTTCCATTATATCGAGATACCTTGCGTCTGGCATGGATTTAGAAGATTTAAAGTTTACATGTGCTATTGCTCCTCAAACATTGAAGCAAATCATTATGGAAAGTGCGAATCTATAATTGAAGCTTTCAGGGAAAATATTTTTTCATAGCTATCTACTCCATAGCTGGATTAAAATAATCTTTTGACTTAACTTCTTGACACAGTTCCGATGAATCACGATAAAGTGTAATTAAGAGTAAAACAAAATCACGTTCGGACTCTGATTTTTCACTGGCATCGGCTATCACGTAGGTGGATACATTTCGATGTCTGAAATACGACTGATGCAAATAATGATCAATATCTATACTAATATATAAAGCTGAAGAGTTTGTTTGTTTGGTTGAACGCGCTAATCTCAGAAACTACTGGTTCGAATTGAAAAAAAAATTTTTGTTGGATAGCCCATTTATCGAGGAAGGCTATAGGCTATATAGGTAATATTACGTTACGACCAATTGGAGCGGAACATCAATGAAGAATGTTTCAAGATGTATTTCAAAATTAGTCCATCCGACAAATATTATCATGTGAAATCCCTTAACTAAATATTGCAATATTTACAAGCCCGGATAGCTCAATCGATAGAGCGTAAGACTCTTAATGCCAGGGTCTAGGGTTCAAGCCCCACGTCGGCGAATATATTTTTATTTTTTTTTTATTTTATACATTCCTTCTTCTAAGGCTTACATTTCAATTTTTTAAAATTTTATTACGACTAATTAAAATTAAATAAATCTAATTAATAGCTCATTTGAAAACTGTTATACAACTATAGGCACTTATATAAAAATAATTTTCTTACAGTGTTTTCAATTAAATATTTATTATATTAAAAAAAAATTATTACTTAAAAAAAGTATAAATACTGCTTTTTAATGACAAAAACTTTTGAACTTATGAAGTTTGGACACAACATTCATCTCTGTAAACTAAGATGAATGTGCGTACTCGTGTTCCTTCCTTCCCCATTCGTTCTTTTGCACCCGGGTGAAACCGGACGAGACCGCTAGTATTTCATCAATTCTTCCATCAATACACTTAAATATAACTTCATAGATCAATATGCTGTCAATATGTTTGAAGCTCTCCTAAACGATCAATATATCCTTTCAATACGCAATGATCAATGCATATTGATTAATAATATTGACCGTTTAGAGGGTACTTACGACGAGTTTCACACGTCTCACAAAACTGCAGTCGTCACACCAGAACCGGTATCGTATAATTTTTGTGACGGATGTAGCGTAAACGACGCATGTGTGAGTGGTATGTAGAGGATTCTCAGTACAAGCGACGACGCATGTTGATGACGCCGGGCTCGGGGCTTGGCAGCGAGCCGTCGGCGGAGGACGGAAGTTGCTTCGGAAGCGAACCGCGTAGGGTGGGGACCTTATAACCGTCAACAGACACACTCATGAACACACGATATACATATTACATAACATACATGCTCGTGTGTGCAGGGATATAGGTCTTTCTATGACGAAAGACATGGCTCATTGGCGTCCGTTCTTGCTAAATAAAGCACAATATCTATCCTGTGTAGGTATTACAGTGGACTGTATTCATTTTTAATTAAAAATAATACTAGTGTACCCGTGCAAAACTTTTTAACCGACTTCAAAAAAGGAGGAGGTTCTATGTTCGACTGTATATTTTTTTTATGTATGTTCACCGATTTCTCCGTCAATTATGAACCGATTTTCAAAATTCAGGATCTGATGGTGGAATCCGGAGAAATCGAGGGAAACTCTCAAATTTCAAAGGCACGCATACTTGGCCTACCCATTGCAATATTTTATCTAATATTAAAAAGAGAAATTCTTCAAGTAAATAAAATTGTCGACTAATTTTTCTCAGACCATACGATATATTGACAAAAATGATAAAAATACAAATCAATATAACATAAAATTTTAAAAAGAGAAAAATAAAATATTTTTAACAAAAAAATTAAACCGACTTCAAAATATCCACTAAAAAGTAAAAATAATAATTATTATTGTTATTTTTGAAGTCGGTGTCAGCCAAAATGTAATCTACTCCGAGAACTAGAGACATGTAAGATTTAAATTGCTACTTTCGAATTCCGACGTGACACCGACTCCAAAAATAACAATAATTATTATTTTTTACTTTTTAGTGCATATTGCGAAGTCGGTTCAATTTTTTTGTTAAAAATATTTTTTACATGTATGTTCATATTGTTACAAACTCCCCGTTGCGACGACAATGGATTTCGTGAGACAACAATCGGCTCGTCATTCTAACAATGACACACAGTTTGTTGTGGAACAACAATTGGCTTGTTGTTTTAACCATGATACACAGATTATTGTGGAGCAACAATAATCGGTTTGTTGTTGCATAATCTCAGACATACGTACATATTTGCATTTCTTCACACTCATGATTCGTGAACATCGATGGATTTTCTCTGTTTACGTTCATCTTCATCCCGCAACCCCCTCGTCTTTTTTACTATTATTACACCTTTTGACGAAATTTCACAAAAAAAAAATAGTGATAACATATCTGTTATCAGTTTAAAAAAAATTGTGTCAATCGGTTGAGTAGGGATATTCAACAAAAAGAGCAAGGAGTATAGTGCAGTGTATATTTATTCTTTTCTACCTGATATTTTGCCCGGTGAAATGAAAGTAAATTTTATTCTAACGAATAAATTTGTTCCAAGATTAGTACCTTCTATCTTTAATAGTGTTCGGTGAATATGGGCATTAAGGAGGTTACAGTATTAAATGTTCTTTATTACCGTACAATAAAATAATTTGAAACGAGTCACCAGTGATGCATGCACTAAAAATATTGGCCTGCTACTACCTACGACGCGCATCTGCTTACATCGAGCAAAACTGAATTATTGAGAAGGTTACCACCTTCTCCCAAGTCGCAATCCTCCCCCACTCCTTCTCTGATACTCCCCAATCTTCTGTACTGTAGCCTTCTTTCAACCATGCAACTCCTGCTTTTGATTATCGTTAAGGGTAAATGAAATTTCGTAAGCCGGAAAGTTATATTCAGATTTTATAATTGTAATATTTTTGTAATAAAAAGAAAGTTATTTTTTATTGAACTCAAAAATATTTTTATTTAAACAAATTACAATTATTGTACAAATTAATTTAATGTTAATCTAGAAAGGTCTAATTTTGGAATGCGATCAAATTGCAAAAAAATCAAAATCATTCTATGGCTAACGTAACTGATTACATTGCATAATATATAAAATTAACAGGGCTTTACAAAATTACATTTTAAATATACCACACTACTCCTTCCTTCAAAATTCACATTTTTACATTATTTTTATTTTAGATATAAGAAGTCTTTCAAATTTTTCTGTTTCTTAATTCGTATCTACATTCAGTAGTATTAGTACTTACTGAGTTGGTTTCGGAAGAATTTGGAATTGGTTCTGATTTGTATAAATTACATTTAATTAACTGATTTGTATGCCTTTTCCAAATTTTTCCAGATTCCAGAATTTTTACCAAGTAAGTTCTGAATCCCAAAACTTTAAAAATGTTTCCTTTAATCCACGTTATTTTACCAGGAACAGAATAGTTTTTTGTGAAAACAACATCATTTACGTTAAACTTGACATTTTCCTTCCCTCCATAGTTTTTGTTTTGAATTATTTGATTTTTTTTTACATTGTTTCTTATTTTATTTAAATCTATGTTTTCATTTTTTACTGAGGGCATAATTAAGTTTAATCTCTCTCTCAAATTACGATTAAATAAAAGTTGAGCTGGTGAGGCACCAGTCGTACCGTGAATAGTGTTCCTATATCTTAATAAAAATTGGCATATAGCAGTATTAATAGAAATTTTCTTATTTTTCTCTAAAGAGCGTCGTAAACAATTTTTCATTAATTTTACAGCGTTTTCGGCCAAACCATTTGTAGCTGGGTGGCCAACGGGTGTTGTAGAATGCTTAATGCCATTTTCTTTTAGAAAATTCTCAAATAATGCACTGGTGAACTGGGTCCCATTGTCTGACACGACTATTTTTGGTAACCCAAAACAAGCAAATACGTTTCGTAATTTATCAATAGTCGCTTCAGCCGTAATATTTTTATTCATATCAATGCACTCGATCCACTTACTGTGTGAATCCACAACGATTAAAAAAAATTTATTCAAAAATGGTCCCAAGAAATCTATGTGTATTCTTGACCATGGTTCTTCAGGCCAAGGCCAAGAAATGAGTTTGCTATGGACCGGATTATTGGCACTCATGAGGCACTGATCGCAAGATTTGGTGATAGATTCAATATCGGCGTCAATATTGGGCCACCAACAAAAAGATCTCGCGTGACTTTTCATTTTACAAATTCCCATGTGCCCGACGTGAAGTTCTTTTAGAATGTATTGACGAAAAGATGTAGGTATAATAATTCGGTGACCCCACATAATACAGTCATCTTCAATATATAATTCCTTGCTCTTATTACTATAAGGTTTTAACTCCGGTCCTGTATTCTTATTTTTCCAATTACTTTTAACATAATTAAATACCTTACTAAGAACATTATCTTTTTGCGTCTCTAACTTGATATCTTTAATTGTTACGGGCAACGAACTTATTTCATTCATGTAATTTAAATATGAAAAATTTTCGTTCAAATCGTTTTCCAAGTTTGAATTATTTTCTAAGGGTGCGCGCGAAAAATAATCTGCTATATTATCTTTTGATTTTGTATAGACAATATCATAGGTGTAGGCGGATAAAATTATCGCGTATCGCTGAAGGCGATTTGCAACCATTTGAGGGATACCCTTTTTTGGACCTAGAATCGAAATAAGTGGTTGATGGTCTGTTTCGAGGGTGAATTTTCTTCCATACAAATATTGGTGAAATTTACGAATTCCGAAAATTATCGCTGTGGCTTCCTTGTCAATTTGAGAATAATTTTTCTCACTTGATACAAGTGTTCTAGAAGCAAATGAAATTGGATGAACATTTCCATTTGGATAAATATGGCTTAACACGGCTGCAAGTCCAACTGAGCTGGCATCTACAGTTAACTTAATGGGAAGTTCTGAATCATAGTGAGCTAACACATTATTTGAACTCAGCAAAGTTTTAATATTCTGAAAACTGCGTTCGTGAACGCTACTCCATTCAAACATTACGTCTTTGTGTAAAAGATTATACAAGGGAGCTAACACTGTTGAAGCATTCGGTATAAATTTCCTGTAGAAATTTACCATCCCCAGAAAAGACTGTAATTCGGCAACATTACCGGGAGTTTTAGCTTTAATCAGAGCATCAACTTTTTCAGCACTAGTATGCAAACCAAATTCATCAATTACATGACCTAAATACGTAATCATTTTTTGAAAGAATTTACATTTTTCTTTTTGCAATTTTAAACCACTATTTTGTAATATAGTCAGCACTTTTTCTAAACGCTTTAAATGTTCGGATCTGTTCCCCGCGGTTATAAGAATGTCATCCATAAAACAAACTACTCCTTCAATACCAGCTAATAGGGAATCGACAACTCTTTGAAAAACAGCAGGTGCAGATGCCAACCCATAAACCAACCTGGTATACTTAAATAGCCCTTTGGTAGTTGATATAGTTGTTAAAATTTTTGACGGTTCATCCAATTTCAATTGCTGATACGCCATCGACAAATCTAGCTTAGAAAATTCTTTCCCTCCTGCTAATTTGGAAAAAAGTTCCTCTATTCTTGGGATTGGATACTTTTCCACGATTAAATTTGGGTTAAGTGTAACTTTAAAATCTCCACATAAACGTACAGTTCCGTCTTTTTTCATAACCGGGACGATCGGCGTACCCCATTCGCTATATTCCACCGGTTCTAACACATTTAATGAAACTAATCTTTCGATTTCACTTTCTACCTTTTGTTTTAAAACTAAGGGTAACGGCCTAGGTTTGAAAAATTTTGGAACTGACTTTTCTTTCAATTTTAAACTTACAACAGCTTTATTGAATTCGCCTAATGAATTATCAAAAACTTTGGAAAATTTCCGGATTATTGTACCTACATCATTTTCGGATACAAAATTTAATTGTTTTAACCCAATATTAAACTCCAGCATCCAGTTCCGACCTAAAATGGGCGGTCCCGCATTTTCAACAATATAGAATTTTAGCTTTTTTACTTTATTTTCAAACATGACATTTAAATAATAAATACCCAGTGGCTTAAAGCGACTACCATTATAGTTCACTAACGCATCATTTGTGGGAATCAATTTATACTCACAAAAATACTGTTTCCAAACCGTTTTTGGAAGCGCGGATACCGATGCTCCGCTGTCTACTTCCATCTTGATAGGGATGTCGTTAAGTGTGACTTCGACGCTGATGGGTTTCAGGTCTTCATCCGTCTTCAAAACGTACATCGACACATCTTGGCCAACCTCTACGAAATTTACTGATTCTTCTTTTTCCGTGTCGTTGTTCACATTGAGGTTCCTCACATTTTCTGTATTCCTCGACTTATCCGGACACATTTTCTTCAAATGACCCTCTTGATGGCAGCGCTTGCACTTATACTTCCGAAATCTACACTGCTCTTGTGTATGATTTGTGTATCCGCAAACTTTACATTTACGCTTGTTACCAGTCTGAGAAGTACTTTGATTCTTATTTTTCATTCTAACACCGAATGCGGGTTCTTGCTTAACCAAAACCTCTTCGCTGAATTGACAAGTTGAACACTCAATCGCATTTGCGATTTCAAGAGCTTTCTCAAAAGTTAATGTATCAACTTTTTCTTGAAAAAGTTTTTCTTTTATTAAGCCTTTGTCGCATCCAATGACCAATTTGTCCTTTAAGACGCTTTCTAAATTTCCACCAAATTCGCAGGTACTTGCAAGGTTACGTAAACGCACAGCCCAATCTCTAAAAGTTTCAGTACTTTCCTTCGTTGCCGCATAAAATTTTAACCTTTCTGCAAATGTTGCTTTTACCGGTTTAAAATGGCCTTTCAGTTTCTTCACTATCTCTCGATACGCTATTTCTTCCGGTTCATTTGGATAACAAAGGTCATCCAGCAATTTGTAGGTTTTTTCTTCTAGCGAGCTCAATAGAACCACACGTTTAATCGCATCATCTTCAATTTTATTGGATATGAAAAATTGTTCTAGTATTTTACTGTGAATGGTCCAATCATTTTCAGAATGACTAAATTTTGAAATACTGCCGATCATTTTATATATATTTTTCTTTTGTATCTGTATATAATGCACGTGGATAATCTCGTCGCCAATTGTAATATTTTTGTAATAAAAAGAAAGTTATTTTTTATTGAACTCAAAAATATTTTTATTTAAACAAATTACAATTATTGTACAAATTAATTTAATGTTAATCTAGAAAGGTCTAATTTTGGAATGCGATCAAATTGCAAAAAAATCAAAATCATTCTATGGCTAACGTAACTGATTACATTGCATAATATATAAAATTAACAGGGCTTTACAAAATTACATTTTAAATATACCACAATAATAAACAAAAACGTTATTATAGTATTTTAATATTGCTCTCTTTGTTTTGAATAAATGAAGAAGGAAGATTAAAGAATATATAGAATGCATGTATTTTCTAGAGGACGTTTTATTTTCCAATAAAAATAGATATACAGCAGAAGGGATTTGCCCGATTTGATGAACCGGAAAAAAAGAAAATCGCTTTTATTGGGAACTTGAGACCGTTTCAAAACACTTATACTAGTCCTATATGTACCATAAATATTTTAACATTTTCTACAACCGAACTCGATCGCATTTTAAATGGTAATAATATATGTGTTACAACTTCTTTTAAAATTATTTTACAAAAATCGTGAGCTAACTGAATCTCTCGCCAAAAAGGTTCAGCCACAATTAGTGTGTGTTGCAAGCCGTTATCTTTTTTTTTTATAACACGAACGTCGAACGTGTAAAATAGCGTAAATAGTTATCTTAGGAACAGTGTATTAACAGCTTTTTTATACTCACTTAAATGCGTATTTATTTCGATTAAATAATCAAATTTAAAACTAACCATTACGGTTTAGACCAGTGCAGTTAGCCCCAAAATCAAGTGAAAAACGGACAAAATTAATAACAGAAAACGAATGATGAGGAAGGGAAGAAACTGCCGTCAGAAATACAGAAACCTAAAATTCAAATGCGGAAAGGGCCGGGAGGCTGCGGGGGGCGCTTTCAGGGGTCAAACTCGGTTTTCCGTTATTTCCGGCAAAAGTTGACCTCCAACCGAAAAATGTTGTATGGCAATGTTGTTGGTATTAAAAGTATCTACAACTTTTACGAATATAATTTTTTCACATAACCTCAAAGATTCAGAGAAATATCGAAAAAACCGTGTTTTTTGTTTTTAATTTTTTTCTCCTGCAAAAATGATTTTTGTTTTCATGTCCTATATAAGTTGTGATTTTTTTTCGAATAAAAAAATTAATTTGCCAATGTAATATTAACAAAAAACCGAAAAATTACCCCTAATTTCTACCTAAAAAGTAATGTAAAAATTTCAGATTTTCAAAGTTCGTAGTATGGTGTTTTCTTCGTTAAAATGTCTACTTTCAGATGGTGTATGGATATCCATACACCATCTGAAAGTAGACAATGATTCATATAGTAAATTATTAAATATATGGAACACACGAATTGAATAGTTATCGGTCAACGATTATCGGCTTTGCCGATCGAATATCTTAGGGATCTATTCGATTAGAATCAGGTACCCGTCGTCTTCATTCTAAATCGAAACATTTAAGAGTATTCGTCCCTGCAAATACCCCCTGCACCCTTCATCTCAAATCTTTTCCCCTCGCCTAAAAACGGTTCGCGCTCTCCCGACGCTATTTTTAAAGCTAGAGGATTCTGGTAAACGCCAAATGAAAGACAGAGAATCAGACTACAGATCCTTCAGGCGAATTTTTTGAAAAAAATTCCTGAAAAAACTTACAACCTTCTGAAAAAAATAATAAGTTACGTAATATTTCACACGTAGGCGAAACTGTTTTTCAAAAAATTCGCCTGAAGGATCTGTAGTCTGATTCTTTGTCTTTCATTTGGCGTTTACCAGAACCCTCTAGCTTTAAAAATAGCGTCGGGAAAGCGCGAACCGTTTTCAGGCGAGGGGAAAAGATTTGAGATGAAGGGTGCAGGGGGTATTTGCAGGGACGAATACTCTTAATCGAAACAATTAAGCTAATGTTAACAACGAAGGCAGATGGTATACAGTTCAGAGTAGATAGACAATGATCATATAGTAAATTATTAAATATACGGTGCAATACGACAGGACATAATGTTTGTCTGCGAGTTCACCGCAAGTGTGACCTTTGTGTGAGTGCATCCTTAACGCATTCACTACCGATGACGCTGACGACACGGGATCGGCTTGTGAACCCAGAGATGGATGGATTTACTTCCAACATCCGACACCTGTCTATTTATTATCGCATCCGCAGCGTTCAAAGTTCATTTTATCGAAACCGATCAATCTAGACATGTCTGTCGAAGCTGTCTCATAAAAAAAGTAGAGGTGCGAACCAAACTTCCTTTTTTATCTTCTCCACTCTTTATATTATATCCTACACCTTCGCAGTACAACTTTTTAGTCTCCGTCTTTTTGTTTTCTCCGTTTTTATTGTATTTAATACCATTGTCGAGAAGCACTATATACCTATATTTATTATTAGATTTTGTAATCTTAACTATAAAATTAAATGTACTTGTATCTGTCCGTCACACAAAAACACTCACGGCGTCGTGAAATTTAAACACTTTATTGTGATTTCCAATATATAGCGGAAGTTAACCCGAGTAACTAAAGCTATAGGCAAATATTTTTTTATCATTCTAACTCCAGGTCAAAATTCACTTTTCCCAATTTTACAAAACCTTCTCCACATGAGCTCCTCGTAATATAAAAAAATATACTTTGCAAAAAGTCTGTTGTTAGTTTGTTATACAGAATGATTTTTAAGTTGTTTATTTTTAACAGCGTGTAGAAATCACATAGACGAACAAATATTTCAAGTAACTTTTTTATAATAACTCGAAAATAAAAGAGGAAACAGGCTTTCAAAGTTTTATTAAATTTTAAGGTTGGTCCTGGCGTTATGTCACTACGGAAATATGTTATGTCATTATCAAGTATTCACAGAAATGTGTTGTTCTCGTTGAGTTGGATGCAAAGCGCCGTAGATAATTATCTGTACATGCTAAGATACTTGATAATGAAATAACATAACGCCAAGACCAACCTCAAAATTAAATAAAATTTAAAAAACTTAATTAAACTTTGAAAGGCTGCTTCTCTCTTATTTTTGAGTTTTGTAAAAAAATTACTTGAAATATTTGTTCGTCTATTTGATTTCTACAACATGCTTAAATAAATCAATTTAAAAGCTTTCCTGTATATATGTTACGGTAAATGTACACTTTTACCGTAAAATGTGCCGGAAAATGTGTACATTTGCCGCAATATCTACATTTAATGTACACATTTTCCAGCACATTTTACGGTAAAAGTGTACATTTCCCAAGAGTTTACATTTACCGTAACATATACAAAGATTATAAATCTTGTTGTCAAGAAATATACTACTAGTGGAATTTTGTAGCAAGATAACTAACAGAATACTATTAAAATCAATCATAAATTTTTAATTTAATATTTCACAATGAACTATTCTTTGAGGAAAGTGTTTCTCTCAATATAAATTAAAAAAAACTCGGGTCGCAGTGCGAAACCCTGCCGACAATATAGTGTATTTGCTTACACAGGCAGTGTGGCTTTATTATGTGAACTTAACTCTTTTGTTTTTGAACAAAATAAGTATTTTAACCCCTTAATACATCCCTTAAAATAATATTTTTTCTTAATTTCAATATTACTATTAAATTCATCCTTCACTAAGTAAATCCATATTTACAAACTAACGTTTTCATAAAATTTTTATTTCCGGTCCTGTCGGGCCGATTTTAATAAAATTTTGGTAGCACATTTTGATCATTACTAAATGGTTAAATGTCAATTTTGAAACGATTCGGAGAAATTTTTCGGTATTTTTGGGCCCAAAAATATTTTTCAACCCCTAAAACCGACCCTTAAAATGGCCCGATTGGGCCCATTTTAAATAGGCTTCGTGCGGTGATGGATTTCAACATGTGGTCCAAATTTCATTAAAATTAATTAACTCCTTCGAAAGTTATTGCCCGCACACTTATATATATATATAAATATATATATATATATATATATACATATATATATAAACATTTCCAAAAATGGTGCCAAACTTCTTAGAAAGTTATGAAACGTCGAGAAATTTTGGTCCGACCCCTAGGTCCCGCCATCCGACCGACGCCAATAGTGTAAGTGCCTTATGGCAAATACACTAATAAGAATAAGAAGGCTCAGCACGTTTCCAATGCTGCAATTGGATACGGTACGTACATAAATATTGTCAGTTTATAAAATCCTAGTTTATTTTTGCACAGGAAAATCTGAAACATGAAGAATATCTTTTTTTCTATTTTTATTATAAATTCAGCGGAATCGAAGCATCAAACGTTATTGTGAAATAGTTTTGTATTATTTTGAATAAGAAAATATACATTAGCGTTGGGGAATAATCTATTAGTGATGGAACATAATAACAGTTACAATAATTATTATGAAACTATTTCGCTGGGTGAATGCAGAAGTATCTTAAGTCCAAAATGTGCTGTGTTGAGTTTTATATGTTTTTGAGCATATTTCAATGCAGTTATGCAATGCAATTATAATTTCTATTATACAATATTTTGGCGAAATTATAAGATTCTGCATTGAAATATGCTCAAAAATATATAAAACTCAAAACAGCACATTCTGCATTCACACAGCGATTTGGAAAAGAACCAGTTCTAAAAATAACTGTTCTTGAACTAAGAGGCCGATTTTTTAACGGGCTCTTCAAAAACAGGTTCTTAAAGAAGAGGTTTTTAAAGAACTCTTATTAAAAGATTTATCCAGTGAACACTTTAAAATGTTTCTTATCTTTTCGAAAATTTCAAGGATATATTTCAGATATGAAAGTGAATAAAAAAAATGAGTGAATGGAAATCCCTTTTTTAAGTTTCAGGAATAACTCCCATAAGAGGTTCTTTTCAAAGATTAAAAAAATATTGTTTGCCCTTGTATTTTTCTTCCTGAAATAAATTCAAATAAGTTTCTCGGAGGAATAACGGTTTTCTGTTTTAAATGCGAAATTTTACAACGTGTCAGCTGGTCTGATATAATTTATTTCTATATATTTAATACCCTCTATATTGCTAGCAAAGATCGGAAAAAGACTTAAACACTACGGTGCAAGACATTTATAAGTCTGTCGCACTTATTATACTCTGAGGCTCATGCGCATGTGCGTGAATGGATGCGCGTCAGTTTGCACATGGAACTAAGCTGTGAAATGGAGGTGACTTGCTCTATTCCACTTACTAATTGCCCCACTACAGACGCGACACTTGCGCACAACGGGTCAAGTAAAAAGAAAGAGATAGAAAACAATCATTTTCTGTCTCACTTCATGGGCCACGCTTCCACTTACGGCCACTAGCAATATAGAGGTTATTAAATATATGTTTATTTCTGATATTTTCTTAAAACAATCGTCAGATATTATCGAAATGTTATACCAAAGATTTATAAATAAAAGAAAATGCTTAAAGTAAAGCAAACAAAACTAAGATTGATTTATTTTACGCTATTGTGTGTTTTATTCATGTAAAGCGTATTTGTTCTGTTTTTCTTAGAAACGCCTATAATCTGTCTCTAATACTGAACGATTGCATTTCTCTGTTCGAATTCTTTTCTTCCATTAAATGACACCAGAGAGAAAGAAGAAAGCGTTGTCTAAAGCTGCTGAATTAATATCATAGCTCACCCTGTTCGCTTCTTACTGAAAACAAGTTACACACGCGGGGAAAAAATGTGATATTCAAAATACAATAATAATAATAATTTAAGTGTGTGAGATTCTGGATGATGATATAGTAACTTGTTGTTTTTAGAGGAAGAAGGATCATAGAAAACTATCAAGACGAAATTTTTATTTTTCGCAACGTTTCGTGTTGTAATTAACACTTCATCAGGCGATCTACAAACATTAATACTAATGAATCTCACAAATAAATACAAAATTATTACAACCTTATTTTAACCTTACCATAAAATACTAGATCTTGACATAGTCATGGACAATAATAATTTTATTTTGACTATGTCAAGATCTAGTATTTTATGGTAAGGTTTAGATAAGGTTGTAATAATTTTGTATTTATTTGTGAGATTCATTAGTATTAATGTTTGTAGATCGCCTGATGAAGTGTTAATTACAACACGAAACGTTGCGAAAAATAAAAATTTCGTCTTGATAGTTTTCTATGATCCTTCTTCCTCTAAAAACAACAACTTATACTAAACAATAATAATGCATTTAACGTCCGTTTCTCGACTTTATGTCAGAACAGACGCCATTCACACCATTACTATTTTCCATCTACCACACTATTTATTTCCTGCAGTTTTCTAAATAGCTGTAGGCTGAAGGGGGATGAAGGAATTTTTAGGACCTAATGTCCTAAAAATTCAATCTATGACACTTCCCGTTATTTTCTACATTTCTAAACTTCCACTTAATTAATAGCAATGGGCAAATGAAGGAATTTTAGGACATTGGGATAAGGTAGGTAAATTTTGAGCATAGGCGCTAGACAGGTAATCGATCATGGCCCTGAATAAGGAACCATCCCGATTATTTATCTGGAAATATTGAGGGAAAGCATGGAAAACCTCAATAAGATAGCCGGTACAGGAATTACCGTTTCTCGGCAAGAGGCAGCAGGAAAAAGTCCCAGAAACATCTGTCCCAGACGGGATTTGAACCCGTTACTTCTAGAATGCGAGTCTAGTGCTACTACGCTACATCGCGTCAATGTTATTAAAAATATGTTTCCTGAATTTTTTACTGAAATATTTTAAGCTTTTGTTTATATTCATTAAATAGTGTTAATTATTACGATATTGGTCATTCAACCAAAGCATGCTTGTCAGCAACCTAATTTCTTTTTGACAGAACAAAAAGACAACTTATCGTTTAAAAAAAATTGTTGCAAATGTTTCCTGAAACAATTAATAGAACAATAAATGATTACGAATAGTATACCACTATAAATGAAAAAAAAAAACAAAGTTATAGTATATAATACTTATATAGGTACTCTTCGCATGCGCCAATTTCTTCCAAAAATAATATAGGGCTCTTCATATTTAAATGCCAAATATCTTACTAAAATTTGGTTGAGATTAGTTTAGTCGTTTGACCTGTATCGTGCTCACAAGCCCCAGGTCAAATTACTCCTCTAACGCGCCTAAAAAAGTTATACACGAAAGGAAAAAAAATGTACTTTAATCTTAAGATTCTATTAGCAGTGATACAAAAAGTCGAAGAACTATTATTGTTACACGTATTTTAAATGTGAACATTTTTTTATAAAACTATATTTTATTGTTAGTAAACAGCGCTATTTTCTTGTTTTTATTTCCGTAAACTTACTTATTATTCATTTATTCATGCCATTATGGCAGGTGGAATTAACACTACGACAGCAGACTAAGTAATTCCTTACAGTGTATTCGAAGAGACCAACTTTTGTCATAATATATTGTCTGTTTTCTGTCTCTGCCTTTTTTGTTTCCTTTTTCTGTGCATTGTACTTCAAAAAACTGCAGTCTAACAAAAGTCTTATAGTATATTCTAGAAAAGCGATTACATTGTCCACGATTGAATATTTTTCAATTCATTTTACTTTAGAAAAACCTCACCACGTCACCAAAACTTTTCACGAGAAAAAAAAATGCGTTGAAATCTAATTTAATGTATATATGTTACGGTGTATACCCGAATTCGGTCAATGACCGAAATAAATGAGCAAAACTAGTTTTGACCAAACCCGAAATCTTACATTTGAACGGGTATTGAGTGTTATAAAATGAGCAATACTAGTTTTTCGCATTTTCAGTTGGACAAAACTAGTTCTGTCTATTTCTCCGATCATCATGAAATTTGAACACAACATCAAAGATTTGGATTTTACATCTCGGTAAACTAAGATGAATGTTCGTACTCATGTCCCTTCCCCCCATTCGCTCTTTTGCACCCGGGCGGGACCGCTATGATTAATAAAACTATTCAACGTTGTACAAAAATTAATATCAAACATTAAATAAAACCCACTAACCACGAAACTGCGAATAATTCATTTCGTTATCAAGTAATCTCGATGTTCTGTCTATAACTTTGGTTTCTTTAAAAAGAATCTTATGGTTGTCTAGAGTCAACGTATGCTCGGCCATAAGATCCTTCTTGAAGAAACCAAAGTTATAGACAGAACATCGAGTTACTACCCACGCATATACAGAGAGGCCATAGAAATACACAAACACACAAATAATTTCAACCGGAAAGAGGAAGGTTTGAATCTAAGTAAAACCTGGACACTAGCACTGTGCAATACCAGCCCACTGAATGGAACGACCAATCACAGAAAAGCATACTACGACCGAGTAGAGAATACGAGCTGACCATAAAAGACGGAAGTACCACACTTGTCGACACACTTATCTGTGAGCAGCCTAGAAGGACACTTCGCCCGCTATCACATCGCCTTTGATAGTGTCTGCCGCAGTTGTAGACGAAACGCCAGATAGAAATACCAATGGACCAAGGCATACAAGCCCGGAAACCAAGAAGATTTGGATCAACACCGGCCGTGAAAGCCTATACGCTTTGATAATCTTGATTGTGTAAGGGTCGCTTTAGAGACTGCTCTATAACGGGACAATTTACTTTTGTGAGATATTTAACAAAACGTCTATTTTGCGAGTTCTTTTCATTATAGGAGCAACCAAGTAGAGAGTACAAGCCTTTATATGCAGTGTACTGTTGTTTTGTCGATTACTATACGCTCTCTTCCTATAAAACTTACAACAAGAGAAGATTGAACGCGAACAAAATTGTTTCTAGTTTTCGCTGCTTCTTCAATTTCTTCAATTGTTTGTGTTACTAAAGCCTGCGCATATAAAGAATACAAGTGTTTACTTATATAGAAATCATTTCAAACAAATTCATTTTCCCTGATGCAACATAAAATAAAGCATAAACGAAGTAATGTAACTTAGATCTGATTAGATTTTGCTGAGATTTTTGAAAAATATAAATGGATTCTAAGTGATTATGAAGTAATCAAATAAATAAAATTGTCGACCAATTTTTTTAGACTATAATATATTAAGATTGACTCTATGCAATAAATAGAGTAACTGTGATCCATTGAAGTTAATGATGAGTATTTGGAAAACATTCCGTGGCATAAGGATCGAAAATGAAGCAATACTGAGATTTTTTTAAACTTGCATTTAATACTAACGTTTCGATACGTTTTGTATCATCTTCAGAGTGTTCAATTTTTTTCCAAATACTCATCACTATAATATATTGACACAAAAAATAAAATTTTAAATCAATATTACAAAAACGTCAACTTTTGTAATATTGATTTATAATTTTATTTTTTGTGTCAATATATAGTCTAAAAAAATTGGTCAACAATTTTATTTATTTGAAGATTCAGACGTTAATCAAAGATTTGAATTATGAAGTAACTTTACTGTGGGTGCCGGGACATTCTGGAATCGAAGGCAACGAAGAAGCGCTGGCGAGGAAAGGATCGTCAACTCCATACTTTAGCCCAGAACCTGCCCTATGGGAGTGTCCAAAAGCACATTACGGGGTCAAATAAGCAGAAGACATACTAGAATCAAATTTCCGGACAGCACCATGGCAAGACTTTTATTAAAAGGCCATCCCGAAAGATGCAGGGAGAAATCGACAGGAAAAAATAATTGAATTTTAGTGAGCGCCTTGGTATAAAATATATTTCATGACTGAAAGGTTAAATCAGTCGGCATTTGAACAATTTCAAATGTCAAAAGAAAATACTCGAATCGTGCCAGAAACTTTAATAACCTGTTTATAAGAACAGGAAACAACAAAAGATGGAACGCATGTAAACAAATAACGATCGAATTACGATAAAAAAACACGTATTCCTATACCGGAGTTGCGTTGACTTTAACTATTTAACTTACACATATTTCGTAGTGTAAAACAATACCATAAATAGGTAATAGGTATATAAAAGGTAATGGCCTCGTAACACAACACACCTTACACTGTGTCCAGGAATGTTACAAATAGCAATAAAATAACAAGATTAATCCGTACTTATTTGAGGTGGTCGTTTTTGGAACGCAATTTCAGCAAAAAGATTTTCGAGTTGTTTATCTAGTTAATATTCGACCGACTGCCTGAGAGAAACCAAACTTTCTAATCGGCCGATTATATAGTTTTTCAATTGTTTAGTTAGGTGTTAATTTAACATTGCCTGAAAGCCTCTAAAAGTCGAAAATTTGGAAGCCACATCTTTTGTTCAACTTCACAATCGATGAATCAGTTTTGGTGAAATCTTGCAAGTTGCTTTTTAACAGCTTCCACTTGGTCTATTACTTTGGAATTTTGTACGCTACTGTAGTATCGATGACAATATAGTAATCTAAAAATCATGACCTGACGCTGCACTCAGGATAGCGCTTTATGCATCCTTTTACCAGCCTATGGTAGACGTATTTGAGACCGTTTTGGTAAGATCACTATAGACTCGCATTCTACCGAACGGTAATTCCTGTACTGGCCATCTTGTTGAGGTTTTCTTCAACAATTCCAGATAAATATCGAGATGGTTCCTTATTCAAGGCCATGGCCGATTATACCTGTCAAACTCCTATGCTCAAAGTTTACCTACCTTATCCTAATGTCCTAAAATTCTTTCATTTGCCCATTGCTATTAATTAAGTGGAAGTTTAAAAATGTAGAAAATAACGGGGAATGTCATAGATGGAAAATAGTAATGGTGCGAATGGCGTTTGTTATGACATAAAGTCGAAAAGCGGACGTTAAACGCATTATTATTATCATTAAAATGAAAATAATAAAATATAAGTAAATAACCTTTTCGAAACAAGCTTGTTTCGAAAAGGGATTTTACTTATATTTTTTTTTTTTGCTTAACATCAACCATTCCTGGACGCATGACTACAAAAGGCGATGTCCGATTCTTAAATTTCTGACTTCGTAGTGGCCTTAGCGATGATCGTGTTCGGTTTCGAAATAGAAGAAAGCAACAATCGTTTCCATGATCGTTAGCTTGATCTCCAAATGGACGCTATATATATCGCACAGATGCATTCTTCAAATATTAAATAATTCGGACCTTGTTCGGAACGATTCTCCCATTTTCTTTGCAAAGTTATCTTCACACAGCTAAACAATATTTCGAAACATTATCCCGACTTTCGTGTTGTTCAAATATAAATTACATAGAGCTCACATAAAAAAGAACTCCCCAACTGTCTATTTCCTTGTTTTTCAATGTTTCCTATTAATTTTTATTTGGTTATTGACATTTTTCTTAACTTTTTCAAACGTATTTTCTTATTTATTTATTAAATTTAAGGTCACTTTTTTGTCCACGATTTCCCACTGTTAAAAAATATTTTTTTAATTTTGTTACATATATTAACTGCCTTATCAGCGACAATCCAACGATTCCACCAATTACCAGTTCCAATCTATAATTATTTTATACGTCTTCTAGTGATGTCTTTTACAGTAAATAAACATCATTAAATTATCAATATAAAATCCGAGAAAATATATTTCAAGATGCATGCGAAAAGTACATAGCATAAAAGACCTATAGATTTCTCGCGAGAACTATTATTTCACGTCCGCAAAACGAAGCCCCAAAAGTCAAATAAAATACAATAGTATCTAACGACAGTGACACAGTCGTTGATAAATGTGACGCAATAGTGCGGGCGATGGTCTTGACACCCGCGTCGTAACCGCCCTCCCCCGTTCCCCTCTCTCACAAGTCCGCTCGCGGTCCAGACGTCGAACTAACACATCTTCCGATACGTCACTTTTGTACACCTCGCCTCTTTCTCTCCCCCAACAAGATCAAGGATTGGTGATTAAATCAAACGTCTAAAAATTACCATTCCAACCCACAAGTGTCAAGGGTCAAAAATCACTTTTCAAAAATTTTATAATGTCTTTTCGTTTTGAAGTACCCCGAATCTAAAAAACATATTTTTGGAAAAACTCTGTGCGTCTGTTAGTCGGTTAGTCTGTACACACGATACAGGTCAAACGGATGAGCGGATTGAAACAAAATTTTGGGAGGATATTTGATATGCAAATATGAAGAGCCCTATTTTTTTTGAAGAAAATCGCCGCATGCGCAGAAAAGATGCTATAACGGTGTTTTTTGTATAATAACGGTATACTTTTCATAACGGCTTATTATTCTATTTATTTTTTATTTTGTTTAAATTTTTTGACATGATAACGTATTATAAATTGATGAAACACCAGCTGCACGCACGAAAAAGTGTAACGTTCCGTTCCGCCTGACCCTGTGCGTGCAAGCGAGAGCGCAGTAAGGTATTATTAAATATGATATTCGAGCGGAATACGTTATCACGTAAAACTATCGTCCGTAAACCGACTTTACAGACAACCAATTTTTTGACGTGATAACGTCTTATAAATTGATGAAGCACCGGCTGCATGCACGAAAAAGTGTAACGTTCCGAAAAGTGTAACGTTCCGATAAGTGTAACGTTCCGAAAAGTGTAACGTTCCGAAAAGTGTAACGTTCCGCCTGAGCGTGCAAGCGAGAGCGCGATATAAGTGATAGAGAGGCACGATCTGCCCAAGCGTCGGCTTGTACGAAGCTCCGCCCACCTAGACGGATGTCATTATCTGTAGCATGACGTGTTGAATACGAGACAACGTGTTTTGTGTTTATTTTTAAAATTTAATAAGATTTAATTGATTTCCCTAATAATTTGACGTGATAACGTCTTATAAATTGATGAAACACCAGCTGCACGCACGAAAAAGTGTAACGTTCCGCCTTTAACGTTCCGCCTGCAATATGTATTATTAAATATGATATTCGAGCGGAATACGTTATCACGTAAAACTATCGTCCGTAAATCGACTTTACAGACAACCAATTTTTTCTAAACTTTATAGTTTCAGAAATATTTTGAAAATAAAATAATCAGCTGTTCTTTCGTTTTGTAGATCTGTCAGGAATAAACCAGTTAAGCATGCTTTGATTAATTTTTACATAACGTGAAACCATAGAGATATAAGTACTAGAGTACGCTATAACAAAATTCGCGTATATATAGACTGATTTTTAAGTTGATTCTTTTTTTTAACAGCGTGCAGAAATGGGAAAACAAATAATATTTCACCTTTCAGGAGCTCCCACGTAACGCAAAAATTTTAAACTTTAGTGAATTTGGGACATTTAGAGGGGCCTAAAAGAGTCCTATGCAAAAATTGAGCGAGGTAATGTTTCCACATTAACATATAGAAAAAATCTTCCTTCCGCCTGTACTATTTGTGAATTCCTATAGCAATATTGGAGTTGCCGGCCCTGCACGAATAACGTACTCCGTAGATCCGAATACAACTGAATGCAGACCTGTTCCATTGTTAACAGTATAATCGTTCCGGTATTTTGTCAGTCGCATTCCAAGGCAATTCCGACCCTGACACAGTGACGACGACGTCTGCTCCATCAGCGGCCAGTCATTAATCAGCCAGTGGGTAGACACTCTGACTCCCGGCCATGGCCTCTCTCTCTCTCTCTTAACATACCTGCGACCACAGTTCAAAGTGGACTAAGTATGATTTTTGTATTGGCGTTGTCAAATAGAAGACAAAAAAAATTCATTGTATGCTATTAATAAAATTATAGCTGGTTATAAAAAATTATGTCTCGAAACGTGTATGTCGGTCTGTATACCGAACGGATGTGAATGAATTTTACAAGCTTTTATTTAATTTCACCCAGTGTCTGTCTGTCTGAAATCAAAGCTTGAAAGTTAAATTTGACCCACTTCCCGTTATCCGATTGAGCTGAAATTTTGCATACGTATGTAGTTCCGATGACAATACAATATTATTGTAACTTACCGTTCCGGCTTTCGCCCGGTTGCAAATCGCACTTATAACTGCTTCCCGTTTTCCGATGAAGCTTGTATTTATTTTCACCTGTCCCGGTGTCTGTCTGTCTGAAATCAAACTTTGAAAGTCAAATTTGACCCACTTTCCGTTATCCGATTGAGCTGAAATTTTGCATACGTATGTAGTTCCGATGGCAATACAATATTATAATAACTAACTAACCGTTCCGGCTTTCGCCCGGTTGCAAATCTCACTTTTAACAACTTCCCTTTTTCCGATGGAGTTGAAATTTTGCGTAAGTATGTAGTTCCGATAACAATACAATATTATAATAACTAACTGATCGGTCCCGCTTTCGTCCGGATGCAAATCGCACTTTTAATAAAACACAGTAAATACTTAAAAATAATCAAACAAAAAACATTTAAAAAAAAATTTGTTGTCTGTAAAGTCGGTTTACGGACGATAGTTTTACGTGATAACGTATTCCGCTCGAATATCATATTTAATGATACATAACCTAAATTTTAGTAGCTGTCAAACTTGGGCCGATCGTGCTTCTCTATCGCTTATACTGCGCTCTCGCTTGCACGCACAGCGTCAGGCGGAACATTACGGCGTTACACTTTTTCGTGCGTGCAGCTGGTGTTTCATCAATTTATAAGACGTTATCACGTCAAAAACAAGCTTTTATTAGTTGTTAATAAAAATGAGCTAAACAGTTAAATATAATTTTATTTCGATTAGAAATATGTCGTCTTATACGCACTTATCACCAAGTTTTCAAATAAAAGCGTGTGACATTTTAATAGCAAAAGAGAACAAAAAGACTGATAAGTACGTATAAAACGACATATTTCTAATCGGAATAATATAATAATATATCACACTTTCGGCCAGTGTGGTGTATACTATTTTTCTTCATACCTCGGTCGTAAGCACGCTTATTAAATACATTAATTAATAAATAACATAAAAACAGAGATAAATTCCAAGCAAGAAGCTTTGAGATTATACGTAAAAACAAGAATGACAGCTGTTCGCGACTATTAGCTTAAATGTAATAGGGTTGCTATGGAAACGACATCTAAACAACAGTTGATTGGTTGTTTTTGCCGGACGAACGTACGAACTTACCGTATTGTAGCGTGTAATCCCATCAAGAAGTAAATGCTAGACTTTCTGCCTTACAGTTGGTGCCGAAAGTATGCACTTTTGATCGAGGTATATGAAGGAAAATTATTTTTAACTTTTTAGTTCATTTTTATTAAAAACTAATAAAAGCTTATTTAAATTTTTTTTTTAAATTTATTTATATAATATATGATAATTTTTAATGTT
This sequence comes from Xanthostigma xanthostigma, assembly GCA_963575645.1. Lineage (NCBI taxonomy): Eukaryota > Metazoa > Arthropoda > Insecta > Raphidioptera > Raphidiidae > Xanthostigma > Xanthostigma xanthostigma. The sequence goes on from OY754470.1 coordinate 47,679,678, forward strand.
TTATTAATTCTGGGTTCACATAACGTTATAAAATCTCAATAATCAATTTTATTAATTGTGTTACGAGCTAGAAGTCTCTGATTGACGGACAGAATTGCTACAACAATAGGGTTCTGTTGGGTCCTGCGAGTACGGAATGCTAAAAAAATATAAAATTTTCGGACTACGTTACTTTGCGCTATGTGGTCTCGGTAGGGAGTCGCCCCACCGTTTCTGTTATCGTATCGTGTGTTACCGCTATGGTACAGTGCACGTGTCGCCTCTTTCACGTACTATCCATCCCTCTCTGTCTCTCTCTTTCTCGAACGCTCTCGTTGTATTTCAGGTAACTTGGGTTTAAAATTATTCTATGTCTAAATGCAAATTCAATTATTTCTCTACCCGGCACTTCCACCATATTTCATATTGTCATTAATTATTCAAATATCTTCAAGATGAACAGAAAAAGTAAGGCATAACGTGACGATTATTAAAATAAATTATTATTTCTAAAGAAAAACAAAAAAATAAAAAACCCGAATCACATTGCCAAACCCTGGCGATAATATAGTGTATTTGCTAATACAGTCAGTGTGGCTTAATAATGTGAACTTAACTCTTTTGTTTTTGGACAAAATAATAAATTTAGCCCCTAAAATATAATTTTTTTCACCTGATTGCAATATTAATATCAATTCAGCATCTGCACTAAATTAAATATACCTTTCAGTAAGTGAATCCCTATCCATAAACCAGTGTTTTCATAAACTTTGTAAGTCAGGTCCTGTCGGGCCGATTTTATCAAAATTTTGGTAGCACATTTTAGTCATTACTGAAGGATTAAATTTTAATTTTGAAACGATTCGGACACATTTTTCCGTATTTTTAGGCCCAATAACATGTTTTAACCCTTAAAAACCACCCTTAAAATAGTCCGATAAGGCTCATTTTAAACAGACTTCGTGCGGTGATAGATTTCAATATGTGGACTAAATTTCGTTTAAATCAATTAACTCCTTCAAAAATTATTACTCGTACATTTATATAGGTACAGTTTGTTTTCAAGTTACAGGTTGTTAAGTATTTTTAAATAATTTTAATAAACAAATAAACCGAATAAATAACTACTTTCTTTCGGTGAATATGGCCATAAAACAGATATTTAGATAAGAAACTCTGAAAAGAAAATTTCGATAGAAAAATGTTGTATATTGTCTAAATGATTTTCCTTAGCGCGGTAAATTAGGCCTCTCTATCTGTAGTTTTCTTATCCAAAATATTGTTTGCAATTTTAATTTAGACATTCAGATGTTCTGAACTAAAGCAAAGACGTGCTTCCCCCGACAAAATCGTTATCACGACCTCCTGCGTTCCTTGCAGACGGGTTATTAATTCCACTGTTGAATTAATTTATAACTATTTATAAGTATGTAATTGAATTTAAATGATTTTCAAATCAAGAAAACGAGATAAGAACGAGGTCAAGAGCTGTGTTGAAAATTTGAATAACTAATAATTTTATAATTGAAATTTAAATGCGTATTTTCTTTTAACAGGCCAACGTTTCCAATATAATAAGAAAAAAATTTATACAGAAAAAAATACGTGTATAGAATTTATTAGAGGCTTATTTTTTAACGTTTCTATAAATTGGTAAATAGAAATATCAATAAAAGCTTATAACGAAGTTTTAAAAGAAAGCTTTCATCAAAATGTAGTAAAATGAACAAAAATACATTTGAAAATTCCTCGCCAAGCTAAACAAAATGAGTATAACTACAATGACGGTAATGTAACATGTTAGCCATTAAAAAAATTGTAGCGAAACTTCTTTATTTACGAATTCAATTCATATCATATGATTTTATTCTATACCGAGCATAGGAATAAAATCGCAACCGAACCATTAGGGTGCAAACATACACTTCTGTCTTTTTTTACGCCGTAAGCACTGGCGTATACAGAAGGGTAAGCAAGCACGGAGAACCCAGCTTAAAAATTTTTAATTTGCCTCCTTTTAGGCCAAAAGATAGGTACGCCCATGTTAACGTCATAGAAAAAGGCAAAGTTTTTGAAACAGAGATACTTTATTCGGATTGAATGCAAGTACCTACACCAACCAATCCTATTATCGGAGAAATCAGGGAATTACATCGACGAAAGAGACGCAGATATATTCTCGATACGCTTTGTTGCGTACACTCACATTGAGTAGATAGGCAATGATTCATATAGGTTATTATTAAATATATTATGGTAAATATAAAATTATAATAACATTACCATTCCAACTCCACAAGTGAAAATGGTACTAATTTATGTCAAATTTCACTTTTTAATACCAAAAAAACATATTTTTGGAAAAAGTCTGTTCGTATGTTTGTGTTATTCCTGTTTGTCTATGAGCACGATGTAGATCAAACAAATGAAATCTTTTGGGAGGATGTTCGATATGCAAATATGAAAAGCCCTGGTATTTTGGAGAAAAATTAGCGCATGTGCAAAAGTGATATGTGTTATAACAACGGTATAGTTTTAAAAACGACTCATAATTCTATTTATTTTTCCAATAAAGTTTTGTAAAACTGTTTTTTTAAAACTTTATAGTTTCGGAAATATTTTAAAATTCAAAACAATCAGCTGTTCTTTTGTTCTATGAAGATCTGCCCTAAAGAAATAATGTAATTTGATAGCTGACAAGCATGGTTTGGTTAATTTTTATATTTGAAACCATTTTCTGTAACCATGCTGACAGAAATTTTATTTTATTTACTATTATAAAACAAAGTGTCAAAATAACTTGAAGTCGGAATGATCCTGTAGCCTAATTGGCAGAAACGTATTATATATCTACACTAATATTTTAAGGAAGTAAAGTTTGTAAGTTTGGATGTAGGAAGTAATCCCCGAAACTACTTATCCGATTTCAAATTTTTTTTCATCAATATTTAGAATGGAGCTTCAGGATGGACACAAGCAGTGCTGGATTAACCTATAAGCAAAACTTCAATTACTTAGGGCATCACATCTCAGGGGGCACCAAAAACGAAAAATACCTCACCAGACCGTGTCAGCAATTTTTTTTTCTTTTTGTCAGGTTCTCAAAAATGTGATCTACTGATATAAAATCGTCTTCAGAAGTACAGAAATTAAAAATAAATAATAATTCATTTTTGAAAATGAAAACGTAATTTTTACATTTTTTTAAACTTTTTTTCAATTAACTGTATAAAAAAGCCTAAGGACCGATTTTACAGACAGTCAAATTTTCAATGAGAGCATTAATTGTAAAACTCAATTTTTTTCTTAAAATTCTGTGCTTTTTAAATATTTTTTTATCAATTTTAAGCTTATGACATTCACAATTTGAATTTTTTTTTTTATAAACTTAACATGACATGACAATATTATTAGATTTTTTTTAGACTGCTGTTAGAAATGAGTGCCCATAAATAAATTTTACTTCAGTATTGTGTTTCATTATTTTCATAAACTAAGTGGTCAATTTTTTTGCGAAAACAACTTTTATTAAGAGCACTTATTTCAAATACATCTAAATTGTCAATTAAAATAATTTGTTTACTGTTTCTTAATTATTTTTGTGTACGTAGTTGTTTAAAGTGTAAAAAGAGAAAATGGATGAATGAGTGAGACGACAAAGAAAAGGCAAATAAAAACACTTAATGTGGTTTTAAATGAAAAGTCTTCTTTCCAGTAAAAGGAAACTTTAAAGCGTATTCATATTATCTTTTACCAAAGTTAATGTTTGTAAGTTACAATATACGTATTATTTATATACATTTATTTTAACGCGTACAAAATGAGACACGACAATATTCTTACACGCTTCCCGTTGGGACGACAAAGAATTTCGTGAGGCAATAATCGGCTCGTCATTCCAACAATGACACACGGATTGTTGTAGAACAACAATCGGCTTGATTGTTCAAACAATAATAATATGCGCAGGTAAAAAGACTTTGTTGCCAAATTCAAAACAACAAAGAATGCAAGAAAAAGAAAGAACTATCCAGCGTATATATATACCACCGCGAGCTCAGTCATATATTGTGCTTCATCGAGTTAACAATCGACAAATAGTTGTGACAAATTGAGTCAGTACCGTGAACAGTGCTGAGGTAACTGCTTAGATAAATAGATAAATGAACTGTGTAAATAAACAGTGCGTGAAATAAATAACCTCTTGTATATAGTTAATAAACAAGTGTGCTAAATACCTAAGCTTTGGTGTATTTATGTGTTGTAAATATTTTGTGTACATGAATAGTGACTTTGTATTCATTATTATTTATTCTTTTATTTTATTAGTTAGAATTGTTGTTTTGTTTCTGTTACGTTATAAATAAGTACTTTTGTTTAAGTGTTTAACTGTTTTGTAAATGTTTCACAATTATATATAAATATTTTCCACCACGTAAGAGAACAGTTTTGTAACAAAATATTTTCAAAACACAGTGTAGTACGAACTGATACGTCGCGTCGTTTGATAATTGCTAGATGATTAAATGGCAAGGTTACTACATTACAGATGTTACCTCGCTCCGTAATATTTATTACTAGCTGTTACCCGCGTCACCGCACTCGTTAACAAGAATTTTTAAATCAGTGGAATGAGCTCCGTCTAACTTAAATAATGTTGTTGAATATGTCTATGTTTAATAGGCAATCTACAAATCCGGGCGTAACGTGACCGGACTGCTAGTAATTTATAAAATAGGGAGTCTACAGAATTCGCAAACAAAAGCTCCAATTACAAAGGCCCTGTGATTGTTTGATATTTCTTTACTGATATAGTCACTAGCTACACGTGAAATCTTAAGCAAAAGTTGAAAATAAAACCAAGCTCTCATTTTACACTGCAGAAGTTACTGCAGAGGTGTACTTACAGTCATTTCAAGGACTAAGTTTGTTATATTCCACACATAATGGCATCGAAACAAACGAATAAAAAATTTCGATGATATCTCATACCTACACACTTTGTTTTATTTAAATTTAAAGATAGGAAGCCCTTAATGAAAGATCCTAGTTTATGTGAAAAATCACTTTTCAAAATTTTACAATATCTTTCCGTTTTAAAGGTCCCCCGAATCCAAAAAACATATTTTTGGAAAAAACTGTGCGTCTGTTAGTCTGTGTTCCTGTGAACATGGTACAGGTCAAACGGAAGAAAGGATTGAAATCAAATTTTGGGAGGATGTTTGGAATGTAAACCTGAAGTGCCTTATTGTTTTTGGAGAAAATCAGCGCATGCGCAAAAGAGATATACGCTATAACGTTGTTTTGTATATAATAATGGTGTACTTTTCATAACAGCTTATTATTCTATTTATTTTTTTAAGAAAGTTTCGTTAAAAAAACTGCTTTCTAAACTTTATAGTTTCGGAAATATTTTAAAAAAAATCAGCTGTCCTTTCGTTTTGTAGATCTGTCAGATATAAACTAGTTGAGCATGCTTTGGTAATTTTTTTTTACATGACAAGGAAAATAACCATGGCAACGAATAGCAAATATTATATTTTAAACTAGCCATTACCAGCGTCACCTCACGCAATATCAGATATTTTATTTTCTTTAGTATACTATATCAAATGCCAATATTTTTGGAGTTGGAATGGTCCCATCGCTCAGTTGGCTGGAATTTTTTTATTTGATTGACACGTTTTTAACTAAACTATATTGCTACAAACATACACACATATAAACGCTGCATCAACGAATAACACCTTGTTTTGCGTCGAGGGGAAATTTTACAATATCTTTCCGTTTTAAAGGTTCCCCGAATCCAAAAAAATATTTTTGTAAAAAACTGTGCGTCTGTTAGTCTGTGTTCCTGTGAACATGGTACAGGTCAAACGGAAGAAAGGATTGAAATCAAATTTTGGGAGGATGTTTGGAATGCAAACCTGAAGTGCCTTATTGTTTTTGGAGAAAATCAGCGCATGCGCAAAAGAGATATACGCTATAACGTTGTTTTGTATATAATAATGGTATACTTTTCATAACAGCTTATTATTCTATTTATTTTTTTAAGAAAGTTTCGTTAAAAAAACTGCTTTCTAAACTTTATAGTTTCGGAAATATTTAGAAAAAAATCAGCTGTTCTTTCGTTTTGTAGATCTGTCAGATATATACTAGTTGAGCATGCTTTGGTAATTTTTTACATGACGTGGAAAATAACCATGGCAACGAATAGCAAATATTATATTTTAAACTAGCCATTACCAGCGTCACCTTACGCAATATCAGATATTTTATTTTCTTTAGTATACTATATCAAATGCCAATATTTTTGGAGTTGGAATGGTCCCATCGCCCAATTGGCTGGAATTTTTTTATTTGGTTTAGTTTACACGTTTTTAACTAAACTATATTGCTACAAACATACACACATATAAACGCTGTATCAAACGAATAACACCTTGTTTTGCGTCGAGGGGGAGGGGCGGGGGACTAAAACACCGCTGGTTGGCCGTAGTGTGGGGACGTTACATTAAAATTGCTTTCAGTGGAATAACTGTCACTCTTCATTAGTAATGAGTGGGCTTTTTTACTTGCATTTCACTCACTTTCGCGCAGGATACATATTATTGCTAATGATCCAATTAACTGAACGGGAAAACTTAAGGCAAAGAAGAAATACAAAACTAAACTTCATCTGCACAGCAAACGTACAAAAAAACAGTTTTAATATTCTGTTTTAAAAAGTAAAACACATTTAAACAGGTCTACCTCGCTGAATTTGAAAAGTTTGAGACAAAATATAAATGAAATACAAGCGTTACAGTAGTAGCGGAGAAGTGATACTGTATAGAAGTTTATCTCTAATGAAAGGGGTGGCGTAGCGGTGAGAGCACTAGACTCGCAATCGGGATGTACCGGGTTCGAATCCCGGCGAGGGCAGAATAAAAGAACAACAGAATTTTTGTTATTTTCAAAATATTTCCGAAACTATATAAAGTTTAGTGAAAAAAATGTTTACGAAACCTTTGTAAAAATTAGTAGAATAATAAACCATAATGGAAATTATACCATTAATATATAAAAAAAATTGGTTGTCTGTAAAATCGGTGTACGGACGATAGTTTTACGTGATAACGTATTCCGCTCGAATATCATATTTAATAATCACGCACAGGGTCAGGCGGAACGTTAGGAACGTTACACTTTTTCGTGCATGCAGCCGGTGTTTCATCAATTTATAAGACGTTATCACGTCAATAATTTATGTTCTATTTCTCCTATCTTCTACATATAATAATTATAATAATTCGAATCTATGATATTGCATCTTTCGCTTCAAATTTAGGTTAATTTTATTTATTAAAATTACCTACTCACCACCTATAACAATAATTGTTTTTTTTAACTTTCTTTCTTTCGTATTTATTTTAAGTCTCAAAGATTAACTGTCATAATATTTTGAAAACAATTGTTTCATTGTTTATATAAAATTCCAAAACCTACTTACAATATTTAAGTATTTTCATACGTCAAAAAATTGATTTCTATAATGATAAAATTTGTAAGAAAACGATTTTTTCGAGAGATGAGACCTAGCTAAAACGACTTTTTGCCCCCCAAAATCCCTTTTCAGTAAATTTCATCCAAATCGTTAAGGTCGTTTTCGAGAAAAGCACGCACAGATTCAGGCGGAACGTTAGGAACGCTAGGAACGTTAGGCGTTACACTTTTTCGTGCATGCAGCCGGTGTTTCATCAATTTATAAGATTGGTGATTCATCAATTTATAAGACGTTATCACGTCAAAAAAACAACGTTACAGCATATATTTCTTCTACGCATGCGTCGATTTCCCCAAAAAACAATAGAGCTCTTCATACTTGTATATCAAACATTCTCCCAAAATTAATTTCAATTCGCTCATCCATTTGACTTAGGTATCAGACAAACAGACGCATAGAGTTTTTCCAAAAATATGTTTTTTTAGATTCGGGAGACTTCAAAACGAAGAAATATTGTAAAATTCTGAAAAGTGAATTTTGATCTCAATTAGTATCGTTCCCCACTTGTGATGTTGAAATTTGACCAAGTTCGTTTTTTCAGTTTCTCTTTTAGATTTATGGCCACAGTCACACAACTTTTATTCGTCAAGCAAAATTTTAACTTGGCCAAGTTTAGAGACAGCCAGTATATTTTATTTATTACTCCACATATTGTAGATGTACGCTTGAATTATTTAACATACGGTATAATTGCTCAATATCGCGTGTATGGATGATTCAATATACAAATGGAGCAAAATAATACAACAAAAAATCAGATCTTTTATAAAATTGTCACCGGTTGAAATACATACGAATAGGATATTTGTAAAACATGTTAGGGATGACAAATTTATTGTTTTATATAGATTTATTGACTGAGCAGCGAAGTCGGGTGTTCCATTTTTAACTTGACTATTCTTTTCATTTTTTCCGTCTGTCCATAGATATACGTTTATTTCGAGATTGCGACTGAATTTGGCTCGAACATTTTTGAACTTAGAAACTCGTATATATATAAGCTATTAGCGGTCCGTCCCGGTTTCACCCGGGTGCAAAAGAACGGATGGGGGGGGGGGACATGAGTACGCCCATTCATATTTATTTACCGAGATGAATGTTGTGTCCAAATTTCATGATAATCGGAGTTACCGTTCAAAAGTTTTTGTAGGACAGCCAAATTTTGAGTTTTATGTATATTTATTTACACCTTGGGTTACATTATGGGAGTTTTGGTAGGGATCCCTAATTTAACTCGATTAACAATATAGCCTATGTTACTCAGTGATAATAAGCGTTCTATTAGTAAAAGAATTTTTAAAATCGGTCCAGTAGTTTTTGAGTCTATTCATTAAAAACAAAAATATATATAAAATAAATGAATCATATTAATATTATAAATGCGAATGTAAGTTTGTTTGTTACGCTTTCACGCAAAAACTACTTAACCGATCATCATGAAACTTTGCACATACACTCTTGAAGGTATTAGAAGTAACATAGGATACTTTTTATTAAAAAAAAAATAAAAATTTTTTACGAAAAATAAGAAAGGGTTGAAAACATTTTTTGGGCCCAAAAATACCGAAAAATTTCTCCGAATCGTTTCAAAATTGAAATTTAACCCTTTAGTAATGATTAAAATGTGCTATTAAAATTTCATTAAAATCGGCCCGACAGGACCGGACTTACAAATTTTATGAAAACGAAATATTATAAATGCGAATGTAAGTTTGTTTGTTACGCTTTCACGCAAAAACTACTTAACCGAACATCATGAAACTTTGCACATACACTCTTGAAGGTATTAGAAGTAACATAGGATACTTTTTATTAAAAAAAAATAAAAATTTTTTACGAAAAATAAGAAAATTGTTTGTCAAAATATGTGCAATACCTCAACCCCTGATATGCATGTCAAAAGTCGATTTCCATCTCAATCGCGGGCGTAGCCGCGGGTAGCGGCTAGTAAATAATAATCTGTTATATTTCAATTTCCCCGAGTTGACCATCTCTTCAACCTTCAACTTCAAACAAAATATTCAAACCTGAAATTCCAAATTTTTATCCCCACACGTGATCTTGCTAGCTAACGACCACGAGCCGCGTAGTTGCGTCCAGCCTCTAACATGCAGCTTCCCAGCCTTAAACCTGTAGTTCTCAGCCCCCTAGCTCCAACCTCTAACATTCAGCCCCAACTTCCACCTTTAGCTTCAACTCGTAATTCCAATCCATAGCTTGAACCCTATAGCCTTCAACCATAGGATTTCAGGCTTGAACAATATTACTTGGATGTGGAAGTTACAGACCTGGCTGAAATGAACTACTTTATGATGATCAGTCAGTCAGTCAGCGAATTCCTAAAATCGTGATTTTTAAACATTCATATCTTGGATAGTATTCCACTTCGGGGTATGAACTTCGGAATACATTTTCTTAATGGTACACGTAGCCTCTCTGAAAAAATTCAGTTCTGTAACGTAATTAACCTCGGAGATAGAACAGAGGGCAAAAAGGGGCCTGAAATGTCGCACAGGGGTATGCACTCTGTGCGCTATTAGAGGATGGTCGGAAGAGAAATTTAAAAATATTTCGACAGTTCGGTGTGGACTTGGGCTAAGAAACAAGACGAGAAGGATTTGATTTAGAATCGTGCAGCCCTAATGTCACGTTTTATACATCACGCATGTATCCCCCTATGCCCCACACGTCCCCTTTCGCATACGAGGGAAAGCGTTCCTCTGATTAATGTTGCCGTCCACAAACATTTTATTTTATCGTATATTTTTTTCATTTTTGCTTTTTAACTTGTCATTCGTATTCAGAAAGTTATTCAAATATGTTATTATTTATATATTTTTTATATACGATTGTTTTTTTATCAGAACTAAACTTGTACATATGTATTGTGTACTCCGACATTTTTTTTTTTTATTTTTATAGTTGTGGTTGATTTATATGGTGGATATAATTTTATTTGTACACAGGGTCTTTCAAAAGTCAGTCTACGATTTAGTTTGTCTCAATATATGACTGATGGCTGACTGATCTATCAACGCACAGCTCAATCCACTGGATGGATTGAGCTGAAATTTGGCACACAGATAGTTATTATGACGAAGACACTCGCTAAGAACGAATTTTTGAAAATTCAGCCCCTAAAAGGGTGTAACGGGGGTTCAAAATTTGTATTGAGAAATCATATAAGATAGATGTATCAATTCGAAAATGCGCAGGATTACTCCTGTCAACACATAAATAAACACGAGTTTCATGATTTTTCAAAAACAACCCCTTCAGAGGGTGAAAAAAGGTAAATAGACTAACAACCAACATGGGTGTCATTTTCAAGGTTTGTCAGGACGTTGATCCAGTGAATGTCATCAATTTTGAAATTATTAGGTGGGTCTACGTCCAGAAAGGAGTAACTATACCAAATATTAGGAATGCATCCGTGTTTCGTTTCAATCGCGGGTAACGGCTGGTTTCTTATATGTAGGTACAAGACGTTGAATTCAAAAACGGATTTTTTTTCGATTTTGTGGAATACGCTTCTTAACGCAGACCTCGTGGCAGACAGTGAACTGCGAAAAAATAAACGACATATTCCTTTACAACCGGCAATTTTTTTTTTGTTTTTGATTATTGAGGGACCAAAGAAAAATTTATAAAAAAAATTGTGTACCCCTGCTTAACGGTAAAAATAACCCGCAAGAAATAACCGTGCGAAGCCGGTGGCGCTCACAAAAAAAACGTTTCGCAGCAAAAAGAAATTGTCGATAGTCACACCAATATAAAATCTGTTGTAGAGGAATCATATATATTAATACGCTAAGGTTTGAGATGTTTGCCTCCCTTTTTAGAAAAAACCACACAATTTCTCCACTTAAATTATATATCATTTTACAGATAATTGCTTGCTCTACTGATATCGACAACTAAAAAATTTATTATTGCTATTGTTTTTGTAAATTAATTAAACTCTAATCAACGTCTGCCATCTGACGGCGTAACGTTAACATTTCGATCTGTCATCTGATCTTCATATTGTAAATACTGCATACTGCCATCTGACGGGCAACGCTGAACAACGCTTTTGCTACTTGCGCCTCTATATGACAATTTTAGTAAAATATTTCTTTTACAACAAAAAGAAAAACGTTATAAGCAGTGTGCAAAATTAGAAACGAATTGAATACCTGCAATCATATTTAAAAAATAATTTTGTAAAGTGATAATTATTATACTTATTTAGTGCGAATAATTCGCACAGGTCACGCTAGTTTATACTAATATTATAAAGAGAAAAGATTTGTATTTTTGTTTGTAATGAATAAACTCAAAAACTACTTAACCGATTTTAAAAATTCTTTTACTAATAGAACGCTTATTATCACAGAGTAACATAGGCTGTATTGTTAATCGAGTTAAATTAGGGATCCCTACAAAAACTACCATAATGTAACCCAAGGTGTAAAAAGTATATAAAACTCAAAATTTGTCCGTCCGACAAAACATTTTGAACGTTAACTCCGATCATAATGAAATTTGGACACAACCTTCATCTCGGTAAGCTAAGATGAACGTGCGTACTCATTTACCTCCCGGACCGCTAGCATGAAATAAAAAAGTGGAAAGTAAATAAGGAAAACTCAAAACAAGTCTAGTCCAGAGGTAGTTTTTTCGTCCAAAAAGGGCTGTTCTTTTTACGATATAGGTGAGAACTTTTTCTAACTGATTTAAGGCCTAGTTTATATGAGATGCGTTCAACGCGCGTTAGCCCAGCGCGTTTACAGTTTCTATACAATTGTATATAACTGTTTACATGATAACGCGCGTTATCATGTAAACAGTTATAAACAATTGTATAGAAGTTGTAAACGCGCGTTGGGCCAACGCGCATTGAACGCTCTTCATGTGTGCTAGGCCTAAGGCCTAGTTTATATGAGGCGTTCAACGCGCGTTGGCCCAACGCGCGTTTACAGCTTCTATACAATTGTATAGGACTGTTTATATGATAACGCGCGTTCAACGCGCCACCAACGCGCGTTATCATATAAACAGTCCTATACAATTGTATAGAAGCTGTAAACGCGAGTTGAACGCCTCTCATATAAACTAGGCCTTAGAGTTCATTGGCAAAAAATACACAGTTCATGAATTAATTCTCCTTACAAAACATAGATGAATAGAATAAGAAATTGGAAGTTATAGGTGGAACGTTTTTATAGTCCCATTTTCTTTATTTATCAATATGCTCAGTTTATTGTAAAATAAAATTTATATATAGCAGTAAAGTCGATACTGAAACAAGAAAGAGACATATATCCGTTATAAAAGTAATTTATAAGTCATTTTAACCCCCATCTCCTTAGGGTGCCGGTAGCCCCGGAGTGTGACCGAATAAAAGCTGGCTAACAAATACATAAAGTGCACATTGGCCATCAAGATGATGATCTTTGTTTAACAGTGCAATCTAACAAACATGCAAACTACGTCATAAACTGGACGCTCAAGACACACTCAAGTCTTGGCTTTTTTCTTCGACATACAGAGTAAACTCCATTTAACGTCACTCGATATAACGACAGACTCCTTAAAACGTCGAAATTACGTCTTAACTCTAGTTGGTTACGCACTAAATTACGATACACTCACTCTAAATAACAGCAACAATACGTCATCATTAAGCAATAAACAGTACTTGTTTGTTATTTGGTTGCTTTGTTGTCGGCATCATGCGTACCGAAGATTCTAAGAAATTCGTTCTATTGTTTGTTGGGATTATCTTTCATATGTTTAGCTCAGCTGTAATTTGTGAAATTATGAATGTTTGTTAGTCAGTTGTAAATATTATATATATTATGAGTAAAAAAATATAAATGGGTTATTTCTTCTCTCCGTTTAACGACAACTCTCAATAACTTGCTGGCAAATTTGGGTCGAAAATCGGATTTTTTTCTTTTCGGATCTGCCATTTTGTTAAAAATGAAAATTTTGTCTATTCCTTCTATCAGTACCTAGATTTATCTATCCACTAACAGAATCTTGTTTTTTTTTTTAATTCAGATAATCCAAACCGGCGATATCTTGTTCATCGCCAGACACTTTTTTTTTGTCTACAGGAGCAGTGTAAATCAATATTTAAAAAAAATGAAAAATGCCGAAATAAAGTTAAAAATTACCACTACATTTATTAATACTTCTTGTATTTGTCAAATAAAACCCTTTTTCAGAAAAAAATCCTAAAAAAACGACAGTTTTTAAGGAGATTGAGCCGTTTTACGAAGATAATGAAAAAAATCTGAAATAAAGTTTTTTAAATAGATTTTTTATGACAAAATTTTCTATAAAAAATCCAAAATCATTAGGAGATTTATAAAGTTAAAGATTAAAAAAAACTTTTACATGTAATCTTATGGAAAATATGTCAACCTAGCATGCAAACGGCACATTTTAATTTTTTGCAAACAATCAAATAATGTCAGCAGTACCGAAAACTAACTATGTAAAGCATCGATGTCTTATGCATATTTTAATATTTTTTCCAATTTAATTAGGAGACTTTTAATCAATAAAAAAAATTATTAAACCTTAGCACTTTTCGATTATGGACTTTTATTCTTGACAATTTTAACAATTTTAACTGAATTTTCAACTTTTCAATTATTTAATTTTAAATTTTATTACTTCTAATTTCTTTTTTTAATTATTTACTGCAAAAAATATGTAAAATACAGATATTTACATAAATTTATTTTTTCTAACCTAAATTTGTACAAAAAATTCAAAAGTTAGTCTATTAAGTAAAATACTGAAATAATTAATTAATATAAAAAAAATCATTTATTTATGCCTTTATGACAGTAATTTATTGGTATCATCGACTTATAACCTTTTGTAAAAATGTATTATGGAAAAGTTCCCGTTTAGAATTCCACTTACTTTCGATTGGGACTGTAACGCATCAACCTTAATATTCATATATTTTCAGAAAATTCCAATTCCCTGTTACTGGATTCATATCTGTTGGGAAATAAATGTTTATTTTTAAAATGCATTCAACCTATTATCTTCGTGTCATTACAAAAACGTCGTGCAGGTTGAACGTCTGTTGGGATATCCAACTTGTGTTCAGTGCAGAACGTAAAGAATATTGTGGCGTAAAATAACGGGAAAATATCTCATCACAGAAAGTGTCAAAACGATTCCGCTAGACAAAAACACTATAATGTTACAGTGAAGCGATGTTGCACATAGCCAAGCTCTGAAGTCATAGCCGTAGCTTTTAAAATGCTTGTGTACGTGAAAGCACAAGTGGGAGTGAGCAGATATCATACACTGGATCATAGATCAAAAAGAGATGCGATGTTTGCGGAAAATATCCTCGCACCTTCGTCCGTCAAAGTAGATAAAAGTGTACATAATTGGTTGTTGGGTGTCACCTGATTGAGATTCGGTAGACCTGTTTAAATTATACAGCGATGTAGTAAAAAAAGAACCGACGTCTAGATGTGTATCTATAATTCGTATAATTATAATCAATGGGCTATTACACCGTTTTATGAAAAGTGTTTTAAATGAATCCTAAAATGATAAAGAAGCACTACAATTTTTATAATAATATTTTATAACCAAATAGTACCATGAAAACAACTTTTATTCAACACGCGTGAGTAATATGTAATTTCGGGGCCCTGCTAAACTCGGGAGAAATAATAAATTACTTCATGTTGAAGCGTAGAGTGCTAATAATAAGCCGTACAGTGTGATAATGAATTTTCTGGACCAATAGAAACTCAGTAGCAAGCCCAAGCGTGAAATAATGGAAAAAAACTGCACGCAGCTTCTGGACCAATAGGAACGTGGTAGGCGGTATTGCATATATGAAAACAGCATCGCAATTCAGCGAAAGTCATGGCAATCTTGTGTATACACTGACGGTGGGTACGTCAATCAATGAAGTGATTTATTATTTTTCCCTCTTTTATCAGGGCCCCGGCCCCCGATTACATATTACTCCTGCTAGTTGAATAAAATATTATGTGCGACCATTGATCGAAGGATAATATTCCACTCGCGTGCGTTTTACCGCACTCGCTACGCTCGTGCGGCAAATTTCACGCTCATAGAATCTTCTTCTCTCACTAGTCGCACAATATACTATTAATTTATCATTATGATTTTTTGCGTGAAAACGAGTCGCGGCGTCATTATGATCGTAGGTAATAACGATAGTTCACAGTAACCATAGTAACACTGTACCATTAAAAATATTTAAGATTGCTGTGATTATTACGCTACCAGTGTAAGTAGTATAAAAGTTAATAAAGTGTTATTTATTTATTAAACGTATTTATCCCTGGTAGATTTGCTTTTACGAATTCGTTTTTCATGACGCGAAATCAATAAAATACGGTACAGAAGTCTATAAACGTTATAATAACTTGAAATAATTTCAAAATCACATCTCAACATACGGCGTTTTATAAAAAAAAACTGTTTTAGTAACATGTAACATAGAATTTACTCGAAGCAATTAGTTCAGAAGCAAACAAAAAAACTGTTTATGTATCAAGTAGATAGAATTCGCTCAAAGGTATTAGTTCAGAAGCAAATCTGGTGGAATTTGCTCAAAGCTATTAGTTCAGACGTCGGGCCGCAAACGAACTACATTTTGCAGAATTATATCTATCGCACCCGGGTGAAACCGGAGCGGACCGTATTAGTAAATTGTCCTGCTATACTGACGTCTTATTTTCACAATGTTGTATACAGCTAAAATATAATAGTCACACATACAACATACACGGTATGTAGGTGTATATAAAGTGAACCCTTAGGGCAAAGGTTAAGAAGAGAATACACTTGAGTGCAGTGCTTGGATCAAGGGTCAATATAACACACTGTTAGGCGTTGTGGTACCTTGAAAATGCGCCCCGGGTATCACAGACTCTTCTTTTCCCGTAGTCTTTCGTCAAAATAACTGCAGATCGAGTTTTCCTATTTTTTTCCTTTAGTTTCATGGTCAAGTATATACGATATATATAACGTGTCCAAAGTTAGCTGCACACGAGCAGGGCCGGATAAACCCTATCCGCGTCCCAAGGCAATGCAATCAGGTCTTTTCAAGTTTATGAAGGGATGTGAGGAACTTCCAGATGATCGGCTCCAGGCATCCTGTTATTCCAATGTCTTATGTGATATTGTAGCAACATGATTACTTTGATAAGATGCTGTAGCATCGCCTTACCTGACTCGTTAGCTATATTGAAATGGTCTTAATGAATAGGTTATAGATAATTGATGATCCAGGTTTTTTGATGGATCAGGAAACAGAAATAAGACGTGACGTAGTTATTTTAAATTTTATCTTGTTACAATAAACAACGAAAGAAAATAATATTGCTGTTTGCAAATTTCACACAAATTATCAAATAAAATTTTCGTTCAATGAAAAGTTTTTTTTCTTGGTGCGTGCACGGGCCCCTAGGCAGTTTCCTACTCTGCCTAATGATTAATCCGGCACTGCACACGAGGCTGGATTTGCCGCTAGATTCCTTGCTAGATCTGACATACGCACGTAGGTGCAAGTACAGACCAGCCGACAAAAGTTGGTCGCAATGTTCAGTCAAAATTTTGTAATTTATTCAACTCAAATCCACGTTCCTTTTCAAAAAGCTATAATTTGAATAGATTATTAAAGTAAATATAACTTCTTGTATGAATGAAGCTATAAGTTCTGTTGCGCAAAGCAATAATAGAGCACACTTTCGCCAAAAGTCAGTGTAGTGGTGTGTGCAATAACAATGCAATCTTATGAAGTCAACCTAATGAACCGTGATCTAGATTCTAGACATATCCCGATATAGGTATATCATGCTTACTCACAAAAGATGATTTTTCTCCTTTCAAGTTTCGCTTGCATCGAAGTGGAAAAAACTAACGATCCATTACATGCTCTACGACCGCCAGTAATTTGTTCTTCAAGCCGTCGGACACCATGTCATTCTCTCTACCATCACCTCATCTAACTCCTTCAAGACATCCTACTTTACTGTCCTAGTATAAGTAGTGGTGATATCGCTTCATCTGAGAATCGGATTCTCTGTATCTGGCAATTATAAAGCCTAGATTACATGGTTTCTGTTTTAGTTCCTGTCGTGAATATTGCATTGGTAGGTGTGTCAACGATCGTGTCCCATTGTAAAAATGCCAGCCAATTGGGCGACGGGACCATTCCAACTTCAAAAATATTCACATTTGATTTAGTATAATAAAGGTTCTTTTGTCATTAGGTATATGGATTTCTCCTGAATCGATTTTACCTGTGTTTTACATCTTGATGAAACATATATTGTGCCCTCATTAAAACGAAGAGAACGATGTATGTTTCATCACAATGTGTGCGAATTAACACACTCAAATCGACGCCATACTCTTTTTTTCCTTCACGTCTTTATTTATAGACTACACGCTACACTAATAGCTTTGTTCGCACAACGATCTGAAACCGTCAGTAATGGACGACGCGTGCCCATTTTTGAATTCGACGTCAGTTTACTGACGGTTTCGGATCTTTATGTGATGTTTTTTATCTTTTCCGGGAACATTTATCTCTTAATCTTTACTAAAGGGTAAAATTTCAATTTTGAAACGATTCTGAAAAATTTTGTGGTATTTTTGAGCCAAAAACAATTTTTTAATCTCTAAAAACCACCTTTAAAACTATTCTAATAGGCCTATTTTAAATCGACTTCGTACGAGGATGGATTCCAACATGTGTACCAAATTTCGTTAAAATCAATTAGCTCCCACTATTCGAAGGACGTTTTATGACAAACACAATAAAACGACGAAATTAATATTTTTGAAACCTTTGACTTCATAGAGAATTATCAACTTTATCTCTGAAAGTCAACCTACTAAAGAGTTAAATAAGAAGAAATAAAAAGTCGGCAAATAATATCTAATGATAAGAATCATTTGCGTTGTCTAGTGGTCTGATAGTTTAGTGTAGAGAGGATATCGTCTTCGCGACAACTGCTTGTACCAAGCAAAGAGTATTTTTTACAGTAGACTTTTTTTGCACACTCAACGACACTCGAAACAGTAGATGAGTGTAATCCGCGACGTCCTGTTTCTATAATAAAAACACCCGCTACTTGAATCCATGCCATTTCTTCGCTTAATCTTACAGTTTTATCTTCTTGTAACAACTTATTATAATAGTTCACTTTTTTTTTACTTTTTGCTGAGATTGCTACAATTTTCTGCTTTGTAATATGAAACTATAAATTACTGGACTGACACAATTTGATGCAGTCACAATAGTTCGAATAGTATCTGAGAAATAGTAATAATTGCATTTGTTTAAATATTTATACGAATAAAAATGTAATCTTCGTTTGTTCACAATCGTAAAGGAGCCCGCACAAACGATTTGGTTCTCGGTTAAATTGATCGAAAATGATTTTATTTTATAGTTTAAAGGTCACTACAAAAAGTGTTCATGAGCGCACAGCCTAAAAAACAATAGATTTTTAGCTACAGATATGTTTAGCGAGATAGGGATATCTATTGAATTCACATGTTTCATGTTCAACTTTGGGCCCCTTTTTAGGAATAGAAAAATAGTCGAAAACTAGGTAATGTTGAAAGGTGTCACCCTGTATAAAATAATAATGTCATATTCGGATTCAGCGCACTTTAAAACATATTTCTAGAGCTTAGGAAATTTTAAGATTGTGAATTCAATGAATATCCATTTATCTAAAATCTCGCTAAACATATTTGTAGCTAAAAATCTATTTTAGTTTTTAAGCTATGCGCCTATGGACACTTTTTCTTAGTGACCTTTAAACTATATATAAAACCGTGTTCGTTCAATTTAACCGAAAACCAAATCCCATAAGGTTTGTGCGGGGTCCTTTCTTGATAACGCGTCAAAAGAAGAACTTCAAAAAAAAAATTCTGTATACTCCTTTTTTTCATCTTCGACAAAATATTTCTTTAAAAGAGAGAGATTGTGAATTATAGACGCTCAACAGCTGAGGTCATCAGCGATATTTCTATAAAACCCGATTCATACAAAAACATGTAAAAAATTAGTGTTCATAAATTTTTCGTGTTTATAATTTAAATCATAATTGAATTCATTGTTACACACCATTATCTCCATCCCATTCTAGGACACAACCAGTTCTGGTCAGAAGGGACCAGATATTTTTTATTACTGCGGCAGGCAACGCGTTAAGCGACCCATAGACTCTGAATATTATTGCGCAATATTTGGGTTTGTGCAATATAATTGACCGTGTGTAGACGAGATCGAAAGGATACACACTATATTGTGTGATTTTCAAAATCTTGAAAATATATTGCACAAACGGGGAAATATTGTGCCGTCTGTTGTCAAGATTGCGCAATATCCTGTCAATTGATCTCAAATAGCGGTCGTTTCAACAAGTCGTCTCAACTACGTCTCATCATTGGTGACAAGAAAGCCGAAAGACAATTTATTGTTGAATTTATCGAGGTGTATCGTGGTCTTCCTGCTCTGTGGGATGTAAAGTCCAAAAACTATTATAATCGTGACAACATGATGACTGAAGTTCTGGTGGGGACTGTTTGCACAATATAGCTGTACCGTCTGTGCTTGCAATTGAGCAATATATTGCATAACCTTCAATATCGCCTCCATACAGTACAGTTTTTTGCACAAACTAAAATATTGTACAATAATATTGACCGTCTAGGGGCCGCCGTCAAAATATTGTTCAATCCACATTGCACAATAATATTGAGCGTCTATGAGCCGCTTTAATAAGTCTGTATTTTTAGTAATTTCATAATCTTACGATTCACGGTTTTGTTCTGACTTGTTCATTTTATATAATCATCAATGAATAGTTTGTTCTTTTAATATGAAATTAAAAATCATTCTCCAGTCAATTACATTCCAGAGGACAGCGTGGTGTAATGGTCAGCATGCTGGCCTTTGGATCGCACTGTCGTGGGTTCGAATCCCATCACTGCTCATGGATATTTTGTGTTTGTCGTTTAGACCCAGCTTTGATATTTAAATTTACTGGCTAGATACTAAGAGGTAGTGCCATCCCCAAGTGATATTCTCTTGTATATGTGCATATGCTCTATATATGTGGATATATACAATTGGATATACTTTTAAAAAAAAAAAAAAAAAAAAATTACATTCCATGAAATGTTAAAGATGTATATTTATTGGCTAAAGTTAGTTATTTTCGAACTTTTATTATAAAAACATTATACTTTTGTGTATTTTATTTGTACACTAGTGTGCTTTTTTATAATCAAACGATAACAATTTTAATAATTCAACATCTATTGACTAAACCATCACAAATTGTTTTTTAATGAAAGTGTTGTAAAAAGTGAACTAATTCTTCTCTTGGCACTCGATAAAACGCGATTAAAATAGAAATTCTTAATGTGTTGTGTTATTGTTATGATAAAATATTTAAAACAAAGCATTTTTATGAAAACTTAAGTGCAAAAACTTGATAACAAAACACTCGTGGATTAAGGATCACAGGTAAACAACAGCCACATTAATTATAAGAAAATTTATAAAATTCTGATTATACCAGTTTGTAATTAATCTAAATTTCAAAGGCAATTTAACAACTGTACATAAATTATTCTTATATTAGTCCAGTGCATTTAGAAATATTTTATAGGTGTGACCCAAAAATTTCAGATACATTTTTTCTTTTGTTGCTCATTCGAAAGGGTCTTTGATGGAGACCTTAACCCTGAATTTGCGCATTCCTCAAATTGCCCCGTCCGCCGCCATCTTGGATTCTGTTTTTTATCTTCAATTGCTCATATCTCGCGTTCTAATAATCCCACAGTAATCGCTCTAGGGTCGTTGGACTCGTCTGGATTTACTCTTTAATTGAATGTCTATCAAGAAAAACTCTCCAATGTACTGGAAAAAAGTTATTCGCGTCCAAAGTTACAAGTTTTTTGCTGAAACTTCCTGCGCCCGGTTTTTTCGCGCGCAGCTCTTTCCAGTGGATCTGAGACCCCGCCGACAATTTATTATTTAAACTAGACTCAATTTTCAGTATTTCAAAAAAAAAATCATCCCGATCGGTTGATTCCTCGCCCGCCAATCCACGCTCGAAGCTGCGCTATTCATTATTGTGCTATTTTGCATTTCTTTAAGTGTACTAATTTAGGTCAAAATTCACTTTTCAAAATTTTACAATATTTCTTCGTGTTGAGGTCCGCCGAATCTTCTAAACATATTTTTGGAAACGTATGTGCGTCTGTTAGTCTGTGAATATGATACATGATTGAAAAACGACTGTAAAAATGTCATTTTCGTTGTTTGCACTGATTAAATGTATATCACTTTCATACCTAAAGCGTCTTGCAAAAAGATTATTAGCTCTCGGACTATTAGTTTCAAGGGAAAAAAAACAGGCAAACGATGACTGACTATGAAATTTCGCATAGAATTTGATTATGGCACTCAGGGGAGTAGATTTTTTTCAGAGAAGCTATTTTTTTAAGTTTTATTAATATCACACGAAGGAAGGTGTCAAACAAAATATTAATTTTCAAATTAATTTTACATTTTTTTTTAGTTAGGTATTTGTAATATTTTCAGTTTTATTCAATTTTTTTTTATTTAGACATAGAATATAAAGAAAAGAAAACAAATAAAAATACATAATGAGGTTGAAATAAAAATAAAAATGTGTGCATTAACTGCTGTGGTTGAGTTTATTTTTTATTATTATGGTCCTGGGGAGGGTAATTACCTCTTTACTCCCCCATATCTACGCCCTTGATGGCACTAGTACCTCATGAGTCACTTTACTAGCCTGTATAATAGTGAAAACAGTAGTAACAACACAACAGAAAAAGTAAAATGATTAAAATGTTTAAAGTTGTCGAAAATAGACAATGCATACTTTTTCTCAATAATCTACTTTGAATCCATGAAATGTAATTACACCCTGTTTTATAACAATTACCGTATACACTGGATTAACTGATTGAAACGGAGTTTAAGTGGCTTTAATAATGAAATTCCAGCAACAATTTATTATATTAGCGCAGCGTATATAAAGAGCAGATAAAGAGTTTGCGACGAATTTTGTTAAGCTCGTTCTCTTATTGTTTTATCTTTTGTTAAACTCTTCCATGCTAATTGCATTTAAACGTCGTTGTAACACGTCAACTTTTATTTCATCGAATTAATTTTAACTCTTTTTCGATCTCTGAATTATAATCTATACAAATAAACAAAATTGAAATCAGTGTTGACACTTTGAGAATTGATTTTCCCCTAACTCTAAAATGAAAATCCCCTAAAAAACAAGGATTTCCAAATATTTTCCCCTAAATTTTTTAAATTGAATGTTTGATATAAATTATAATGAATTATTTTTAAAATGTGTATCATTTAACTAAAAATTAAATTCTTAAACTTCTGCTGTCGGCAATACAGGGTCAGTATTTAGATCAGCTGACCTAGGAGCGCCTGTGCCGTATTTTTAAATTGGTATTTTTTTTATATTTCAATTAGGGTCAAAATATTTTACCCTTTTAGGGAAAAATACCCTTAGGTGGAAACACTGATTGAAATGTCAAAATAACAGCTTTTTACTAAATGCATATGAAAGCATATACGGACTTATGACAGAAAAACAATTTTTAAAGTTTTTGTTTGTGTGTCTGTTTGTTCTGACTAATCTCCGAAACGACTGGACCGATTTCGACGGGGCTTTCACTGGCAGATAGCTAATGTTATAAGGAATAACTTAGGCTATTCAAAACTGAGTTCGTCAAAATACATTTGGATTGAAAAAAAAAATTGATGTCAATAATTAGATTTCATTTTGTTAGAATTACAATACTATATAAGAAAAATTTACTTTCCAACAATGTCACTGTCGGAACTTTAACCCAAAACTTCCACTCACCGCTTCCCCCCCAAAGACTTAAAATATCACAAAGGCTGCCAGTAGGGCGGGCTATTGCAAATGGTTGTCTCAAAGCGCGTTTTAAAAAATTGTTTTCTAGCAGTTAGATCATACTTTCTTGTTTGAATTATTTCGATAGCTTAACTTTGCTATTTTTAAAGATGTTACAAAAAATCTTTCGTAATTGATTTTGTAATTTTTAAGATAAATATTGTACAAACATATGGGACACTTCTTAATTAGGCATTTAGAAAGTAAAAAAAAAATAATAATAAATTGTTTTAACTCAGATACAAACTTCTTCTTTTATATGTTGATACAGATATAATATTTCAAATGAATACTATATTTTCATTTTATTACAGATATGAACAGGTTGACTCAAAACCCCGTATGCAAGTCCACACCATTGAGTGACGTTACCTGTAAGTAAATATTTAAAAAGCACACATATATTATATTATTTTATACACACGCACGTTGGTGGCCGAATGGCCGTGTGGGGGCGAGCAGAAATGGTTACTTCACTTAATTAAAAATTATGTCGGTAATTTATTACGATGTAAAATTTGCCCATCGTACATTTTTCATTTTGATTTATTAAACATATTCATCACAATGTCTTCACTCTTAACTCAACCGAATTTGATTACACAGGGAAAAACGTTGTTCGGAATAATTATTTAAACCGGGTGTCGAACAAAGACTATTATTTTGTGTTAATTTTATTTGTTTAGTATTAAATATTTGTTATTCGTTGCCACGATTACTTACATAATGTAATATGCTCCGCATGTGTTCGCAACAAAATTATCTACATTTTAAAATATTATGATAATAATATAGAAAACCCTATAACGATCTACCTGGTTTTATGCCAGGAATCAAAATGTCGACCAAACTTTGGCATTTTATATAGATACCTATCTTACTTTCGATTGGCAATAAATTTATTTGAAAACTCGATAACTACATTTCAGAAATAAAATTAAAATCAAATTTCATTAGGAAACTCGATGGATGAAGATAGATCTTGTACTTATAAATGTTATTAAATTAAACATTTTGCTACTCTTTTGTGTTAAGTTTATGAAATTGCGGTTTCGAGTTTATTATAAAAATACGAAACTATACTCCAAAATCGATAAACTCAGAAGCAATGTATTTGTTTTGATCTGTAGCAAAACTCTTTTAGTAAAGTACAACTATGTTATTCTATCTACTTCTGCAATAAGAAGCAAAACGATATATAAAATAACTGTCTTGAAATAACATACAAAATATATACGGTATGTTTTTAAAATAAAAAACCGACAAGAGCTCCAGAGTTGCTTATACTCTCCATTTGATTTCAACGGACAATACAGTGTATTTGATTTCATATTTACTTTACACCCTAAATTTTTCCATATCATTTTACATTGGATGCAAGTTATATCAAAGAGTAGTCTCAATCCATATAAAAACTGTAACAAAATTATTTTTGACAGTAAATAATAATACACACACTTTTAATATTTTCAATCTAACAATTCATTGAAACCGTTACTATATACTTTTGGGTCGATTTCAGGGTTTCTGTTTTCTTTAATTTTAATTAATATAAATGTAATTTAAGGAGGTTGATGCGTTACAGTTCCAATCAAAAGTAAGTCGAATTCTAAAAGGAAACTTTTCCATAATAAATTTTACAAAAGGTTATAAGTCGATGATACTAATAAATTATTGTCATAAAGGCGTAAATACACTATTTTTCTAATATTAATTAATTATTTCAGTATTTGACTTAATGTAGGTACTAACTTTTGAATTTTTTGTACAAAGTTGGGTTAGAAAATATAAATGTATGTAAATATCTGTATTTTACATATTTTTTGCAGTAAATAATTAAAAAAAGAAATTAAAAGTAAAAAAAATTAAAGTTAAGTCATTAAAATTCATTGAAAATTCAGTTAAAATTGTTAAGAATAAAAGTCCTTAATCGAAAAGAGCTAAAGTTTAATAATTTTTTTTATTTATTAAAAGTCTCCTAATTAAATTAGTACAATATATTTAAATATGCGTAAAGGCCCCCATACACCTCGTTCTTTTTTGGCAGTTTTCATCGTCACGATAAAACACGTCGGTCAAAACCGAAGTGTATGGGCAAAAACTGTCGATGAAACACGGCAGTTTTTTTATCTGCCGAATCTTGATTTTAAACACGACGTGTTTGCTGGTTGTCGTTTTAAATCGTAATGTGTGGCGCTTTCCGATAAGAATCGACGTGTTTATTCAGTGGTGCGACGTACAGCAAATAAGTCATATTAATTAAATGATTGTAATTAGTTTGAGTATTGATTTATATTTTAACCGTTTTAGTGCTAAGCAATTTTGACAAAAATAAATGAAAATTGCTATAAACATATTGATTAATTTAGAGGAAAAAATAATGGTGTCAAATAAAACACTCTAATTTAGACAAATATCAATCAATTTTATTAATTATTTTTGCATTATATTGTTTATTAATGTTTATTAAACATAAAATAATATCAATATTATTGTATTTTCCATCAAAGCAGATCGTATTAATGATGCCACGACTTCAGAAAAACTGAACGAAACTACGCCTCTGTGTGGATATGGCCGTTGTTCGTGTTTAAATTAACCGTACAGTTTTACCCGTGCGGTTAAAACTGCCATAAAAGAACGAGGTGTATGGGGATGGCCGTTTTTCGTGTTTAACCGTACAGTTTTACCCGGCGGTTAAAACTGCCAAAAAAGAACGAGGTGTATGGGGGCCTTAATGTGTGGCGCTTTCCGATAAGAATCGACGTGTTTATTCAGTGGTGCGACGTACAGCAAATAAGTCATATTAATTAAATGATTGTAATTAGTTTGAGTATTGATTTATATTTTAATAATAACTCAAAATAAGTATGTTCGTCCATTCTCAGGTAATTGAACCAATCCCCAGGTTCAAGTTTCAGCTCGTTCAATTCATACAATTGTATCGAAAATTAAACCAATCTCCTGGTTCTAATCGTAATTCATTTAGAAGATTTACGTGTGAAAATTGCCTGCGTTTAAGTAACCATTCTTTAGTCCATTTTGAACGTTTTCTTTTTGAAAATTTTAATTTTATAGCCACTGCGGCTGCAACTGCTAACGTTGTCGTAGGATCCATCAAAGCAGATCGTATTAATGATGCCACGAATTCAGAAAAACTGAACGAAACAACGCCTCTGTGTGGATATGGCCGTTGTTCGTGTTTAATTAACCGTACAGTTTTACCCGTGCGGTTAAAACTGCCATAAAAGAACGAGGTGTATGGGGATGGCCGTTGTTCGTGTTTAACCGTACAGTTTTACCCGGCGGTTAAAACTGCCAAAAAAGAACGAGGTGTATGGGGGCCTTAAGACATCGATGCTTTACATAGTTAGATTTCGGAACTGCTGACATTATTTGGTTATTTGCAAAAAATTAAAATGTACCGTTTGCATGCTAGCTTGACATATTTTCCATAAGGATACATGTACAATTTTTTTTTTAATTTTCAACTTTATAAATCTCCTAATGATTTTGGAATTTTTACAGAAAATTTTGTCATAAAAATCTATTAAAAAAATTTTATTTCAGATTTTTTTCATTATCTTCGTAAAACGGCTCAACCTCCTTAATTAATAGAGATGTGAGTTAGCCCACTATTTGATATAACTTGCATTCAATGTAAATCATATAATATTTTGATTGAAATCAAACGTGCACAGTATTTTTATAGATCAGTAAAATGAAGATGATTTGATCCTAAAACATTTCCACAAAACCGTAAAAGGTTGCAAATTTGAGGGAACATTTATATAAGTATGATACACAATCTGTCAAAACTGCACCTTCGTGCTATGACTGAAACTTGTTAAAAAAGAGTAAACAAAACTGTGTTTCATCAATTTTTTGCTTGTATCTTGTCAAAATTCAATATTGTAACCTTTGAAAAGTTCATATTTTCGAATTAGTGGAAACTGAGTTCGTCATTTTACCGGCCTATTTTTAATACCATGGGTAGCCACGCGAGGTGATATTTACGAAACACTCTGTATATAGGTAAAGGAAAGCAATTCTTGTTCAATGCTATTCGTCATTTGCCATCAATATGACCTGAGTTGTTAAACTGAGTAAATATTTCTGGCGGCTGTCGTTAATTTTACAGTATCTGCTCTTAGAAAAATAATTAAATTCCAACAGATCGTTTGCAGAGATACATATTTTTTTAATTTACCAAAATATTAAACACACAATTTACACTTTAAAGTGTATAAATATTTCCAGTGAGTGTCATTAATCTTTAAACACTCTTTTGTGGCAAAAATAATGTATGAACAGAAGACATATTTGTTGCAGATAAATTTTCACTTGTTACAAATCGATAGATAGGATACTTTTGATTATATAGATGCTCGACAGCTGAGGTCAGTAAAAATAAAGTAAAGCTATATGGTAGATTACCTATTGCACGGTCTGGAAACCAGTTGGATTTTTCGGAGTTCTAGGTGTCCTCGGTTTTAAGGGCATTGTATATATTTCCCATTATTTTTTCGGAGTACAGTTTTGATAAATCAATCTTTATAAAATAAAAAAAAATATAACAGCGTTTCAAATCAATTACAATTAAAAATTTATTTTATAACAATATTGTTCCGCACAAAACAGAGGCATCAGCAAACAAATATCTAAATCTATACTAATATATAAAGCTGAAGAGTTTGTTTGAACGCGCTAATCTCAGGAACTACTGGTTCGAATTGAAAACATTTTTTTTGTTGGATAGCCCATTTATCGAGGAAGGCTATAGGCTACGACCAATAGTAAATGTTGCAAAATGTAACTAAAAATTTGTCCGTCCGACAAAAACTTTTGAACGGTAACTCCGATCATCATGAAATTTGGACACAACATTCATCTCGGTAAACTAAGATGAACGTGCGTACTCATGTCCCTCCCCCCATTCGTTCTTTTGCACCCGGGTGAAACCGGGCGGGACCGCTAGTGTAAAATATAATATATTTTTTATAACATTATTTTACATTTTTTATATCAATTAATGAGGCTATGAAAAATAAAGAAATAATATATTATGACTGTTTCGTATTGGAAATCATTGCAATTCATAAGCGCAAACTGTAGATATAGTACTCCACGTTTGTAGGTTAGGTATTATGGTGTATGTGGCGGCCATTATTATTTTATCAGGCGAAATAAATATTTATACCTACCATCGAAGTAAGACAGAATAGATTTATATCTGCATTAAACATAATCATGTTTGGTAAATTGAATTATCACTATTTATTCGGATGAATAGCTACCTGAAGAAAAAATGGACCGAATAAATAACTACTTACGTTCGTGGAATATGGCCATTAATGGCTACATTTTTTTTGGAAAGTCGGTGTAGGGGAGACCGGGTACAAAAGTAACAGCGGGTCGAAAGTAACAAATGTTCTGTAGGTTTATCCAATAGTCAAAAAACCACTTCGCTGCCCTCAGGCGATAGTTGGTGGTTCCCCACTCACTTGTATTCAATAATCGCGCATGCCGCGCGCTGTTAAGTTGTGTGAGAAGACAATACGTGATTTCACACAACAAAAGTAAGTTTTTTGACGTTTACTTATTTAGTGTTTACTTAGTATTAAAAGGATTATATTAATCTGTATATTTGCATAGTAATACTTGATTAGATTGATTACACAGTGTTTTAATTCGTTTTTGTCTAGCACGTTCCGTTTCAAAGTTATCTTTCATATTTTAACAAAAATGTGGTGGGGTACAAAAGTAACATAGCCCTATGGGTACACAAGTAACACGTTACTTTTGTCCCCGCATTGATTTACTTACCTAATATTTTTATGTTGATATTCACGAAAGGAAAGAGAAAAGGAATAAAGTCAAAGAAGGCAGCCAAAAACAAAGAAAATAAATCTGACGACGATAGTTTGTCTCGTTTGCTTAGAAACTTTTAGCAATAGTCGACCAAATGAGCAATGGATACAATGTATCGAATGTAAAATGTAGGCACATTCTGAATGCATCAATGATGATGCAAATTATGTGTGCCATAATTACGAGTCTGAATAGAAGACAGATACTGAATAGTCTGATTATAAAAAAAAATGATTATCATATAATAATTGATCTCATTATACATACATACTTAAACTAAGAATAATTTCTAACGAGGAGTTAATAATATTGATTTGTTTTCATAAAATATATAATTTTTGAGTATTTAAAATGCAAATGTTTATTTGTGTTATTAATACTAAGTTTTCTAATAAATAAGTTGTTGATTTAACATGTCATATCATATTCATTACAAACCCCTTTGTTCTGTTACTTTCGACCTGCTAGCGTGGTCGAAAGTAACAACTGACGAATTTTTTTTAAGTCTCTGTAATTCATACAAAATACACAATAATAAGGTAAATCAAGATACTAATGTAAATAACATGAACGGAATTTATATATGGCTATATAAATTTCATTAAAATAATAACACCTAACCAGAAACTAAGGTAAATATACAAAATGTTACTTTTGTACCCGGTCTCCCCTACACTGTACATTATGTATTGCTCGCATGTTTGTTATTGTTTTATTCTTCCTGCGGTGATGAAAAAGGATATGAACGAAAATTTTCCTCATGTTTACATTTATTATTCATTCATTCTGAATGAAAATGAAATAAAAAAAAAATCTCGGTTTTACGGTTTATTTCCGATCATTTCACTTATACAACAACAAGCCGTTAACCTGCTAACTTTGCTCTTTTAATAATACAAATTTCAAAATGTATACATCGCTCGCAGTACTGATAATCTAGTTCACAAGTTCACAAACGTGTTATACGTCTATACTAGTGTCCGACCGAAGCTTCGGCTTCGGCCAAAATGAGCCGAAGGTTTCTAACAAGCGCCGAAATTGAACGAACTCTTACGAATAAGCGAAAGCGCGATGAACGTTGCGACTTTTAGATTACCTTTTTATGTAAACGTTAAATTTTAAGTTTAAAAATCATTTATATTATTAATAGGTCATATGCATGATTTTTTTTTTATATTTTTAATAGATTATTTAGTCAACCATAATACGGAAAAAAATTGATAATCATTTAAAAATGTAATATTATCATAAGAAAAAAAATATTAAATTCCACATTCAAAAATAGACAGTTTAAACAATCGGCCATGTTCGCGGGCTTATGTGACGTCATGATATACGATGCATGCCAACCTTGATGTCAAATTGTCAATGTTCTAAATGAAGTTTATTTGTTGTTTTCTCTAAATACTGACATAATCTTACTGTGAGACGACACAGTCGTCATGAAAACTGTTGTTGATATATACTCTGACGTCACGATGCGTTTTGAAAATTCGAAAATAGCGCTTATTTTCTACATTTCTTTTTTATTAATTTTTTTCAGTGATTAGATTAATAAAATAACCATTACGTTATGATCAAGAACTAAAATATATTTCGAAATAAAAATTTTAACCAATTTGGAGTTTTATGCATATGACCTATTGTAGCTTGTAGCAATTATAACCAATCTTGAACTAAATTTCTTAGGGTTTTTAAGTCTTCGGCTTCTGTCGGAGGTTGTGGCGATAGCCGATTAATCGGCTTCGGCCAGAAATCGACTTTCGGTCGGACACTACTCTATACTAATATTATAAAAAGAAAGTGCGACTTTTGTGAGTTTGTGTATGTGCTGAGAGTAATCTCCGAAACTACTCATCCGATTTCTCAAATTTTTCACCAATATTTAGAACAGACCTTCAGGATGGATGTAGACTATTTATTATCGCGTTAAAATAAAAACGCTTTTCATGGACACCGATTTTGCAACGTAAGTCTACGAAAAAAGTGTGGCAACCTACAAATTCTCGCGAATCCGGACCGGACCACTAGTCAGCTAGTAAAATGAGCAATGTCCTTTAACCTAGTTTAATTTCATTCCAGTATCAATAACTGAAACGGTAGGTGATGTCAAGTCAAAAGGATGTATTGTGTGTTATTACTAAGTACATAGATGCAGTGGTCAGAATGCAGGAGAAATTCTTTAACAAGGAGATGAGGAAGTTTGAGTGCCAAGTGCTGGAGTGACCGGCTGCTATGCAGTGTCTATTGACGTCACCGCAGTTCCCTCGTTCAAAGTGTTGCCATACATGACAGGGCTGTTACAAAATATATAACTGGCCGAGAGAACCAAACAGTCCGTCCTAAAATAGTGTAGAATAAATAAAATAATCTTTTTTGAGAGATTTAATGCCATAGAGTAGATACTTAGTATGGGCTATGTGCAGGGAGGCGGAGTTACAAATTTTTCGATGCGAGCGTTTGTGGTGAGCACTAGAGGAAGCTTCGAACTCCAATTTTCCGTATGTCAGTGAGCAATGTTTATTAAAAATGAAAATAAATATAATTTTATGAAATTAATTATTTACAAAGAAAACATAAGAAAACTAAGCAATCTGGAAATGCTTGTTGTGTTCCGGACTGTTGCGCTGATGGCGATTTAAGTAAAATAAAGACCATTGGCGCCCTAATTTGACATTCCGCTGTCAGTGTAAACAAATTAACATCAGTTTTTCTTATTACATTTTTTTGACACATCATGGCCAACTAAAGTTTTTGACTTATCATCTTAGACACATGTCGCGATTTCCATAAAAAGTGAGTTCAATAATTCTCTAATACCCACTAGCGGTGCTAGTAGGCATCGTGCAAATAAAAACTTGGGTCGCAGTGCGAAACCCTGCCGACAATATAGTGTATTTGCAAATAAAAAATTTGACCCCTTAATACATCCCTTACAATAATATTTTTTTTCATAATTTAAATATTACTATCAATTTATCAAATTAAATCCACCCTTCACTAAGTAAATCCATATCTACAAACTAATGTTTTCATAAAATTTTTAAGTCCGGTCCTGTTCGACCGATTTTAATAACATTTTGGCAGCACATTTTTATCTTTACTAATAAGTCAAATTTCAATTTTGAAATAATTCTGAAAAATGTTTCGGTATTTTTAGGCCCACTAAAACCCACCCTTAAAGTAGCCCGATTGGACCCATTTTAAATAGACTTCGTGCGGTGATGTATTTCAATTTGTGGTCCAAATTTCGTTAAAATCAATTAACTCCTTCGAAAGTTATTGCCAAAAATGGTGCCAAACTTCTTAGGAGGCTATGAAACGTCGAGAAATTTTGATCCGACCCCTAGTTCCCGCCATCCGACCGACGCCAATAGTGTAAATGCCTTATGGCAAATACACTAATAAACAATCTACATTTCATGAAGCTGTCAAACAAACAAAAATCATCTAATGCTCTCACTCGCACTCACATGCATGCATAATACCATTGCGTACCTTTAGAACCTGTTATCTCTAAAACGACGCGGAAGCAGGTTTCCATAGCACCGGATGTTTTTGTTTGTTGTGTAAAAAAAATTGATACATTTTTGTCTAGTTTTATTCTTCCTGTCTTGTTCGGTTTAATGTGTGTTGTGTTTCGTTTTTCTATTTTAATATTAAGTTTCTTTATTGTTTTGTTTTCTATCCGTACATATAACTAAATCAATGTTTGTTTTTAATTAATTTAAAAATTATAATATTAATATAAATTTAATATGTTACCTAAATCTTTTTTGGTAACTATGGGAAATAAGTTCAAAAATAAATATCGATGTCAGATGATCATTTCCATGTTGAAAAATCCATAATTTATCCCAATATTTAAATATAATCGTAATATAAAGTTTTGATTTTTTTAATTACAAGTAAATGTTACTGGGAACAATTTGTACAATGGATTGCGGTACTTGGTAAATCTAGTAACTTTAGGCGAATGATCAGGGCGCCGCGGAATTTTGTAGCTGCCTTGCTAAAAATATACGCGACAAAAAGTACTCGGACACGTACTGTGCCCAAAATGCTAGGTGGTTTTTAGTCTGATAAAAAACATGAAAAAATTGTTCTCATGGTTGGAAACCATAGTCGTTTCCAAGATTCATTGAAAACGTGAAAAGTGAATTCTAGAATGCGTCGATGCAAAGCATAGCAGAATGTGCACCCGTAAAATTAGAAGGCTGTGCATTAAAAATGTACCTTCTGTATTAGTTATACAATTAAAGAAATTCAAATATTGAATCAACGACTATCTTGAATTTTCGGGGAATCTTCAAAATATGGAAACACACATTCGATTTAATCTCTTAATGGTAAGTTCATCCATTAGTTTATTCTTGAGACAGAGATTGTAGATTATAGACGCTCAACATTTAAGGTATATATTTCAATTTTGTTCCTGTTATTTTGTTCGTTGTATATTCATTAAAAAATATTATATAAACTTTAGCATTTTTTTTAGTTTCCCTTTTAAAATTTCGAGTATATGATTCACATATAAATATGATCTCTGGTTGCATTAGTAGCAGAGCGTAGCGTATTTTTTTGTCCCACTTTAAACAGTTCTTAAAAAAAGTTTTATTGTCTTGTTTGTCCATAGTTATTTTATGGTGTCGCTGTCTGGCACATCACGACGTAGAAAATGTCAAAATCCTTCTGTTCTTGAAGATGGTCCAGTTCATCCTGCTTACCCTCTGACAAATATTTTTCTTCAATTGGTTCAGTTCCTGATTCTTCAAGAAGTTCCTTATTGACCTTCATATCGCCGAGAACGCACGGTATATTTCTGCTGGCAAGAAAACACAAATCATTGTAATAGTTGAGTTTTTAGAACTTATCTTGACTGGGCGTTTTCAGTCGAATTTTCTCCAATTTGAATTAATTATCCGTGCGTTGTAATTTATTGCTTTTATAGCAGATCATTTGGAGAGATTTTTTATTTCTTATTTCATCTATATTGTCTTTATGAAATTGTGTTTTTCGTTAATATATTATTATCTTTACTTTTTAAGCAATGTTAAAGCGATTATTCACAAGTCATATGGATCGATAGATTTTGGATTAAAGACCCTTAACACCTTAGTTAATCATTAGTACAGGGTGAGGGTTTTAGAAACGCAAAAAAAATAATTAATTTGTCAGTTTTTAACAATAATTTTGAACCTTGAAAGATGTATATTTTATTTTTTTTAATTAAAAAATTATCGTCATATCGCGACATAATACATTGATTTTTTTTGTAAATTATGGGTATGTTCCGAAATATAATCCAGTATACTGGCCAGTGCTAATGACGTCATGAATCGACGCCATACTGTTGATTCGTTCCGAATTATACTGGCCAGCGCGTTGATGTATATTATTTCTCTTTTCCACTAAAAGTAATTGTTTACTTTGTAGAGAAGACATTATTGCAAATAACAAATAATAAAATAAAATATTCCACAAAGCCTGATGTGCACGCCTGGTTAAATATTTATGCTATGTTACACCTGTCTCACCAGTATAATATGGTGGCACACCAGTACAATTATGTCAGATTCATGACGTCATTAGCGCTGGTCGCTATACTGGAGTATATTTCGGAACATACCCTAAATCAGTTGTTTTTTTTTTTTTTACTTAATTGCAACAAAGAAAATAACTTATTCGAATAAAAATTAGTTTTTGGGGCGTTGACTGTTTTTTAATTCAAAAACATTATTTCTAATAGACAATAATTTTGAATATACCAATTAAACTGCTTGATTTCGTACGACCGTATTCGCTCATCCATAGTGAACAAAAGAGATATCAGCTTCTCGATTTTTCTCCACACAAATCTCAAAATAACGGTCCCAAAAGGTCGGTGTACTGACTCGATATATTAAGTAAATAAAAAACTGCTTTTATAGAATTTTATGAAATTATTATCGAGCGATTTTCCTCAAAGTGTCAACCGTTATTTAAATTTTTTTAAAAGTTTGTTTTTCTTTAAAAACAATCAATTTTTCCTGCGTAGCTAGGGAAAAAAAATTAAACTAGCATTGCTCTATTTCCGTCTCTCTCCCGCGAACTAGTGGAACGTAAATTGAGAGATTTGTTCTCTCGCTCCCACTTACACATCTAAAATATTTACTAAATAGTGAACGCGCATTTCGTTAACACAAAGAACAGGTACAAGTACATTAAGTGGTCTCCTTGGTCAGCTGTCAACGTTTTTTGAGGTTATATGTTATCGCGTGTTCGAATCTGAATGTTTATGCATATATCGAGAACTGTTTTTAGGGTTCCGTACATCTCGATGACGAAACGGAACTCTTATACGATCACTATCATGTTTGTCTGTCTGTCCGTCTGTCACAGCTTAAAAAGTTGTTTGGTACATATATAGAGCTAGATTTCCCAGCGTCGTACCGCAACGCACTGCGGCACTTTTGATGTAAAGTTGCGGCTCTCCAGTTCCATACTCAAAAATAATTATTTTATTATATAAACCCTTAAAAATCATCCAATCGATCCATGATTGAGTACCATGTCTTTCTCTCAGCCATTTCCACTCGCGTCTCACTCGCGTCTCACCAGCACCGCCTCCGTCGCGACGTGTCGTCCTCGGATATAATATATTATACCTATATAAGCAAATACTGTAATACTGAAACGAAAATGTTTAGTGGCTCTTTAAAAACTGAGAAATTTTGTAAATTGTAACTTTTGGCTGTTCCGTCTCAAAAGGTTGCCGACCCCTGCACTACGCGGATTTGTAGAGGGAGGCTCATCCTACAAGAAGAGACCATTTCTGCCACCACCCCTCTAACTATTAGTTTTAAAACAAATTAGTGTTTGCTGAAGATAAGAGCATAGCTCCCGAAATGTATACCCGCTAATAAAACTGTTGTTGTAAGAAGTAACTATTCTATATTTTTTATTTTTTTATTAGTTTTAAAGATATTAAAGAAAATATACGAAAATAGAAGGTTATTGTCAAAATAAAATTTTCTAACAACGCTTGCTGCAACCCGGCATTACTGTTGCCGAAACAATTTTCGTCGCGACCATTCAATCGTTTGGTCAACCCGTCCGTACTTCGTATAGATTGAGGTTATATAACAGTTCCCTGCACGGCGCGCGGTCGGCCTACTACCAATAAGTGGCGTGAAAAGTAATCTGGTTTGTGTAGCGTCCCGACGTCTTCTGCTGTGCTAGATGCGGCGTCCTGGGACATCCTCGGTCTAGCTAGTTACAGGAAGAACCCAACTATGTTTCATTTCATTGATCACGGAACTTTGCTCCCTTCAACTGATTTCTCGCCATTAGTGAATACTATAGACTTCAACCTTTTATATTTTTATATTCAATTGAGGAATAAAATTCCAGTCAAATAACGGCAATTTATGTCACTAGTTTAAAAATAAATAGGTGATTATATTATATTACATTTATTTATACAAAAAAAAATTAACTAGAGAAACAACTGTATCAGGATTTTAACGCATTACTTTGTACAAATCTTTGATTAACGTCTGAATAGAACTCTTCAAATTAAAAAA
This sequence comes from Xanthostigma xanthostigma, assembly GCA_963575645.1. Lineage (NCBI taxonomy): Eukaryota > Metazoa > Arthropoda > Insecta > Raphidioptera > Raphidiidae > Xanthostigma > Xanthostigma xanthostigma. Next base: position 47,716,649 of record OY754470.1, read on the forward strand.
ATTATCGATCAATTTTTTTTAGACTATATATTGACAAAAATAATAAATCAATATTTCACTAGATGACGTTTCGATCTAGTGAAATATTGATTTATAATTTTATTATAATTGGTCGATAATTTTATTTATTTGAAGCATTACTTTATAGGCCAAGAGCGGACTACGAATTTAAGGTATGCATTTTGGGCAAGTTAAAATAATAATAAAGAAACAGTATTTTATTAATGGGTGTATCTGGAATCGCAAATCAGGCATCAAATATGACATTTGCAAAAAAATAAACCAAAAAAATATGTAATAATCAACTTGAACTTTTTTTAATCTTTTATTTTAGCATTTATATAATCCAGAAAAAAATCCCGGACTATTTTGTCGATTTTAAAGTATAAATTGAACCCCCCCCCCCACGAATATCTTTAATTAAACTTTCTCTCTCGTAGCTATGGCTACGCATAATAAGGGGTTAAATTTTTTATTTTGTCCAAAAAGAAAGTTTCAACTTTCAAGTTCACATAATAGTCAACCGAGCGGGGTGGCTTAGTGGTGAGAGCACTAGACTCACATTTGGGAGGTACCGGGTTTCAATCCCGGCTGGGGCAGATGTGGCTGGGACTTGTTCCAGCTGTCTATCGCCGAGAAACGGTAATTCCTGTACCGGCCATCTTGTTGAGGTTTTCCGTGGTTTCCCTCAACAATTACAGATAAATATCGAGATGGTTCCTTATTCAAGGCCATGATTACCTGTCAAATTCCTATGCTCAAAATTTGCCTACTTTATCCTAATTTCCTAAAAATTCCTTCATTCGCACATTGCTGTTAATTTTAAAAATTGCAAAAATAACGGGAAGTGTGGTAGAAAAAAAAAGTAAAGACATAATTACTAGAAAGGGGGTTATGTGGGTTGTTTTAAAATTTAAAATTTTAACTTTTACTGAGTCTAAAGCCGGTCTCCCATAATTAACAGTATCAAAGTTCCTACAACAATATCACGTTGATGTGTATATTTGACGAGAAAGTTTTTATTTAAAACAATAAACCTCGAAAGGACGTAGCATCACGGTGAAAAGCGGCTTAGCTTTGCGTTATTTGAGTATTTTGTATTTGGCTGGAGAAGTGATTTGGATCAATTCCAAAAGATTTCGAAGTAGTCTAATTTTTAGTACAGATCATGTTTTATTTTCAATTCTTGGACACATAAGAAAAAGAACTATATTAAAAACTGGAAACAGCTGTACGGAATTTTAAACATTTCTTTTTTTTATTTTTAATATCACTTGTTCAGCTGTGATGAGCTATTCACGGTGTAGATATAACAATAGAAGTACATTTCTTTTATAAGCGAAATCCAGAACTTTTTTTGAACTTCTCTACTTAAAAGTACATAAATATTATTTAAATGTATCTTAATTACGCACGAAAATAAAAGATAGATTGTAAATTATAGACGCTAAACAGCTCAACGTCTCTGTGTGTATTATGGAATCTGCTAGCAGACATATATGAACCGATTTGTATGAGCTTAGGCACCTGAGAGCATTTAAAAAAAAAACAAAAAAAACAAAAATACATCGTAAAATAATATTATATGTCCCATGGGGAATTGAACCCGCGATCTTTGCATTATTAGCACGACTGCCCCATAAACCAGTGACTGCTATGTGCCTTAAAACGATAAATAAGTAACAATAAATTATATTTATCTGTCCATATATTTAATAACTTCTATATTGCTAGTGGCCGTAAGTGGAAGCGTGGCCCATGAAGTGAGACAGCAAATGACTGTTTCTATTTCTTTCTTTTTACTTGACCCGTTGTGCGCAAGTGTCGCGTCTGTAGTGGGGCAATTGGTAAGTGGAATAGAGCAAGCCACCTCCCTTTCACAGCTTAGTTCCATGTACAAAACATATATTTATTAATTAACTGTATAAATCATTGCCTATCTACTCAATGTGCGGTGAGTGAACGCAACAAAGCGTATCGAAAATACATCTGCGTCTCTTTCTTCGATGTAATTCCCTGATTTCTCCGATGATAGAAGTGGTTGATGTATTTGCATTCAATCTGAATAAAGTATCTCTGTTTCAAAAACTTTGTCTTTTTCTATGGCGTTAACATGGGCGTACCCATCTTTTGGCCCAGAAGGGGGCAAATTAGAAATTTCTTAAGCCGGGTCCCCCGTGCTTGTTTTGCCCTCTTGGATACGCCAGTGTTTACGGCGTAAAAAAAGACAGAAGTATATGTTTGTACACTAATGGTTCGATTGCGATTTTATTCCTATGCTCAGTATAGAATCAAAGTAGGTATATGGTGCGCATGAAACTCAGAATATAATAAGTGAGACAGACGTAAAAATGTCTGCAGCGTAGTGTTCAAGTCTTTCTCCCGATGTTTGTTAGCAATATAGAGGATATTAAATATATGGTCCACCCGGACAGACACACAAAAAAGCGAATCAAATAAAACGTGGTTTTCATACGAAGGCCGAATATCAGATGAAAGTAGCAAGCTTTAAAAAGCGGAGCCGTCGTCTCTTGTTTTTTTAAAGTTATGTTTTTAATTCAGAGAAAATACTGAAGCAAAAGTTATAGTTGTGAATCAGACCATAGTTATATTATGTGGCCATCGTGTCTTCAGTTCAACTCGGCCTCTCGACCCATATTGTCGCTATATTTCTATCTTATGTGACAATTTACTACAAGAGAAAGAAGCCTGTGTTTGTGTGTATATGTATGGTTGGCCTGGCTCAAATGTCACATTTCACAAAGCTGTAATATCTCTTAAGTTTACTCATTGGATTTTTTTAAGTCGCGAGGTCAGTGCGGTCCGTTGACTAACTCTGAGAATGTTTTTTTTTTATTTAACTTCCGTATATTTCGAATCTCGCGACCGATTTTTGCATCCACTTCCCGTTGTCCGATTGAGTTGAAATTTTGCACACGCGTGTAGTTCTGATGACAATACATTATTATAATAATCAGTTGACAGGCCCTGCTTTTGACCGAGTTTAAAATGGCAGTTTTAATAAAATACAACCAAAAACTTAAAAAATATAATATCTACGTAAATATTTGTTTCAAGTTAAGGGACTTTGAACCAATTAAAATCCAATCGGGGGGCGAATCTGGTATAAAACTTTTTTTGTTGGAACTTGGATATCATGTCTGGCTTTTGACTGGCTTCTTCGATCTTAACATTACTTATATTTTATTTTGATCAAAGCCCCAGGTTGGTGATTCATAATTCTTTTCTAGTTTTTTAGTACACGGTTTAATTTAAAAAGTTTGTTACCTATTTTTTACATAAAGCATTAGAAAATTTGATTTTACAAAGACTCTCGATTTTTGTATCTTTTTACCCGACTACGACGAAGCCAAATGGAATGGTTATGAGTTTAGCAGTCTATGATGTTTGTATTTACGGACTATCTACCGTAGCGCCTAAACTATTCATCCGATTTTGATACATAAGGTGTTAATCGATTCGTTATTATGGCCCGGGTAACACAGGCCACATTTATTTTTGAACTTTGGTCCCAGTGGGGAGCAAACTGAAAACAAATAAAAAATAAGTTAAAAAAAAATAATTTAAATAAAAACTAAGTTCAAAAACTAAAACCCGACTACCGAAAAGTATGAAACAAGAAAATATTCTCATCTGAGGATAGCCGTGGTCGTATGCCATCTCATACCTATATATGAGGCCCCTCTAGATGTATAGCGTGATGCACTTTGCTCTAGAGCTTATGATCGCTTACTACTGTTAAAATGTAATGTTTTATTAGGTAGGTGGCATATGACTACGGTTATCCTCAGATGAGAATATTTTCTTGTTTCATACTTTTCAGTAGTCGGATTTTAGTATTTGTTAAGAATATATTTCGCGACAAACGGGTTTTAGTATTAATTGAACTTATTTTTTATTTAATAATACGTAAAGCAAGACGCATCTAGTAATTTACAGGAAAAAAACATAGAACAACGCAGCTACATGATATTAAAAAAAAAACATTGTAAAGGGTAAATTAATAATTGTAAAAGTAGTAAAAATCGTTTTTACGGTAGAACAGGTCGTAAATTAAAAAAGAAACATTAATTTATAGTTGATTATATTTCCTCATTTTCTGGTCAATTTATTATACTAATACATGTAAGGTAATATTCGTGTGCGGTACTTTAATATACCGAAATAAAACTTCGGCAGAGAGCTTTATACGCGAGTCTGTCTATAGGCTATAATAACGCGCTCTCGAAACTTTTAAAGGGTTCGGCGAAGGGAAAGTTTATACCAATTAAAATTTTCGAAACAAAAAAGCCTACTGAAAAAGGTAGTGATGTTGTATAGACGTTTACCTAATACATACTCAACGGAAAACTAACTTGCTTAATCTGGAAAAATCTATAAAATATACTAGCGGCCCGTCCCGGTTTCACTCGGGCGCAAAACTGTTCTGGAAATATTAAATATTTTATTGACCTTCCCATATACACAGCAGAACTATCAAAGAACATTTTTTTTTTGACAAAACACCGTCACAGTTCAGCCATTTTGTACAAAATATGTACAAATTATATACAGGAACCTTCCTCGTTTATCGCTCTTTCTATTAGTGAAAACCGTATGAAAATCCGTTCGGTAGTTTTTGAGTTTATCGCGTTCAGACAGACAGACGCGGTGGAGTTTAAAGATGATATTATATAGCCTATAGCCTTCCTCGATAAATGGACTATCCAACAAAAAAAATCAATTCGAACCAGTAGTTCCTGAGATTAGCGCGTTCAAGCAAACAAACAAACTCTTCAGCTTTATATATTAGTTTAAGATTATGAGTGGATACAATCGAGGACTTGAGAATAGCCGAGCGTGTGGCGATGCCATTGTTTATATATTTTGACAACCCGAGAACTGGAAAAAGTATCTGTCAAGGCGGGACTTCATCAGTGAGCTTCATTTCCACAAATGAAAAGCATCTATTTTATAAAGAATAGTGCAAAAAAACAAATTTAATAATTTTGAAATACCCACGTCAGATGTAAACGTTGTAATAGAAAAAGGATTAAATAAAATTGTAAAACCTCCCGACTAAAAGGAGGTAAGTAACCAAAGAAAATCCGTTGTGGGCTGCCATTCGCTGCCCTAAAATGAACTAAAATATTGCAATTTTAGAGTATGTGACTGACTGAAATTACGTAAAGATTGCATTGTTTTATTTTAATTCAAAACACGAGTGTAATAATTTATTGTTATACGCTAGGGAAGTATCTTTTGACACGCGACATTTGCGCCCTCGTGTTTTTTTTTTTTTTAATTGTAGTTCAGTCAAAATCTTAGAATCATATGTTATACGTGCATTTTAATAAGGATTAATTTCTGAATAAAATGGGAAAAAAGTTATCAAATCGGAAGTGCTGTGTTGTTGATTGTAAAAATACACCAAATAAAAATCCAGAATACAATTCCACCGTTTTCCTGGATTATCTTATGAATTATAGAGGAAAAAATGGATTGCAGCAGTACGTCGTCAAATGAAATAAATTTTATTTTACGTCTGTAATCATTAAATACATGGAAAATATCATAATTGTTATTTTCCTAACAAAAATAAGATTTAAAAAATCTTGAAATAAAAAATGTTTATCATTTATGTAGTTTTTTTACTGACATTGTGCGTAAATATTTTTTTATAATTAAGAATAAGGCTGGTTTCCATGGGTTTGTAAGTTTTGATTGTACCAAATTTTAAAAAATCAAACACGAGATGGCGCAAAAGTCGCGTGTCATAGATACTTTTCTAACATATTGGGATGTCTAGTATATTTCCAATCAAATATACTCAGCTTAAAACTAACATTTAATAATAATCATAGTTTATGTCTGCACAGTCTACTCTTGCTACTTGTAGAGAATCAATGTAAACATATCTTATGTAAACTCACATGGCCTGCTCCCGTGGAAATGTAGCTTATACATATTTAATGGAAAGCTAACATAATATGAATTATGCAATTCATAAAATATATTTAATCTGTTTAAACTCCCTGTAAAACTTTGGTTATGCTAATAGAAAATTATTAGCAAACAAATACGGTCTGAAGTCACCTAATGAAAATTATTATTTTATTTCTTTTCGGATCTATTTAAAGAAATGTATTCTTTTCTTTGATTTTTTCAGAACGTTATAGTAAGTTATATTTCAAAAATGTACAAATTAAATAGATTTTTTTGGGAAACGTCTTTAATGGAACGGCAAAACAATGAAACAACGTAAAGTATGTCCCGTGTATAAAATCTGTGCCGCTATATTAAGCAAACCGTACTAATTATTCTTATACACAATAGGCTATTACATAGTTTTTTGAAAAGTGTTTTAAATGAGTCCTAAAGTGATAGACATTTTTTATAATAATATTTTATAACCGAATAGTGCCATTAAAACGCCTTTTAATTTATCATTATGAATTTTCGCGTGAAAATGACTCGTGACGTCACTATGCTTGTAAATAATAACGATAGTGCACAGTAACCATAGTTATCACGTTACTAGTATAAGTATAGAAGTTAGTAAAACTTTATTTATTAAACGTATTTATCCTTGGTAGATTAGTACTTTCTATTTTCACGAAACCATCTTCCATGATGCGAAATAAATAAAATACGGGATAGAAGTCTATAAACGTGATAATAACTTGAAAGAACTTCAAAATAACACACAGCACAACATTAACGTAGTTAGTTTACAGACGAAGTGACGTCACGCCGGAATTCAAGATGGCGAACAGCGTTTTAGACTTTTTAAGAACAGATTAAAACATACAAGTCTTAAAATTCAATTATAAAATTTATAGTGCATTATTAATCAACATTTCTCGTTTGCTTTTTACAAAATCTATCAAGAATATGTATTTTTAGATTTTTTCTTACATGTTGCAAAGTACCCAATTTACGAACCTTAAAACAAAATTACATTAATTATTGTATTTTTTTCATAAAGTAAATATGAGAGAAAATGTGTTAGTAAATGTGGACCGTTTATTTTAATCTTTTCTCGTCGCGCGAGATTATGGCCAAAGCTGCAATCTCGAGTTTTATTGTTTCACTTTCATGCAATGAAATCGTCGCGTCATTCTTCCCTCATCAAACGGTACTGTCTGTCTGAATGTGTGTGTGGATGTGTGTGTGTTCGTGTTCGTGTATAGGTAATACAACACTGCACACAAACTTATACCATACGCTTACTATAGGTATTTCAAATTGATTTGACGCAACGGCATACGATTCTCTTTTGTCCCAATTTCGTATTGTCGGGTTTCTAACAAAAATTTTCAACTCAGACCACAGAGGCGAGTAATCCCCATGCATCTAATGCCCATATTCACCGAACACTATTAAAGATAGAAGTTACTAATCTTGGAACAAATGTATTCATTAGAATAAAAATTGCTTTCAATTCACCAAGCAAATTATCAAGTAGAAAAGAATAAAGTATACACTGCACCATACTCCTTGTTCTTTTTGTTAAATATTTTGACGTTCGCGACCGGTGGCGCTAGTGTAAATGTAAAAAAAAGTTTTACAAAATAATAATGTTTTATCCTAACCCAACTGCACACAAAACTTCCACTAACTTTAATGTTTTACAACTATACACTTCACAAAAGGTTAATAAACAACACATAAATAAACTCACAAGAGTAACTGTAGATATAATACTCCGCGTTTATAGGTTAGGTATTACGATCTATGTGGCGGACATTATTATTTTATTCGGCGAATAAATATTGATACCCTCGAAGTGAGACTAGATTTATACCTGCAGTAAACATAATCAAGTTTGGTGAATTGAATTATCGCTATTTATTCGGAGGCATAGTTACCTGAAGAACAAATGAATCGAATAAATAACTACTTACGTTCGGTGAATATTGCCAATAAGAGTTCCTGTTCCGACGATAGAGGCGCTGATAGAGTTCGTAACCTGGCGATTTGATTATTGATTTTTTTTGCAACTGTAAATCCGTTCGTATAGAATCATGAGAACTAGCTCTATGCACAGACCTGGATCTTATAGCTACAGCGCCGCGAGTAAAACTTTTACGAACTCTTACCGTCATCGATATTCGGGACACGAACTTGACCTTGATCTCTTAATCGGCCATGCTTCCAGCGCTGATATCAGCGTTGCCAGACGTCCCGATTTTGGCGGGACGTCCCGATTTTTAAATAAAAATTAAACGTCCCGCGCGGGACAGGCTCAGTTCCGCTTTTCGGGGATAGCTTTTCAGAATGGCGTACATTTTCAACGATATCAACAATAGAACGGATATTGATATTTTTGGGGATACTCTAAAAAATTTTCAAAGACAAATTTCTTTTTTTTTGAAGTGAAAATTATATCTTTTCGATTCTCTAAGTTCTATATTATTCAATTATGTTTCTTATTTTATTGCTTTTTTTTCTTTCTTTTATTTATATAGTTTGTAACAGTGCTGCAAATGTATAATAATTTTTGTATAATATTGAGAGCAGGCTTGTTACTGGACACTCATTGTCTGTTAGCCTGCCAGATTTACAAATAAAATAAAATAAAATAAAATAAAATAGAAGTTAAATCTTCACAGAAATATCATGAATAAATAATTATTATAAATAATTATTCTCTTATTGTAAGTTGCAATTTGTAACACTCACTTCACAGACTATTGTTTGAAACGCCATATTTTTCTAATGAATAAAACTTTTTTGATTTTGATTTCAGTTTTTTTTTTATTCTGGAGACGAATAAGACTCAACTATTTAATGATAGGGTAAATCTGATTTAAAATATAATATTTTTATTAAAATATATTTTCTATGGCTATTTTTGCTATCTATTGTCACGTAAACGTAATAATTCATATAAAAAGATAAATAGGTATTTGAAAACTTCTGATTATATACTTTTTTTACTATGTCCCGCTTTCGACGAAAGAATCCCGCTGTTTTCACTCAAAGAGTTCCAAAATCCCGACTTGGCAAAAAAAAAAACTGGCAACGCTGGTTGATATAGATTGAGTTTTAGCGTTGGCATTGCCAAAGCGTAACTCAAAACAATATTATAACTTTTAAAACTAGCCCGACGATTTTCTAAGAGAGAGAGACAGAAGGAGAGCGCAAAGCTGTGTCGCTTTAACTTGCTAAAGCTCTAGATAGCAAGCTCTTCAATGCGGAATTCCGGTTTGGACGTACAGCCCCTGTAACCATTTTTATACGTATCGCCAACATTCGTCTTTGAGCTATGTGCCTTTTATAATATGAAATACATATATCCTTGCGTGTATAATATTATATAATATTGTTTCGCTAAATTTTAGACGCCACAGAAAACAATTAAAACAGTGGGACGAGGTGTTTTGGAAATTTATCGAGTGGAACTGACAAACGTAGATATAGTTGTACGCATAAAATAATTATTTTTTGACGAAAAGCGTTTCGTTTTTATTTTTCATCGATATAAATGTATTAATAAAATAAATATAGTTTAAAAAAAACTAATAAACACACTTTATATCGAACTAAAAAGAAAAAATATTTATTGACGTGATAACGTCTTATAAATTGATGAATCACCAATCTTATAAATTGATAAAACACCGGCTGCATGCACGAAAAAGTGTAACGTTCCTAACGTTCGTAACGTTGGTAACGTTCGTAACGTTCCGCCTGACCCTGTGCGTGCTTTTCTCGAAAACGGCCCTAACGATTTGGATGAAATTTACTGAAAAAGGATTTTGGGGGGCAAAAAATCGTTTTAGCTAGGTCTCATCTCTCAAAAAAATCGTTTTCTTACAAATTTTATCATTATAAAAATCAATTTTTTGACGTATGAAAATACTTAAATATTGTAAGTAGGTTTTGGAATTTTATATAAACAGTGAAACAATTGTTTTATAAATAGTATGACAGTTAATCTTTGAGACTTAAATAAATACGAAAGAAAGAAAGTTAATAAAAAAAATTATTTTTATAGGTGGTGAGTAATTTAATAAATGAAATTAACCTAAATTTGAAGCGAAAGATGCAATATCATAGATTCGAATTATTATAATTATTATATAAATTTAGGTTATGTATTACGGAATACGTTATCACGTAAAACTATCGTCCGTAAACCGACTTTACAGACAACCAATTTTTTTTAAATAAACTTAAAACAATAATGAATAAAAAATTTTAGTCTTATTGTGAAAAAAGCGTGGGGCGCTTTGTTCCACATTTTCGTACATCGAGCGCCCCACGCGTTTTTCACAATAATACTAGTATTTTTTATTCATTATGGTTTTAAGCTTATTTAAAAAAAATATTTTTTATTTTTTAGTTCGATATAAAGCGTGTTTTTTAGTTTTTTTTTAAACTGTATTTATTTTCCACTTTTTAGTTCGATTTATTGTCAAAAATTTGCTGAAAAAAAAACAATTTTTTATCGGCGTGGACGGGATTAGAACCCACGACCCGTGATTCCGAGAGTTGACGTCAGCGAAGACACGTGTTTTAGACCGCACGGCTACCCACTGTACTTACAGTGCTTTCATATTATACCACTATATAAACTATTTGCTGTAGTCCAAATGGAGATTGCAAACATACATACATACAAACTTACAGGTGAAACTAATATAAAGCGTATAAAAAGAAAGTAAAAGTGACTACTTCGTCTAGTCATAGATGGTAATGCTAATTAAAAGTACCCAGCAATTAGTCCTTAAAATATAAAGTTTATTACGTTTCGTAGCATTTAAAAAAAAAAAACACTGTTAATGTTGAACGTGTCATAATTTTGTTCAGAATGATCAACTTATCTATCTATCTATATAACATTTTCGTGTCACAATTTTGGCTGCGCTAATCTCCGAAACCACTAAACCGATTTTAATGAAACTATAGTATAGTTTTTATTAAATATTTCGTACAAATTTACAGTGTTTTCTCAAAAAAACTGTTTTAGTAACATGTCACGACATCTGACACAATTTACTCGAAGCTGTTAGCTCAGAAGCAAACAAGCAAAACTGTTTTAGTACCAATTAACGACATCTGTTAGAATTCGCTCAAAGCTATTAGTTCAGAAGCAAATCTGGTAGAATTTGCTCAAAACTATTAGTTCAAACGCCGGATCCCAAACGAAATACATTTTGCAGAACTATATCTATCGCACCCTGGTGAAACCGCGCCGCTATAAATCAATAATTTTAAAGCCATTATCAAACGTTCGAAAAATGTGAACGCGAATTAAATGGTAAGAAATTGAGAACATAAAATAACTTACCGTACAAATTTCCACTCCACAATTGCGTTGAAAATAATTCCTACAAATCATTAAACAGTGTATTCTAAATATATTATCCGCTTATTCCCGCCATTACATCTTTTATATCTCCATCTCTTTTACCGTTTTAATAGTTTCTCTTTCTCTTTCTAAAGCAATCTCTCGCTTTCATTAAATTTTAAATTTGTAACAGGTTTAACATATTTAGATGACAACACAGTAATATATACCCGTTTAGGCCATTCTCGCTTCCAGTTCTATTTTACCATTAATTAAATTATACTTCACTTGCTGTAAGTATTTTTTACATCCATAAAATATAAAATCAATACTCTTACTTAAAACTTTTTTTCAACACTTAATAATGCCTTAGATTGTGATCATAAAATAACAGTTTCCATATATTTGGAGCAGTCTAACGTCGTATTCAAACTCCTATCATCTAGATTCTAGAACATTACTCACGACAAATTATTGTTCTGTATAGAAAAAGACCGTTTTTGAAGATAAATTTTGATCAAAATGCGTAGAAAAAAATTGTTTCAAAGTGGAAACTGTACAAAAAACGATGCTAAATACATGAATACACAATTTAGAACAAACATCGTGTCAATCGATCAATTATTTTTCGAGCAGGATTGATTTAATACAATAATATACAGGGTGAGTCAGACCACCCGTATCAGTCGTTTTTTTCGAAAACGGTTAGTCGTAGAGAGTTGTCTCAAAAATCTGTATTATAAAAGCCCTAATGAAGAATCGAATGGTGATATTTTTTCCCCCCGGAAAGGTCGGCTTCCCTGTTAGTTTGCTCCGGAATGTTCAAAACTCCGGAATGTTAAATGGCACGATAGGTCGAAAGTAGTATTGTTGAAAAGATCTTTAAAAAATAAGCAAGTTCTGTAGGACATTTTTTTTTGTTACTGCCACCCCTGTTAAGTAATATTCGTTTGAAATTATTAAATTAACATGTAAAAATAACAAACTTAATTTTAAAAGTTGGCATTTACAATCTAGTTACCTAATTAAACAATGTCACAAATGTTCAAACTGTCTTCAAATTACTTCTAAACACTGCAGAGCTCTTCTAGATATGTTATGAGTACCTGGAAGTATTTTCCGACAAAAAAAAACAATTGCAATTATTGAAAACTTATTGTGACATTGTTTAATTAGGTAACTAGATTTTAAATGCCGACTTTTTAGTTATTCTGACATGTTAATTTAATAATTTCAAACGAATATTACTTAACAGGGGTGGCAGTAACAAAAAAAAATGTCTTACAAAACTTGCTTATTTTTTAAAGGTCTTTTCAACAATACCACTTTCAACCTATCGTGCCATTTAACATTCCGGAGTTCTGAACATTCCGGAGCAAACTAACAGGGAAGCCGACCTTTCCGGGGGGAAAAAATATCACCATTCGATTCTTCATTAGGGCTTTTATAATACAGATTTTTGAGACAACTCTCTACGACTAACCGTTTTCGAAAAAAACGACTGATACGGGTGGTCTGACTCACCCTGTATATATAACATTGCAATGAAACTTGTCTCTAACAGCAAAACTAGATTGAAAAGCATATTTCCAAAATCCGATTGTTTTGTTTTAAGGACGTAGTCCTATGTTCAGGCTCGTTTTCAACCGTTATTTCAGAATTTTTTTTAATATCAAAATAATGTACGATGTTTTCAATTTTGTTACATGTTTTTACTGACATCGTAAACTAAGAAAAAAAATTTTTTTTTGCTTAATTTTACGCCATTTTATAATTGTTTTTTTTAACCTAAATTAGACAACTTTAAATGGAGGTAGGTGGGTTGCGCGGGTGATAACGTCACTTGGAGTCAACTGAATTATAAAAATTAAATTGGTTATTGTTTCGTAGGCTTGTGACTCTACCCCATACTAGAAATAAACATTTTTATTGATAAATAACAAAATGGCGGGTTTCAGAAAAAAAACAACGAGAAAATCGTGATTTTTTCGTTAAAAATCGGTTAAAAAAAATAGAAATAATTTTTATAATTAAGTAATTCTAGTACCGGACGGAGCTATTGTTGTGTAGAATACCCTGTACAAAACTGAAAGCAATCGGTTGTATACAATTGTTTCAATCACCCGCGCCGCTTAGAAAAACGTAGTTTTGAGAAAAACGCGTTTAAAGTTTTAATTTCAGATTTCTTACAAAAAAATAAAAATGAATATTTACACTAATCAGCTATGCCTGGTGTATAGTAAACCTTCCGTTTCTTCAAAGGCATCATTTTCTGCTAATTTGTTTGCTCTACTCTGCGAGAGTATAAGGGTAACGCGATAACAATTGAGAGGTAAGAGCAGGTAAGAGTCTTACCGTAAGACCGTTGCTGCTCTCGACTATATGCTATAGCTTTGTAAATATTTAATATTTCGGTCTAAAATTTTTACAGTATTTTCTCAATATATTATACTTACTAAAAATGTAAAAAAAATAAATTCGTTTTTTTCAAAACCCGAACACCAGACTACGTCCTTAAGTAAATATAATAGACGCCAATGGCCTTCGTTGTCGAACGTCTATAACTTAAAATAATCTCTGAGAAAGAGCGAAATGAAAGCATTAGATATCTGCGCCAAAACAGTATCATCATAATCATCTTGGTTTCAGGGCTTGTATGCCGTGGTCCATTGGTATTACTGCCTGACGTTTCGTCTACAACTGCGGTAGACATTATCAAAGGCGATGTGGTAGCGGGCGAAGTTTCCTTCTAGACTGCTCAGGTAGTAATACCAATGGACCAAGGCATACAAGCCCGGAAACCAAGATGATTTTGATCAACACCGGCCGTGAAAGCCTACACACTTGGATAGTATCATCATAGTTTTAAAGTTCAATGAAAACAGCTGGTGACGCAATAAATGAATCAAAGTTTGAATAAGATATTTGAAGTGGCGAGGATGTAATTTCAAAGCAAACATGAAATAACTGTGACTTGATTCATATATATGTATATATATAACAATTCTTCCCCTTCATCCTTCCATGGAGGCAAAATACAGTTCGGTATCATTTCAGATATTAAAATCATAAATCTTTTTTACGCACTTAAAACGGATACATGCCATTACTAACGGTGAAGTGGCTTATTCCGGCCGCTGAACACCGCATGAACCAATTCGCTCTCTACTTTACCGACTTCAGAACAGGAGCGTGCGAATTAGTACAACCAAAGATTTAATATTAGTAATTATTATTCGTGTGGCAAATCTGTTGCAGACGGCTATGATTAGTTTCTTTCATTTTTTTCTATACTTATTTTCTGACAGGTGTATGCCACTCACTTTGACTTACTCATCCTTAGCTATCGAGCGTCTATAATCTGCTAATTAACTATCTATCGACTGATAATATGTAGCACTTTATGAAACAGAATTGTAATACTTTTAAAGTGTGTTTGAAGTGTCCTTTATGTAAAGTGACCCATTACGCACTAGTGCTCTAATGAAAAACAAAAGTAGTTATTTAATGCCGGTGACTATAGTAATATGTCAGTGCAGATATTTAGAAGTGACTTTGAACACACGAGTGTACTGTGAAATTTTCAAAATACAGTGTAAACTCTTTATAACGTCCTTCGTTATAACGAAAAACTCCCTATAACGTCGAAATTTTTACGATTTGGTTGGTTTACCTTAAAACCTATACATTAATACCCTCTTTATAACGCAACAGCCATTCTCTATTACGAAGAAATATGTTCATATTTAGGCGTCAGCAAATGTTTACAGACATAAAGAGGACCATTCTGAACCATCACCATCTATTCAACAAGCACTTGATGACGCCAAACTATAGGTATATGTGTTTGTATATGTGTTTGGAATAAATTAATTTTGTGAAAATTGGTTATTTTTCTTTCTTCCCTCCATATAACGAAAATTCTTTATAACGAAAAAAATGTTCGGTCCCTTAAAATTCGTTATAAAGAGATTATACAGTACATTGAAGATTATTGTTAATTTGGTTGTTTTTCTTTCTTCACTCCATATAACGGTAACTCTCTATAACGTTAAAAAATGCTCGGTCCCTTGAGTTTCGTTATAAAGAGTTTACACTGTATATTGATATTAATTATTTTTTATTATCTCGAACGGAATGATATGACGCGCTCGTTTTTACATAATGTAGCAGTTCGTCAGTAATAAAATTCATTCCACCCCAGACATAATATGTCTAGGGTGAAATTAATTTTATTTTTAACTCAAAAAAAAACATATGTTTTTTTTAGTTTTTATGAGCTAGTACTAATACTACTTACGTTCAGTGAATATGGCCATTAGGTATAAAAACGCTAGATACGCCCCTGTTGAAAAGTTCTACACCTCTTGACTTTTTCATAGATGTAAAATATGTCAATGAATATTATTATTATGCAGTGAAATTTCTGTAGCACCTATTCTATTGATAAAATTTTATTATGATTTTTTGTAACCAAAGTTTTCTATTTATGCAAATAAATTACCTATTATTATTTACTGGCCCATATGGTTGTACACCGTCATTTTTTACGATATTTTAAAATAATATTTCATGTGTACTTTTGCATCCGGGACTAAAAAATGTTTTATTAAATTTTAATTGTTTTATTTTATTTTTGTATTTTGCGTCAATTTAGAAGTACGTCTCTGTTGGACTTTATGCTTAAAATATAAAGAGTACTAAAAATAAAAATAATTATGAAAAGTTACTTCTTACCACAACAGTTTTATTTATAAAACTGTTGTGGTAAGAAGTAACTTTTCTTTATTTTTTTTATTTTTGTTTCAACCACAGTGCTCTTAATATTTGTATATAAAGAGTACGTCTCTGGTAGATTTAATGCTTAATATATAAAGAGAACCTGCTGTTTATGCCGAAAAAGCTATACCATATAGGTATATGTCACCGGGATATTATCAAATCCGTGATATTGTAATTTCACTAGTGAAATTACAATATCACGATTGACAAAGAGTCGTGATATTGTAATTTCACTAAGTGAAGTTATAATATCATGGGTTTGACAATATCCCGGTGACATATACATTTCATGAAGCTGTCAAACAAACAAAAATCATCTAATGCACTCCCTCGCACTCATATGCATGCATAATACCATTGCGTACGTAGGTAAGCACGTGTTTTATGAACCTTTAGAGCCCGTTATCTGTAAAAGGACCTCGCTTTCAAGCTAGCAAATTGGCATACGTTTATAACTCAATATTGTACATTTACTGATAAAATCTTAGCAGTACTGAAATGACGTAGGTCTGGCAGGTCTGGGATCTTGGTCTATACATATTAAATATGCGACAGTTAAGATTTAGATTGTTTACGAAGACAGCGCTTACGTGTCCGTCTCTGTTGCTCATATAGCGACTGACAGAGAAATTGCTACCGGATTGGTAAAAACGCGTTTCTTAAATTTTACTTTACACACTAGTACAAAATAGGTAATTTTATTACCGCTATACAGGCATGAAAAGCAGGTAATTTAAAAGGAGGTTGCGCAAAAAATAACCATTTTGCAATTTCAAATTCCAAATAGAAGGAAATAATAACACTTCATAAGTATTTATAAATAATAAATTAAAATATGTTGATATTAGATCGCAAGAGCAAAGACAAATTGCTCTTTTTTCCATTACACGTTCACTGTCTTTTACAAAACTGAGTGGATTGTACTCATAGGCGTCGTTTTTTTTTATAAGAAAAAATCCTAGGGCGATCTCCGCGTTTTCGAAAAGTGATAAATGAATCCTAAAGTGATAAAGAAGCACTACATTTTTTATAATAATATTTTATAACCGAATAATGCCATAATTAATTTATAATTATGCATTTTCGCACGAAATCGACTCATGACGTCACTATGCTTGTAAATAATAACGACAGTGCACAGTAACCATAGTAACACTTTACAATTAAAAATATCTAAGCTTGCTATGATTATTACGTTACCATTGTAAGTATGTAAGTATACAAGTTAGTAAAACTTTATTTATTTATTAAACGTATCTATCCTTTGTGGATTAGTACTTTCTGCTTTTACGAAATCGTCTTCCATGATGCGAAATCAATAAAATACGGAATTAAAGTCTATAAACGTGATAATAACTTGAAAGAACTTCAAAATAACCCACAGCACAACATAATAACGTAGTTAGTTTACAGACGAAGTGACGTCACGCCGGAATCCAAGATGCCGAACAGCGTTTTCGACATTTGAAGAACAGATTAAAAAATACAAGTCTTAAAATTGAATTATAAAATTTATAGTGCATTTATAATCAACATTTCTCGTTTGCTTTTTACAAAATCTATCAATTATATGTATTATTAGATTTTTTCTTACATGGTGCAAAATACCCTATTGTACTAAATCCGAATATTCACAAAAGACATTATTAATTACAATACTAAAATGGTTTAATTATTCTAAAACAATAGTGTATATCATTTAATTATGTTAAATTCACCACTTGGGCACAATTAATTGCCGATTACGTACATTAGATAACACTGCACCTGATGAATAACTTCCGGTCGGAAGGGTTTGCGTTACCATCCTTCCACGCGGGAGATTGGCGACCGCTTTGGACTCTAAACGGCTGACATAATGGCTTTACTGCATACAGTCTGTCTAGCGGGCTACCGTACCCTCTGAGCTCTTTTTCATCGTTAAGAAATTCGTATGGGAAAATAATGAAACAAATATATATTTTTTTTTACTAGACTCGCATTCGGGAGGTACTGTCGGGTTCGAATCCCGGCGGAGGCAGATCTAGCTGGGACTTTCTCCTGCTACTTCTCGCCGAGAAACGGTAATTCCTGTACCGGCTATCTTGTTGAGGTTTTCCGTGGTTTCCTTCAATAATTCCAAATAAAGATCAAGATGGTTTTTTATTCAAGGCCATGGCCAATTACCTTTCAAACTCCTATGCTCAAAATTTGCCTACCTTACCCTAAAATTCTTTCATTCACCTATTGCTATCAATTAGTTGAAGTTGAAAAAATGTAGGAAATAACTGGAAGTGTGATAGATGGAAAAAAGTAATCGTGCAAACGGCGTCTGTTATGACATAATGTCGAGAAACGTACCTAATTTATTTTGTAAAATTTTTAGAAGTGAATTTTGACTCCACTTGTTGTTTTGGAACCATTCCTCGAATTAAAAATACATTCGAGAGCGTATAATTAATAATAATAATGCGTTTAAACTTTATATCATAACAGACGCCATTCGCACCATTACTATTTTCCAGTTATCACACTTCCCGTTATTTTGCACATTTTTTTCAACTTTAACTGCGTATAAATAATATTTGGGAGGACGGACGGACCTGAAGAGATTTTAAACACATTTTGACATTTTTTCGCGACTGGACTTTACAATATTTTGAATGTTCAAAATAAAAAAAAAAACGTGTCTATCTATCTATAATATAGGTATACTAAGTAGTATGACTAAATATATTGTCCCAGTTGACGAGTAACCTCTGGTCTTTTCGAAGACATCACAGAGTGGAATTCACAGCGCGGGGCGCCTGAAGAAATGAGTTTCACTCTAAAGAAAAACAAGGAAAAACAGAATAGCTATAAAGTTTCATTACACGAGACAAGAAACCTGCCTGGATGCAACAACATAAACAAAGAGAAAAAAAGAGTTTAGTAAAAAAAAATAGTAACGCCGTCGCTCAATTGTTCACTTGCTGTCTTTATCTTGTCACAGTCGTTTTGTCACCGTGTTGGAACTTAAAATACCGACATAATGGGATCCATTACTGAACTAAAAAATCAACTCTAAATTTTATTTTATAATTTCTAATTAAAATGGGTTTTTTCTTTACATACTACGTGTTCGGAAACAGTAAGAATTTTAAAATTTAAGGTATAGAAAATAGATATAATAACACAACTCCCTATAAAATTTTGAAAAAAAAAATGTTTTTTCAATATTTTGTTATTAATTAATAATTTTGAAGGAATTTTAGAAAAAGCTAATTAGAAATTAAATATTAATTATTATATATATTTTTTAGATCAGTTCTGAAGAAGATCCAAATCCGGATCTAAATGTTAATGTATTAATTACCAATATATTTTGTTAATATATTGTCTGAAAAATTGGTCGATAATAATATATATTAATACGCTAAGGTTAAAGATGTTTGCCTTCCTTTTTAGAAAAAACCTCACAATTTCTCCACATAAATTATATATCATTTTACAGATAATTGCTTGCTCTACTGACATTGACAACTAAAAAATTTATTATTGCTTTTGTTTTTGTAAATTAATTAAAATACAGCAACGCTGAAATACGTCTGCCATCTGACGGCTTAAATTTTGAAACAACGTCAACACTTCGATCTGTCATCTGACCTTCATATTGTAATACAACAGACATAATACTGCATACTGCCATCGGACGGCTTTAATTTTGAAACAGCGAGCAACGCTGAACAACGTCACAGCAATGCTGCATGATTCCATCTGACGGCTTAGCTTAACGCTTTTGCTACTTGCGCCTCTATATGACAATTTTAGTAAAATATTTCTTCGATCTGTCATCTGAGCTTCATATTGTAATACAACAAAAAGAAGAACGTTATAAGCAGTGTGCAAAATTAGAAACGAATTGAATACCTGCAATCATATTTAAAAAATAATTTTGTAAAGTGATAATTATTATACTTATTTAGTGCGAATAATTCGCATAGATCACACTAGTTTTATTTATTGATTTATGTTTTTGTTTAGTGGAAGTAGCATTTTAAGTAAAAAGAAAATTGTTGGACACACTGTATATGACATTAACAAGTATAATTTTTTGAGCTATAAAATTTGGAATACACTTTTTATTAGCAATTTAGTGCTCTTGTATAGGTCATTATAACGTATAAAATACATAAATAAAAGCTGACACTATTTCTGTGGTGCATGCCTGACACAGTTGGCAAATGTCATATAATTTATTTAATATAGTTGACAGTTAACAATATCGTATACAAAATGATACTTGGCAAAGTCCCGCAAGTGCTGGCAGACTTCTGCTATAGCGTTGTATGATTATGGATACATCAGTAATATTTTTATTTTATGAATTGGTTTAATGCCAAGGAAACGTGCAGTACAAAAATGTTTATCGATCATTTAAATACATTTTGCGTATCGTTTTGAATTTAAACTGTTATTTTTGCTAGTCTAATCAAAATTCTGTGACCTACATTTGCCAATAATATGTTATTATCGTCATAACATTTTTTTATAGAAGAACTGGCGGCCCGTCCAGGTTTCACCCGGGTGCAAAACTGGTCTGGCAATATTATATTACACACAGTACAAGATCCCGATTTGGCCATTAATATGAAGAAAAATTGATTTAGTTGACATTCAGTTTCTTGTCACAGATATTTCTAATGAAAAATTAAAGTTATTAATGTTATTTCTGAAATGTAGTTATTGAGTTTTCAGATAAATTTATTACCAATCGAAAGTAAAATATGTAGATACATAAAATGCCAAAATTTGGTCGACATTTTGTTTCTTGGCATAAAACCATCATCATGCACAACAAAAATCATTTTAACGTGCATAAAATTGTTTAATAGGTAAGTGAAAAAAATAATATTTGAATGTATACAATCTCGATAAATATTAATCCTTACGATGTTTCTCTATAGTTACGTGAATTTGCCGCGAGATAAATTTTTCAATTTGAAGGTACATCCTGTACATCCGTAAGGAACTCTCAGAATATTAATATTTTATTATATTGAACGATGGTTATGACTTTTGTTGTCGAGAATCTCAAATTTACATTATCTATATCTTAAATGATCAAGTAAGTAACGAAGGATTAACAATATTTATATTTGACAATAAATGTTGATCGTCTGGGGGTCCTTCTAGTAAGCTTAAAACGGGTTGCCTGTACTGTACAATCCAGCATATTCAGCTATTGGGCATAAGCAATAGAGGATAAGTATTATATTAGGTAGGGACTATGGCGTGACTTCACTTGCCTTTCTCGACTTTGTCTCATAACAGACGCCATTCGCACCATTACTATTTTCCATTTACCACACTTCTACATTTTTAAACTTCAACTTAAATAATAGCAACGAGCGATTGAAGGAATTTTAGGAAATTAGGATAAGATAGGAAACTTTGAGCACACGAGTTTGACAAGTAATCGACCATGGTCTTGAAGAAGGAACCATCTCGATATTTATCTGGAATTATTGACAGAAACATTGGAAAACCTCAACAAGATGACCGGCACAGGAATTACCGTTTCTCGCCGAGAGGTAGCAGGAAAAAGTCTCAGCCACATCTGCCCCCGCCAGGATTCACTCCCAGTACCTCAGTGCTCTCACCACTACGCTACAATGCTCGATCTTTTCCGTATTATACTATTAAAGTACAATTTTTTTTTTGTGTTATTATGCTTGTTCACCTATTTCATTGATTTTATTGAAACACTAGCCGCTACCCGCGGTTTCTCACACGATTAAGATGAAACACAACGGCGACAACAGTGAAGGCTTCACCGTACTATAATAAGAAAAAAGAATTTTTAGGTGAATTTTGTTATTTTTTCGGGTGAATTTGATTATACTTTTGGCTGAAATATATCATTGTTTACAAAGAGTTTTAACAGTTTTTGGGTGAATTGATAGCTTTGTTTGATCAGGCCACCAAATTTCAACTTCGATATTGATTAATTAATTTTAAACTTCAATCTAAAGATTCTTAGGCCTAGCACACATGAAGAGCGTTCAACGCGCGTTGGCCCAGCGTTGGCTCAACGCGCGTTGGCCCAGCGTTGGCTCAACGCGCGTTTACAGTTTCTATACAATTGTATAGAACTGTTTATATGATAACGCGCGTTCAACGCGCCACCAACGCGCGTTATCATGTAAACAGTTATATACAATTGTATTGCGTTGAACGCCTCTCATATAAATTAGGCCTAAATCTAAAAAAAATAGGGTAATGCTCTAGACCGCAAAAAGCCTAGATCCACCCCTGATTGTTTTCTTCGACTAGCCTTTGAATGCCTTCCAGCCTCGAATATTTGACGATCATTCTCACTTGCTATTCGCCGATATTTTCATGTGTGTAGTGTATGCTTCAGACAGAGCCACTTCCAATTGTAATACATCTCCAGGCTCTATTGGTACGGAATACCGGTGCATTAGCGTAATTGGATACAGTTCCATGGCGGCGGCGGCGGCGGCGTCCTCCGCCTCCGACCGGTCGCCTCAAACACACACATATGTACGATGTGAAACACTTACCGCCTCCATCAGCGTTCAACTGGACATCCTCACCGACCACTCCGCGCTGGACGAGGCGATACAATCAAATTCCGATATTTATCTATAGCTATACAAAACTCACGAATCTATACCATGTTCGCAGAGAAATAATGCTAATTATATGGAAATCCATATTTACAATCTTTATATATGAAAATTACGTGTCACATGTTTGTCCGCGATGAACTCCTAAACTACTGAACCGATTTTAAATTTGATTTGCACACCGTGTGCAATTCGACCCAACTTGAAAGATAGGATAGCTTACATTTCAATTTATAGTCGCAATATTATTTTATTGCAAATTATTTGTCTATTCCTTGACAGTCATAATTATCTGTTGACTGGATTGACTGAATATTCAATAGATGGCGCAACGTTTCATATAAGCTACAATTCAATAGCATAACCACCACGTGTTGCTGAGGTTAAGGTATCGAGCACGACGGCGCAGCCGGAGTGCTCGAATATATATATATATATTATCGCGTTAAAATAAAAACGCTTTTCGTGGAGACCAACTTTGCAACGGTGGAAATCTACAAATTCGAGCGAAGCCGAACCGGGCCGCTAGTACTATTATATAAAATGCTAGTAGCCCGGTCCGGCTTCGCTCAAATTTGTAGATCGCCACGCGTTTTTTCGTCGACTTACGTTGCAAAATTGATCACCACGAAAATTGCGTTTTTTTTAACGGGATAAAATATCTATAGGTATATAATATACAATTCCCGTGTTACCTTTTTGAGCGCGCTAATTTCCGAAACCACTGAACAAATTTTAACGAAATTTTGTACATGTGTCTTGCTTGGTACAACTTACGCTATAGGATTTTTTTTTTAATATTGTGTACAAAATTACAGTATTTTCTCAAAACACCTGTTTTAGTGATGAGTATTTGGAAAGAATTCCGTGGCATAAGGATCGAAAATGAAGCAATACTGAGATTTTTTTTAAACTTGCATTTAATACTAACGTTTCGATACGTTTTGTATCATCTTCAGAGTGTTCAAATTAAATGCAAGTTTAAAAAAAATCTCAGTATTGCTTCATTTTCGATCCTTATGCCACGGAATTCTTTCCAAATACTCATCATTAACTTCAATGGATCACAGTTACTCTATTCATTGAATAGAGTCAATCTACCTGTTTTAGTATCATGTAATGACATCTGATAGATTTACTAAAACCTATTGGTTCAGAAGCAAACAAAAAAACTGTTTTAGTACTAATTAGCGACATCTGATAGAGTTTGTTTAAAGCTATTAGCGTAGAAGCAAATCTGGTAGAATTTGCTCAAACTTATTAGTTCAGACGCCGAGTCGCAAACGAGATACATTTTGCTGAATTATATCTATCGCACCCGGGTGAAACCGGTTCATTCCAAACATTGATGGAAAAAGTTCTATGTACGCGCGTTTGAAGTTATATACTTTTTAACGCGTGATTAAAAACTTATTATTAATTTGCATGCAAATAATTTATTGAAATAAAACAATGGAGTGAAATATTAAGGGATAATATCTCTCTGCAGACTTTATATTAAGATAAGATAAGATAACATTTATTAGAAAAATTAAACATATTATTATGTATAGAAAAATAAAACAATATCTAAGGCAGCGTTCCTAAATGCCTGCTGGTTGACTAAACAAAAAACAAAAGAACCAACAGTGATTTTTTTTTTTTTTTTATTTAGGAAAACAAAAACAAAGATGTGCTTCGACTTCTGAGGTCATTAGCACTTCTGCCGTAAGGCATATTATGCAATAAGCATAAACAGTGATTTGAATTGGGAAAAATTAAAATTAAAAGTCCAAAGTAGTTGAATTTTTATTATATTACTAGCAGTCCGGCCCGGTTTCGTCCGGGTGCGATAGATACAATTCTGCAAACTGTATTTCGTTTGCGGCTCGGCGTCTGAACTTAAAGTTTTGAGCAAATTCTATCAGATTTGCTCTAACAGAGATGACACTACTTGGTACTAAAACAGTTTTTTTTTGTTTGCTTCTGAACTAGTAGCTTTGAGTAAATTCTGTGAGATGTCACTACATGTTAATAAAACAGTATTTTTGAGAAAATTATTATGTAATTATTATTTAGGTATGAACAAACAAGCGTCTACGTCTATATTTCTGGCAATTTTTTTTGGTGTTATTTCGCACCTACCAAACTAAGACCCTGGACATTCGAAAGCATTTCACACGTATACTTACACCTATAGATACTGCCGTCTTAACAGAAAAAGCAGTTTCTCCATGTTTTTTTTCTCCGATTTGTACCTACTAGTGATGTGCCGGATCGTTAAAAATGTATATCCGCGGATACGGATCTGAATACGGATATTTGGTTTCAAGTTCCGCGGATACGGATACGGATCTTTACTTTCTTAGAGTACGCGGCGGTAAATATTGCACATCGACCTTTGGAAAGAGACTATCTATTATGGGAAAAAGTTATTGACCTCTTTAAGAGTTAACTCTCATAACAGATTGTCTCTTTTCAAAAATCGATGTGCAATATCTCATTATAAAGATAGTTTTTTAGTACCTTTGAGTTATGTACTCACTAAGATAAAGGTGCCAAATACGATTTTAAAAAATAAAAAATAATCTTAATGGAATTTAACAGTTTTTCTTTGTTACTTAATCACCTATATATAAATAAAAATAATAAGATAAAAGATCCGCCAAAACTAACGGATACGGATACGGATCTTTCTTCTCCCTCTGATATCCGCGGATACGGATACAGATATCCGGCACTAGTACCTACTAACAACATACGTTACTTTGGAACGTAGTTACTTCTTGTCAGATCACAGTGATCATTTTAAACGGCTGGTCACAGTGATTTTTTAATCGTGAAGTTATTTATTTCCCAATTCTAGTGTTGACCTAAGTATTTAAAAATTGCGATTTCTCGAAACTAACAATTTGGAGATAGGCTTTTTAGGTTAGGACGACAGCAGACGTTAGACAGCGACAATAAAATGTTTCTCTATTTGTTTGTCTTATTTCAGTGATGAGGGTAAAAACGTCTCATCAAATTCACCAAGTCGTTGACACGACAATCTTTTTTTAACGGTTTTCTTATTGTTTCTTTTTTGACACAATGAAGACCATAATATTGATTTGGCTCTTATTTTGTTGATACATCGTTATTTTTTCCCGGGAATATTTGTTTATACAAGACACTGTTTAAGAAAATATATTTCTTTAATACATTTTTAAATTTTTTACGGACAGGGATTTTATCTGGTAATTGGCTATTTGTCTCTTCTTGGGACGCTATAGACCTTTAAAAAAAATCCAGGCACAATCTTCTGCCACGAATATCTTCTTGTTTCACAATATAGTTTATCAGTCATTACATAATAATCGGTATTTTGTGTAGTGTTAATCGAAAGGTCAAGAACAATACGCCAATTTGGATGATTTAGTTGAAATAGTGCCCTTTGCGGTCAGAACAATTATCGTTCCACTTGCGGTCAATCGATAATATTAAAAGAAAATAATGTTCGGATTGAGAATTTAATAATTTCAACAGCACTCCGTAATCTCCCCCATACCTTCTCCGCTTTTCACTGCGCAACAAAAACACCATCGCATCAACAATGTTGAATTAAATAAAAAATGAAGACAAATATTGGCTTTAGTAATAAGAATTAAAATTAGTTGTAATTTATTATTTTGATGTTTGGAAGAATCTGTTTGCATTCGGAATTGTTTAGATGACTTATTCTTTCGGTAGGAAATTTGGAATTGCCGATTTATAAAGTTATTTTCTTGACCACAAGTGAGATTATTAGCATTTTATCATATTGATTGACCGAAAGTGATACGAAAATTGTTTCGACCGCAATTGGGAAGACATCGATTTAGTTAGCGGTCGAAAACCTGATATTCGTGTTGGGTACTAGTTCATCAAAAAGTAACGATTTAATCATCCCTAGTATGCGTAAAAGCCCCAACTGCGCAAATATAATGCGGAATTTGCAAATTAATAAGTACGTATGGGTGTCGAGAGATGTCAGTCCGTCTGCGCCGGACAATATTCATCGCCGCAACCAACTCGCTACCAGCAACCGACATCTAATTGGTATCATTAAGTAATAAAATAAGTTAAACTCGTGTCAGGCTTGTTATTAAAAATAATATGTCGGGCAGCGCGCTGGGGGAAACATTCCTATCGCGTATGGCACATGTTTGAAAAAGGGCACTGGTGTTCAATCAAAAAAGCAATACACACAACTGTACTACAGTATAGACTTGATTTTTTCGATGTACTCTCGAATGTTTAAAAAATTCAATAAGCCGTTCACAAACCCAAAGTGGACACCTCTCTAATATTATAGTCAGAGTGCCCGTCGGCAAAAATTGTATTGATACATACTCTCCTCAAACTTTGTATATGGCTTTATTAGGCCTAGTCTGATACCTATTTCCTCTATGACTTTTCTTGATTTTGGGGCGTTTTCCCTCTAATCTTTCCGAAAGATGTCGTTTTGATGACATGTAAAAAGTTATAGATACTGTTTGTTTTTTTTAATTGGATAGCTTAAAAACTTCAACCAAAACGCTAAAATAATGTTCTCTGACAAATAACATGAACCATTTAAAATGTCTGACACCTCGAATATAGTCGACATATTCGAGGTGTCAGACCAATAACTGCTTTTCGCGATTTTCAATTACAACTTTAGGAATAATTATGAATCAATCTATTATTATCTATTTGTAATGTAGAATTCAATTCTAAAAAACAATGCGGGGCAAGCCCATTGGGAGTGGGAAAATAATCCCACTATACACAAGCCTGCGAGGGTCCATTGTGCATCTAAACCAGGTCCAGAACAATCCTGGGCCCTCCTAGAAGAATGCTAACATAATCAGTTCACGAAATTAAAATGCGTGTATAAAGTAATGCAATTTTTATGGAGTACACTATTAATACATGGTATATATACATTTTTAAAAAGGGGTACATTTTAATTGAAATTCTTTGCTGTAGCTCACATGGCGACGACATACTGAGTACCAAGTAGGTGAAATGGTGTTCTCTCACTCTGGAACTAACTGACAATACAATGGGTGCAAGAAAGAAAGTATGATTAATAATATCAAAGTTAAAGCAGCCCGCTCGATGCGATAGCGTCTGTCTGCGCGCCTTATTAATAAAATTTTCAGAATCGATTAAAATTAATAATAGCTTAAATTCTGCATTTTTTTTTGTTATTTGTTTTTTTTTTTATAAAAAAACTAGAAATTGTGGTGTTTTATACATTATTTGAAACATTAAAAATAAAATATGAATATTTTTAGGGTTTCGGCAAGGTTGTGGTACAAAAAAGTTATTTTAAAGGCAATCCACCTAACAAAAAATATGAGTTCACAATTATAGGTATAGGAGTTGACTTATAATTTTTGGGTGTACAGTGTGTTCCATAAAAATCCGTTCCAAACATTTTGATATCATTAATGCAATGGTGATCTTTTCCGGGAATAAATCTACTGGTTTATTCTTTCAGTTATTTGAATATAAAAATTTGCCCACTAAAATGCGTTGTTTTTAACTCAAGTTTACTATTTCAGGACCAGTAAAATGGAGATGATTTGACCTTAAACATTTCCAGAAAATCGCAAGAGATTTGTATAAGTATGATACACAATATGTCAAAATTATACATTCCTGCAATAACTGGAACTTATTAAAAAAAAATTGGTTGTCTGTAAAGTCGGTTTACGGACGATAGTTTTACGTGATAACGTATTCCGTAATACATAACCTAAACCTCCCAAAATTTGGTTTCAATCCGCTTATCCTTGGTGTCGGAATGATAAGAAATGTCAAAAGTGACGTATGCAACTTACAAAGTATTATGTTCTAATAATAATTAGTTATTCCAATACTTAACTTAGAAGGCGTTGCATTTCACAAAATACTAATGTCAAAAAATTGAATTAAACATTAGAAATGCAGCCGTTTTCATGTTGCATTTATACAGCTATTTTTCTATATAAATTTGTATAAAAAAACTGTTTAGGCAAATTCTGTTATACGAAATCTATGTAAAATGTTCTCCTCTTTCGTTTAAGACTGGTTTCAAACCGATCTGATTTAAATTGAGCGAGAAATTAGCAAAAAGCACGCACAGGGTCAGGCGGAACGTTACGCGTTACGAACGTTAGGAACGTTAGGATTTAGGAACGTTACACTTTTTCGTGCATGCAGCCGGTGTTTTATCAATTTATAAGATTGGTGATTCATCAATTTATAAGACGTTATCACGTCAAAAAGATTTAAAAAACTGCGTTTCGTCATCAGTTTTTTGCTTGCATCTTGTTAAAATTCAATATTGCGACCATGGAAAAGTTCTTTTTCTTCATACCTCAATCGAAAGTTTGACATTTACTCCCTGTTATTTATTAAATTAAATGACAGCGGTAACCCTAGTTACGAGTACAAATACGCATGAGAAATTTTTTCCTCCCGCCGTTAAGTAAATGTCAATCTTTCGTTCCTGCTGACGAAAGTACGTACTTTCGAGCGGATATGAAGAAAAATCGTATACACCACACGGGCCTTAAAAGTTGAAATCTCGGCCCTGCGCGTCATGAGCCCGAGGCGAAGTCAAGGGCATCATGACGCGCAGGGCCGAAAATTCAACTTTCGGCCCTTGTGATGTAATATACTATTAATTAGTAGAAACTGAGTTCGATATTTTTGGCCTAAGTAGGTATGTAGCAGTTTCTTTATATTTCACAAAAAAAGTGTAACCCTGATCTAAAAATTTTTAAATTAAACTTACCCTCAGATTTTTTTGAAATGAAACTTTTTTGTAATTTGCTCACCTGAAAAAAAGGAAAAAAATAGCATTAGAATTCGTTATTTAGCGTAGTTATTTTTGAGACGCAGTTTAAACATAATATAACTCTTGACATATTCTACGCTCTAAAGGCCATATGAATAAATAAATATCTATCTATCTATCTATAGTACACAATTCATAGGTAAGTAGAACATGTTCAACTATAACCGCGGCTTCTGACGGCGTGACTCCGGGCGCTCCGCCCCGGCACACAGCTCATTCTTTAAAGTCGTTAAATATCTCATTCACGTCACGCAATTTGCATCCACGACTTCCTCTATCTTATATGTGCTCCTGCTTTACCTTATTCATTGATTTTAAACTGACTGACATAGATTTGTCTTTGTTCACATCTTTTTTTTACCCGACAACGAACAAAGGAGGGCTCATTTTTTTAATTGTCCAGCTGTTTTGAGCAAACTCTTTACTGAATATTGGCATCTATATATATCGTGTTACAATTTTGGCCGCACTAATCTCCGTAACCACTAGCCCGATTTTAATGAAATTTTGTAAATGTGTCTTGCGACTTACGCTATAGGATAGTTTTTATTAAATATTTTGTACAAAATTACGGTGTTTTCTCAAGAAAACTGTTTTAGTAACACGTAACGACATCTGAAAAGCTATTAGTTCAGAAGCGAACAAAACAAACTGTTTGATCCCATCAAAACATAAATGTGTAAAAGGGAGCCAAGTTTAATATTCAATACAAAAAGAATTGAGATCTAAAAAGGTGCCAAGTTTTCACACACATAAACATGAAGTTTAGGTATATAAATCACTAACGGTCCCGCCTGGTTTCACCCGGGTGCAAAAGAACGAATGGGGAGGGAAGGGACATGAGTACGCACATTCATCTTAGTTTACCGAGATGAATGTTGTGTCCAAACTTCATAATGATCGGAGTTACCGTTCAGAAGTTTTCGTCGTTAAAAAGCAGTATTTCTACTTTTTTTAAGTAATAAATTTCTTTTAATATAATAAATATTTAATTGAAAACACTGTAGGAAAACCATTTTTATATTGGTGCCTATAGTTGTAACAGTTTTCAAATGAGCTATTAATTAGATTTATTTAATTTTAATTAATCGTAATAAAATTTTAAAAAATTGAAATGGAAGCCTTAGAAGAAAGCAATGTAGAAAATAAAAAATAAAAATATATATTCGCCGACGTGAGGCTTGAATCCAAG
This sequence comes from Xanthostigma xanthostigma, assembly GCA_963575645.1. Taxonomy (NCBI): domain Eukaryota; kingdom Metazoa; phylum Arthropoda; class Insecta; order Raphidioptera; family Raphidiidae; genus Xanthostigma; species Xanthostigma xanthostigma. The sequence goes on from OY754470.1 coordinate 47,747,362, forward strand.
ACCCTGGCATCACGAATCTTGCACTCTACCGACTGAGCTATCCGAGCTTGTAAACTTGGCGCACTAATATTGCAATATTTAGTTAAGGCATTTCACCTGATAATATTTGTCGGACGCACTAATTTTGAGATATATCTTGAACATTTTTAGCGTAATATTATATAGCCTATAACCTTCCTCGATAAATGGACTATCGAACAAAAAAAAATTTTTTCCAATTCGAACCAATAGTTTCTGAGATTAGCGCGTTCAACCAAATAAACAAACAAACAAAGAAACAAACTCTTCAGCTTTATATATTAGTATAGATAATGTAAAACACGAAAACTTGCCAAGTGAAAACTTGGCGCCATTTTAGATCTCAATTCTTTTTGTATTGAATATTGAACTTGGCTCCCTTTTACGCATTTATGTTTTTTATGGGATTTTTTTGCTACGTTCTGTATTGTTCTATTTAAGTATAAGCATTTGCGGTTTTGTTAAAACGTCTTGTGAAGTTTTGAAGTAGCAAGTAGTTCCGTTTGTGTTTGAAACCTCTAGAGTCGGAGCCGAAGGTGGGGGGCGAACGGCAATAGGACAGTGTCGTGAAGCGACCGGGACGTCAAGTTCCAGTCAACCAAATTCAATATTTTACGCAGGCTCTTGACACTCATTGACATGTAAGTCACTGCCGTGCATGCTTAGGTAACCTAGAAGGCCACGGAAAACGATCTTCTGTTGAACTACACTCGTCGAAAAAAATATTGCGTCACCTTGAATGGAAATTTTTAAAGCTGTTCTGTTAAGATTTTATCAATAATTAATTAGTTAATAATTAATTTTATCAATAAATGTATAATATTAAGTTAAAAACGTTACTAGTTTGAAAACGGGGCCTTTTTAGAGATAACAGGTTCGAAAGGTACTTAAGAGTATTCGTCCCTGCAAATACCCCCTGCACCCTTCATCTCAAATCTTTTCCCCTCGCCTAAAAACGGTTCGCGCTCTCCCGACGCTATTTTTAAAGCTAGAGGGTTCTGGTAAACGACAAATGAAAGACAAAGAATCAGACAACAGATCCTTCAGGCGAATTTTTTGAAAAACAGTTTCGCCTACGTGTGAAATATTACGTAACTTATTATTTTTTTCAAAAGGCTGTATTTTTTTCAGGAATTTTTTTCAAAAAATTCGCCTGAAGGATCTGTAGTCTGATTCTTTGTCTTCCATTTGGCGTTTACTAGAACCCTCTAGCTTTAAAAATAGCGTCGGGAGAGCGCGAACCGTTTTTAGGCGAGGGGAAAAGATTTGAGATGAAGGGTGCAGGGGGTGTTTGCAGGGACGAATACTCTTAAAACACGTGCTTACCTACGTACGAAATGGTATTACGTATGCATATGAGTGCAAGTGAGAGCGTTAGATGACTTTTTTTACAACTTCGTGAAATTTAGATTTTTTTGTTTGTTTACACACAGAGAGAGAGTGGTCCATGAGTTTAAGAGAAAAAAACTTCATGGAAACACATAAACAGCCTACATTTCATGAAGATAATCTATACAAATATATAAAGAGCAAGAGTTTGTTTGTTTGGTTGAACGCGCTAATCTCAGGAACTACTGGTTCGAATTGAAAAAAAAATTTTGTTGGATAGCTCATTTATCGAGGAAGGCTATAGGCTATATAATATCACGCTACGATCAATAGGAGCCGACCATCAATGAAAAATGTTGCAATAATAATTCAAAAGTCCGTCCGACAAAAACTTTTGAACGGTAACTCCGATCAGCATGAAATTTGGACACAACATTCATCTCGGTAAACTAAGATGAATGTATGTACTCATGCCCGCCGCCCCCATTCGTTCTTTTGCACCCGGGTGAAACCGGTCGGGACCGTTAGTTTTTTATATTTGCCTGGTTCTGGTAAGAAGAAGATTATTTATATTATTGTTATGAGTAAACAATGTGTACTTAGTAATTTAAAAAGTTTTTTTCTTAAATAAAAACAAAAAATAGTCAGTAGTGTATTCTTGTCACGTGGAAGCCATATTTACACAGACCTCGGGCGAACTGTACACGGCGTATATTGAAAAAGAAATTTAAAAAAGTTGTCTTTATATAAACTGCAATAAATAAAGAAAATTGTTTCCTTTTCGCACAGACGAAACCAAAACAAGGCTATTCAAAATTGTCTTATGCACACTTTTAGCTCAATGTATAATAAAAAGCCATGAATATTCCAAGTGTATAAACGATCAAAGGCACACTGAACTCTATTATTAATAACTAGGGGTGTGTACAGTAGCGGATTAAGGTATATTATTCATCGCCCAGGAAATAAGTGATTCGGCATAAATAACACTGTAACTATAACATATAGATTCGAATTTTGGCGCGTTCCTCAAATGTTAGCCGCTGTGCGGTGTTGCCACATCGAAAAATAAATAAATGTTTTCACTATTAACACTTGATTTAAACAAAAGATTTTTTTTGATATACCACGTTTTTAAAGCGAACTAAAAAGTATAAAATAATTTCTTTACAGACAGATTTTAAACAAAAAACGTGGGCCGCATTATTCGTTTTATCTCATAAATATTTTTTTTTCATTAAATACTACTCTCTATATAGGTAACTGTCGCATGTGCCCCACGTTTTTCGTTTCAAATTCTAAGAATTAAAAATACGTCTGTAATGAAATCAGTTTATACCTTTTAGTTCGCTTTTAAAAACGTGGTACCTATATTAAAACATTTTTTTATTTCTTTTATTATTTTTATACTTTTTTGTAAAAAAAATACAAAAATATATCGTCAAAAAATAAAAATATTATATGTCTCAAAATTTGGAACATTACAATATTTTTTGTTCGAAATTTCACTATTTATTTTAATTTCTTAATTTGTTTTTAGAACTATAAACTAGGTACCTACAATTAATTTTTCGCCTGTACAAAATAAGTACCACGTTCAGACACCAAAAAAAGGATATTAAAAAAAAGTAATATAATCATTTTTGTGTACTACATTTTTCCAATGTCCTTTTTAATTAAAGTGACTGCAATGGTAACTGAAGCACGTGCTCTCTGATGCATACAGTTCAGTGTAATTTCTGCATTATGGTTGGTTGCTGTCTGTAGCCGAGTATATACAATCCTATTTTACACCATTTATATAACTCATTTCGTTGTATTTTACATTCTGATATTTTTATTTTCCACCCTTCTTATTTCATGCATTTTCATTTCACGCTTTCTCTGTTGTGTGCCACTCACTGATATCTATCTCTAATACATGAATAGTGAGGATAGTTACTTCAAACGAGTAATCCTCACACGAAGCTGTTTTTTTCGCTAGATTACTTGCTTGTAGCTTAAGACCCAGTAGCCGGATGACAATACAAATTTTAACAAACGAAATTTTTATGTGTTATTTATAGTAATATTATAAGCCTATATTTATGATGGCAAACATTTCCTCCGGTTGTAACATCCCGGCAGACACAATAAAAGATCCGCTGTATGACCGCGATGATATTATTATACAAACATATGAGTCCGATGGCTTTTTATGACAACTTCACGCTGAGTAGTTCATGCTTTTAAGAGAGAAAAAATCCATGGAAACAAATAAACAACCTAAATTTCATGAAGCTGTCAAAAAAAGCATCGAATCTTCTCGCTCGCACTCATACGTTTGCATAATAATATCATCGCGGTCATACAGCGAACCTTTTGTTGTGTCTGCCGGAGAAAATGTCTGCCATCATAAATATAGGCTTATAATATTACTATAAATAACTCATAAAAATTTCAAGTTTGTTAAAATTTGTGTTGTCATCCGGCTACTGGCTCTTAAGCTGCTAGTTTTCCAGCGCTGGTTTTCTTGACGGCTTTTGTGTGCTCGCTTCACACGATGCGTCTTTTCAATCTTGTTTTGTAGACGGGTTTAGTGCGCGGGCAGTGACTGAACAACACTCTATAGCAACTGAACACACTGTGACCAGAGAGCAGAACGTGTCTGTTGTCTGAGCAAACGCAGATACCACGACGCTGTGTCGGTTTGTGGGCATTTGTCCGTGTCGCTCCAAAAACTGTTTCCTGATTGATTCATACTCAAAACAAGCAAGAAAAATAGTCCCGGTTCTAATTTTAAAATCCGCCATTTCCAGCTGCAGCAGAAGTCCCGGCAGTGTTAGGTAAAACAAGCCTAACCACTATCTGAGTTATATATCAGTCGTGCCACCACGCTGGTCGCTTCGTCTCTTGGCGATGTTTTTTTTTTCTTCTACATAATACACTCTCTCTGTCTCTCTTTAAGACCAGCCCCCCTTCCCTCCGTGCCCGCGATCTTTTTATTTGCATCATATATCTTCCAGTCATTTCCTTCTACCCTTCTTACCGGGCTAACGCAACGTTCCTGCTGCAGCCTACACCGCGGCATGTCAACTTCGGTGGTTTTCAACCGTTTGTGATACGCAACAAACCATTACTTTTTTTTAAAGAAGATGCAACAACCAATAGTTTGTTCGTTTGTGTCTTTAACACGAAGATCGGTTAATAGCCCGAAGCGATCGCAGAGTGAATTATTTTAGAAAATAAACGAATCAAACCAGGCGCGGTCGCAGCCTAAAATTTTGGAGGGGGTCACTCACTACACTAATAAAAAATAGGTATCTGGATTAGAAATTTTGGAGGGGGTCACTCACTACACTAATAAAAAATAGGTATTTGGATTAGAAATTTTGGAGGGCGTCACTCACTACACTCATAAAAAATAAGTACCTATCTGGAATAAAATAAATATTATTGCACAAGACACAATTTTATTTTATACATTATTTGGCAAATTTTTGAGATTTTTCAATTTGACATAGATTTTGGGGGGGGTCATGTCCCCTGTGACCCCCCCCCCCCCCTTCGGACCGCGCCTGAATCAAGCAAGCTTTTATTAGTTGTTAATAAAAATGAACTAAAAAGTTAAAAATAATTTTATTCCGATTAGAAATAAGTCATCTAAAAGTATTAATAGACGATCGAATTTGGTACGGCGGATCAAGTTCGCTGGTTGCAACAGACGACCGAATCTGTCAGTCTCCTTGTGTCCAAAAACTTCGCGTTCTGTCAAAATTTATACCATGTTGCACAACGTTTTGAATTTTGATCATGACTAATGACGTCGTTATATGTACCAAGTTCAATCGTCTGTTAATACTTTACTGCACACGCGCGGATTTAGTACGAAGTACGATATGCAAACCATCGAACCGAGCGGACACGCAGATTACTGTCTAGACGAACAGATTTGGTACGGAGCGGACCATATCCGTTGTCCGGTCCGTACCAAGTTCGATCGTCTATTAATGGTATAAAATGATCAACTGTGATCTGACAAGAGGTAACTATACGTTCCAAAGTAACGTATGTTGTTCCATGTCACCGCAATCACGACAATCGCTCCAACCACGAAGCCGGTCGTGATCGGCGTGACTAGTCACTAGTCACGATTATTTTTCACTGTGATTTTTGTATAACTGGAATAACTGTGATCACATAGTAACGACTTTTCCCATGTCTACTACCAATAATCTTTTCAAGTGCTATTCTAGTTTAACACTGTTGCTTTTATTGCCAGGTTCTTGATAATTGTTAATAACTCTTCAGCAGCGTCAACTAATCCCGCTCTGGCTGTTTTGTGCCAGCCTCTATTTCATATCATGCTGCGTTTATCTCCGTCAAACATAGCGGTCTTCTTTCTCTAACTATACTTATACATGAGTTATGAACCCGGTTACATAATATGTATAAATAGACGACATACATTATACATCCCACACATACATACATAACCCCTGTGTTATAGCTCCTTTATGTAATAATATTGGGATATTATAATATTTGCATACAAACGCATACAATATACAAGCATATCTACGGTAATAAGTCAAAATGGCTTATATAACAGATTTTATACTGAATTAAGATAAACTTGTGTGACCTGTGCGAATTATTCGCACTAAATAAGTATAATAATTAATTAACACTTTACAAAATTATTTTTTAAATATGATTGCAGGTATTCAATTCGTTTCTAATTTTGCACACTGCTTATAACGTTCTTCTTTTTGTTGTATTACAATAGGAAGCTCAGATGACAGATCGAAGAAATATTTTACTAAAATTGTCATATAGAGGCGCAAGTAGCAAAAGCGTTGAGCTAAGCCAGATGGCATCATGCAGCATTGCTGTGACGTTGTTCAGCGTTGCTCGCTGTTTCAAAATTAAAACCGTCAGATGGCAGTATGCAGTATTGTGTCTGTTGTATTACAATATGAAGGTCAGATGACAGATCGAAGTGTTGACGTTGTTTCAAAATTAAAGCCGTTAGATGGCACACGTTGTTCAGCGTTGCTGTATTTTAATTAATTTACAAAAAAATTGTGAAGTTTTTTCTAAAAAGGGAGGCAAACATCTTTAACCTTAGCGTATTAATATATATGATGACAGAAATAAGTTGCTGACGCCGCATCAGAGCCGATTGGCTGACGGGTAGCGTATAAGTATGAGTCGAGGTGAAACACGCCCCTTTATGTTTTCGTCGCTATGATAGTAATTTCGTTCAAAACGTGAAGGATATAGTATGATAGAGACCACGAAATTGCTGTATTTTTTGCTAATCTCAATCCAGTCCTTACGTTGTTTCATTTCAATTAATTTATTTAATTAAAAATTAGTTCATCACGCCAAAAAAGTATAACTTCTCACGCGCGTACATGCAGGATAGAGTGATTTAGATTCACGCGGCCGAACGTGTAAATGAAATTATGCTCCCTTATTTCTCTGTGCCGTTGAGCCAGTTTTTCCTAAAATCTTTGATATACGTCTCTTCCACCATATAAACCCGTTCTTCCACCACATTTCTGTAACGTTATAATACATTGATTTTTTTTATGCAAAGTCGATTCATAATCATTAAACAAGAGTATTTAACAATGAACTTTATTTACTATTATAAAAATATGAAAACAATTTTATCGTCACATTTTTTTTAAGACAGGCTGAAAATATGACATGCGTTGTTTTGGATTATGACTAAAGATTTCAGAGTACGCAGTGTTAGCTAAATTTGCGTCACCTCTAGGGCTAAGAAAATATCATCTGTTGACATAATTAACAAATTATAGACGCTCAACAGCTCAGGTCATCTGTGTATTAACGATTCTTAGCGGGGGGAGGTGGTGACGTTTGTTTTTTAAATGGGAACACCCATTTTTTATGGTCGAATATTGTTTTTGTGAAAAAAAACATTTTTTGTCCGAACTTTTTTTCAATTCGGCTCGAATTTTTTTACCAAAAAAGCTACAAGCGCAATATAAAAAAAATCAAACAAAAGATGTTCATTTTCACATAAAAAATCGATGTTAAAAAAACGTCCAAAGTTTTTAAAACACACCCGGTATATATACTAATATTTGATATCAAATTTTAATTACGTAACATACAAAATAGTACATAGTATGCACTGTAGACTAACTCATCCGCCGCGATAGTAAAAATTACGGGTTTAAGTCCCAACAGTGACATTCTTTGAAATATAAATTCATACACAACTATATCCTTTAAATTTGTATATTAATATTTTATTTTATCGATAACAATCCCAACCCTAGATACCTCTATTTTGCACTATAGCAATTTATATAAATTAGCAATTGTTTGCTCTGACAACTAGAACGCGATAATATTGCTAGCTCACATAAATTTGTCGCGATTCTGCAACTGTCTAATTACTTTAGCCTTGTCTTCCCTTCCCTTCGCTGTTTTCGGTTATGTGTATACAACTTGTTAATTACCAACAAAATTTTATGGCTGGAGATGTGAATTTTCCTCTTTTAAAATGGACAGTTGTTTACTGTTCTCATTACAATCAACAATACAATTAGCGCATATTTAATTCTTGTCCTTTTTTTTGTTTCAATCATCAAAATTGCACATTCGAAGCTGTCCGACAACGCGCAATCGGAACTAGATATGCCAATCCCAGAACTTTCTAAGGGTAAGACTCGCTCTAAATCAAATAGTATATTACACCGAAAGTTTGATATTCTTGCCCTGCGCGCCATGATACCCGAGACGCAAAAAATAAACTTTGGTAAGAATTTATTGAAGAATTCTAATCAGACGTTAATCAAAGATTTAAATAAACTTTGGACTCCATACGAACCCGAACATTAAAAAAAAAAACATTAAAATCCGTGTAATTTTGCAGAAGCCGTTGTAATCGAAAAAACAATAAACTGCGCGCGCACAGCCGCCGTGCGGAAAAACAATTTTCTTTGCGTTTTGCTTTTTAATCGGATTATAATAATAATAATGCGTTTAACGTCCGTTTCTCGACTCTGTCATAACAGACGCCATTCGCATCATTACTATTTTCCATCTATCACACTTCCCGTTATTTTCTACATTTTTTGAACTTCAAGGACAACTAAGGTAGGCAAGTTTTGAGCATAGGAGTTTGACAGGTAATCGGACATGGCCTTGAATAAAGAACCATCTCGATATTTATCTGGAACTCTTTAAATAAATAAAATTGTCGACCAATTTTTCTCAGACCAATATATTGACAAAAAATAAAAAAATTAACAAATCAATAAAACACAAGATGACGTTTCGATCCGGATTTGGATCTTCTTCAGAAATATCTAAAAAATATAAAAATTAATTAGTATTAAGTTATTTATTATCTAATAGAAATCACGAAAGATTGAAAGTTTGAATGATTCAAAAAAATTATGAAAAATTAATAACAAACAATTTTATTTATTTGAAAAGTTCTATTCAGACGTTGATCAAAGATTTGATTTTTATCTGGAACTATTGAGGGAAACCATGGAAAACCTCAACAAGATGGCCGATACAGGAATTACTGTTTCTCGGCGAGAGGCAGCAGGAAAATGTCCCAGCCACGTCTGCCCCCGCCGGGATTCGCCAACCCCACTCGGTTCGGATGCGATTATATTCACCACACAAACTAGTAGTAGTGAATAATAAGGGCTTTAATACTTAATCTAGCACTTACTTCCCAGAGAGAAACTTGAGAGGTAAATCGTTCTTTGTGTTCTTAGAGAAAGCCGACTCTATTGCAGCATTGAAGAGCAAAAAATATTTATTGAGCAAATGTTTTAAAAGCTGACCGTTTTACGTCCGAAATAACTGATTGTGAGTTCGAATCAAAATCAAGACAAATTTCTTTAGCAAAACGTAGTGTTTGCTTTCTTGGCATTGGAGTGGTGCCAAACCGTACCGGTATGATAAGAGGCTACCAGAATACTTACGAGTGCTCTACACCGTTCATACAGTGACTCTCAACTTAAGGGACAGTAACGTTTACCCGCGGATTCGTTCGTTACGAATATGTTGAAGTCTGTTCAACTCAGCCCGTACACGCTCTCTCTTTCGCACTTCAACCTACCCGTAGCGTCTTAACCGCACACACGTATTATTATAGACAGTTTTGTAACCGCCTGGCAAACATTTATGCGCGAATAAAATATGATCTGGCTTTTTATTTTTTTTTATTTTATTAAATACTAAATATGAAGGTATTAAAATTTCAAAATGCATCAAGGACTTTTTTTGTAAAAATATCCACAGCTTGGCTAGGCCTCACTACTCTTCAGCCAAGTGTTCTGATATTACAAAAGAAGTGTTTCAAGCTACCTTAAATACCTATACCTCAAAATGTTTGATAGCTTTCCTGTACTATTAGTACAAGATTATGATTTGGCTCGACCTTCACCCATCGAGTTTTCTAATGAAATAAGAAATTGCATTTATGATCTTAGGAGTGCCTTAGGGAGGGTGCAATAAGTCAAAAATTTCTCCGGCTGATATTTCCCAGTCATTTGGCTCTAATAAAACCTATAAACGAAGCGGCAGACATTTTTTTAAATTTTAACCCTTTTTTACCCCTTTGAAATTTTGTATCACCCCTATCTTAAAATGGGTCCAGATTCCGCCTATACAGGGTGAGTCAGACCACCCGTATCAGTCGTTTTTTTCGAAAACGGTTAGTCGTAGAGAGTTGTGTCAAAAATCTGTATTATAAAAGCCCTAATGAAGAATCGAATGGTGATATTTTTTCCCCCCGGGAAGGTCGGCTTCCCTGTTAGTTTGCTCCGGAATGTTCAGAACTCCGGAATGTTAAATGGCACGATAGGTCGAAAGTGGTATTGTTGAAAAGATCTTTAAAAAATAAGCAAGTTTTGTAGGACATTTTTTTTGTAACTGCCACCCCTGTTAAGTAATATTCGTTTGAAATTATTAAATTAACATGTCAGAATAACAAACTTATTTTTAAAAGTCGGCATTTAAAATCTAGTTACCTAATCAAACAATGTCACAAATGTTCAAACTCTCTTCAATTTACTTCTAAACACTGCAGAGCTCTTCTAGATATGTTATGAGTACCTGGAAGTATTTTCCGACAAAAAAAAAATAATTTCAATTATTGAAAACTTTTTGGGACATAGTTTAATTAGGTAACTAGATTTTAAATGCCGACTTTTAAAAATAAGTTTGTTATTCTGACATGTTAATTTAATAATTTCAAACGAATATTACTTAACAGGGGTGGCAGTTACAAAAAAAAATGTCCTACAAAACTTGCTTATTTTTTAAAGATCTTTTCAACAATACCACTTTCGACCTATCGTGCCATTTAACATTCCGGAGTTCTGAACATTCCGGAGCAAACTAACAGGGAAGCCGACCTTCCCGGGGGGAAAAAATATCACCATTCGATTCTTCATTAGGGCTTTTATAATACAGATTTTTGACACAACTCTCTACGACTAACCGTTTTCGAAAAAAAACGACTGATACGGGTGGTCTGACTCACCCTGTATACCTATTATAGATATACCCAAAAATGCTTGATAGCTTTCCTACCAGAAGCGTTCGACGCTTTTAAGCATTTTTGTAATTGAAAGTGCTTGTCGCTTGAAAATTCTCGATGATTCAAGCACTTATGATTTGCAGTCAATTAAGTCAATATTGCCGCCTTTTTATCTCTCAAAAAATATGATATACAGGGTGTCATAGCCAGAGACTGTATTGCTGAGGTGATTTCAAGTCAAAAATGTCTAATGAACATATTATATACCCGGAACGCTATACTAACTGAGCTAGAAGCATTTGAAATGTTAAAAAAGTAAGCCCACTAATGCAGGTATTAGGTTCGGCTGCTGGTTTTGTCATTAATAAAAAGACCAGGTGGCTGTGAATCACCATCAGTATTTATTCGTGCTGATCCTGAGACTCTTCGCAGAGCTACCACTTCAATTCTCAGACGAGCTAGACTGTGTATACAGCAACTGGGTGGATATTATGAGCAACTAATTCAATAAAGCGATTTCTTTTTAAATGGTTTTTAAATTAGTAGGGAATTACTACTACTACTTATCTAAAATTTCAAATGTTTCTAGCTCAGATAGATAAGCGTTTCGGGTATATGCACTTAGACATTTTTGACTTGAAATCACCCGAACAACACAGTCCCAGGCTATGGCAGTCATGTCGTGGGGCATCCTGTATATAAAATGAAGACTATAAGTTAGAAAACGTGATTATGAAAAAAGTTACCAATTTGAGAACTACTGGTAGAATACATAACTTTTGTTGGAAAATGTCTATTAAAAAAAAGCCACTTTCAAAACTTTTACTGTCAAATAACCACTATAAAAGATGGACTGTTGTTAAAGTTGGAAGTGAGGACTTAAAAAAAGTAAAGTCTTTTACTTCGATTATAAAAACAGAGGAGTATAAGTAATGAGAAAACAGATGCCTGGGTTCTTGTTTTCCATTTTTCTAATGGTGTCCAGAATGTTTCCTTCGAATAACAACAGTGTTCTTTTAACGCTTCTTGACTCATTCAACACTTCCCACCTCTGTGTCATTCGTCGTTTAGAAGTTACAGCATTTTTAAGTTTTTCTTAAATAATATAAATAAACGCTCATATCTCTGAAGATAAAGGTGATACAGAGTTGCGGATGGTGGGAATCGATTCAGCTTGAACTTTTACATAAGTTCGCTTAATATAAAACGGGCCACAAATCGTTTAGTGTCTTAAAAAGTAGCAGATTTGCAAAACACATATGAAAATATGAAAAACTGCGACATTTGGAGAAATATAAAATTGTCTCAGATATGCTAAATATTAACGTGCCTTATAGAAAAAATCGCGCTGAATCGATTCCGACTACCCCCAGCTCGGTATCTTTAGTCGTTTAGAAGTTACAGCGTTTTTAATTTTTTCGCTAATAATATGAATAAACGCTCCTATCTCCGAAACTAAAAGTGATACGGGGTTGAGGATTGTCGGAATCGATTCAGCTTGACTTTTTACATAAGTTCGGTTAGTATAAAAAGGTTCAAAAGTCGCTTAGTGCCTTCAAAAGTTGCAGTTTTGCAAAACAGATATGAAAAATGAAGATATTTGCGATATTTGGCAAAATATATAATTTTTTTAGATATGCTTAATAGTAACGTGTCTTATAGAAAAAAGTACGCTGAATCGAATGGGACCAAGCGCACATTCGTATCTCTGTTAGTTTAGACGCTATGACGGTTTAAAGTGTAAAAAATATAAACAGTTTAAATTGGCTATATCTCCGAAACCAAAAGAGTTACAAGGTTGCGGGTGGTCGGAATCGATTCAGAATGACTTTTTCTATAAGTATGCATGATATCAAACGAATTTATTTTTCAAAAATTTTTCAATTTTGTAAGAAGGGTCCCCCCTTCTTACTTTATCCGATTTTGAAAAAACCATAGAATCACTGTCATATTGTTCGCATACGACTTACAACTGAGGTTATTCTTATAGAAAAAATCGCGCTGAATCGATTCCGACTACCCCCAGCTCGGTATCTTTAGTCGTTTAGAAGTTACAGCGTTTTTAATTTTTTCGCTAATAATATGAATAAACGCTCATATCTCCGAAACTAAAAGTGATACGGGGTTGAGGATTGTCGGAATCGATTCAGCTTGACTTTTTACATAAGTTCGGTTAGTATAAAAAGGTTCAAAAGTCGCTTAGTGCCTTCAAAAGTTGCAGTTTTGCAAAACAGATATGAAAAATGAAGATATTTGCGATATTTGGCAAAATATATAATTTTTTTAGATATGCTTAATAGTAACGTGTCTTATAGAAAAAAGTACGCTGAATCGAATGGGACCAAGCGCACATTCGAATCTCTGTTAGTTTAGACGCTATGACGGTTTAAAGTGTAAAAAATATAAACAGTTTAAATTGGCTATATCTCCGAAACCAAAAGAGTTACAAGGTTGCGGGTGGTCGGAATCGATTCAGAATGACTTTTTCTATAAGTATGCATGATATCAAACGAATTTATTTTTCAAAAATTTTTCAATTTTGTAAGAAGGGTCCCCCCTTCTTACTTTATCCGATTTTGAAAAAACCATAGAATCACTGTCATATTGTTCGCATACGACTTACAACTGAGGTTATTCTTATAGAAAAAATCGCGCTGAATCGATTCCGACTACCCCCAGCTCGGTATCTTTAGTCGTTTAGAAGTTACAGCGTTTTTAATTTTTTCGCTAATAATATGAATAAACGCTCCTATCTCCGAAACTAAAAGTGATACGGGGTTGAGGATTGTCGGAATCGATTCAGCTTGACTTTTTACATAAGTTCGGTTAGTATAAAAAGGTTCAAAAGTCGCTTAGTGCCTTCAAAAGTTGCAGTTTTGCAAAACAGATATGAAAAATGAAGATATTTGCGATATTTGGCAAAATATATAATTTTTTTAGATATGCTTAATAGTAACGTGTCTTATAGAAAAAAGTACGCTGAATCGAATGGGACCAAGCGCACATTCGTATCTCTGTTAGTTTAGACGCTATGACGGTTTAAAGTGTAAAAAAATTTAAACAGTTTAAATTGGCTATATCTCCGAAACCAAAAGAGTTACAAGGTTGCGGGTGGTCGGAATCGATTCAGAATGACTTTTTCTATAAGTATGCATGATATTAAACGAATTTATTTTTCAAAAATTTTTCAATTTTGTAAGAAGGGTCCCCCCTTCTTACTTTATCCGATTTTGAAAAAACCATAGAATCACTGTCATCTTGTTCGCATACGACTTACAACTGAGGTTATTCTTATAGAAAAAATCGCGCTGAATCGATTCCGACTACCCCCAGCTCGGTATCTTTAGTCGTTTAGAAGTTACAGCGTTTTTAATTTTTTCGCTAATAATATGAATAAACGCTCATATCTCCGAAACTAAAAGTGATACGGGGTTGAGGATTGTCGGAATCGATTCAGCTTGACTTTTTACATAAGTTCGGTTAGTATAAAAAGGTTCAAAAGTCGCTTAGTGCCTTCAAAAGTTGCAGTTTTGCAAAACAGATATGAAAAATGAAGATATTTGCGATATTTGGCAAAATATATAATTTTTTTAGATATGCTTAATAGTAACGTGTCTTATAGAAAAAAGTACGCTGAATCGAATGGGACCAAGCGCACATTCGTATCTCTGTTAGTTTAGACGCTATGACGGTTTAAAGTGTAAAAAAATTTAAACAGTTTAAATTGGCTATATCTCCGAAACCAAAAGAGTTACAAGGTTGCGGGTGGTCGGAATCGATTCAGAATGACTTTTTCTATAAGTATGCATGATATCAAACGAATTTATTTTTCAAAAATTTTTCAATTTTGTAAGAAGGGTCCCCCCTTCTTACTTTATCCGATTTTGAAAAAACCATAGAATCACTGTCATCTTGTTCGCATACGACTTACAACTGAGGTTATTCTTATAGAAAAAATCGCGCTGAATCGATCCCGACTACCCCCAGCTCGGTATCTTTAGTCGTTTAGAAGTTACAGCGTTTTTAATTTTTTCGCTAATAATATGAATAAACGCTCCTATCTCCGAAACTAAAAGTGATACGGGGTTGAGGATTGTCGGAATCGATTCAGCTTGACTTTTTACATAAGTTCGGTTAGTATAAAAAGGTTCAAAAGTCGCTTAGTGCCTTCAAAAGTTGCAGTTTTGCAAAACAGATATGAAAAATGAAGATATTTGCGATATTTGGCAAAATATATAATTTTTTTAGATATGCTTAATAGTAACGTGTCTTATAGAAAAAAGTACGCTGAATCGAATGGGACCAAGCGCACATTCGTATCTCTGTTAGTTTAGACGCTATGACGGTTTAAAGTGTAAAAAAATTTAAACAGTTTAAATTGGCTATATCTCCGAAACCAAAAGAGTTACAAGGTTGCGGGTGGTCGGAATCGATTCAGAATGACTTTTTCTATAAGTATGCATGATATTAAACGAATTTATTTTTCAAAAATTTTTCAATTTTGTAAGAAGGGTCCCCCCTTCTTACTTTATCCGATTTTGAAAAAACCATAGAATCACTGTCATCTTGTTCGCATACGACTTACAACTGAGGTTATTCTTATAGAAAAAATCGCGCTGAATCGATTCCGACTACCCCCAGCTCGGTATCTTTAGTCGTTTAGAAGTTACAGCGTTTTTAATTTTTTCGCTAATAATATGAATAAACGCTCATATCTCCGAAACTAAAAGTGATACGGGGTTGAGGATTGTCGGAATCGATTCAGCTTGACTTTTTACATAAGTTCGGTTAGTATAAAAAGGTTCAAAAGTCGCTTAGTGCCTTCAAAAGTTGCAGTTTTGCAAAACAGATATGAAAAATGAAGATATTTGCGATATTTGGCAAAATATATAATTTTTTTAGATATGCTTAATAGTAACGTGTCTTATAGAAAAAAGTACGCTGAATCGAATGGGACCAAGCGCACATTCGTATCTCTGTTAGTTTAGACGCTATGACGGTTTAAAGTGTAAAAAAATTTAAACAGTTTAAATTGGCTATATCTCCGAAACCAAAAGAGTTACAAGGTTGCGGGTGGTCGGAATCGATTCAGAATGACTTTTTCTATAAGTATGCATGATATCAAACGAATTTATTTTTCAAAAATTTTTCAATTTTGTAAGAAGGGTCCCCCCTTCTTACTTTATCCGATTTTGAAAAAACCATAGAATCACTGTCATCTTGTTCGCATACGACTTACAACTGAGGTTATTCTTATAGAAAAAATCGCGCTGAATCGATCCCGACTACCCCCAGCTCGGTATCTTTAGTCGTTTAGAAGTTACAGCGTTTTTAATTTTTTCGCTAATAATATGAATAAACGCTCATATCTCCGAAACTAAAAGTGATACGGGGTTGAGGATTGTCGGAATCGATTCAGCTTGACTTTTTACATAAGTTCGGTTAGTATAAAAAGGTTCAAAAGTCGCTTAGTGCCTTCAAAAGTTGCAGTTTTGCAAAACAGATATGAAAAATGAAGATATTTGCGATATTTGGCAAAATATATAATTTTTTTAGATATGCTTAATAGTAACGTGTCTTATAGAAAAAAGTACGCTGAATCGAATGGGACCAAGCGCACATTCGAATCTCTGTTAGTTTAGACGCTATGACGGTTTAAAGTGTAAAAAATATAAACAGTTTAAATTGGCTATATCTCCGAAACCAAAAGAGTTACAAGGTTGCGGGTGGTCGGAATCGATTCAGAATGACTTTTTCTATAAGTATGCATGATATCAAACGAATTTATTTTTCAAAAATTTTTCAATTTTGTAAGAAGGGTCCCCCCTTCTTACTTTATCCGATTTTGAAAAAACCATAGAATCACTGTCATATTGTTCGCATACGACTTACAACTGAGGTTATTCTTATAGAAAAAATCGCGCTGAATCGATTCCGACTACCCCCAGCTCGGTATCTTTAGTCGTTTAGAAGTTACAGCGTTTTTAATTTTTTCGCTAATAATATGAATAAACGCTCCTATCTCCGAAACTAAAAGTGATACGGGGTTGAGGATTGTCGGAATCGATTCAGCTTGACTTTTTACATAAGTTCGGTTAGTATAAAAAGGTTCAAAAGTCGCTTAGTGCCTTCAAAAGTTGCAGTTTTGCAAAACAGATATGAAAAATGAAGATATTTGCGATATTTGGCAAAATATATAATTTTTTTAGATATGCTTAATAGTAACGTGTCTTATAGAAAAAAGTACGCTGAATCGAATGGGACCAAGCGCACATTCGTATCTCTGTTAGTTTAGACGCTATGACGGTTTAAAGTGTAAAAAAATTTAAACAGTTTAAATTGGCTATATCTCCGAAACCAAAAGAGTTACAAGGTTGCGGGTGGTCGGAATCGATTCAGAATGACTTTTTCTATAAGTATGCATGATATCAAACGAATTTATTTTTCAAAAATTTTTCAATTTTGTAAGAAGGGTCCCCCCTTCTTACTTTATCCGATTTTGAAAAAACCATAGAATCACTGTCATCTTGTTCGCATACGACTTACAACTGAGGTTATTCTTATAGAAAAAATCGCGCTGAATCGATTCCGACTACCCCCAGCTCGGTATCTTTAGTCGTTTAGAAGTTACAGCGTTTTTAATTTTTTCGCTAATAATATGAATAAACGCTCATATCTCCGAAACTAAAAGTGATACGGGGTTGAGGTTGTCGGAATCGATTCAGCTTGACTTTTTACATAAGTTCGGTTAGTATAAAAAGGTTCAAAAGTCGCTTAGTGCCTTCAAAAGTTGCAGTTTTGCAAAACAGATATGAAAAATGAAGATATTTGCGATATTTGGCAAAGTATATAATTTTTTTAGATATGCTTAATAGTAACGTGTCTTATAGAAAAAAGTACGCTGAATCGAATGGGACCAAGCGCACATTTGTATCTCTGTTAGTTTAGACGCTATGACGGTTTAAAGTGTAAAAAATATAAACAGTTTAAATTGGCTATATCTCCGAAACCAAAAGAGTTACAAGGTTGCGGGTGGTCGGAATCGATTCAGAATGACTTTTTCTATAAGTATGCATGATATCAAACGAATTTATTTTTCAAAAATTTTTCAATTTTGTAAGAAGGGTCCCCCCTTCTTACTTTATCCGATTTTGAAAAAACCATAGAATCACTGTCATCTTGTTCGCATACGACTTACAACTGAGGTTATTCTTATAGAAAAAATCGCGCTGAATCGATTCCGACTACCTCCAGCTCGGTATCTTTAGTCGTTTAGAAGTTACAGCGTTTTTAATTTTTTCGCTAATAATATGAATAAACGCTCATATCTCCGAAACTAAAAGTGATACGGGGTTGAGGATTGTCGGAATCGATTCAGCTTGACTTTTTACATAAGTTCGGTTAGTATAAAAAGGTTCAAAAGTCGCTTAGTGCCTTCAAAAGTTGCAGTTTTGCAAAACAGATATGAAAAATGAAGATATTTGCGATATTTGGCAAAATATATAATTTTTTTAGATATGCTTAATAGTAACGTGTCTTATAGAAAAAAGTACGCTGAATCGAATGGGACCAAGCGCACATTCGAATCTCTGTTAGTTTAGACGCTATGACGGTTTAAAGTGTAAAAAATATAAACAGTTTAAATTGGCTATATCTCCGAAACCAAAAGAGTTACAAGGTTGCGGGTGGTCGGAATCGATTCAGAATGACTTTTTCTATAAGTATGCATGATATCAAACGAATTTATTTTTCAAAAATTTTTCAATTTTGTAAGAAGGGTCCCCCCTTCTTACTTTATCCGATTTTGAAAAAACCATAGAATCACTGTCATCTTGTTCGCATACGACTTACAACTGAGGTTATTCTTATAGAAAAAATCGCGCTGAATCGATTCCGACTACCCCAGCTCGGTATCTTTAGTCGTTTAGAAGTTACAGCGTTTTTAATTTTTTCGCTAATAATATGAATAAACGCTCATATCTCCGAAACTAAAAGTGATACGGGGTTGAGGTTGTCGGAATCGATTCAGCTTGACTTTTTACATAAGTTCGGTTAGTATAAAAAGGTTCAAAAGTCGCTTAGTGCCTTCAAAAGTTGCAGTTTTGCAAAACAGATATGAAAAATGAAGATATTTGCGATATTTGGCAAAATATATAATTTTTTTAGATATGCTTAATAGTAACGTGTCTTATAGAAAAAAGTACGCTGAATCGAATGGGACCAAGCGCACATTTGTATCTCTGTTAGTTTAGACGCTATGACGGTTTAAAGTGTAAAAAATATAAACAGTTTAAATTGGCTATATCTCCGAAACCAAAAGAGTTACAAGGTTGCGGGTGGTCGGAATCGATTCAGAATGACTTTTTCTATAAGTATGCATGATATCAAACGAATTTATTTTTCAAAAATTTTTCAATTTTGTAAGAAGGGTCCCCCCTTCTTACTTTATCCGATTTTGAAAAAACCATAGAATCACTGTCATATTGTTCGCATACGACTACAACTGAGGTTATTCTTATAGAAAAAATCGCGCTGAATCGATTCCGACTACCCCCAGCTCGGTATCTTTAGTCGTTTAGAAGTTACAGCGTTTTTAATTTTTTCGCTAATAATATGAATAAACGCTCCTATCTCCGAAACTAAAAGTGATACGGGGTTGAGGATTGTCGGAATCGATTCAGCTTGACTTTTTACATAAGTTCGGTTAGTATAAAAAGGTTCAAAAGTCGCTTAGTGCCTTCAAAAGTTGCAGTTTTGCAAAACAGATATGAAAAATGAAGATATTTGCGATATTTGGCAAAATATATAATTTTTTTAGATATGCTTAATAGTAACGTGTCTTATAGAAAAAAGTACGCTGAATCGAATGGGACCAAGCGCACATTCGTATCTCTGTTAGTTTAGACGCTATGACGGTTTAAAGTGTAAAAAAATTTAAACAGTTTAAATTGGCTATATCTCCGAAACCAAAAGAGTTACAAGGTTGCGGGTGGTCGGAATCGATTCAGAATGACTTTTTCTATAAGTATGCATGATATCAAACGAATTTATTTTTCAAAAATTTTTCAATTTTGTAAGAAGGGTCCCCCCTTCTTACTTTATCCGATTTTGAAAAAACCATAGAATCACTGTCATCTTGTTCGCATACGACTTACAACTGAGGTTATTCTTATAGAAAAAATCGCGCTGAATCGATTCCGACTACCCCCAGCTCGGTATCTTTAGTCGTTTAGAAGTTACAGCGTTTTTAATTTTTTCGCTAATAATATGAATAAACGCTCATATCTCCGAAACTAAAAGTGATACGGGGTTGAGGATTGTCGGAATCGATTCAGCTTGACTTTTTACATAAGTTCGGTTAGTATAAAAAGGTTCAAAAGTCGCTTAGTGCCTTCAAAAGTTGCAGTTTTGCAAAACAGATATGAAAAATGAAGATATTTGCGATATTTGGCAAAATATATAATTTTTTTAGATATGCTTAATAGTAACGTGTCTTATAGAAAAAAGTACGCTGAATCGAATGGGACCAAGCGCACATTCGTATCTCTGTTAGTTTAGACGCTATGACGGTTTAAAGTGTAAAAAAATTTAAACAGTTTAAATTGGCTATATCTCCGAAACCAAAAGAGTTACAAGGTTGCGGGTGGTCGGAATCGATTCAGAATGACTTTTTCTATAAGTATGCATGATATCAAACGAATTTATTTTTCAAAAATTTTTCAATTTTGTAAGAAGGGTCCCCCCTTCTTACTTTATCCGATTTTGAAAAAACCATAGAATCACTGTCATATTGTTCGCATACGACTTACAACTGAGGTTATTCTTATAGAAAAAATCGCGCTGAATCGATTCCGACTACCCCCAGCTCGGTATCTTTAGTCGTTTAGAAGTTACAGCGTTTTTAATTTTTTCGCTAATAATATGAATAAACGCTCCTATCTCCGAAACTAAAAGTGATACGGGGTTGAGGATTGTCGGAATCGATTCAGCTTGACTTTTTACATAAGTTCGGTTAGTATAAAAAGGTTCAAAAGTCGCTTAGTGCCTTCAAAAGTTGCAGTTTTGCAAAACAGATATGAAAAATGAAGATATTTGCGATATTTGGCAAAATATATAATTTTTTTAGATATGCTTAATAGTAACGTGTCTTATAGAAAAAAGTACGCTGAATCGAATGGGACCAAGCGCACATTCGTATCTCTGTTAGTTTAGACGCTATGACGGTTTAAAGTGTAAAAAAATTTAAACAGTTTAAATTGGCTATATCTCCGAAACCAAAAGAGTTACAAGGTTGCGGGTGGTCGGAATCGATTCAGAATGACTTTTTCTATAAGTATGCATGATATCAAACGAATTTATTTTTCAAAAATTTTTCAATTTTGTAAGAAGGGTCCCCCCTTCTTACTTTATCCGATTTTGAAAAAACCATAGAATCACTGTCATATTGTTCGCATACGACTTACAACTGAGGTTATTCTTATAGAAAAAATCGCGCTGAATCGATTCCGACTACCCCCAGCTCGGTATCTTTAGTCGTTTAGAAGTTACAGCGTTTTTAATTTTTTCGCTAATAATATGAATAAACGCTCCTATCTCCGAAACTAAAAGTGATACGGGGTTGAGGATTGTCGGAATCGATTCAGCTTGACTTTTTACATAAGTTCGGTTAGTATAAAAAGGTTCAAAAGTCGCTTAGTGCCTTCAAAAGTTGCAGTTTTGCAAAACAGATATGAAAAATGAAGATATTTGCGATATTTGGCAAAATATATAATTTTTTTAGATATGCTTAATAGTAACGTGTCTTATAGAAAAAAGTACGCTGAATCGAATGGGACCAAGCGCACATTCGTATCTCTGTTAGTTTAGACGCTATGACGGTTTAAAGTGTAAAAAAATTTAAACAGTTTAAATTGGCTATATCTCCGAAACCAAAAGAGTTACAAGGTTGCGGGTGGTCGGAATCGATTCAGAATGACTTTTTCTATAAGTATGCATGATATCAAACGAATTTATTTTTCAAAAATTTTTCAATTTTGTAAGAAGGGTCCCCCCTTCTTACTTTATCCGATTTTGAAAAAACCATAGAATCACTGTCATATTGTTCGCATACGACTTACAACTGAGGTTATTCTTATAGAAAAAATCGCGCTGAATCGATTCCGACTACCCCCAGCTCGGTATCTTTAGTCGTTTAGAAGTTACAGCGTTTTTAATTTTTTCGCTAATAATATGAATAAACGCTCCTATCTCCGAAACTAAAAGTGATACGGGGTTGAGGATTGTCGGAATCGATTCAGCTTGACTTTTTACATAAGTTCGGTTAGTATAAAAAGGTTCAAAAGTCGCTTAGTGCCTTCAAAAGTTGCAGTTTTGCAAAACAGATATGAAAAAATGAAGATATTTGCGATATTTGGCAAAATATATAATTTTTTTAGATATGCTTAATAGTAACGTGTCTTATAGAAAAAAGTACGCTGAATCGAATGGGACCAAGCGCACATTCGTATCTCTGTTAGTTTAGACGCTATGACGGTTTAAAGTGTAAAAAAATTTAAACAGTTTAAATTGGCTATATCTCCGAAACCAAAAGAGTTACAAGGTTGCGGGTGGTCGGAATCGATTCAGAATGACTTTTTCTATAAGTATGCATGATATCAAACGAATTTATTTTTCAAAAATTTTTCAATTTTGTAAGAAGGGTCCCCCCTTCTTACTTTATCCGATTTTGAAAAAACCATAGAATCACTGTCATCTTGTTCGCATACGACTTACAACTGAGGTTATTCTTATAGAAAAAATCGCGCTGAATCGATTCCGACTACCCCCAGCTCGGTATCTTTAGTCGTTTAGAAGTTACAGCGTTTTTAATTTTTTCGCTAATAATATGAATAAACGCTCATATCTCCGAAACTAAAAGTGATACGGGGTTGAGGATTGTCGGAATCGATTCAGCTTGACTTTTTACATAAGTTCGGTTAGTATAAAAAGGTTCAAAAGTCGCTTAGTGCCTTCAAAAGTTGCAGTTTTGCAAAACAGATATGAAAAATGAAGATATTTGCGATATTTGGCAAAATATATAATTTTTTTAGATATGCTTAATAGTAACGTGTCTTATAGAAAAAAGTACGCTGAATCGAATGGGACCAAGCGCACATTCGTATCTCTGTTAGTTTAGACGCTATGACGGTTTAAAGTGTAAAAAAATTTAAACAGTTTAAATTGGCTATATCTCCGAAACCAAAAGAGTTACAAGGTTGCGGGTGGTCGGAATCGATTCAGAATGACTTTTTCTATAAGTATGCATGATATCAAACGAATTTATTTTTCAAAAATTTTTCAATTTTGTAAGAAGGGTCCCCCCTTCTTACTTTATCCGATTTTGAAAAAACCATAGAATCACTGTCATATTGTTCGCATACGACTTACAACTGAGGTTATTCTTATAGAAAAAATCGCGCTGAATCGATTCCGACTACCCCCAGCTCGGTATCTTTAGTCGTTTAGAAGTTACAGCGTTTTTAATTTTTTCGCTAATAATATGAATAAACGCTCCTATCTCCGAAACTAAAAGTGATACGGGGTTGAGGATTGTCGGAATCGATTCAGCTTGACTTTTTACATAAGTTCGGTTAGTATAAAAAGGTTCAAAAGTCGCTTAGTGCCTTCAAAAGTTGCAGTTTTGCAAAACAGATATGAAAAATGAAGATATTTGCGATATTTGGCAAAATATATAATTTTTTTAGATATGCTTAATAGTAACGTGTCTTATAGAAAAAAGTACGCTGAATCGAATGGGACCAAGCGCACATTCGTATCTCTGTTAGTTTAGACGCTATGACGGTTTAAAGTGTAAAAAAATTTAAACAGTTTAAATTGGCTATATCTCCGAAACCAAAAGAGTTACAAGGTTGCGGGTGGTCGGAATCGATTCAGAATGACTTTTTCTATAAGTATGCATGATATCAAACGAATTTATTTTTCAAAAATTTTTCAATTTTGTAAGAAGGGTCCCCCCTTCTTACTTTATCCGATTTTGAAAAAACCATAGAATCACTGTCATCTTGTTCGCATACGACTTACAACTGAGGTTATTCTTATAGAAAAAATCGCGCTGAATCGATTCCGACTACCCCCAGCTCGGTATCTTTAGTCGTTTAGAAGTTACAGCGTTTTTAATTTTTTCGCTAATAATATGAATAAACGCTCATATCTCCGAAACTAAAAGTGATACGGGGTTGAGGATTGTCGGAATCGATTCAGCTTGACTTTTTACATAAGTTCGGTTAGTATAAAAAGGTTCAAAAGTCGCTTAGTGCCTTCAAAAGTTGCAGTTTTGCAAAACAGATATGAAAAATGAAGATATTTGCGATATTTGGCAAAATATATAATTTTTTTAGATATGCTTAATAGTAACGTGTCTTATAGAAAAAAGTACGCTGAATCGAATGGGACCAAGCGCACATTCGTATCTCTGTTAGTTTAGACGCTATGACGGTTTAAAGTGTAAAAAAATTTAAACAGTTTAAATTGGCTATATCTCCGAAACCAAAAGAGTTACAAGGTTGCGGGTGGTCGGAATCGATTCAGAATGACTTTTTCTATAAGTATGCATGATATCAAACGAATTTATTTTTCAAAAATTTTTCAATTTTGTAAGAAGGGTCCCCCCTTCTTGCTTTATCCGATTTTGAAAAAACCATAGAATCACTGTCATCTTGTTCGCATACGACTTACAACTGAGGTTATTCTTATAGAAAAAATCGCGCTGAATCGATTCCGACTACCCCCAGCTCGGTATCTTTAGTCGTTTAGAAGTTACAGCGTTTTTAATTTTTTCGCTAATAATATGAATAAACGCTCATATCTCCGAAACTAAAAGTGATACGGGGTTGAGGATTGTCGGAATCGATTCAGCTTGACTTTTTACATAAGTTCGGTTAGTATAAAAAGGTTCAAAAGTCGCTTAGTGCCTTCAAAAGTTGCAGTTTTGCAAAACAGATATGAAAAATGAAGATATTTGCGATATTTGGCAAAATATATAATTTTTTTAGATATGCTTAATAGTAACGTGTCTTATAGAAAAAAGTACGCTGAATCGAATGGGACCAAGCGCACATTCGAATCTCTGTTAGTTTAGACGCTATGACGGTTTAAAGTGTAAAAAAATTTAAACAGTTTAAATTGGCTATATCTCCGAAACCAAAAGAGTTACAAGGTTGCGGGTGGTCGGAATCGATTCAGAATGACTTTTTCTATAAGTATGCATGATATCAAACGAATTTATTTTTCAAAAATTTTTCAATTTTGTAAGAAGGGTCCCCCCTTCTTACTTTATCCGATTTTGAAAAAACCATAGAATCACTGTCATATTGTTCGCATACGACTTACAACTGAGGTTATTCTTATAGAAAAAATTGCGCTGAATCGATTCCGACTACCCCCAGCTCGGTATCTTTAGTCGTTTAGAAGTTACAGCGTTTTTAATTTTTTCGCTAATAATATGAATAAACGCTCATATCTCCGAAACTAAAAGTGATACGGGGTTGAGGATTGTCGGAATCGATTCAGCTTGACTTTTTACATAAGTTCGGTTAGTATAAAAAGGTTCAAAAGTCGCTTAGTGCCTTCAAAAGTTGCAGTTTTGCAAAACAGATATGAAAAATGAAGATATTTGCGATATTTGGCAAAATATATAATTTTTTTAGATATGCTTAATAGTAACGTGTCTTATAGAAAAAAGTACGCTGAATCGAATGGGACCAAGCGCACATTCGTATCTCTGTTAGTTTAGACGCTATGACGGTTTAAAGTGTAAAAAAATTTAAACAGTTTAAATTGGCTATATCTCCGAAACCAAAAGAGTTACAAGGTTGCGGGTGGTCGGAATCGATTCAGAATGACTTTTTCTATAAGTATGCATGATATCAAACGAATTTATTTTTCAAAAATTTTTCAATTTTGTAAGAAGGGTCCCCCCTTCTTGCTTTATCCGATTTTGAAAAAACCATAGAATCACTGTCATCTTGTTCGCATACGACTTACAACTGAGGTTATTCTTATAGAAAAAATCGCGCTGAATCGATTCCGACTACCCCCAGCTCGGTATCTTTAGTCGTTTAGAAGTTACAGCGTTTTTAATTTTTTCGCTAATAATATGAATAAACGCTCATATCTCCGAAACTAAAAGTGATACGGGGTTGAGGATTGTCGGAATCGATTCAGCTTGACTTTTTACATAAGTTCGGTTAGTATAAAAAGGTTCAAAAGTCGCTTAGTGCCTTCAAAAGTTGCAGTTTTGCAAAACAGATATGAAAAATGAAGATATTTGCGATATTTGGCAAAATATATAATTTTTTTAGATATGCTTAATAGTAACGTGTCTTATAGAAAAAAGTACGCTGAATCGAATGGGACCAAGCGCACATTCGTATCTCTGTTAGTTTAGACGCTATGACGGTTTAAAGTGTAAAAAAATTTAAACAGTTTAAATTGGCTATATCTCCGAAACCAAAAGAGTTACAAGGTTGCGGGTGGTCGGAATCGATTCAGAATGACTTTTTCTATAAGTATGCATGATATCAAACGAATTTATTTTTCAAAAATTTTTCAATTTTGTAAGAAGGGTCCCCCCTTCTTACTTTATCCGATTTTGAAAAAACCATAGAATCACTGTCATATTGTTCGCATACGACTTACAACTGAGGTTATTCTTATAGAAAAAATCGCGCTGAATCGATTCCGACTACCCCCAGCTCGGTATCTTTAGTCGTTTAGAAGTTACAGCGTTTTTAATTTTTTCGCTAATAATATGAATAAACGCTCCTATCTCCGAAACTAAAAGTGATACGGGGTTGAGGATTGTCGGAATCGATTCAGCTTGACTTTTTACATAAGTTCGGTTAGTATAAAAAGGTTCAAAAGTCGCTTAGTGCCTTCAAAAGTTGCAGTTTTGCAAAACAGATATGAAAAATGAAGATATTTGCGATATTTGGCAAAATATATAATTTTTTTAGATATGCTTAATAGTAACGTGTCTTATAGAAAAAAGTACGCTGAATCGAATGGGACCAAGCGCACATTCGTATCTCTGTTAGTTTAGACGCTATGACGGTTTAAAGTGTAAAAAAATTTAAACAGTTTAAATTGGCTATATCTCCGAAACCAAAAGAGTTACAAGGTTGCGGGTGGTCGGAATCGATTCAGAATGACTTTTTCTATAAGTATGCATGATATCAAACGAATTTATTTTTCAAAAATTTTTCAATTTTGTAAGAAGGGTCCCCCCTTCTTACTTTATCCGATTTTGAAAAAACCATAGAATCACTGTCATATTGTTCGCATACGACTTACAACTGAGGTTATTCTTATAGAAAAAATCGCGCTGAATCGATTCCGACTACCCCCAGCTCGGTATCTTTAGTCGTTTAGAAGTTACAGCGTTTTTAATTTTTTCGCTAATAATATGAATAAACGCTCCTATCTCCGAAACTAAAAGTGATACGGGGTTGAGGATTGTCGGAATCGATTCAGCTTGACTTTTTACATAAGTTCGGTTAGTATAAAAAGGTTCAAAAGTCGCTTAGTGCCTTCAAAAGTTGCAGTTTTGCAAAACAGATATGAAAAATGAAGATATTTGCGATATTTGGCAAAATATATAATTTTTTTAGATATGCTTAATAGTAACGTGTCTTATAGAAAAAAGTACGCTGAATCGAATGGGACCAAGCGCACATTCGTATCTCTGTTAGTTTAGACGCTATGACGGTTTAAAGTGTAAAAAAATTTAAACAGTTTAAATTGGCTATATCTCCGAAACCAAAAGAGTTACAAGGTTGCGGGTGGTCGGAATCGATTCAGAATGACTTTTTCTATAAGTATGCATGATATCAAACGAATTTATTTTTCAAAAATTTTTCAATTTTGTAAGAAGGGTCCCCCCTTCTTACTTTATCCGATTTTGAAAAAACCATAGAATCACTGTCATCTTGTTCGCATACGACTTACAACTGAGGTTATTCTTATAGAAAAAATCGCGCTGAATCGATTCCGACTACCCCCAGCTCGGTATCTTTAGTCGTTTAGAAGTTACAGCGTTTTTAATTTTTTCGCTAATAATATGAATAAACGCTCATATCTCCGAAACTAAAAGTGATACGGGGTTGAGGATTGTCGGAATCGATTCAGCTTGACTTTTTACATAAGTTCGGTTAGTATAAAAAGGTTCAAAAGTCGCTTAGTGCCTTCAAAAGTTGCAGTTTTGCAAAACAGATATGAAAAATGAAGATATTTGCGATATTTGGCAAAATATATAATTTTTTTAGATATGCTTAATAGTAACGTGTCTTATAGAAAAAAGTACGCTGAATCGAATGGGACCAAGCGCACATTCGTATCTCTGTTAGTTTAGACGCTATGACGGTTTAAAGTGTAAAAAAATTTAAACAGTTTAAATTGGCTATATCTCCGAAACCAAAAGAGTTACAAGGTTGCGGGTGGTCGGAATCGATTCAGAATGACTTTTTCTATAAGTATGCATGATATCAAACGAATTTATTTTTCAAAAATTTTTCAATTTTGTAAGAAGGGTCCCCCCTTCTTACTTTATCCGATTTTGAAAAAACCATAGAATCACTGTCATATTGTTCGCATACGACTTACAACTGAGGTTATTCTTATAGAAAAAATCGCGCTGAATCGATTCCGACTACCCCCAGCTCGGTATCTTTAGTCGTTTAGAAGTTACAGCGTTTTTAATTTTTTCGCTAATAATATGAATAAACGCTCCTATCTCCGAAACTAAAAGTGATACGGGGTTGAGGATTGTCGGAATCGATTCAGCTTGACTTTTTACATAAGTTCGGTTAGTATAAAAAGGTTCAAAAGTCGCTTAGTGCCTTCAAAAGTTGCAGTTTTGCAAAACAGATATGAAAAATGAAGATATTTGCGATATTTGGCAAAATATATAATTTTTTTAGATATGCTTAATAGTAACGTGTCTTATAGAAAAAAGTACGCTGAATCGAATGGGACCAAGCGCACATTCGTATCTCTGTTAGTTTAGACGCTATGACGGTTTAAAGTGTAAAAAAATTTAAACAGTTTAAATTGGCTATATCTCCGAAACCAAAAGAGTTACAAGGTTGCGGGTGGTCGGAATCGATTCAGAATGACTTTTTCTATAAGTATGCATGATATCAAACGAATTTATTTTTCAAAAATTTTTCAATTTTGTAAGAAGGGTCCCCCCTTCTTACTTTATCCGATTTTGAAAAAACCATAGAATCACTGTCATCTTGTTCGCATACGACTTACAACTGAGGTTATTCTTATAGAAAAAATCGCGCTGAATCGATTCCGACTACCCCCAGCTCGGTATCTTTAGTCGTTTAGAAGTTACAGCGTTTTTAATTTTTTCGCTAATAATATGAATAAACGCTCATATCTCCGAAACTAAAAGTGATACGGGGTTGAGGATTGTCGGAATCGATTCAGCTTGACTTTTTACATAAGTTCGGTTAGTATAAAAAGGTTCAAAAGTCGCTTAGTGCCTTCAAAAGTTGCAGTTTTGCAAAACAGATATGAAAAATGAAGATATTTGCGATATTTGGCAAAATATATAATTTTTTTAGATATGCTTAATAGTAACGTGTCTTATAGAAAAAAGTACGCTGAATCGAATGGGACCAAGCGCACATTCGTATCTCTGTTAGTTTAGACGCTATGACGGTTTAAAGTGTAAAAAAATTTAAACAGTTTAAATTGGCTATATCTCCGAAACCAAAAGAGTTACAAGGTTGCGGGTGGTCGGAATCGATTCAGAATGACTTTTTCTATAAGTATGCATGATATCAAACGAATTTATTTTTCAAAAATTTTTCAATTTTGTAAGAAGGGTCCCCCCTTCTTGCTTTATCCGATTTTGAAAAAACCATAGAATCACTGTCATCTTGTTCGCATACGACTTACAACTGAGGTTATTCTTATAGAAAAAATCGCGCTGAATCGATTCCGACTACCCCCAGCTCGGTATCTTTAGTCGTTTAGAAGTTACAGCGTTTTTAATTTTTTCGCTAATAATATGAATAAACGCTCATATCTCCGAAACTAAAAGTGATACGGGGTTGAGGATTGTCGGAATCGATTCAGCTTGACTTTTTACATAAGTTCGGTTAGTATAAAAAGGTTCAAAAGTCGCTTAGTGCCTTCAAAAGTTGCAGTTTTGCAAAACAGATATGAAAAATGAAGATATTTGCGATATTTGGCAAAATATATAATTTTTTTAGATATGCTTAATAGTAACGTGTCTTATAGAAAAAAGTACGCTGAATCGAATGGGACCAAGCGCACATTCGAATCTCTGTTAGTTTAGACGCTATGACGGTTTAAAGTGTAAAAAAATTTAAACAGTTTAAATTGGCTATATCTCCGAAACCAAAAGAGTTACAAGGTTGCGGGTGGTCGGAATCGATTCAGAATGACTTTTTCTATAAGTATGCATGATATCAAACGAATTTATTTTTCAAAAATTTTTCAATTTTGTAAGAAGGGTCCCCCCTTCTTACTTTATCCGATTTTGAAAAAACCATAGAATCACTGTCATATTGTTCGCATACGACTTACAACTGAGGTTATTCTTATAGAAAAAATTGCGCTGAATCGATTCCGACTACCCCCAGCTCGGTATCTTTAGTCGTTTAGAAGTTACAGCGTTTTTAATTTTTTCGCTAATAATATGAATAAACGCTCATATCTCCGAAACTAAAAGTGATACGGGGTTGAGGATTGTCGGAATCGATTCAGCTTGACTTTTTACATAAGTTCGGTTAGTATAAAAAGGTTCAAAAGTCGCTTAGTGCCTTCAAAAGTTGCAGTTTTGCAAAACAGATATGAAAAATGAAGATATTTGCGATATTTGGCAAAATATATAATTTTTTTAGATATGCTTAATAGTAACGTGTCTTATAGAAAAAAGTACGCTGAATCGAATGGGACCAAGCGCACATTCGTATCTCTGTTAGTTTAGACGCTATGACGGTTTAAAGTGTAAAAAAATTTAAACAGTTTAAATTGGCTATATCTCCGAAACCAAAAGAGTTACAAGGTTGCGGGTGGTCGGAATCGATTCAGAATGACTTTTTCTATAAGTATGCATGATATCAAACGAATTTATTTTTCAAAAATTTTTCAATTTTGTAAGAAGGGTCCCCCCTTCTTGCTTTATCCGATTTTGAAAAAACCATAGAATCACTGTCATCTTGTTCGCATACGACTTACAACTGAGGTTATTCTTATAGAAAAAATCGCGCTGAATCGATTCCGACTACCCCCAGCTCGGTATCTTTAGTCGTTTAGAAGTTACAGCGTTTTTAATTTTTTCGCTAATAATATGAATAAACGCTCATATCTCCGAAACTAAAAGTGATACGGGGTTGAGGATTGTCGGAATCGATTCAGCTTGACTTTTTACATAAGTTCGGTTAGTATAAAAAGGTTCAAAAGTCGCTTAGTGCCTTCAAAAGTTGCAGTTTTGCAAAACAGATATGAAAAATGAAGATATTTGCGATATTTGGCAAAATGTATAATTTTTTTAGATATGCTTAATAGTAACGTGTCTTATAGAAAAAAGTACGCTGAATCGAATGGGACCAAGCGCACATTCGAATCTCTGTTAGTTTAGACGCTATGACGGTTTAAAGTGTAAAAAAATTTAAACAGTTTAAATTGGCTATATCTCCGAAACCAAAAGAGTTACAAGGTTGCGGGTGGTCGGAATCGATTCAGAATGACTTTTTCTATAAGTATGCATGATATCAAACGAATTTATTTTTCAAAAATTTTTCAATTTTGTAAGAAGGGTCCCCCCTTCTTACTTTATCCGATTTTGAAAAAACCATAGAATCACTGTCATATTGTTCGCATACGACTTACAACTGAGGTTATTCTTATAGAAAAAATCGCGCTGAATCGATTCCGACTACCCCCAGCTCGGTATCTTTAGTCGTTTAGAAGTTACAGCGTTTTTAATTTTTTCGCTAATAATATGAATAAACGCTCATATCTCCGAAACTAAAAGTGATACGGGGTTGAGGATTGTCGGAATCGATTCAGCTTGACTTTTTACATAAGTTCGGTTAGTATAAAAAGGTTCAAAAGTCGCTTAGTGCCTTCAAAAGTTGCAGTTTTGCAAAACAGATATGAAAAATGAAGATATTTGCGATATTTGGCAAAATATATAATTTTTTTAGATATGCTTAATAGTAACGTGTCTTATAGAAAAAAGTACGCTGAATCGAATGGGACCAAGCGCACATTCGTATCTCTGTTAGTTTAGACGCTATGACGGTTTAAAGTGTAAAAAATATAAACAGTTTAAATTGGCTATATCTCCGAAACCAAAAGAGTTACAAGGTTGCGGGTGGTCGGAATCGATTCAGAATGACTTTTTCTATAAGTATGCATGATATTAAACGAATTTATTTTTCAAAAATTTTTCAATTTTGTAAGAAGGGTCCCCCCTTCTTACTTTATCCGATTTTGAAAAAACCATAGAATCACTGTCATATTGTTCGCATACGACTTACAACTGAGGTTATTCTTATAGAAAAAATCGCGCTGAATCGATTCCGACTACCCCCAGCTCGGTATCTTTAGTCGTTTAGAAGTTACAGCGTTTTTAATTTTTTCGCTAATAATATGAATAAACGCTCCTATCTCCGAAACTAAAAGTGATACGGGGTTGAGGATTGTCGGAATCGATTCAGCTTGACTTTTTACATAAGTTCGGTTAGTATAAAAAGGTTCAAAAGTCGCTTAGTGCCTTCAAAAGTTGCAGTTTTGCAAAACAGATATGAAAAATGAAGATATTTGCGATATTTGGCAAAATATATAATTTTTTTAGATATGCTTAATAGTAACGTGTCTTATAGAAAAAAGTACGCTGAATCGAATGGGACCAAGCGCACATTCGAATCTCTGTTAGTTTAGACGCTATGACGGTTTAAAGTGTAAAAAATATAAACAGTTTAAATTGGCTATATCTCCGAAACCAAAAGAGTTACAAGGTTGCGGGTGGTCGGAATCGATTCAGAATGACTTTTTCTATAAGTATGCATGATATCAAACGAATTTATTTTTCAAAAATTTTTCAATTTTGTAAGAAGGGTCCCCCCTTCTTACTTTATCCGATTTTGAAAAAACCATAGAATCACTGTCATATTGTTCGCATACGACTTGCAACTGAGGTTATTCTTATAGAAAAAATCGCGCTGAATCGATTCCGACTACCCCCAGCTCGGTATCTTTAGTCGTTTAGAAGTTACAGCGTTTTTAATTTTTTCGCTAATAATATGAATAAACGCTCCTATCTCCGAAACTAAAAGTGATACGGGGTTGAGGATTGTCGGAATCGATTCAGCTTGACTTTTTACATAAGTTCGGTTAGTATAAAAAGGTTCAAAAGTCGCTTAGTGCCTTCAAAAGTTGCAGTTTTGCAAAACAGATATGAAAAATGAAGATATTTGCGATATTTGGCAAAATATATAATTTTTTTAGATATGCTTAATAGTAACGTGTCTTATAGAAAAAAGTACGCTGAATCGAATGGGACCAAGCGCACATTTGTATCTCTGTTAGTTTAGACGCTATGACGGTTTAAAGTGTAAAAAATATAAACAGTTTAAATTGGCTATATCTCCGAAACCAAAAGAGTTACAAGGTTGCGGGTGGTCGGAATCGATTCAGAATGACTTTTTCTATAAGTATGCATGATATCAAACGAATTTATTTTTCAAAAATTTTTCAATTTTGTAAGAAGGGTCCCCCCTTCTTACTTTATCCGATTTTGAAAAAACCATAGAATCACTGTCATCTTGTTCGCATACGACTTACAACTGAGGTTATTCTTATAGAAAAAATCGCGCTGAATCGATTCCGACTACCCCCAGCTCGGTATCTTTAGTCGTTTAGAAGTTACAGCGTTTTTAATTTTTTCGCTAATAATATGAATAAACGCTCATATCTCCGAAACTAAAAGTGATACGGGGTTGAGGATTGTCGGAATCGATTCAGCTTGACTTTTTACATAAGTTCGGTTAGTATAAAAAGGTTCAAAAGTCGCTTAGTGCCTTCAAAAGTTGCAGTTTTGCAAAACAGATATGAAAAATGAAGATATTTGCGATATTTGGCAAAATATATAATTTTTTTAGATATGCTTAATAGTAACGTGTCTTATAGAAAAAAGTACGCTGAATCGAATGGGACCAAGCGCACATTCGTATCTCTGTTAGTTTAGACGCTATGACGGTTTAAAGTGTAAAAAAATTTAAACAGTTTAAATTGGCTATATCTCCGAAACCAAAAGAGTTACAAGGTTGCGGGTGGTCGGAATCGATTCAGAATGACTTTTTCTATAAGTATGCATGATATCAAACGAATTTATTTTTCAAAAATTTTTCAATTTTGTAAGAAGGGTCCCCCCTTCTTACTTTATCCGATTTTGAAAAAACCATAGAATCACTGTCATATTGTTCGCATACGACTTACAACTGAGGTTATTCTTATAGAAAAAATCGCGCTGAATCGATTCCGACTACCCCCAGCTCGGTATCTTTAGTCGTTTAGAAGTTACAGCGTTTTTAATTTTTTCGCTAATAATATGAATAAACGCTCCTATCTCCGAAACTAAAAGTGATACGGGGTTGAGGATTGTCGGAATCGATTCAGCTTGACTTTTTACATAAGTTCGGTTAGTATAAAAAGGTTCAAAAGTCGCTTAGTGCCTTCAAAAGTTGCAGTTTTGCAAAACAGATATGAAAAATGAAGATATTTGCGATATTTGGCAAAATATATAATTTTTTTAGATATGCTTAATAGTAACGTGTCTTATAGAAAAAAGTACGCTGAATCGAATGGGACCAAGCGCACATTCGTATCTCTGTTAGTTTAGACGCTATGACGGTTTAAAGTGTAAAAAAATTTAAACAGTTTAAATTGGCTATATCTCCGAAACCAAAAGAGTTACAAGGTTGCGGGTGGTCGGAATCGATTCAGAATGACTTTTTCTATAAGTATGCATGATATCAAACGAATTTATTTTTAAAAAATTTTTCAATTTTGTAAGAAGGGTCCCCCCTTCTTACTTTATCCGATTTTGAAAAAACCATAGAATCACTGTCATCTTGTTCGCATACGACTTACAACTGAGGTTATTCTTATAGAAAAAATCGCGCTGAATCGATTCCGACTACCCCCAGCTCGGTATCTTTAGTCGTTTAGAAGTTACAGCGTTTTTAATTTTTTCGCTAATAATATGAATAAACGCTCATATCTCCGAAACTAAAAGTGATACGGGGTTGAGGATTGTCGGAATCGATTCAGCTTGACTTTTTACATAAGTTCGGTTAGTATAAAAAGGTTCAAAAGTCGCTTAGTGCCTTCAAAAGTTGCAGTTTTGCAAAACAGATATGAAAAATGAAGATATTTGCGATATTTGGCAAAATATATAATTTTTTTAGATATGCTTAATAGTAACGTGTCTTATAGAAAAAAGTACGCTGAATCGAATGGGACCAAGCGCACATTCGTATCTCTGTTAGTTTAGACGCTATGACGGTTTAAAGTGTAAAAAAATTTAAACAGTTTAAATTGGCTATATCTCCGAAACCAAAAGAGTTACAAGGTTGCGGGTGGTCGGAATCGATTCAGAATGACTTTTTCTATAAGTATGCATGATATCAAACGAATTTATTTTTCAAAAATTTTTCAATTTTGTAAGAAGGGTCCCCCCTTCTTACTTTATCCGATTTTGAAAAAACCATAGAATCACTGTCTACTTGTTCGCATACGACTTACAACTGAGGTTATTCTTATAGAAAAAATCGCGCTGAATCGATTCCGACTACCCCCAGCTCGGTATCTTTAGTCGTTTAGAAGTTACAGCGTTTTTAATTTTTTCGCTAATAATATGAATAAACGCTCATATCTCCGAAACTAAAAGTGATACGGGGTTGAGGATTGTCGGAATCGATTCAGCTTGACTTTTTACATAAGTTCGGTTAGTATAAAAAGGTTCAAAAGTCGCTTAGTGCCTTCAAAAGTTGCAGTTTTGCAAAACAGATATGAAAAATGAAGATATTTGCGATATTTGGCAAAATATATAATTTTTTTAGATATGCTTAATAGTAACGTGTCTTATAGAAAAAAGTACGCTGAATCGAATGGGACCAAGCGCACATTCGTATCTCTGTTAGTTTAGACGCTATGACGGTTTAAAGTGTAAAAAATATAAACAGTTTAAATTGGCTATATCTCCGAAACCAAAAGAGTTACAAGGTTGCGGGTGGTCGGAATCGATTCAGAATGACTTTTTCTATAAGTATGCATGATATCAAACGAATTTATTTTTCAAAAATTTTTCAATTTTGTAAGAAGGGTCCCCCCTTCTTACTTTATCCGATTTTGAAAAAACCATAGAATCACTGTCATATTGTTCGCATACGACTTACAACTGAGGTTATTCTTATAGAAAAAATCGCGCTGAATCGATTCCGACTACCCCCAGCTCGGTATCTTTAGTCGTTTAGAAGTTACAGCGTTTTTAATTTTTTCGCTAATAATATGAATAAACGCTCCTATCTCCGAAACTAAAAGTGATACGGGGTTGAGGATTGTCGGAATCGATTCAGCTTGACTTTTTACATAAGTTCGGTTAGTATAAAAAGGTTCAAAAGTCGCTTAGTGCCTTCAAAAGTTGCAGTTTTGCAAAACAGATATGAAAAATGAAGATATTTGCGATATTTGGCAAAATAGGATATAATTTTTTTAGATATGCTTAATAGTAACGTGTCTTATAGAAAAAAGTACGCTGAATCGAATGGGACCAAGCGCACATTCGTATCTCTGTTAGTTTAGACGCTATGACGGTTTAAAGTGTAAAAAAATTTAAACAGTTTAAATTGGCTATATCTCCGAAACCAAAAGAGTTACAAGGTTGCGGGTGGTCGGAATCGATTCAGAATGACTTTTTCTATAAGTATGCATGATATCAAACGAATTTATTTTTCAAAAATTTTTCAATTTTGTAAGAAGGGTCCCCCCTTCTTACTTTATCCGATTTTGAAAAAACCATAGAATCACTGTCATATTGTTCGCATACGACTTACAACTGAGGTTAATCTTATAGAAAAAATCGCGCTGAATCGATTCCGACTACCCCCAGCTCGGTATCTTTAGTCGTTTAGAAGTTACAGCGTTTTTAATTTTTTCGCTAATAATATGAATAAACGCTCATATCTCCGAAACTAAAAGTGATACGGGGTTGAGGTTGTCGGAATCGATTCAGCTTGACTTTTTACATAAGTTCGGTTAGTATAAAAAGGTTCAAAAGTCGCTTAGTGCCTTCAAAAGTTGCAGTTTTGCAAAACAGATATGAAAAATGAAGATATTTGCGATATTTGGCAAAATATATAATTTTTTTAGATATGCTTAATAGTAACGTGTCTTATAGAAAAAAGTACGCTGAATCGAATGGGACCAAGCGCACATTTGTATCTCTGTTAGTTTAGACGCTATGACGGTTTAAAGTGTAAAAAATATAAACAGTTTAAATTGGCTATATCTCCGAAACCAAAAGAGTTACAAGGTTGCGGGTGGTCGGAATCGATTCAGAATGACTTTTTCTATAAGTATGCATGATATCAAACGAATTTATTTTTCAAAAATTTTTCAATTTTGTAAGAAGGGTCCCCCCTTCTTACTTTATCCGATTTTGAAAAAACCATAGAATCACTGTCATATTGTTCGCATACGACTTACAACTGAGGTTATTCTTATAGAAAAAATCGCGCTGAATCGATTCCGACTACCCCCAGCTCGGTATCTTTAGTCGTTTAGAAGTTACAGCGTTTTTAATTTTTTCGCTAATAATATGAATAAACGCTCATATCTCCGAAACTAAAAGTGATACGGGGTTGAGGATTGTCGGAATCGATTCAGCTTGACTTTTTACATAAGTTCGGTTAGTATAAAAAGGTTCTAAAGTCGCTTAGTGCCTTCAAAAGTTGCAGTTTTGCAAAACAGATATGAAAAATGAAGATATTTGCGATATTTGGCAAAATATATAATTTTTTTAGATATGCTTAATAGTAACGTGTCTTATAGAAAAAAGTACGCTGAATCGAATGGGACCAAGCGCACATTCGAATCTCTGTTAGTTTAGACGCTATGACGGTTTAAAGTGTAAAAAATATAAACAGTTTAAATTGGCTATATCTCCAAAACCAAAAGAGTTACAAGGTTGCGGGTTGTCGGAATCGATTCAGAATGACTTTTTCTATAAGTATGCATGATATCAAACGAATTTATTTTTCAAAAATTTTTCAATTTTGTAAGAAGGGTCCCCCCTTCTTACTTTATCCGATTTTGAAAAAACCATAGAATCACTGTCATCTTGTTCGCATACGACTTACAACTGAGGTTATTCTTATAGAAAAAATCGCGCTGAATCGATTCCGACTACCCCCAGCTCGGTATCTTTAGTCGTTTAGAAGTTACAGCGTTTTTAATTTTTTCGCTAATAATATGAATAAACGCTCATATCTCCGAAACTAAAAGTGATACGGGGTTGAGGATTGTCGGAATCGATTCAGCTTGACTTTTTACATAAGTTCGGTTAGTATAAAAAGGTTCAAAAGTCGCTTAGTGCCTTCAAAAGTTGCAGTTTTGCAAAACAGATATGAAAAATGAAGATATTTGCGATATTTGGCAAAATATATAATTTTTTTAGATATGCTTAATAGTAACGTGTCTTATAGAAAAAAGTACGCTGAATCGAATGGGACCAAGCGCACATTTGTATCTCTGTTAGTTTAGACGCTATGACGGTTTAAAGTGTAAAAAATATAAACAGTTTAAATTGGCTATATCTCCGAAACCAAAAGAGTTACAAGGTTGCGGGTGGTCGGAATCGATTCAGAATGACTTTTTCTATAAGTATGCATGATATCAAACGAATTTATTTTTCAAAAATTTTTCAATTTTGTAAGAAGGGTCCCCCCTTCTTACTTTATCCGATTTTGAAAAAACCATAGAATCACTGTCATCTTGTTCGCATACGACTTACAACTGAGGTTATTCTTATAGAAAAAATCGCGCTGAATCGATTCCGACTACCCCCAGCTCGGTATCTTTAGTCGTTTAGAAGTTACAGCGTTTTTAATTTTTTCGCTAATAATATGAATAAACGCTCATATCTCCGAAACTAAAAGTGATACGGGGTTGAGGATTGTCGGAATCGATTCAGCTTGACTTTTTACATAAGTTCGGTTAGTATAAAAAGGTTCAAAAGTCGCTTAGTGCCTTCAAAAGTTGCAGTTTTGCAAAACAGATATGAAAAATGAAGATATTTGCGATATTTGGCAAAATATATAATTTTTTTAGATATGCTTAATAGTAACGTGTCTTATAGAAAAAAGTACGCTGAATCGAATGGGACCAAGCGCACATTCGTATCTCTGTTAGTTTAGACGCTATGACGGTTTAAAGTGTAAAAAAATTTAAACAGTTTAAATTGGCTATATCTCCGAAACCAAAAGAGTTACAAGGTTGCGGGTGGTCGGAATCGATTCAGAATGACTTTTTCTATAAGTATGCATGATATCAAACGAATTTATTTTTCAAAAATTTTTCAATTTTGTAAGAAGGGTCCCCCCTTCTTACTTTATCCGATTTTGAAAAAACCATAGAATCACTGTCATATTGTTCGCATACGACTTACAACTGAGGTTATTCTTATAGAAAAAATCGCGCTGAATCGATTCCGACTACCCCCAGCTCGGTATCTTTAGTCGTTTAGAAGTTACAGCGTTTTTAATTTTTTCGCTAATAATATGAATAAACGCTCCTATCTCCGAAACTAAAAGTGATACGGGGTTGAGGATTGTCGGAATCGATTCAGCTTGACTTTTTACATAAGTTCGGTTAGTATAAAAAGGTTCAAAAGTCGCTTAGTGCCTTCAAAAGTTGCAGTTTTGCAAAACAGATATGAAAAATGAAGATATTTGCGATATTTGGCAAAATATATAATTTTTTTAGATATGCTTAATAGTAACGTGTCTTATAGAAAAAAGTACGCTGAATCGAATGGGACCAAGCGCACATTCGTATCTCTGTTAGTTTAGACGCTATGACGGTTTAAAGTGTAAAAAAATTTAAACAGTTTAAATTGGCTATATCTCCGAAACCAAAAGAGTTACAAGGTTGCGGGTGGTCGGAATCGATTCAGAATGACTTTTTCTATAAGTATGCATGATATCAAACGAATTTATTTTTCAAAAATTTTTCAATTTTGTAAGAAGGGTCCCCCCTTCTTACTTTATCCGATTTTGAAAAAACCATAGAATCACTGTCATATTGTTCGCATACGACTTACAACTGAGGTTATTCTTATAGAAAAAATCGCGCTGAATCGATTCCGACTACCCCCAGCTCGGTATCTTTAGTCGTTTAGAAGTTACAGCGTTTTTAATTTTTTCGCTAATAATATGAATAAACGCTCCTATCTCCGAAACTAAAAGTGATACGGGGTTGAGGATTGTCGGAATCGATTCAGCTTGACTTTTTACATAAGTTCGGTTAGTATAAAAAGGTTCAAAAGTCGCTTAGTGCCTTCAAAAGTTGCAGTTTTGCAAAACAGATGTGAAAAATAAAGATATTTGCGATATTTGGCAAAATATATAATTTTTTTAGATATGCTTAATAGTAACGTGTCTTATAGAAAAAAGTACGCTGAATCGAATGGGACCAAGCGCACATTCGTATCTCTGTTAGTTTAGACGCTATGACGGTTTAAAGTGTAAAAAAATTTAAACAGTTTAAATTGGCTATATCTCCGAAACCAAAAGAGTTACAAGGTTGCGGGTGGTCGGAATCGATTCAGAATGACTTTTTCTATAAGTATGCATGATATCAAACGAATTTATTTTTCAAAAATTTTTCAATTTTGTAAGAAGGGTCCCCCCTTCTTACTTTATCCGATTTTGAAAAAACCATAGAATCACTGTCATATTGTTCGCATACGACTTACAACTGAGGTTATTCTTATAGAAAAAATCGCGCTGAATCGATTCCGACTACCCCCAGCTCGGTATCTTTAGTCGTTTAGAAGTTACAGCGTTTTTAATTTTTTCGCTAATAATATGAATAAACGCTCCTATCTCCGAAACTAAAAGTGATACGGGGTTGAGGATTGTCGGAATCGATTCAGCTTGACTTTTTACATAAGTTCGGTTAGTATAAAAAGGTTCAAAAGTCGCTTAGTGCCTTCAAAAGTTGCAGTTTTGCAAAACAGATATGAAAAATGAAGATATTTGCGATATTTGGCAAAATATATAATTTTTTTAGATATGCTTAATAGTAACGTGTCTTATAGAAAAAAGTACGCTGAATCGAATGGGACCAAGCGCACATTCGTATCTCTGTTAGTTTAGACGCTATGACGGTTTAAAGTGTAAAAAAATTTAAACAGTTTAAATTGGCTATATCTCCGAAACCAAAAGAGTTACAAGGTTGCGGGTGGTCGGAATCGATTCAGAATGACTTTTTCTATAAGTATGCATGATATCAAACGAATTTATTTTTCAAAAATTTTTCAATTTTGTAAGAAGGGTCCCCCCTTCTTACTTTATCCGATTTTGAAAAAACCATAGAATCACTGTCATATTGTTCGCATACGACTTACAACTGAGGTTATTCTTATAGAAAAAATCGCGCTGAATCGATTCCGACTACCCCCAGCTCGGTATCTTTAGTCGTTTAGAAGTTACAGCGTTTTTAATTTTTTCGCTAATAATATGAATAAACGCTCCTATCTCCGAAACTAAAAGTGATACGGGGTTGAGGATTGTCGGAATCGATTCAGCTTGACTTTTTACATAAGTTCGGTTAGTATAAAAAGGTTCAAAAGTCGCTTAGTGCCTTCAAAAGTTGCAGTTTTGCAAAACAGATATGAAAAATAAAGATATTTGCGATATTTGGCAAAATATATAATTTTTTTAGATATGCTTAATAGTAACGTGTCTTATAGAAAAAAGTACGCTGAATCGAATGGGACCAAGCGCACATTCGTATCTCTGTTAGTTTAGACGCTATGACGGTTTAAAGTGTAAAAAAATTTAAACAGTTTAAATTGGCTATATCTCCGAAACCAAAAGAGTTACAAGGTTGCGGGTGGTCGGAATCGATTCAGAATGACTTTTTCTATAAGTATGCATGATATCAAACGAATTTATTTTTCAAAAATTTTTCAATTTTGTAAGAAGGGTCCCCCCTTCTTACTTTATCCGATTTTGAAAAAACCATAGAATCACTGTCATCTTGTTCGCATACGACTTACAACTGAGGTTATTCTTATAGAAAAAATCGCGCTGAAT
This sequence comes from Xanthostigma xanthostigma, assembly GCA_963575645.1. Lineage (NCBI taxonomy): Eukaryota > Metazoa > Arthropoda > Insecta > Raphidioptera > Raphidiidae > Xanthostigma > Xanthostigma xanthostigma. Next base: position 47,789,659 of record OY754470.1, read on the forward strand.
CGATTCCGACTACCCCCAGCTCGGTATCTTTAGTCGTTTAGAAGTTACAGCGTTTTTAATTTTTTCGCTAATAATATGAATAAACGCTCATATCTCCGAAACTAAAAGTGATACGGGGTTGAGGATTGTCGGAATCGATTCAGCTTGACTTTTTACATAAGTTCGGTTAGTATAAAAAGGTTCAAAAGTCGCTTAGTGCCTTCAAAAGTTGCAGTTTTGCAAAACAGATATGAAAAATGAAGATATTTGCGATATTTGGCAAAATATATAATTTTTTTAGATATGCTTAATAGTAACGTGTCTTATAGAAAAAAGTACGCTGAATCGAATGGGACCAAGCGCACATTCGTATCTCTGTTAGTTTAGACGCTATGACGGTTTAAAGTGTAAAAAATATAAACAGTTTAAATTGGCTATATCTCCGAAACCAAAAGAGTTACAAGGTTGCGGGTGGTCGGAATCGATTCAGAATGACTTTTTCTATAAGTATGCATGATATCAAACGAATTTATTTTTCAAAAATTTTTCAATTTTGTAAGAAGGGTCCCCCCTTCTTACTTTATCCGATTTTGAAAAAACCATAGAATCACTGTCATATTGTTCGCATACGACTTACAACTGAGGTTATTCTTATAGAAAAAATCGCGCTGAATCGATTCCGACTACCCCCAGCTCGGTATCTTTAGTCGTTTAGAAGTTACAGCGTTTTTAATTTTTTCGCTAATAATATGAATAAACGCTCCTATCTCCGAAACTAAAAGTGATACGGGGTTGAGGATTGTCGGAATCGATTCAGCTTGACTTTTTACATAAGTTCGGTTAGTATAAAAAGGTTCAAAAGTCGCTTAGTGCCTTCAAAAGTTGCAGTTTTGCAAAACAGATATGAAAAATGAAGATATTTGCGATATTTGGCAAAATATATAATTTTTTTAGATATGCTTAATAGTAACGTGTCTTATAGAAAAAAGTACGCTGAATCGAATGGGACCAAGCGCACATTTGTATCTCTGTTAGTTTAGACGCTATGACGGTTTAAAGTGTAAAAAATATAAACAGTTTAAATTGGCTATATCTCCGAAACCAAAAGAGTTACAAGGTTGCGGGTGGTCGGAATCGATTCAGAATGACTTTTTCTATAAGTATGCATGATATCAAACGAATTTATTTTTCAAAAATTTTTCAATTTTGTAAGAAGGGTCCCCCCTTCTTACTTTATCCGATTTTGAAAAAACCATAGAATCACTGTCATATTGTTCGCATACGACTTACAACTGAGGTTATTCTTATAGAAAAAATCGCGCTGAATCGATTCCGACTACCCCCAGCTCGGTATCTTTAGTCGTTTAGAAGTTACAGCGTTTTTAATTTTTTCGCTAATAATATGAATAAACGCTCATATCTCCGAAACTAAAAGTGATACGGGGTTGAGGATTGTCGGAATCGATTCAGCTTGACTTTTTACATAAGTTCGGTTAGTATAAAAAGGTTCTAAAGTCGCTTAGTGCCTTCAAAAGTTGCAGTTTTGCAAAACAGATATGAAAAATGAAGATATTTGCGATATTTGGCAAAATATATAATTTTTTTAGATATGCTTAATAGTAACGTGTCTTATAGAAAAAAGTACGCTGAATCGAATGGGACCAAGCGCACATTCGAATCTCTGTTAGTTTAGACGCTATGGCGGTTTAAAGTGTAAAAAATATAAACAGTTTAAATTGGCTATATCTCCGAAACCAAAAGAGTTACAAGGTTGCGGGTGGTCGGAATCGATTCAGAATGACTTTTTCTATAAGTATGCATGATATCAAACGAATTTATTTTTCAAAAATTTTTCAATTTTGTAAGAAGGGTCCCCCCTTCTTACTTTATCCGATTTTGAAAAAACCATAGAATCACTGTCATCTTGTTCGCATACGACTTACAACTGAGGTTATTCTTATAGAAAAAATCGCGCTGAATCGATTCCGACTACCCCCAGCTCGGTATCTTTAGTCGTTTAGAAGTTACAGCGTTTTTAATTTTTTCGCTAATAATATGAATAAACGCTCATATCTCCGAAACTAAAAGTGATACGGGGTTGAGGTTGTCGGAATCGATTCAGCTTGACTTTTTACATAAGTTCGGTTAGTATAAAAAGGTTCAAAAGTCGCTTAGTGCCTTCAAAAGTTGCAGTTTTGCAAAACAGATATGAAAAATGAAGATATTTGCGATATTTGGCAAAATATATAATTTTTTTAGATATGCTTAATAGTAACGTGTCTTATAGAAAAAAGTACGCTGAATCGAATGGGACCAAGCGCACATTTGTATCTCTGTTAGTTTAGACGCTATGACGGTTTAAAGTGTAAAAAATATAAACAGTTTAAATTGGCTATATCTCCGAAACCAAAAGAGTTACAAGGTTGCGGGTGGTCGGAATCGATTCAGAATGACTTTTTCTATAAGTATGCATGATATCAAACGAATTTATTTTTCAAAAATTTTTCAATTTTGTAAGAAGGGTCCCCCCTTCTTACTTTATCCGATTTTGAAAAAACCATAGAATCACTGTCATATTGTTCGCATACGACTTACAACTGAGGTTATTCTTATAGAAAAAATCGCGCTGAATCGATTCCGACTACCCCCAGCTCGGTATCTTTAGTCGTTTAGAAGTTACAGCGTTTTTAATTTTTTCGCTAATAATATGAATAAACGCTCCTATCTCCGAAACTAAAAGTGATACGGGGTTGAGGATTGTCGGAATCGATTCAGCTTGACTTTTTACATAAGTTCGGTTAGTATAAAAAGGTTCAAAAGTCGCTTAGTGCCTTCAAAAGTTGCAGTTTTGCAAAACAGATATGAAAAATGAAGATATTTGCGATATTTGGCAAAATATATAATTTTTTTAGATATGCTTAATAGTAACGTGTCTTATAGAAAAAAGTACGCTGAATCGAATGGGACCAAGCGCACATTCGAATCTCTGTTAGTTTAGACGCTATGACGGTTTAAAGTGTAAAAAATATAAACAGTTTAAATTGGCTATATCTCCGAAACCAAAAGAGTTACAAGGTTGCGGGTGGTCGGAATCGATTCAGAATGACTTTTTCTATAAGTATGCATGATATCAAACGAATTTATTTTTCAAAAATTTTTCAATTTTGTAAGAAGGGTCCCCCCTTCTTACTTTATCCGATTTTGAAAAAACCATAGAATCACTGTCATATTGTTCGCATACGACTTGCAACTGAGGTTATTCTTATAGAAAAAATCGCGCTGAATCGATTCCGACTACCCCCAGCTCGGTATCTTTAGTCGTTTAGAAGTTACAGCGTTTTTAATTTTTTCGCTAATAATATGAATAAACGCTCCTATCTCCGAAACTAAAAGTGATACGGGGTTGAGGATTGTCGGAATCGATTCAGCTTGACTTTTTACATAAGTTCGGTTAGTATAAAAAGGTTCAAAAGTCGCTTAGTGCCTTCAAAAGTTGCAGTTTTGCAAAACAGATATGAAAAATGAAGATATTTGCGATATTTGGCAAAATATATAATTTTTTTAGATATGCTTAATAGTAACGTGTCTTATAGAAAAAAGTACGCTGAATCGAATGGGACCAAGCGCACATTCGAATCTCTGTTAGTTTAGACGCTATGACGGTTTAAAGTGTAAAAAATATAAACAGTTTAAATTGGCTATATCTCCGAAACCAAAAGAGTTACAAGGTTGCGGGTGGTCGGAATCGATTCAGAATGACTTTTTCTATAAGTATGCATGATATCAAACGAATTTATTTTTCAAAAATTTTTCAATTTTGTAAGAAGGGTCCCCCCTTCTTACTTTATCCGATTTTGAAAAAACCATAGAATCACTGTCATCTTGTTCGCATACGACTTACAACTGAGGTTATTCTTATAGAAAAAATCGCGCTGAATCGATTCCGACTACCCCCAGCTCGGTATCTTTAGTCGTTTAGAAGTTACAGCGTTTTTAATTTTTTCGCTAATAATATGAATAAACGCTCATATCTCCGAAACTAAAAGTGATACGGGGTTGAGGATTGTCGGAATCGATTCAGCTTGACTTTTTACATAAGTTCGGTTAGTATAAAAAGGTTCAAAAGTCGCTTAGTGCCTTCAAAAGTTGCAGTTTTGCAAAACAGATATGAAAAATGAAGATATTTGCGATATTTGGCAAAATATATAATTTTTTTAGATATGCTTAATAGTAACGTGTCTTATAGAAAAAAGTACGCTGAATCGAATGGGACCAAGCGCACATTCGAATCTCTGTTAGTTTAGACGCTATGACGGTTTAAAGTGTAAAAAATATAAACAGTTTAAATTGGCTATATCTCCGAAACCAAAAGAGTTACAAGGTTGCGGGTGGTCGGAATCGATTCAGAATGACTTTTTCTATAAGTATGCATGATATCAAACGAATTTATTTTTCAAAAATTTTTCAATTTTGTAAGAAGGGTCCCCCCTTCTTACTTTATCCGATTTTGAAAAAACCATAGAATCACTGTCATCTTGTTCGCATACGACTTACAACTGAGGTTATTCTTATAGAAAAAATCGCGCTGAATCGATTCCGACTACCCCCAGCTCGGTATCTTTAGTCGTTTAGAAGTTACAGTGTTTTTAATTTTTTCGCTAATAATATGAATAAACGCTCATATCTCCGAAACTAAAAGTGATACGGGGTTGAGGTTGTCGGAATCGATTCAGCTTGACTTTTTACATAAGTTCGGTTAGTATAAAAAGGTTCAAAAGTCGCTTAGTGCCTTCAAAAGTTGCAGTTTTGCAAAACAGATATGAAAAATGAAGATATTTGCGATATTTGGCAAAATATATAATTTTTTTAGATATGCTTAATAGTAACGTGTCTTATAGAAAAAAGTACGCTGAATCGAATGGGACCAAGCGCACATTTGTATCTCTGTTAGTTTAGACGCTATGACGGTTTAAAGTGTAAAAAATATAAACAGTTTAAATTGGCTATATCTCCGAAACCAAAAGAGTTACAAGGTTGCGGGTGGTCGGAATCGATTCAGAATGACTTTTTCTATAAGTATGCATGATATCAAACGAATTTATTTTTCAAAAATTTTTCAATTTTGTAAGAAGGGTCCCCCCTTCTTACTTTATCCGATTTTGAAAAAACCATAGAATCACTGTCATATTGTTCGCATACGACTTACAACTGAGGTTATTCTTATAGAAAAAATCGCGCTGAATCGATTCCGACTACCCCCAGCTCGGTATCTTTAGTCGTTTAGAAGTTACAGCGTTTTTAATTTTTTCGCTAATAATATGAATAAACGCTCCTATCTCCGAAACTAAAAGTGATACGGGGTTGAGGATTGTCGGAATCGATTCAGCTTGACTTTTTACATAAGTTCGGTTAGTATAAAAAGGTTCAAAAGTCGCTTAGTGCCTTCAAAAGTTGCAGTTTTGCAAAACAGATATGAAAAATGAAGATATTTGCGATATTTGGCAAAATATATAATTTTTTTAGATATGCTTAATAGTAACGTGTCTTATAGAAAAAAGTACGCTGAATCGAATGGGACCAAGCGCACATTCGTATCTCTGTTAGTTTAGACGCTATGACGGTTTAAAGTGTAAAAAAATTTAAACAGTTTAAATTGGCTATATCTCCGAAACCAAAAGAGTTACAAGGTTGCGGGTGGTCGGAATCGATTCAGAATGACTTTTTCTATAAGTATGCATGATATCAAACGAATTTATTTTTCAAAAATTTTTCAATTTTGTAAGAAGGGTCCCCCCTTCTTACTTTATCCGATTTTGAAAAAACCATAGAATCACTGTCATCTTGTTCGCATACGACTTACAACTGAGGTTATTCTTATAGAAAAAATCGCGCTGAATCGATTCCGACTACCCCCAGCTCGGTATCTTTAGTCGTTTAGAAGTTACAGCGTTTTTAATTTTTTCGCTAATAATATGAATAAACGCTCATATCTCCGAAACTAAAAGTGATACGGGGTTGAGGATTGTCGGAATCGATTCAGCTTGACTTTTTACATAAGTTCGGTTAGTATAAAAAGGTTCAAAAGTCGCTTAGTGCCTTCAAAAGTTGCAGTTTTGCAAAACAGATATGAAAAATGAAGATATTTGCGATATTTGGCAAAATATATAATTTTTTTAGATATGCTTAATAGTAACGTGTCTTATAGAAAAAAGTACGCTGAATCGAATGGGACCAAGCGCACATTCGAATCTCTGTTAGTTTAGACGCTATGACGGTTTAAAGTGTAAAAAATATAAACAGTTTAAATTGGCTATATCTCCGAAACCAAAAGAGTTACAAGGTTGCGGGTGGTCGGAATCGATTCAGAATGACTTTTTCTATAAGTATGCATGATATCAAACGAATTTATTTTTCAAAAATTTTTCAATTTTGTAAGAAGGGTCCCCCCTTCTTACTTTATCCGATTTTGAAAAAACCATAGAATCACTGTCATCTTGTTCGCATACGACTTACAACTGAGGTTATTCTTATAGAAAAAATCGCGCTGAATCGATTCCGACTACCCCCAGCTCGGTATCTTTAGTCGTTTAGAAGTTACAGTGTTTTTAATTTTTTCGCTAATAATATGAATAAACGCTCATATCTCCGAAACTAAAAGTGATACGGGGTTGAGGTTGTCGGAATCGATTCAGCTTGACTTTTTACATAAGTTCGGTTAGTATAAAAAGGTTCAAAAGTCGCTTAGTGCCTTCAAAAGTTGCAGTTTTGCAAAACAGATATGAAAAATGAAGATATTTGCGATATTTGGCAAAATATATAATTTTTTTAGATATGCTTAATAGTAACGTGTCTTATAGAAAAAAGTACGCTGAATCGAATGGGACCAAGCGCACATTTGTATCTCTGTTAGTTTAGACGCTATGACGGTTTAAAGTGTAAAAAATATAAACAGTTTAAATTGGCTATATCTCCGAAACCAAAAGAGTTACAAGGTTGCGGGTGGTCGGAATCGATTCAGAATGACTTTTTCTATAAGTATGCATGATATCAAACGAATTTATTTTTCAAAAATTTTTCAATTTTGTAAGAAGGGTCCCCCCTTCTTACTTTATCCGATTTTGAAAAAACCATAGAATCACTGTCATATTGTTCGCATACGACTTACAACTGAGGTTATTCTTATAGAAAAAATCGCGCTGAATCGATTCCGACTACCCCCAGCTCGGTATCTTTAGTCGTTTAGAAGTTACAGCGTTTTTAATTTTTTCGCTAATAATATGAATAAACGCTCCTATCTCCGAAACTAAAAGTGATACGGGGTTGAGGATTGTCGGAATCGATTCAGCTTGACTTTTTACATAAGTTCGGTTAGTATAAAAAGGTTCAAAAGTCGCTTAGTGCCTTCAAAAGTTGCAGTTTTGCAAAACAGATATGAAAAATGAAGATATTTGCGATATTTGGCAAAATATATAATTTTTTTAGATATGCTTAATAGTAACGTGTCTTATAGAAAAAAGTACGCTGAATCGAATGGGACCAAGCGCACATTCGTATCTCTGTTAGTTTAGACGCTATGACGGTTTAAAGTGTAAAAAAATTTAAACAGTTTAAATTGGCTATATCTCCGAAACCAAAAGAGTTACAAGGTTGCGGGTGGTCGGAATCGATTCAGAATGACTTTTTCTATAAGTATGCATGATATCAAACGAATTTATTTTTCAAAAATTTTTCAATTTTGTAAGAAGGGTCCCCCCTTCTTACTTTATCCGATTTTGAAAAAACCATAGAATCACTGTCATCTTGTTCGCATACGACTTACAACTGAGGTTATTCTTATAGAAAAAATCGCGCTGAATCGATTCCGACTACCCCCAGCTCGGTATCTTTAGTCGTTTAGAAGTTACAGCGTTTTTAATTTTTTCGCTAATAATATGAATAAACGCTCATATCTCCGAAACTAAAAGTGATACGGGGTTGAGGATTGTCGGAATCGATTCAGCTTGACTTTTTACATAAGTTCGGTTAGTATAAAAAGGTTCAAAAGTCGCTTAGTGCCTTCAAAAGTTGCAGTTTTGCAAAACAGATATGAAAAATGAAGATATTTGCGATATTTGGCAAAATATATAATTTTTTTAGATATGCTTAATAGTAACGTGTCTTATAGAAAAAAGTACGCTGAATCGAATGGGACCAAGCGCACATTCGTATCTCTGTTAGTTTAGACGCTATGACGGTTTAAAGTGTAAAAAAATTTAAACAGTTTAAATTGGCTATATCTCCGAAACCAAAAGAGTTACAAGGTTGCGGGTGGTCGGAATCGATTCAGAATGACTTTTTCTATAAGTATGCATGATATCAAACGAATTTATTTTTCAAAAATTTTTCAATTTTGTAAGAAGGGTCCCCCCTTCTTACTTTATCCGATTTTGAAAAAACCATAGAATCACTGTCATATTGTTCGCATACGACTTACAACTGAGGTTATTCTTATAGAAAAAATCGCGCTGAATCGATTCCGACTACCCCCAGCTCGGTATCTTTAGTCGTTTAGAAGTTACAGCGTTTTTAATTTTTTCGCTAATAATATGAATAAACGCTCCTATCTCCGAAACTAAAAGTGATACGGGGTTGAGGATTGTCGGAATCGATTCAGCTTGACTTTTTACATAAGTTCGGTTAGTATAAAAAGGTTCAAAAGTCGCTTAGTGCCTTCAAAAGTTGCAGTTTTGCAAAACAGATATGAAAAATAAAGATATATGCGATATTTGGCAAAATATATAATTTTTTTAGATATGCTTAATAGTAACGTGTCTTATAGAAAAAAGTACGCTGAATCGAATGGGACCAAGCGCACATTCGTATCTCTGTTAGTTTAGACGCTATGACGGTTTAAAGTGTAAAAAAATTTAAACAGTTTAAATTGGCTATATCTCCGAAACCAAAAGAGTTACAAGGTTGCGGGTGGTCGGAATCGATTCAGAATGACTTTTTCTATAAGTATGCATGATATCAAACGAATTTATTTTTCAAAAATTTTTCAATTTTGTAAGAAGGGTCCCCCCTTCTTACTTTATCCGATTTTGAAAAAACCATAGAATCACTGTCATATTGTTCGCATACGACTTACAACTGAGGTTATTCTTATAGAAAAAATCGCGCTGAATCGATTCCGACTACCCCCAGCTCGGTATCTTTAGTCGTTTAGAAGTTACAGCGTTTTTAATTTTTTCGCTAATAATATGAATAAACGCTCCTATCTCCGAAACTAAAAGTGATACGGGGTTGAGGATTGTCGGAATCGATTCAGCTTGACTTTTTACATAAGTTCGGTTAGTATAAAAAGGTTCAAAAGTCGCTTAGTGCCTTCAAAAGTTGCAGTTTTGCAAAACAGATATGAAAAATGAAGATATTTGCGATATTTGGCAAAATATATAATTTTTTTAGATATGCTTAATAGTAACGTGTCTTATAGAAAAAAGTACGCTGAATCGAATGGGACCAAGCGCACATTCGTATCTCTGTTAGTTTAGACGCTATGACGGTTTAAAGTGTAAAAAAATTTAAACAGTTTAAATTGGCTATATCTCCGAAACCAAAAGAGTTACAAGGTTGCGGGTGGTCGGAATCGATTCAGAATGACTTTTTCTATAAGTATGCATGATATCAAACGAATTTATTTTTCAAAAATTTTTCAATTTTGTAAGAAGGGTCCCCCCTTCTTACTTTATCCGATTTTGAAAAAACCATAGAATCACTGTCATATTGTTCGCATACGACTTACAACTGAGGTTATTCTTATAGAAAAAATCGCGCTGAATCGATTCCGACTACCCCCAGCTCGGTATCTTTAGTCGTTTAGAAGTTACAGCGTTTTTAATTTTTTCGCTAATAATATGAATAAACGCTCCTATCTCCGAAACTAAAAGTGATACGGGGTTGAGGATTGTCGGAATCGATTCAGCTTGACTTTTTACATAAGTTCGGTTAGTATAAAAAGGTTCAAAAGTCGCTTAGTGCCTTCAAAAGTTGCAGTTTTGCAAAACAGATATGAAAAATAAAGATATTTGCGATATTTGGCAAAATATATAATTTTTTTAGATATGCTTAATAGTAACGTGTCTTATAGAAAAAAGTACGCTGAATCGAATGGGACCAAGCGCACATTCATATCTCTGTTAGTTTAGACGCTATGACGGTTTAAAGTGTAAAAAAATTTAAACAGTTTAAATTGGCTATATCTCCGAAACCAAAAGAGTTACAAGGTTGCGGGTGGTCGGAATCGATTCAGAATGACTTTTTCTATAAGTATGCATGATATCAAACGAATTTATTTTTCAAAAATTTTTCAATTTTGTAAGAAGGGTCCCCCCTTCTTACTTTATCCGATTTTGAAAAAACCATAGAATCACTGTCATCTTGTTCGCATACGACTTACAACTGAGGTTATTCTTATAGAAAAAATCGCGCTGAATCGATTCCGACTACCCCCAGCTCGGTATCTTTAGTCGTTTAGAAGTTACAGCGTTTTTAATTTTTTCGCTAATAATATGAATAAACGCTCATATCTCCGAAACTAAAAGTGATACGGGGTTGAGGATTGTCGGAATCGATTCAGCTTGACTTTTTACATAAGTTCGGTTAGTATAAAAAGGTTCAAAAGTCGCTTAGTGCCTTCAAAAGTTGCAGTTTTGCAAAACAGATATGAAAAATGAAGATATTTGCGATATTTGGCAAAATATATAATTTTTTTAGATATGCTTAATAGTAACGTGTCTTATAGAAAAAAGTACGCTGAATCGAATGGGACCAAGCGCACATTCGTATCTCTGTTAGTTTAGACGCTATGACGGTTTAAAGTGTAAAAAATATAAACAGTTTAAATTGGCTATATCTCCGAAACCAAAAGAGTTACAAGGTTGCGGGTGGTCGGAATCGATTCAGAATGACTTTTTCTATAAGTATGCATGATATCAAACGAATTTATTTTTCAAAAATTTTTCAATTTTGTAAGAAGGGTCCCCCCTTCTTACTTTATCCGATTTTGAAAAAACCATAGAATCACTGTCATATTGTTCGCATACGACTTACAACTGAGGTTATTCTTATAGAAAAAATCGCGCTGAATCGATTCCGACTACCCCCAGCTCGGTATCTTTAGTCGTTTAGAAGTTACAGCGTTTTTAATTTTTTCGCTAATAATATGAATAAACGCTCCTATCTCCGAAACTAAAAGTGATACGGGGTTGAGGATTGTCGGAATCGATTCAGCTTGACTTTTTACATAAGTTCGGTTAGTATAAAAAGGTTCAAAAGTCGCTTAGTGCCTTCAAAAGTTGCAGTTTTGCAAAACAGATATGAAAAATAAAGATATTTGCGATATTTGGCAAAATATATAATTTTTTTAGATATGCTTAATAGTAACGTGTCTTATAGAAAAAAGTACGCTGAATCGAATGGGACCAAGCGCACATTCATATCTCTGTTAGTTTAGACGCTATGACGGTTTAAAGTGTAAAAAAATTTAAACAGTTTAAATTGGCTATATCTCCGAAACCAAAAGAGTTACAAGGTTGCGGGTGGTCGGAATCGATTCAGAATGACTTTTTCTATAAGTATGCATGATATCAAACGAATTTATTTTTCAAAAATTTTTCAATTTTGTAAGAAGGGTCCCCCCTTCTTACTTTATCCGATTTTGAAAAAACCATAGAATCACTGTCATCTTGTTCGCATACGACTTACAACTGAGGTTATTCTTATAGAAAAAATCGCGCTGAATCGATTCCGACTACCCCCAGCTCGGTATCTTTAGTCGTTTAGAAGTTACAGCGTTTTTAATTTTTTCGCTAATAATATGAATAAACGCTCATATCTCCGAAACTAAAAGTGATACGGGGTTGAGGATTGTCGGAATCGATTCAGCTTGACTTTTTACATAAGTTCGGTTAGTATAAAAAGGTTCAAAAGTCGCTTAGTGCCTTCAAAAGTTGCAGTTTTGCAAAACAGATATGAAAAATGAAGATATTTGCGATATTTGGCAAAATATATAATTTTTTTAGATATGCTTAATAGTAACGTGTCTTATAGAAAAAAGTACGCTGAATCGAATGGGACCAAGCGCACATTCGTATCTCTGTTAGTTTAGACGCTATGACGGTTTAAAGTGTAAAAAATATAAACAGTTTAAATTGGCTATATCTCCGAAACCAAAAGAGTTACAAGGTTGCGGGTGGTCGGAATCGATTCAGAATGACTTTTTCTATAAGTATGCATGATATCAAACGAATTTATTTTTCAAAAATTTTTCAATTTTGTAAGAAGGGTCCCCCCTTCTTACTTTATCCGATTTTGAAAAAACCATAGAATCACTGTCATATTGTTCGCATACGACTTACAACTGAGGTTATTCTTATAGAAAAAATCGCGCTGAATCGATTCCGACTACCCCCAGCTCGGTATCTTTAGTCGTTTAGAAGTTACAGCGTTTTTAATTTTTTCGCTAATAATATGAATAAACGCTCCTATCTCCGAAACTAAAAGTGATACGGGGTTGAGGATTGTCGGAATCGATTCAGCTTGACTTTTTACATAAGTTCGGTTAGTATAAAAAGGTTCAAAAGTCGCTTAGTGCCTTCAAAAGTTGCAGTTTTGCAAAACAGATATGAAAAATGAAGATATTTGCGATATTTGGCAAAATATATAATTTTTTTAGATATGCTTAATAGTAACGTGTCTTATAGAAAAAAGTACGCTGAATCGAATGGGACCAAGCGCACATTTGTATCTCTGTTAGTTTAGACGCTATGACGGTTTAAAGTGTAAAAAATATAAACAGTTTAAATTGGCTATATCTCCGAAACCAAAAGAGTTACAAGGTTGCGGGTGGTCGGAATCGATTCAGAATGACTTTTTCTATAAGTATGCATGATATCAAACGAATTTATTTTTCAAAAATTTTTCAATTTTGTAAGAAGGGTCCCCCCTTCTTACTTTATCCGATTTTGAAAAAACCATAGAATCACTGTCATATTGTTCGCATACGACTTACAACTGAGGTTATTCTTATAGAAAAAATCGCGCTGAATCGATTCCGACTACCCCCAGCTCGGTATCTTTAGTCGTTTAGAAGTTACAGCGTTTTTAATTTTTTCGCTAATAATATGAATAAACGCTCATATCTCCGAAACTAAAAGTGATACGGGGTTGAGGATTGTCGGAATCGATTCAGCTTGACTTTTTACATAAGTTCGGTTAGTATAAAAAGGTTCAAAAGTCGCTTAGTGCCTTCAAAAGTTGCAGTTTTGCAAAACAGATATGAAAAATGAAGATATTTGCGATATTTGGCAAAATATATAATTTTTTTAGATATGCTTAATAGTAACGTGTCTTATAGAAAAAAGTACGCTGAATCGAATGGGACCAAGCGCACATTCGTATCTCTGTTAGTTTAGACGCTATGACGGTTTAAAGTGTAAAAAATATAAACAGTTTAAATTGGCTATATCTCCGAAACCAAAAGAGTTACAAGGTTGCGGGTGGTCGGAATCGATTCAGAATGACTTTTTCTATAAGTATGCATGATATCAAACGAATTTATTTTTCAAAAATTTTTCAATTTTGTAAGAAGGGTCCCCCCTTCTTACTTTATCCGATTTTGAAAAAACCATAGAATCACTGTCATATTGTTCGCATACGACTTACAACTGAGGTTATTCTTATAGAAAAAATCGCGCTGAATCGATTCCGACTACCCCCAGCTCGGTATCTTTAGTCGTTTAGAAGTTACAGCGTTTTTAATTTTTTCGCTAATAATATGAATAAACGCTCATATCTCCGAAACTAAAAGTGATACGGGGTTGAGGATTGTCGGAATCGATTCAGCTTGACTTTTTACATAAGTTCGGTTAGTATAAAAAGGTTCAAAAGTCGCTTAGTGCCTTCAAAAGTTGCAGTTTTGCAAAACAGATATGAAAAATGAAGATATTTGCGATATTTGGCAAAATATATAATTTTTTTAGATATGCTTAATAGTAACGTGTCTTATAGAAAAAAGTACGCTGAATCGAATGGGACCAAGCGCACATTTGTATCTCTGTTAGTTTAGACGCTATGACGGTTTAAAGTGTAAAAAATATAAACAGTTTAAATTGGCTATATCTCCGAAACCAAAAGAGTTACAAGGTTGCGGGTGGTCGGAATCGATTCAGAATGACTTTTTCTATAAGTATGCATGATATCAAACGAATTTATTTTTCAAAAATTTTTCAATTTTGTAAGAAGGGTCCCCCCTTCTTACTTTATCCGATTTTGAAAAAACCATAGAATCACTGTCATATTGTTCGCATACGACTTACAACTGAGGTTATTCTTATAGAAAAAATCGCGCTGAATCGATTCCGACTACCCCCAGCTCGGTATCTTTAGTCGTTTAGAAGTTACAGCGTTTTTAATTTTTTCGCTAATAATATGAATAAACGCTCCTATCTCCGAAACTAAAAGTGATACGGGGTTGAGGATTGTCGGAATCGATTCAGCTTGACTTTTTACATAAGTTCGGTTAGTATAAAAAGGTTCAAAAGTCGCTTAGTGCCTTCAAAAGTTGCAGTTTTGCAAAACAGATATGAAAAATGAAGATATTTGCGATATTTGGCAAAATATATAATTTTTTTAGATATGCTTAATAGTAACGTGTCTTATAGAAAAAAGTACGCTGAATCGAATGGGACCAAGCGCACATTTGTATCTCTGTTAGTTTAGACGCTATGACGGTTTAAAGTGTAAAAAATATAAACAGTTTAAATTGGCTATATCTCCGAAACCAAAAGAGTTACAAGGTTGCGGGTGGTCGGAATCGATTCAGAATGACTTTTTCTATAAGTATGCATGATATCAAACGAATTTATTTTTCAAAAATTTTTCAATTTTGTAAGAAGGGTCCCCCCTTCTTACTTTATCCGATTTTGAAAAAACCATAGAATCACTGTCATATTGTTCGCATACGACTTACAACTGAGGTTATTCTTATAGAAAAAATCGCGCTGAATCGATTCCGACTACCCCCAGCTCGGTATCTTTAGTCGTTTAGAAGTTACAGCGTTTTTAATTTTTTCGCTAATAATATGAATAAACGCTCCTATCTCCGAAACTAAAAGTGATACGGGGTTGAGGATTGTCGGAATCGATTCAGCTTGACTTTTTACATAAGTTCGGTTAGTATAAAAAGGTTCAAAAGTCGCTTAGTGCCTTCAAAAGTTGCAGTTTTGCAAAACAGATATGAAAAATGAAGATATTTGCGATATTTGGCAAAATATATAATTTTTTTAGATATGCTTAATAGTAACGTGTCTTATAGAAAAAAGTACGCTGAATCGAATGGGACCAAGCGCACATTTGTATCTCTGTTAGTTTAGACGCTATGACGGTTTAAAGTGTAAAAAATATAAACAGTTTAAATTGGCTATATCTCCGAAACCAAAAGAGTTACAAGGTTGCGGGTGGTCGGAATCGATTCAGAATGACTTTTTCTATAAGTATGCATGATATCAAACGAATTTATTTTTCAAAAATTTTTCAATTTTGTAAGAAGGGTCCCCCCTTCTTACTTTATCCGATTTTGAAAAAACCATAGAATCGCTGTCATATTGTTCGCATACGACTTACAACTGAGGTTATTCTTATAGAAAAAATCGCGCTGAATCGATTCCGACTACCCCCAGCTCGGTATCTTTAGTCGTTTAGAAGTTACAGCGTTTTTAATTTTTTCGCTAATAATATGAATAAACGCTCCTATCTCCGAAACTAAAAGTGATACGGGGTTGAGGATTGTCGGAATCGATTCAGCTTGACTTTTTACATAAGTTCGGTTAGTATAAAAAGGTTCAAAAGTCGCTTAGTGCCTTCAAAAGTTGCAGTTTTGCAAAACAGATATGAAAAATGAAGATATTTGCGATATTTGGCAAAATATATAATTTTTTTAGATATGCTTAATAGTAACGTGTCTTATAGAAAAAAGTACGCTGAATCGAATGGGACCAAGCGCACATTCGTATCTCTGTTAGTTTAGACGCTATGACGGTTTAAAGTGTAAAAAATATAAACAGTTTAAATTGGCTATATCTCCGAAACCAAAAGAGTTACAAGGTTGCGGGTGGTCGGAATCGATTCAGAATGACTTTTTCTATAAGTATGCATGATATCAAACGAATTTATTTTTCAAAAATTTTTCAATTTTGTAAGAAGGGTCCCCCCTTCTTACTTTATCCGATTTTGAAAAAACCATAGAATCACTGTCATATTGTTCGCATACGACTTACAACTGAGGTTATTCTTATAGAAAAAATCGCGCTGAATCGATTCCGACTACCCCCAGCTCGGTATCTTTAGTCGTTTAGAAGTTACAGCGTTTTTAATTTTTTCGCTAATAATATGAATAAACGCTCCTATCTCCGAAACTAAAAGTGATACGGGGTTGAGGATTGTCGGAATCGATTCAGCTTGACTTTTTACATAAGTTCGGTTAGTATAAAAAGGTTCAAAAGTCGCTTAGTGCCTTCAAAAGTTGCAGTTTTGCAAAACAGATATGAAAAATGAAGATATTTGCGATATTTGGCAAAATATATAATTTTTTTAGATATGCTTAATAGTAACGTGTCTTATAGAAAAAAGTACGCTGAATCGAATGGGACCAAGCGCACATTTGTATCTCTGTTAGTTTAGACGCTATGACGGTTTAAAGTGTAAAAAATATAAACAGTTTAAATTGGCTATATCTCCGAAACCAAAAGAGTTACAAGGTTGCGGGTGGTCGGAATCGATTCAGAATGACTTTTTCTATAAGTATGCATGATATCAAACGAATTTATTTTTCAAAAATTTTTCAATTTTGTAAGAAGGGTCCCCCCTTCTTACTTTATCCGATTTTGAAAAAACCATAGAATCACTGTCATATTGTTCGCATACGACTTACAACTGAGGTTATTCTTATAGAAAAAATCGCGCTGAATCGATTCCGACTACCCCCAGCTCGGTATCTTTAGTCGTTTAGAAGTTACAGCGTTTTTAATTTTTTCGCTAATAATATGAATAAACGCTCCTATCTCCGAAACTAAAAGTGATACGGGGTTGAGGATTGTCGGAATCGATTCAGCTTGACTTTTTACATAAGTTCGGTTAGTATAAAAAGGTTCAAAAGTCGCTTAGTGCCTTCAAAAGTTGCAGTTTTGCAAAACAGATATGAAAAATGAAGATATTTGCGATATTTGGCAAAATATATAATTTTTTTAGATATGCTTAATAGTAACGTGTCTTATAGAAAAAAGTACGCTGAATCGAATGGGACCAAGCGCACATTTGTATCTCTGTTAGTTTAGACGCTATGACGGTTTAAAGTGTAAAAAATATAAACAGTTTAAATTGGCTATATCTCCGAAACCAAAAGAGTTACAAGGTTGCGGGTGGTCGGAATCGATTCAGAATGACTTTTTCTATAAGTATGCATGATATCAAACGAATTTATTTTTCAAAAATTTTTCAATTTTGTAAGAAGGGTCCCCCCTTCTTACTTTATCCGATTTTGAAAAAACCATAGAATCACTGTCATATTGTTCGCATACGACTTACAACTGAGGTTATTCTTATAGAAAAAATCGCGCTGAATCGATTCCGACTACCCCCAGCTCGGTATCTTTAGTCGTTTAGAAGTTACAGCGTTTTTAATTTTTTCGCTAATAATATGAATAAACGCTCCTATCTCCGAAACTAAAAGTGATACGGGGTTGAGGATTGTCGGAATCGATTCAGCTTGACTTTTTACATAAGTTCGGTTAGTATAAAAAGGTTCAAAAGTCGCTTAGTGCCTTCAAAAGTTGCAGTTTTGCAAAACAGATATGAAAAATGAAGATATTTGCGATATTTGGCAAAATATATAATTTTTTTAGATATGCTTAATAGTAACGTGTCTTATAGAAAAAAGTACGCTGAATCGAATGGGACCAAGCGCACATTCGTATCTCTGTTAGTTTAGACGCTATGACGGTTTAAAGTGTAAAAAAATTTAAACAGTTTAAATTGGCTATATCTCCGAAACCAAAAGAGTTACAAGGTTGCGGGTGGTCGGAATCGATTCAGAATGACTTTTTCTATAAGTATGCATGATATCAAACGAATTTATTTTTCAAAAATTTTTCAATTTTGTAAGAAGGGTCCCCCCTTCTTACTTTATCCGATTTTGAAAAAACCATAGAATCACTGTCATCTTGTTCGCATACGACTTACAACTGAGGTTATTCTTATAGAAAAAATCGCGCTGAATCGATTCCGACTACCCCCAGCTCGGTATCTTTAGTCGTTTAGAAGTTACAGCGTTTTTAATTTTTTCGCTAATAATATGAATAAACGCTCATATCTCCGAAACTAAAAGTGATACGGGGTTGAGGATTGTCGGAATCGATTCAGCTTGACTTTTTACATAAGTTCGGTTAGTATAAAAAGGTTCAAAAGTCGCTTAGTGCCTTCAAAAGTTGCAGTTTTGCAAAACAGATATGAAAAATGAAGATATTTGCGATATTTGGGCAAAATATATAATTTTTTTAGATATGCTTAATAGTAACGTGTCTTATAGAAAAAAGTACGCTGAATCGAATGGGACCAAGCGCACATTCGAATCTCTGTTAGTTTAGACGCTATGACGGTTTAAAGTGTAAAAAAATTTAAACAGTTTAAATTGGCTATATCTCCGAAACCAAAAGAGTTACAAGGTTGCGGGTGGTCGGAATCGATTCAGAATGACTTTTTCTATAAGTATGCATGATATCAAACGAATTTATTTTTCAAAAATTTTTCAATTTTGTAAGAAGGGTCCCCCCTTCTTACTTTATCCGATTTTGAAAAAACCATAGAATCACTGTCATATTGTTCGCATACGACTTGCAACTGAGGTTATTCTTATAGAAAAAATCGCGCTGAATCGATTCCGACTACCCCCAGCTCGGTATCTTTAGTCGTTTAGAAGTTACAGCGTTTTTAATTTTTTCGCTAATAATATGAATAAACGCTCCTATCTCCGAAACTAAAAGTGATACGGGGTTGAGGATTGTCGGAATCGATTCAGCTTGACTTTTTACATAAGTTCGGTTAGTATAAAAAGGTTCAAAAGTCGCTTAGTGCCTTCAAAAGTTGCAGTTTTGCAAAACAGATATGAAAAATGAAGATATTTGCGATATTTGGCAAAATATATAATTTTTTTAGATATGCTTAATAGTAACGTGTCTTATAGAAAAAAGTACGCTGAATCGAATGGGACCAAGCGCACATTCGAATCTCTGTTAGTTTAGACGCTATGACGGTTTAAAGTGTAAAAAATATAAACAGTTTAAATTGGCTATATCTCCGAAACCAAAAGAGTTACAAGGTTGCGGGTGGTCGGAATCGATTCAGAATGACTTTTTCTATAAGTATGCATGATATCAAACGAATTTATTTTTCAAAAATTTTTCAATTTTGTAAGAAGGGTCCCCCCTTCTTACTTTATCCGATTTTGAAAAAACCATAGAATCACTGTCATATTGTTCGCATACGACTTACAACTGAGGTTATTCTTATAGAAAAAATCGCGCTGAATCGATTCCGACTACCCCCAGCTCGGTATCTTTAGTCGTTTAGAAGTTACAGCGTTTTTAATTTTTTCGCTAATAATATGAATAAACGCTCATATCTCCTCAACTAAAAGTGATACGGGGTTGAGGATTGTCGGAATCGATTCAGCTTGACTTTTTACATAAGTTCGGTTAGTATAAAAAGGTTCAAAAGTCGCTTAGTGCCTTCAAAAGTTGCAGTTTTGCAAAACAGATATGAAAAATGAAGATATTTGCGATATTTGGCAAAATATATAATTTTTTTAGATATGCTTAATAGTAGCGTGTCTTATAGAAAAAAGTACGCTGAATCGAATGGGACCAAGCGCACATTCGTATCTCTGTTAGTTTAGACGCTATGACCGTTTAAAGTGTAAAAAAATATAAACAGTTTAAATTGGCTATATCTCCGAAACCAAAAGAGTTACAAGGTTGCGGGTGGTCGGAATCGATTCAGAATGACTTTTTCTATAAGTACGCATTATATCAAACGAATTTATTTTTCAAAATTTTTCCAATTTTGTAAGAAGGGTCCCCCCTTCTTACTTTTTCCGTTTTTAAAAAAGATTCTGTTTACAAACAACTGATAACTGAGGTTATTCTTATAGAAAAAATCGCGCTGAATCGATTCCGACCACTCCCCCCTCTTATCATTCATCGTTTAGAAGTTACAGCGTTTTTAATTTTTTCTTAAATAATATAAATAAACGCTCATATCTCTGAAAGTAAAGGTGATACAGTGTTGCGGATGGTCGGATGGTCGATTCAGAATTACTTTTTCTATTAGTATGCAGATTATCAAACGAAACAGAGGGTTGTTTCTTTACAAAAATTTTTCAATTTTGTAAAAAGGGTCTTTCATACTTTTTCTGTTTTTAAAATAGCGAGAAATCTGCCAGATAACTGAGATTTTTCTTGTAGAAAAATTGCGCTGAATCGATTTTGACCTTTCCCACCTTCATATCATTAATCGTTTGGAAGTTATGGCGGTCGTGAGTTTTTTATAAAATAACAGAAAACGATAACCTAGTCGAACAAAAAAGAACTCGATGGTTATTATGTCCATTATGAGATTTGCGGGTAAAAAAGTAAAAAAGAAGCTCGTTTAATTTCCAGCGTAATAAAGGTTAAGCAAGTTGAAGAGAATACCTATATAAAACAAACAAATACGAAAAATTCTTTCTTTTTCACTGGCGTATTTACTTGCATTCCTATCGTAAAAACAATTAATAACAATAAACGATTACAACTACAAACGAAAACACTTGAATAAAATAATACAGTTAAACAACAATATTATGTTTTTTGCTTTTTGTCTTTGTACTTTTATTTGTGAAAAAAAAACACAAGCGTCGCGTTGCATAGAACGATTCGCTTTGGAGCATATTGATAGTATGGATACAGGGTGTCCCACGACATGACTGCCATAGCCTGGGACTGTGTTGCTCGGATGATTTTAAGTCAAAAGTGTCTAATGAACATCTACCCGGAACGCTGTCCTAACTGAGTTAGAAGCATTTGAAATTTTAGATAAGTAGGTAATAGTAGTAGGAATTCCCTACTTATTTAAAAACCATTTAAAAAGAAATCGCTTTATTGCATTAGTTGCTCATAATGTCCACCCAGTTGCTGTATACATAGCCTAGCTCTTCTTAGAATTGAAGTGGTAGCTCTGCGAAGAGTCTCAGGATCAGCACGATACTAATGTTGATTCACAGCCACCTGGTCTTTTTAATAATAACAAAACCAACAGCCGAACCTAATACCTGCATTAGTAGGCTTACTTATTTAAAATTTCAAATGCTTCTAGCTCAGTTAGGATAGCGTTCCGGGTATATGTTCATTAGACATTTTTGACTTGAAATCACCTCAGTAACAAAGTATCAGGCTATGGCAGTTATGTCGGAATCACAATTATAATTGTTGTGTTTGAAAACGTGTATTCGTAACGAAAGAGTCTCAGAGCCGACCGTAAAATTTCTTGCGTGTCAAAGACACAGTAAAAGTGTGAGTGCTGAAGCAGACAAACAGGCAGCTATTGATGATGTAAATGTTACTCGGTGAGATCGATATTCTATCATTAATTTCGTTAATGTAATTGTTGACATAATAAACAAGCAAAAAAAAAATGTGCGTGTAACGTTTAAGGTAGTTCACTCGCGACCAAGCGAGGTGGCGTATAGTGGTGAAGAGCAATATAGACTCGCATTCGGGTGGTACCGGCGGGGGTAGATGTGGCTGAGACTTTTTTCTGCTGCCTCTTGCCGAGAACGGTAATTCCTGTACTGGCCATCTTGTTGAGATTTTCCATGGTTTCTCTCAATAATTTCAGATAAATATCTAAATGATTCCTTATTCAAGGCCATGGCCGATTACTTGTCAAACACCTATGTCCAAAATGGGCTTGCCTTAGTTTACAAATGTAGAAAATAAATGGAACTGGGATAGTTGAAAAATAGTTATAATGCGAATGGCGTCTGTTATGATACGGAGTCGAGAAACTTACGTTAACTGCATTATTATTATTATTATTAGTTCACTCGCGACAATCAACGACAAAAGTATAGCAATAGTAAGTACAAACAGAGAGATTTACCGTAAATTTTTGTAAGATACTGCACCTAACAAATCTTAGCTATATACAGATTCACTTATACAATAACAATAAAAATATTTTTGTTTTAAAAATCTATATTTTTTTTTAATTCAGTTTTTCTCAAGTAATTTATAATTTTATATATAGATTTTTTATGTTATGTATAGATGTGCTCTACTACATCAACTTTCCGCAAAAAAAATTCACAAAACGCGCCTAATAACGTTTTACTTCAATAAAATATTTTTAACAAAAAAAATTGAACCGACTTCAAAAAAAATGCACTAAAAAGTAAAAAATAATAATTATTGTTATTTTTGGAGTCGGTGTCACATCGGAATTCGAAAGTAGCAATTTAAATCTTACATGTCTCTAGTTCTCCGAATAGATTTCATTTTGGCTGACACCGACTCCAAAAATAACAATAATTGTTATTTTTTACTTTTTAGTGCATATTTTTTGAAGTCGGTTCAATTTTTTTGTTAAAAGTATTTTATTTTTCTCTTTTTAGTGTTAGATAAAGTATTGCAATGGGTAGGCCAAGTATGCGTGCCTTTGAAATTTGAGAGTTTCCCTCGATTTCCCCGGATTCCACCATCAGATCCTGACTTGGTTCCGATGGGACCACCTCGAAAGTGCACTCTTTCGAATGAAAAAAAAAATTTGAAAATTGGTCCATAATTGACGGAGAAATCGGTGGACATACATAAAAAAAAACAAAAAAACAAAAAAAAAATATACAGTCGAACATAGAACCTCCTCCTTTTTTTGAAGTCGGTTAAAAACTACTAAATTGAATCTACCAGTGGGTTTCAGCATGATGAACATTAGCATTTCATGATATTTTGTGTGGTGTCGTTTTAATTTGATACTCAATACTTGTCGAGCGTCTATAATTTACAATAAATAATATATAGACGCTAGCGAAATTCACTGAAACTATAAATTATTTTGATGAGTATTTGGAAAGAATTCCGTGGCATAAGGATCGAAAATGAAGCAATACTGAGATTTTTTTAAACTTGCATTTAATACTAACGTTTCGATACGTTTTGTATCATCTTCAGAGTGTTCAAAGATGATACAAAACGTATCGAAACGTTAGTATTAAATGCAAGTTTAAAAAAATCTCAGTATTGCTTCATTTTCGATCCTTATGCCACGGAATTCTTTCCAAATACTCATCATTAACTTCAACGGATCACAGTTACTCTATTTATTGAATAGAGTCAATCTTCATATAAATTATTTTGATAAATGAACACAGAACGGAAGACGTATTCTAACATATTGCTTTTTTCCAGTATGTCAAACTAATAAATGGTGTCTTTATTTTCTTTAAACGTTCTATGAATCAAAATGGAAATGTTAAATAAAAAAAAGAAATGAATATCAAGTCTCTGTAAAAAAATGCAACACGTTTTTTTCACCCTTGATGTCTGAATTTAAACCAGTCGTTGCGAATGTGTTTACATATACAACCAATACACGCACGCGTAGGTTTCCCAAAAAAAAAAAAAAATGATACGAAAATGCAAACTGTAAAAGTGCCGGAAAAAAACAATAAATGTACGAAATTTATTGAGTCATCCACGCGGCTTTTTTCGTTATACAGGTCGGCATTGGGGTAGGGTAAGGTAGTTGGGATGTTTCTCGTATCTCTACATCTATCTGTTTCCCCCAATTCATTCTGTGTACAAGTGTATTACAGCAATTTGTACATATGTTGCGTTGAAACGCTAAAACAGCGCGGACCTTTCTCTGCGTTACAGTCACGCATTTCATTTTGTGTGATCACGCTTTTAACACAGCCTGACCAGCTAAATCACGCGAATCGTAAAACCTAATCCGCGCATGCATACTGCGCAAGTGACCGCCATGTTCTTACTACCCGACCTATCGTGAAATAACATATACGTTGAGAATGGCGAATCCAAGGTAAAAAAAGAACTTTTTATAAAAAATACTAAAATGAAAAAAATAAACTATCAAACACATAATAGTATATTACACCACAAGGGCAGAAAGTTTGAGATTCTTACACTGCGCGTCGTGATGTCCGAGACGAGCCGAGGGCAGCACGACGTGCAGTTCAAAGCTCTCACACTTTCTTCCAGTGTGCTGTATACTATTTTTTTTTACATACTTCGATCATAAGTGCATATTCCCAAAATTTAGTTTCAATCCGCTCATCCGTTTGACCTGTATCGCGTGCACAGAGTTTTTTTCAAAAATATGTTTTTTGGATTCGGGGGACTTCAAAACGGAAAGATATTGTAAAAATATATAAGATATCGTGTCCATCGATAATAATTAATAAGAAAAATCGCAGGTTTGTGAACAAAAGTTATATTTATAAATGTACGACGTTTCGTCTATAAGTTTAGACTTTTTCAAGTACAAATGAAAATTATTTAAAACAATAATTATGAAAATAAACATTAATTAATAATAAATTAATAGACGAAACGTCTTACATTTATAAATATAACTTTTGTCCACAAACCTGCTATTTTTCTTATTAATTGATATTGTAAAATTTTTGAAAAGTGATTTTTGACCTAAACTAGTACCATTCCCCACTTGTGGGTAGGAATGGTAAAAATAATAAATTTAATTTTCGTTTAATGCGGTCAACAAAAATAATTGTTAGCTTATAAAGCATGCATGTATATAGACTATTTGAAGGGCTTACGGATAGAGCGGCACAGATAGCTCTCGCACTTCTCTTTAACCAAGGGCTGATGGTATTTTTCTATAGATATGTCATTACAGTAGACTTACGTTATCTGCACTTCAGTCATTTCGTCAGAAATGCCATTCTTGGTTTAACATTCACCAAGATAAGTAGTTTATGTGTCTCTCGTTTGTAATGTATTATTTCATAACGAGCTGAGTTTTTATCTGCAGTCACACGAGTCATAAAAATATGTCAATCGAAATCGATACTACGTTGTTTGCATATATCTCCTATAAAATAGCTGATTTTCACATCACAATAAATATAACTATTAGATTGGTAAAATTGTATTTCTTTACTTTACGCACTATAGTGTAAAAAAAGAGTCATTTTATACAAAGTTCCAGATCCAAAAAAATCTTTTGAAATGGCTTAAATTTTCTTCAGGTTTTATTGAATAATTTTCTTAAGGTAGTTCATTCGTGAAAAGGCTTTTCTTGGGAATTTAATAAAATTGAAGTATAAAGTTAATAAAAGTGTCTTATATTTAATTTAAATAAAACGAAATTTTTTAACCGACTGTAAAACGAGATAATAACAATCAAAATGTGCATAATTAATATTCTGGAGATATACCACGTATTACGAAAATGAGTACATTCCAGAATATTTCGTAATCGGTTCTTAGTATATTTCTTAAAAACTAATTATGCATTGTAAATTCGAAAATTATAAATTTGTTGAAAAAAAATTATTTTTTTGCCGATTTGTTAAAAAATAGTATATTGTGCGACTAGTGAGAGAAGGAGAAGATTCCATGAGCGTGAAATTTGCCGCACGAGCGTAGCGAGTGCGGTAACACGCGAGTGGAATATTCTCCTTCGATCAATGGTCGTACATTCGTACATAATACTTTATTCAACTAGCACGAGTAAAATGTAATCGGGGTCCTGATGAAACAGGGAAAAATAATAAATCACTTCATTGATTGACGTACCCATCGCCCTCGATGCACACAAGATGGCCCTGACTTTCGCTGAATTGCGATGCTGTTTTCATATATACAAATCGCTACTGCGTTCCTATTGGTCCAGAAACTATGCGGTAATAATTCATTACCGTACAGTTTCGGCTCGCTACCGCGTTCCTATTGGTCCAGAAACTAAACTATGCAGTAATACATTATCGTACAGTTTCGCCTCATTATTAGCACTCTACGCGTCAACATGAAGTAATTTATTATTTGTCCCGAATTTAGCAGGGCCCCGAAATTATATATTACTCATGTGTGTTGAATAAATATTTTTATTGTACTTGCAATATTGTATAGGAGTGTATCAGTATATTAAAGCTTAGATGTGTTGGGTACAGTCTCTTACACAAATGCACAATGAATCTCTAACTGTTGGCACGACTGTCGCGAGTGAACTACCTTAAGTTATTATTTTTAAAATACTGAGAACTCCATTTTCTATCAAAGCTTTTAAACTCCAAAGAATCTTAAAAATCGGAACCAAAGCCTTAAATAAAAATATCATAAACTTTGAAAATCTTTTGTTTTCAATGAAATATTATTACAATAAAAATGGTAAATTAAACCGGAATGCACAAAAAACCTGAACACAATGCGCGTTACAAACGAGAAAATTCCGTGACAAATTCACTGTCGTTTTTATTTAACACTTCCGGTCTTTTTGTACATTTTATTTTGCTTTAATGGATATTGACTGTAATTTCATTCGAAAACAATTCCAGATTATTAATTGTTTTGGTTCAAAACTTTACTTTTCACAATACCCACCAATACCTATATAAACCGCGTATTGTCGAAAAATTTAACGTATAAAATTTGCGATAATTTCAAGAAACTTTCTTTTAAACATTATATATTTTTTTAAATAATATAATAGTCGCAAACTAGAGTATTGAAACTGTTTTAGACCAACATTTGTTTTAGAACCTATTTTTTTAGGAATGTCGTGTATGACAGCGAATGAAAGTGCTTAAAATTCTCCTTCTTTAATATATTTGTTTGTCTGATGGCCATATTCACCGAACGTTAGTGATTTATTCGGTTCATTTGTCCTTCAGGTAGCTAACACAGTCGTTATATTTTATAATATAACTAGCGGCCCTGTACGTGCTTCGCTACGTATAAAGTGAAATAATAAAACAATTTAATTGGAACATCTATCTATCTATCTATTTTATTAATTGCTAGCTATTTTAAAATATACATGGGCGTATATGTGTGTATGTCGAGCACTCCGGCTGCGCCGTCGTGTTTGAAAAAAAATAGCGTAAAGTATTCGTGGATAACTGGTCTTTAAAACACTTGCTCTATTTCGAGCACTCCGGCTGCGCCGTCGTGCCGAGCAGTTTTAAACGATATTCAGTTTTTTTACATCCTCGATCTAGATATATGGTTGTTAAGTTCGTTGCGCCATCTATTGAATATTCACTCAATCCAGTCAACAGGTATTGCCATCTTATATAGTTGTTAAGTTCGTTGCGCCATCTATTGAATATTTACTCAATCCAGTCAACAGGTATTGCCATCTTATATGGTTGTTAAGTTCGTTGCGCCATCTATTGAATATTCACTCAATCCAGTCAACAGGTTCGCCATCTAATATGGTTGTATTATGACTGTAGTAGTATAATACGCCGGTTTGAGCTCACTCCTCAGGTGTCAAATTACACTCAGCTGGAGTGGGGGTAAACCACCACCGGTGAACACCATGCTTCCTGCTTCATTTAAGTCCAAAAAAACTGATGTACTTTAAAATTCGAAAGAGGTGGAAATGTTAAGGGTTGCTGCCACCCCCTACTTGAATACCATCGTTGAACTCGTCTCAGATCCCCGATTAATTTGAGTCCAAAATTGATATGTCTAACTTTAAAATTCGAGAAATTGTACACAAATCTATAAAAGTGGAGGAGGTAAAAATAGCTGTTTTCAAGCTATTTTTCAAGTGGCCCAGAAACCCCCTTATTCATCTACTGACTGTCAAGGAATAGACAAATAATTTGCAATAAAATAATATTGCGACTATAAATTGAAATGTAAGCTATCCTATCTTTCAAGCTGGGTCGAATTGCACACGGTATGCAAATCAAATTTAAAATCGGTTCAGTAGTTTAGGAGTCCGTCGCGGACAAAGATGTGACACGTAATTTTTATATATTAAGATATTTATCTGACGTTTCCTATGTCAAATTTTGTTTGGTCTACTGGAAATAAATATTAATATTATTATTATTCCTCCAAATAAATAGCGATAATTCAATTCACCAAATATAATTATGTTTATGAAATTTATATTGATATCAGTTGTGAAATTTGTGATTTATGTTAGCAAATAAATAACTAAAATATCAAGCAATTTTAAAAAAATTTTATTGATATTCAATTTGCGCAGGCATTTTCAGATGCTAGTTACGTATTTAAAAGCATAATATCAACAAAAAATTCCATTTTTTTATAATGGGATTTTATTTATTTTCCGTTTCACGTAAATTGAGCTTTAGAATGCCATTTTGAAGTCACATAATTTTTTTGGGTGTATAAACAAAAAATCAAAGAAATCCGAGAATAAATTACAATTATTAATTTCTATTTCTGAAACTTATAATTAATTTAATCTCTAAACTGTCTATTATAAACAGATAAAATAGAAATTTTGGTCGCCTTGAAATGGCTAAATATGTTAAAATGATCTGTAAGGTATATCTCTCCAAACGTCATACTTTTATACAATAGTAAACAACTTTCAGCTAAGTAATATTATGTGCGTATAAACGTGTGTTTACCATTTCCGAGTTTGTATATCATAGGATTTTGTCATACAGGTTGTCGTAAAAAGTATCAGTTTTAAGGAAATATAAAATTATTTTACTTGTTTTTAAATCACTTGAATAATTTTGTCTATTCTGGTTCATTTGATATTAATACAATGTTAATACTTTTACTATTTTAAATAGTTTATCTATCAATTTTAACTTGAACAAATTTTGTTTAATTATTTTTGACGTGATAACGTCTTATAAATTGATGAATCACGTCAATATAAAAAGATGAAACACCGACTGCATGCACGAAAAAGTGTAACGTTCCTAACGTTCCGCCTGACCCTGTGCGTGATTATTAAATATGATATTCGAGTGGAATACGTTATCACGTAAAACTATCGTCCGTAAACCGACTTTACAGACAACCAGTTTTTTTTGCACATTATTTACAACACGAATTACTAAACAAATAAAAATATTTGTGGGTTCAGCTCTGCGAAAGTTTTCTGTATTTTACAAAAAAAAATTATAATGTATATGTCGCCGCGATATTGTCAAACCCGTGATATTATAATTTCGCTTAGTGAAATTATAATATCACGAATCTTAGTCAATCGTGATATTGTAATTTCACTAGTGAAATTACAAAATCACGGATTTGACAATATCCCGGCGACATATACACGTTATCAATGTATTTTTATAATAAATGAACAGGACACAGGGTTTCGAATGACACCTCAAAACATAGTTTTATTTTTTACAAAGTTATAGCGACTCTGCTTGTTTCATAAAAAGCGTTGTTAGAGTAAGTCGTAGTTAATGGCCTATACCCGCAAACATAGACGTAGTTTCTACATCAAAACGGACAAGCCGTTCCCGTGTTACTGGTCAACAACATTGAAAATATGAACAACATTCCAATTGACTATTGGCTAATCCCGTTTCATTAATTGCACATACCGCTAAACTAGCGCTAAACTAGCGGTATGTGCTTTATTGTCGCTTTGTGCGTCAGAGCTGACTTTCGTTCATATAAGAAGTTATATCTAAGTTAATTTCACACGAAATCCATTCAAATTGAAGCTTTTTGAAAAGAGGAGATTCTAATCTATAAAACAGAACCATTTTTAAATCAATTCGAGTTTATAAATACTATTAAAATTGTAATTGAAAATTACAAACAGCAGTTGTCGGTTGGTCTGTACGTATGTACGTATGAACGTATGTACGTATGTACGTCACGACTCCACAGATCGCAATTTTGACCGGATTGCCTTGGGTTATATTTTATTCACTTTGTTTAGTATCAGACCAGAACCCTATTTAAATTCACATAAATGTGTTCAGTAGTTTAATTTTTATAAACAGTTTTATTTTATTATTTTTGACAGCTAATAGTTAAAATAAAAAATCTTAAAAAAACAAAAAAATACCTATTACTGTTATTGTAAAATATTATGTAGTGTATTACGTAGAATACCTGCTACACTGCTATACCACAATAACAATGTAAGCTTCGATATCGGATTGGCCGAGCGGTTAAAAGCGTTGGTCCATAGCAAGGTGCCGGGTTCGATTCCCGCTGACACAAGTAATATTTTTTTTTCTATTCCATTTTGCTTATAATTTTTTTTCTATTTTTTTAATTGGTTTTTTTAAATCTATTTTCTCAATTTTTTGTCATTACCTATAATATGTACAGTGGAAAACTTGCGGGATGTGCACTTTTGGTTTTGCCAACTATTTTCGGTTTGCGATTGTGCGCTAGAAACGATCTGTAAAAGAAACAAAAATGTTTCAGTGAAAATTTGTTGCGTGTTTATAATATTTTGAACAGCCTGTAACTTTATAAATGTACAGAAGCACTTGGTCCTCCTCCGTGTAGAGCAGATGGGCTCAATTCTGCGCCATTTAATTGCTTACGGGCTAGCATTAAGCCGGAAAATTGACTATAGCATATAGAGAAAAATTCTGTTAGCTATATGTGTGTAGGTGCTATTGTATGTTCTTTGAACAGCACATGTGATACAGGGATGGAGTGCAAACGGTGCGAATAATCCTTAAAAAATTGAGCGGAATCAGTTCTGCTTGTATCGCAGTTATCCGCTGGAGTACCCACGTCTTTGAAAAAATATTATATACTTAAAAATCCTTAATACTACAATCACGTGTACTGCGTGCCTACTATCTAAAACAGACACACATTACAATGCACTGTGCTGTACAGAATTCGAGACTACAGAGAGATGCAACAAAGTAAGGAGTCCTTCAGAACACTGTAGAGCCGTTTTGCTACTAAAGTGTATTGAGAATGCGTTTCAGTGTTAAATGTTTCACTTGTCGAGTCAGAAAAAAACCGGCTCGCGCACCGAAGGTTCCATACAAACTTGTAGCTATGTAAATAGTTCGTCCATCACGGGAATCGAGTCTCGAAGATTTTTTCCGCTTAGCCGTTGGAAAACTGTTGTCTCATAATCGACAAACGTCGCGGTCAATTTGCCAACTAAGCGTGTAATAATTGCAATGAGTTCAGATGGACTGCTGAACTGTAGTGTACCTCCTGGCTATATATCTGATAGCCCTAGTTGTCGTATCGTGTTGCATGCGAGAGTTCTCATATTGTGCTGCATAAACGCACCGGTAGCGGACGCTTGTTTTGTGTTAGAACTGTTATTGCATTGCTTCTTGCCAAATTTAGTGATTCTAGGTCAACGGTAAGTACCCTATAGGTTTTTATTCTCAAGAGTCTTGACAGACAGACGGATAACAAAGTGATCCTATAAGGGTTCCTTTTTCCTTTTGAAGAACGGAACCCTAAAAGAGTGAATCGCCGGAATTTCTGTCGGATTCGAATCTTCGGTTCAGAACCGAGTTACACGACCCTAATTGAGATTCATAAACGACGGTAGATCAGATTTTTAGTATCGGCTGCAACACTGTATGACAAATACAATTTCGGTATTGCGCGATCTCTTCTATCCTGAGAGTTATAGCCACGGAAAGATGTTGAAATTTTTGTATTTAGATAAACTTTCTGTATCTTTCTCTCTCTTTTATGAACCTACTTATCAAGAGGAGTAAATACAATAAAAAACACAGTTTCTCAAACTCTATTTATCATTACTTAGTACTCACTTTTAATTTTTTGCGAAATTACCGAATTAAGGATGTGTAAGGTATACAGTCATAAACAAAAGTATGTAGCAATAACGTCAAGTTGCACCAAAACTTCTATTTGGGTACAATTCGTTAGACACCAGTACATATATACATAACTAGCCGTTACCCGCTGCTTCGCACGCAATCGAGACGAAACACGAATGCGCTCCCATTATTTATCATATAGTATGACAAGACTATAGCTATAGTGAATATTATAACACAATATGTGGACTACCCGTAGATCTTTTGTTTATAAGTAGATAGGTACATATTCGTACAAAATATCTTCACACTCTACGACGTGACGTTCTTCATGAATCCAGCAGCGTACTAATTCAAGACCGCACAATATTATAGGAACAACTAACCGTTACCCGCGGCTTCGCACGCGATTGAGACGAAACACGGATGTTATAGTTACTCCTTTCTCGACGTAGACCCTTCTAATAAATTTCAAAATTGATGACATTCGCGTGATCAACGTCCTGACAAACCTTGAAAATGACACCCATGTTGATTTTTAAGACTATTTACCTCTTTTCACCCACTGAAGGGTTGTTTTTGAAAAAGCATGAAACACGAGAAATGAGTATAACCAACGAAATTAGAGCGGTTATAAATTCATCGTAGTGCTCAAAAATAGTTTTATTGAAGGGCAAAAAATATAAAAACGAAAGTTTTAAAACGTTAAAAGCATATTGTATGCCTAAAAATGAATGTGCTGCAAATAGAAAAAGCGCAGAACGTGGATGAGGTTCCGCAATCTTGAAGCTGTTACCATATCGTAACAGCACGCATTGGAAGTAGGGCATTATGCTAAACACATCGTAAGTATCAGCATTTACTACCCAAGCAGTCACTGATATGATATTTGGTACATAACATACAGGTGATTCGCATTCCAGCTTAAAAAATAAAAAAACTCGGGTCGCAGTGCGAATCCAAGCCGACAATATAGTGTATTTACTTTTATAAGCAGTGTGGTTCTATTGCATGAACTTAACTTTCTTTTTGGACAAAATAAAAAAAAATTACACCTTAATACACCCCTTAGAACAACATTTTTTCACTTAATTTCAATACTACATACCAATTCAACATCTGTACCAAATTATATACACCCTTCAGTATGTAAATCTATATCAGTAAACTTGCGTTTTCATAAAATTTGTAAGTCCGGCCCTATCGGGCCGATTTTATTAAAATTTTAGCAGCACATTTCAATAATTACTAAAGGGTTAAATTTCAAATTTGAAACGATTCTGAGAATTTTTTCCGTATTTTTGGGCCCAAAAACAGATTTAAACCCCTAAATACCCCCCTTAAAATTGCCCGATCGGGCCCAATTTAAATAAACTTCTTGCGATGATGGATTCCAATATGTTGCATTGTAGTAACAATATGTTCAAACAATGTGCGTTTATTAACAATAATAGCAAACAATGACATTTATATAATTAGGCTTTTGAAAAAAAATAATTATCGATTTTTTTATTGTATTTTAAAACTTTATTATAAATAATATTGATAATCGATGCGAAAAACTTTCAAAAAACTTTTTTTAAATTAATTATAAGCAATTTAAAATTGATAAAATATTAAAAAAAATCACGTGACTGCAAACGCACTAAAATTGTTTTTGACAATTGTGACGTCATATTGTTAAAATGTATATACGCAGTATACTATCAATGGCTTCTACATGTGTATTGACTAAAACTATCCTAAATTTAGTATAAAAAAATATTGTTGACAAGCACGATAACATTTAAGATTCGACATTTTTGATAAATTTCTTAATATATTGACTGTATTCAATCAATGAGAGGTTAAAAGTGTTAAAACACTGTGTCAATTGCATGTGATGATAATAGAAATTAACATTATGACGTCACATTATGTTCGGGAAATGTCGGCGCGTTCTCGGAACTGGGTACAAATATTTATTTTTAATTTGATATAACTTTTGAATTATAACGAAAATAAAAAAAAGAAAAATAGTTTTGTTATAAAACTTATATACGATCTTTCCATTTATGACAAAAAAAAATTTCATTCAAAAGCCCAATTATTAAGTCTAAAGAAGTATACCGTATTAACATTTAATTAATTAATTTTATTAATATTAAAATTTATTAATTTTATTATTACAAAGTTTGAAACCAACATAAAATGATTTCTTTATCAGTTTTTATATTTTCACAATATATTTAAGGTCATTGCTACCACAAATTTTCTGATCACTTAACTTATTATTAAATAGTTCAGTTTCCAATAAGAAAAAAAATCAAACAAAGCATTGGTTTAATACACCAGTCTTACGTAATTTGCAGACTGTTCGCAGTCAATTTTCTTCAAAATGCACCCTTGTACTATCGTCCCCTTGAAAAGCAGACTCATTTACTTGCATTTTAACTACCCCCAACCCAATTTATCTTATAGCTACTGCTGTCATACAATCTGGCATCAATTCTTTGTTTTTTTAGACCATTTAAGATTCAGATAAATTGGATGATATTATTATAGCTCCCCGTTGTACATTATTTTAAAAATTCGCAACGTCCAAAAAGCACCATCCATCAGATAAACTTAATTTGAATAATGTCATGGATATTAGTAGAAAGCGTTTTGCATTTTTGTTTTTATAATTTAATGTTTCTAATGGCCATATTCACCGAACGTAATTAGTTATTTATTCGGTTCATTTGTTCTTCAGGTAACTATTTCTCCGAATAAATAGCGATATTTCAATTCACCAACTATAATTATATTTACTAGAGGTAGGTATAAATCTATTCTGTCTTACTTCGAGGGTATACATTTTTCGCCTGATAAAATAACAATGGCCGCCACCTAGATCATAATACCTAACCTATAAACGCGGAGTACTATCTATAGTTTGATCTTGTGAATTTATTTCTGTGTTGTTTAACCTTTTGTGAAGTGTATAATATAGTTGTAAAACATTAAAGTGAGTGGAAGTTTTGTGTGCAATTGGGTTAGGATAAAACATTATTATTTCGTGAAACTCTTTTTTGTATGTTTACACTAACGCCATCGGTCGAATTTTTGTGTGAACATAAAAATATTCAACAAAAAGGGCAAGAAGTATAGTGCAGTGTATATTAATTATTCTTTTACTAACTTGACTACCCGATAATTTGCGTGGTGAAATTGAAAGTAAATTTTATTCTAACGAGTAAATTTGTTCCAAAATTAGTAACTTCTATCTAATAGTGTCCGGTGAATATGGGCCTGAATCATTAGCTTTAAAACGTATCAGATCATTAAACCTATAGCTGATACCGTGGGGTGTTTTGACAACCCTGCTAGCATATTTTTGTAAAATTACTTCACACACCGCTACACTGCTAGCAAGATGTGCTCTATTATCGCTTAGCGCGTCAGAGCGTTGATACAAGAAGTTATATTTAGGATAATGTCGCATGAAATTCATTCAAATTGTAGCTTTTTGAAAAGGAGAGATTCGAGTTCATCATAACTCCTAAAATTGTAATTGAAAATCTCGAACAACAAATGTCGGTTGGTCAGTGCGTACGTGTGCTGCTAAAATTTAAATAAAATCGAACGGACAGGCCCGGACTTACTTAAATTCTAAGAAAACATTAGTTTCCGGATATGAATTTACTTACTAAAGAACGCATTTAATCAATTTGGTGCAGATTTTGAATTGACAATAATATTGCGATTAAGAAAAAAAATACTATTATAAGGGTTTGTATTTTTTTATTTTGACCAAAACTAAAGTCTAGTTTACATAATAAAGCCACACTGTCTGTAATACAAATATTGTCGGCCAGGGTTTGGCACTGAATAATTGCTATCCCTTATTTATAAAACATTTAATAATGTCGTTACCGTCACTAAATATTTTTTATCAAAGTCTGATATATGCAAAAACCAACATCAACCGTTTTGAAAGCCATTCTGACTTCCATAGTTACAACACAAGATCCAAAAATGATTTATGCTTACCTCAAAGAAGGCTGAATCTGTCCCAGGCTGCCCCAGATTACATGACCAAAAAGCTTTATAACATGCTGCCAAGAGACATACATGTTTTACCCTTAAAAAATAGAGTATAGTAGATTAAGTATTTACGACTTTTTTAATTTTACTTTATAATTGACTACTTGACGTTTTGTGATTCTCAAATAAATAATCTATCTAAATGAAACAATTTGACTGTTCCTAGTAGATTGACAGTAAGCCTGTAAATTCATTGAACCATTCAACCTGGTATTGTAATGGATGGCATAGAGTCAACGAGGGTAGACATTGTTCCCTCGCTATATTACAATATAAATGCCAATGACATCACCGCTTCAGCGTCCCCACTACACCCCCAATACCCTCTTCCTCCACAAAATACACAACACATCTAGATAGATGCCATTGCATGTGCTTATAAAATAATAACAGTAACCCTTCTATTTTATAATCACTGCGTTTGGAAAGATTATCCGTTTTGACTGTAATGCAGAAAGCCAAAACTTATTCAATATATCGCGGCTTTAGAAGCCTATTTGCTTGAAATCTAAAAGGTAAAAATTAAATATGTATTACTTTCAATGTAGCTATCTTTTTACCAGACTACGGCAAAGCCAAAAGAAAGGGTTATGAGTTTAGCACTCTATGTATGTTTGTATGTTCCACCGTAGTGCCTAAACTATTCATCCGATTTTCATAAATAAGGAGTCAATCGATTATTAGGGCTCGGGTAACATAGGCTACATCTATGTTTGAATTTTGGTCCCAAAGGAGAGAAAATTGAAAACAAATAAAAAATGTAATGAAATTTTTAAAAAATTTTTAAAAATTTCATTACATTAGTTTCTACTTTGTTTGGTTTTAAGACAAAATTGTAAAAATGAATATTACTAATAATAATACAAATAAAAAGTACATGTCTATCTATCTTTAACTGCGAATATCTCGAAAACCAATGACTTTACAACAAACTAACAAGTGTACATTATTGACTTAGAAAATATCAAAAAAATTAAAATTATAGTCAAAATTAAAATTTAGACAGCGGCGTAACATTTAGAAGGGGTACAAGCATTACTTACTCCTGCCGTACGCCACTGGTAGAGCGTACTGAACTAATTTTTTTATTGTTAGGTGCATTTTATGATATTTAACAAGTGTGCCGATTTGAGTAAAATTATACGGTGTATTAAAAAAATTATGGACATTAATAATTTTTCAGTTTTCAACTTCAACACCCCGTATTTCGGAAACGAGCAACATTTTATCTAAGCATATTTCGCTTAATCGTTTTATTTTCAATTGGAGAATCTGCGGTTGTTCTATGTCCCATTCTTAATGGGACACCCTGTATATGAGGCCCCTCTAGATGTATAGCGTGATGCACTTTGCTCTAGAGATTATGATCGCTTACTACAGTTAAAATGTAATGTTTTGTTAGGATAGGTGGCATATGACCACGGCTATTCTCAGATGAGAATATTTACTTGTTTCATACTTTTCACTAGTCGAGTTTGAGCTTTTGAACTAATTTTTTTACAGACAGATTTTTATCTTGTAGGATTTGAAAGGAAAAACGTGGGGCGCATGCGACAATTATATAAGAAAAATCTATTTATGAGATAAAACGAATAATGCGCCCACGTTTTTCGTTTCAAATCCCGCAAGTTAAAAATCTGTCCGTAAAGAAATTATTTTATACTTTTTAGTTCGATTTAAAAACGTGGCACATTAAAAATGTTTTTTTTTTTCTATTATTGCTTTAAATTTATTTATGTTCATAGTTAGCGCAAATACTTATAAAGCTACAAATGCGCAGCATTCCTCTAATTTAATCGCACAACTGAAATACAACACGTGACGCGATTGACAGTGTTTTATTTATTATCAATGATCAGACCGTTGGTCTGCGTCGGCGTCGCGTCACGAAAGCGTCGTAACTTATCGTCGGTTGGCGTCTGTCTGTCCAATAGACAATAGTTTTACAATCGTTATATCTCGCAGACAGTCGAAATGTCTTCGCATCTTGTACTTTTAAGACAGCTTTTGTTTTATATTTATTTTATTTATTTATTGTCTATATCAGTGGTTCTCAACTTAAAACCCCGCACAAACCTTATGGGCTTTGGTTCTCGGTTAAATTGATCGAAAATGGTTTTATCTCATAGTTTAAAGGTCACTAAGAAAAAGTGTCCATGGGCGCATAACCTAAAAGCCAATAGATTTTTAGCTACAGATACGTTTAGCGAGATTTTAGATATAGAGATATCCATTGTATTAAACTACATACATGTTTATCACAACATATTTGCTGTAAGCTATAAGTGAGAAGGGCCACTCCTGTATCTACCTCTATAAAAAACCTCGATAGGTAAGCGAAAAAGAGATCGCGGTCTCTTAAACTCTTACTTATCCAGGTTCGACTGTATATATTACACTAGTAACAAAAATTAAAGGATATAAAAAAAAATCTAAATTTTTGGGTAATATTCAACGAGCTGTAACTCCGAGGGAAATGATTGTACAGAAAATAAAAAAAAAGCAAATTATAGCTCCAAGTATCTAGTTTTCAGGTATGACCATGAATTTTTTTTTTTATGTTTTAGTCTGGAGAAATTTTAAAGAAACTACCAAAAAAAAAATTTTCCAAATTTTTTCTTGTCTAAAAAAAGGTATACGGACTTCAAAAAATTTTTTTCCATCATTCCACTCGAAAACTCTCGTAGAAAATTTAATGCCCTTTAATTTGATGTACTCATGAAGCCTGTACGATGATTTGCCGCAGAGTTATCGTCAATCAAAGCCAAAAGCATCTTTTTAACTTTAATAATCAATAACTCTGGAAATAATGATCGTATAGAAAATCGATGGGGGGTTTTGAAAACTTCACAATATTCCCTATAAGATACTGTGAATGGCTATTGACGAAAAAATTTTTTTAGAAGCAAAAATCTTGATTGAAAAAAGGATAAAAATTTGCGTAATTAAGGATATTTGGATAAATTGGTATAACTTTGGATAAAATGGATGAACGAAGGATATCGTCAGTAATTTTTCAACCTTAAAGTGTCCTGAAAAATCCCTGAAAAATTCAAAACGATGCGATTTTTTTTTCTTAGTGCCCCGAAGCTTCAAATTTATGTTTTTGCAAAAATCACCATTATGGGTTTTTTTTTTAATTTTTATTCATTTTTTCAATGAAAAAAGATTTTTTTTATCGATAATCTGTATTTTTTTGATCGAAAAAATCGTGTTTGTTAAAAATTAAAAAAAAAAAAAATTTAATTTTTTTCAAAAAATTTTTTTTCGAAAATTTTTTTTTCGAAAATTTTTTTTTTCAAAATTTTTTTTGTTAACGTCTTCAGAATGCTCCATTATTGTCAAAAAAAATTAACTGGATTTTTTTTACCACTGCAACTGCCTTAGTTTTAAATGTCAACTTAAAAAATCAATAAAAAAAATCGATATACCCCCCAGTGGATGTCGGCTTTTCTTCACACTAAACGTGAATTTGAAGCTTCGGGGCACTAAGAAAAAAAAATCGCATCGTTTTGAATTTTTCAGGGATTTTTCAGGACACTTTAAGGTTGAAAAATTACTGACGATATCCTTCGTTCATCCATTTTATCCAAAGTTATACCAATTTATCCAAATATCCTTAATTACGCAAATTTTTATCCTTTTTTCAATCAAGATTTTTGCTTCTAAAAAAATTTTTTCGTCAATAGCCATTCACAGTATCTTATAGGGAATATTGTGAAGTTTTCAAAACCCCCCATCGATTTTCTATACGATCATTATTTCCAGAGTTATTGATTATTAAAGTTAAAAAGATGCTTTTGGCTTTGATTGACGATAACTCTGCGGCAAATCATCGTACAGGCTTCATGAGTACATCAAATTAAAGGGCATTAAATTTTCTACGAGAGTTTTCGAGTGGAATGATGGAAAAAAATTTTTTGAAGTCCGTATACCTTTTTTTAGACAAGAAAAAATTTGGAAAATTTTTTTTTTGGTAGTTTCTTTAAAATTTCTCCAGACTAAAACATAAAAAAAAAAATTCATGGTCATACCTGAAAACTAGATACTTGGAGCTATAATTTGCTTTTTTTTTATTTTCTGTACAATCATTTCCCTCGGAGTTACAGCTCGTTGAATATTACCCAAAAATTTAGATTTTTTTTTATATCCTTTAATTTTTGTTACTAGTGTATATCCATACATATAAAATTCTCGTGTCACAATTTTGGCCACGCTAATCTCCGACACCACTGCACCGATTTTAATGAAATTTTGTAAATGTGTCTTGCTTGGTGCAACTTACGCTATAGGATAACTTTCAATAAATATTTTGTACGATGTTTTCTCAGAAAAAAATGTTTAGTAACATGTAACGACATCTGATAGAATTTCCTCAAAGTTATTAGTTCAGAAGCAATAAAATTGTTTAGTAGCGACATATGTTAGAATTCACTCGAAGCTATTAGTTCAGAAGCAAATATGGTAGAATTTGCTCAAAGCTAATTAGTTCAGACGCCGGGCCGCAAACGAAATACATTTTGCAGAATTATATCTATCGCACCCGGGTGAAACCGGGACGGACCGCTAGTATGTATATATAACAAATGACAAAACGTAGCCTAACATTATTGCACTTTTCGCTTACATGTCGCAAATCGTAAAAATAAAATATGATTGCGGACGGTCGTATCAGTTATCTCGTTCGGGCATATATAACTCGGGCGTTGTCATGGCAACCGACCAAATGGGTCAACAATGACACAATATGTGCATTAACATAGCCACGGCACCAGAAGCTCTGCCAGTCGCGAAACATAAAAGTCTGCGTTGGCCGCTTCAGTCGATTGTCCACTGGGTGACTTAAAAAAAATAATAATAACGGTACCGACCTTTAGATTGCGAAACATTTCAATCTCTGCAGTGATCACTAGCATGTCAATAATATGCTAGTGAACGCCTACTTGCCCGCAGACAGCGGCGTGTGAAATAGATTCGACATTTCCATTGATAGCGGTAGAATAAAAATAAACACTCGACGAACATGGATCTCCGAAACAGCCAGTAGCAAGCTAGAAAGCGGGCGCAATGCATACACTTCAATATGACGCGCTGGCTTCAACTTTCGCCGTGCGTAGTATACCTGTGGAGGGATGAGTAGAGAGTTGTCATATTATGTGAGTGAGTGTTTGCAGATTATAGACGTTAAACAGCTGAGGTCTTCAGATTAGGCTGTCCACAGGCGGTGTGCTGTTAAAAATCGGATGTTGAATTGTATTCAAAATGCGAAAATTTTGATATGTGAATTTCAACAAGTACATTTCCTTGGAATGGTAAAATAGTAAAATTGATAACATATATCAATCTATATATAGGTGAAATATTGAATAAAGGCCGCTGCACATGAGGCTGGAAACACTGCTTGGACTTCTGCTGGCCGGCAGGCTGGGTACGAGACTGGAAATGACGCTAGCTCACAAGATATATTTTAAATTTAGAACAGGAGCTATTTTTCTTGCCAGGTCATCTGTTTGCTCTATACAAGAACCAATCAGGAAACAGTATCTTGTCACGTGGGCGCCCACAAACCAACATGGCGTCATTCTGCTCAGAGTTCAGACAACAGACACGTTTTGCTCTGTGTTTATATTTGAACTGTCATTGAGCGCGCACCAGATCTATCCACAAAAGAAGCTTGAAAAGACGTCTCGTGTGAAGCGAGCACATAAAAGCAATTAAGAAAACCGGCGCTATAAAACTAGTAGTGAAACCTAGCA
The DNA here is from genome assembly GCA_963575645.1 of Xanthostigma xanthostigma. Taxonomy (NCBI): domain Eukaryota; kingdom Metazoa; phylum Arthropoda; class Insecta; order Raphidioptera; family Raphidiidae; genus Xanthostigma; species Xanthostigma xanthostigma. Next base: position 47,831,308 of record OY754470.1, read on the forward strand.
AGGAATCTAGCGGCAAATCCAGCCTCGTGTGCAGCGGCCTTAATTGAAAAAAAAAAAATAGTAATGTCATCGATCGCCAAGCTCGAAACTATAGTCCTTTAGGTTGAGAGGCCGAGCGCTGTACCATGACGCCATCTACAGTCAACTCGTCTGTTCGAATAGAACACAAAACATTTTGATATTAAATACAGGTGCCTTTTTTTCAAGACCATCGAAATATGATATTGAACTTTCTTTTATAAGCTTCAATGTATATATTGTGGGATGTGTGTGTATAGTTCAGTGAAGTCGAAATCCCAGTGGTTCAACGGCTTTACGCGGTCCGCCGTCATTTTGTGTTATTCTAAATGAATAAACACTAAACTCCCACCCTCGGCCCAGGAGAGGGGAGAGCTTACACAGTTTTTCTTTCAGCGCTATAGTGAGAGCACTATAATACTCTCTGTACTTTATCAGAAGTTATTACTTACTTCTACATATGCGAGGTAACACATGCAGTGATCTAAATGTAACTGTGTTACAGGGTAGACTTGGGTACTTTCGGACACGTATAATTCTCGGAACAATGTCGTCTGTCGGAGGTCTTTTCTTAGGAAGCTGCACCTACATTGAATCCGAATGTCAACCGATCCGACGTCAAGCTTATTGAAGAGGAAATTGGCCTTCCCTCTCGAATGTAGGCACCAACATTGGTGTATAATTTTGGCGCTAGTTTTTGCCGTCCTGAACTACAAAGTGAGTGTTCGACACTCTCTATTCTCTGCCTCCAAAATTTTAGTTTATGGTTGTGGGAGCTATTACAACAAAGACAAAAAACGCATTATAAGTTTTACCTTAGAATGATATCTATCAAAAAATAAAATAACATATGTGTCCACGGTGCAGACAAACCATGGACACAATTTCTGTTGAGCGTATTTCCTCCTTACCGTTGCCCCGCAACAAAAACTATTCGTCTACTACTGTTTCCCCTTAATATCAACATATACTATTAGTCTAAGATCCCGATTTGGCTCTGTCTTCATCCATCGAGTTTTGTAATGAAATTTAAAATTTGATTATATAATGTATTAATAAAGAAAAATTGATTTGGTGCCATTCAATTTCGTGGCAAAGCTATTAAAAAAGAAAGTTTTTAATTTAATTTCATTTATTTAGTATTATATATTATACTTATTATTTGTTGCCATGGTTACCTACATGTAATATTCGCAATAAAAGGATCTACATTTTCATATATGACAATATAGAAAACCGTTTGAAAAAATACTAATTCGAAGGTGCCTGTCTACCTGGTTTTATGACAGGAATCAAAATGTCGACCAAACTTTGGCATTTTATATACATATTTTACTTTCGATTAGTAAAAAATTTATTTGAAAACTCGATAACTACATTTCAGAAATAATAACAACTATAATTAATAATAAAAATCGCAGAATTGTGGACAAAAAGTTAGATTTTTATTATTATTATCTCGATGGACTCGATATCTAACAATATTAACAACTTTAATTTTTTAATAAAAATAGCTGTGCCAAGAAATTGAATGGCAACCAAATCAATGTTTCTTTATTATCACATTATATTATCAAAATTCAAATTTCATTAGAAAACTCAACGGGTGAAGATCGAGCCAAATCGGGATCTTGTACTATGTTTCTGGTATTTTCACTTAATCGAAGATTCGACGTGACCAATCTAGTAATGTTTATTACAGCGATGTTGAAAACTTCAGACGTGGTATAGTTCAAACAAGATAATATGCACAAATATGCATGCAATATTCACCTGCTCATTTTACAGTGATAGACTGTTAAACCAGCAACAGTTAATTTTTGCTAAAATACGTATTTTGCTAGATTAGTCCATAAAAACTTTTTTGTGTAAAATATAATTAAAGTTTTGCTTATAAAATATTGTTTTGATAAATGAAATTGTATTTTTTTATTTCTAGATTTACATGTTTCTGCTGTAAAAAATAGTTTGCACGTTAAATTTAAAAACTTAATCATTTATTAAAAAAACGCAAATGAGATATTCAAAATCAGATGTAGAGAAATAAAACAGTTGGTAACCGTTGACCTTGTAAACCGAAACTTCTTCGTTTCAAATTAAATTCAAATCAATTACAAACTTTCATATTAATTGTCAGTCAGTCAGTATGTGTCAGTTTGAGTCAAATTTCAATATAAAATCGCTGCTTTTCAAACCCGTATGGCGATAGTAAAATGACTCATTTCGCACTAGTGCGTAAAATAAAACAAAAGTAATGAGAAACGTAGTCGTATTACAACTGAAAATGAACTTGTTCAAAATTGAACTGTCAAAAATGTTGAAAATCACGTAAAAATAAGCTATTTTATAGGGAGTACATGCAAAAAATACTCTATATAGGTACTCTATATAACGACACTCAACAGACTGTGCATTTTGTGGCGTTATTGAGAGTTGTCGTTAACGGAGAGAAGAAAGATATTCCCAACAAACAAAAGAACGAATTTCTTAGAATCTTCGGTACGCATGACGCCGACAACAAAGCAACAAAATAACAAACAAGTACTGTTTATTGCTTAATGATGACATATTGTTGTCGTTATTTAGAGTGCGTGTGTCGTCATTTAGACTGTATCATTGTATGAGCAACAAGGTAAACCAACTAGAGTTAAGTAGTTTCGACGTTTTAAGGAGTTTTTCGTTATATCGAGTGACGTTAAATGGAGTTTACACTGTACTATATGAGTCTCGTATGTGATGATATTATGTCATCACGCACTAGAAACATAACCTACTATTTTTACATAGGTATATTAATGTTACTTTACGAATATCTGAGCTTACAAAACTATTTTTTTTTATTTTTAAAAAAAGATATATCAAATTGTATAATATATCCACATATGTAGAGCATATCCACATATGCAAGAAAATATCACTTGGGGATGGCACTACCTCTTGTTACCTGGCCAATATATTTAAATATCAAAGCTGGGTCTAAACGACAAACACAAAATATCCATGAGCAGAGGTGGGATTCGAACCCACGACAGTACGATCCAAAGGCCAGCACGCTGACCATTACACCACGTTGTCCTGTTACAAAACTCTTGACTGGTTCGAGATCTTGAAACGTACGATTAAAAAACGAACTTCTATACAAATTACGTAACTATATCTGTTTGATCTTGCAGCAAATTGTTTTATTCAATTTAGTTGACCGTCTCTTATAAACCAGTGACACTGAATCTTAGATTTTATTCCGTAAAATGTGAAATATTTTAAATAATTATTACAATAAATTAATTTTGTGTGAAATCATGAAACTTTAATAGTGTAGTGTTAGTAATATTGTGAATACGGACTACAGAAATGATATCACGAACTCTGAACAAGGATTTTGGTTTTAATCGAAATTAAATGCAGGTAATTTTGCAATCAACCATTTTTTACATGTAACTGATATCTTCCAGTGCTATTTTTAGGTGAAATATTAATAATCTTTTGAACGTATCAAAATAGTCTTTTACGTAATATTATACAATTGGGTTTAAAATTCAAAATTGACAATTTTTTTGATATGTTATAAAACAAATTTAAACTGTTATTTTCCAAACTTAAAATATTAATTATACAATCGTTAAAAAAGCTGAATATTTTAATGTTATTTGTTATAGAATAATTACGTATTATTTAATATATTAATGTTAACGTTGGATTTTAGCATTTAAATAAATAAAAATTCTGGACTAATTTTTCAAACTTAATTATTTTAATTTAACGTTTCGGACTGGATTTTAGAACTATCTTTAGAATTATGGTACTAAAAATAAAAAATAAAAATTCTATAAATAATAATAGGTATATGAAAAGAAAAAGAATTTCAATTAATGCTCCGTCTTTGTCGCACTCACAACGCAAATATTTCCAATATACGAAACGTAACTCTCTCTCTTGCTATCTTCACTAACTTATATCTCCCTCTCAACTACCGTTCGCCTCGAACTATCACGCATCGTTCGCCTCGTCCGATGACGCACTTCCGTAAACACTTTCGTCTGGCATTTACCAGATTACTCCCCAAGTCAAGCGTGCGTAAAGAAGTTTTACTTCAAAAATCTAGAATAAAATAATGAATTAAATAAAACGAATAAACAAAGAATACAAGTAATATCGCATCAATAATAGACAAATAGAGTTTTGTTCTAATTGAGGTACATTTTTATTCTGAATAATTAAAATGCGATGGGCTTGAAAATAGCCCAGAGTGTAGCGAGGCCCTTATTCATAGAGCGTGTCAAGCCCTTGATTAGCCCATAAGCATGTGTTTCTATATTTATTTTAATTATTTACTACGAGCCTCGCCCCATACAACATTGATGATAGATAACAAAGAGACGCTAAAAGAATTCTGTGATTAGGGTATCGGTTTACCTTAATCAAGTCAACGAATATTTATATCTTCTCTATTACAAGCCCCCAGCTTACACGTTCCAATCTGATGATGACGCATTAATTAAATTTTCTGTTTTTAAAGCCATCAGCGGCTAAGTTTATTTTAAGCCTAGCATCAATTCGTATTTTCATTTTTTATAATTTTTTTGAACATGCAATTGACACTTTTACCAGCTCTCGGACTAGAACCTGGCAAATGGGGGCTTGTAAAAGAACTAAACAACGACATTAGTACACGCTCGGCTATTCTAGAGCCCAATTGTATTTTCAATTAGTTTTTAAGATAATAACAACCTGAAATTATTAATTGAAACTATACCAAGAGAATCCTGACAATTGGTCTAAACTGCGATGAATAGGTTCTATTGTAGATTTATGTATTAGGGAATCAGAACAACATGCGCCGTATTCAGTTACCACAGCCCACGAACTTATCCCGTGAACTAATGAATTGAGGTCTTGTTTACTGTTGAGGGACTTCCCCGTATGTGGAAGCTTTCATTAGTGAACTTGCCAGTACATAGTCTGAGGCACGTATACACTATTGAAGTTCAAGTAACGTTTTATACCATTGTGAACTTATAACCATTTTTGAAAATAGTGCGTGTTTTAAGTGTATCAAAATATTCAAACAAAATCTAGCTAAATACATATAAACTATTTTTTATGATAATTTTGTTTTTGTAAAATCAGCGATGACGTCAGAAGGCACTATCACCTCAACATTTTTAATTCCACCTTACTCTAAAGGTATTTTTATTTTCTACACTAAGAAACGGTCCCCAGCTTATAGAGAACGAAACGTGAAGGAAATTATACTGACTTCAATGTCTTGTCAGGCAACCCTGCGAAATCCTGATCCAACAACAGGAAAACACCACTTTCGGTATTTATCCTGGTGAAGTTACTAGCCCCACAGAGTTAGAGCTTTTAATTTTTATGAATTTGTTGGTCGGTAAAAACTTTCTATGGTCATATTCACCGAACGTAAGTAGTTATTTATTCGGTTTATTTGTTGTTCAGATAACTATTCCTCCGAATAAATAACGATAATTCAATTTACCAATCATAATTATGTTTACTGCAGGTATATAATTAATATATTCTGTATACATTTTTATTCGCCTGATAAAATAATAATGGCTGCCACGTAGATCATAATACCTCACCTATAAACGTGGAGTAGGTGTTACTCTTGTGAATTTATTTATATGCTGTTTATTAGCCTTTTGTGAAGTGGATTATAGTTGTGAAACATTAAAGTTGGTGGAAGTTTTGTGTGCAATTGGGTTTGGATATAACATTATTATTTTGTGAAACTTTTTTTTGACGTTTACACTAACGCCATCGGTCGTATTTTTGGGTGAACGTCAAAATATTCAACAAAAAGAGCAAGAAGTATATTTATTCTTTAACTAACTTTCTACCTGAAAATTTGGTTGGTGAATTTAAAGTAAATTTTATTCTAACGTATTTTTGTTCCAAGATTAGTAACTTCTATCTTTAATAGTGTTCGGTGAATATGGGCATTAGGAAGATATATTTGCCATCTTAAATAATTATCAAAACATAATGGCAACTCAGTATTGTATGAAAGAAAAACTGAGTCAAAGAACTGTTTTTTTAAGTTGTCGTGGAAGGTGTCGACGATACTTCACTTGCACTGCGTAGTGCAATTCTTGAAAGTGAACTGATAGCGAACCCTCAACGTGCTAACAAAATCCTATTACATTTCTGTACGTGTAACTCGAGATAGGTTAAACTTCCGTTCTTCTCCAGTCATTATCTCCCTCTCACTTTAACATTATCCTCCATCTCTTTCAGATCGTTTTTAAGTTCATTCACATTAGTTGAGCGGGCCAATCGATGCTATTAAAAAATAGATCGCGTCATTATTTTTGCCATCAAGATAGATTCTTTTTCCGGGAACAATAAAAGTAACTATAGGCTCATGATACTCATTTCATATCAATCTAATTCGCCATAGGAACTGATTCTAGTGCTCTCTGGTGGCAGAAAATAAAATCTGTATATGCTTTAATCACATATATTTCATCTGATAGTTTATTGTAATGAATGAACTAAAGAAAAATAATTTATTCTTGTCTGAGATCTGTGCATGTTATAGTTTTTAATGCATTTATATCATTGCTACAAGTAAATTTTAAAAAAGGATAGAAATTTAGGATTTAGTTAGGTTAAAAAGGATTTCATAATCACAGTTAATAAATTTTCATCCTTATTGAATACAGAAAAAAACTTTTTTATTTAATGCAGGAGAAAATGAAAAAAAAAATAAATTGATGTAGGTATATAGACAGAAAAGAAAAGAACTAACCGATGAAGAAAAATCAAAGTTCCAAAAATGTACTTGCTCCCTGACTATAATGTGATTCGTTTTAAACGCCTGTTCTCCTTCTACTAGATGTCTTTTAGAATTACCCAAATACTTAATAATATCAGTAATATTTATTTTGAATTTATTATCCATCATTATTAATAAATTATGTGATGTTTACTTTAAAAATGATTAAAGCATATACAGCTTTTATTTTCTGCCACTGGGAGCACTAGAATCAGTTCCCCTGGCGAATTGTCTATCATCCCAATTTGACTCGATCTTCACCCATCGAGTTTTCTAATAAAGAAAAATTGATTTGGTTGCCATTTAATTTCTTGGCACAGCTATTTAAAAAAAAGTTGTTAATTTTATTGTATTTGATTAGTATTAATTGTTATTCATTGCCATGGTTACCTACATATAATATGTTACACGTGTTTGCAATAAAATTATTAACATTTTCATATGAAAATGTTAATAATTTTATTATGACAATATAGAAAGCCCTATATAACTGCAAAATACTAATTACTGTCTACCTGGTTTTATGCCAGGAATTAAAATGTCGATCAAACTTTGGATTGGTAATTTTATCTGAAAACTCCATAACTACATTTCAGAAATAAAATTAACAACTTAAGTTTTTTATTAAAAATAGCTGTGCCACGAAATTGAATGGCAACCAAATCAATTTTTCTTTATTAATACATTATATTCCCAAAATTCAAATTTCATTAAAAAAAAACTCGATACAGCACACAAATGTTTCATTAGTTTTGAAGGTAATTTTTTTTTGACAATCAACGATTTATGACAGGTTAGACTGTAACCTTTCCTTCAGTTTTTCCATCTCAAATGAGCCCAACTTTATTCTTCTACTGTTTTATGCACTAATTTAACATCGTCAATATTTTTTTCTTCTAAATTAACATTGAAAAACGTTACTGGGTCAGCCAACTTTTGCACATGGTGACCACAACCAAAGCGACGACGCTTGCTTTTGAAAGCGATATAAAATCCCCATTAATTAAATGTATTCTGTTGTAATATAAATTGTTTCAGCAAGTGACTAAATCAGTACAATAATGTAATTGTGTTTATCTTAAATCACAGAAATAGAACTGCTGGCTCATCGGCCACGTGTATTTACTTAATAAAACAATCAATTAATTAAAATGTTTCGAAATTACAATTAAAACAGAGTATTAATTGGTATATTTACAATCAAAGGCACTCGGGGAAATTAATATTTTAACTAGCCTTTACCACCGGCCTCTGTCGATTTTGACTGACACTCGATCGGAGCCGAATAAAAAGCTTTTTAAATTTTATAGCAGTTTACCGAGCTTCATCAAATTAGTAGCAATTAAATTATTCAATACCTATGCCCATATTCACCAAACACTATTAAAGACAGCAGTTACTAATCTTGGAACAAATTTTTACGTTTGAATAAAATTTACTTTCAATTCATTAAGCAAAATATTAAGTAGAAAAGTTAGTAAAATAATAAATATACACTGCATTATACTCCTCGCTCTTTTTGTTGAATATTTTGACGTTCACTCAAAAATCCGACCGATGGCGTTAGTGTAAACGTCAAAAAAAGTTTCACAAAATAATAATGTTTTATCCTAACCCAACTGCACACAAAACTTCCACTAACTTTAATGTTTTACAACTATACACTTCACAAAGGATAAATAAACAACACATAAATAAATTCACAAGACCAAACTTTAAATATAATACTTCACGTTTATAGGTTAGGTGTTATGATCTATGCGGCGGCCATTATTATTTTCTCAGTCGAATAAAGATTTATACACTAGAAATTAGACAGAATAGATTTAATACTTGCGATAAATATAAGGTTGGTGAATTAAATTATCGCTATTTATTCGGAGGAATGGTTACCCGAAGAACAAATAAACCGAATAAATAACTACTTAAGTTCGGTGAATATGGTCATACAATTAAAAAATGTTACAAACTTCGGCGTTATACATTTGTATATATTTGTTATTTGTGGACATTTAAAATTGACCCATATTTTTTGTATGACCTTTGATATTCTAAATTTGTGTGTAAAGAAGTTAGAATAAATTTAAATGGTGAAAAGTATTCTGGAGATGATAACATGAGTTTGTAAAGTTTTTGAGTAAACTGAAGAAATTGCTGTAATAACTTATGCCCTTTATTCAGAATATAGTGTCTTGTTTATTTTATTGTATACAGAATATGATATATACAGAAGGTTGTGTTCCTGTAGGACGAGATTTTATTCTGGAATGAGGCAACAAATATGAAATGCATTATTTATAGTAGGTACCTACTTTTTGTTTTTGGGAGGGGGTAAAACGAATTAATTTATGGGTAAACATGAACTAACGACCGCCGTTCGATTGCGACGTTTTACCCCCCAGCCCGGAAATAAATCCAAGGTTGTAAAGTTGGCTTCTGCAGCAGATTTTTTTAATTATTTGTCTATTCAATGAAGATCAATTATATAACACTTATCTCATCGACTTTTACCATCCCAACCCATAAGTGGGGAATGGTACTAGATTAGATCAAAAATTACATTTCAAAATTTTACAATATCTTTTCGTTTTGAGGTCCCCTGAATCCCAAAAACATATTTTTGGAAAAACTCTGTGCGTCTGTGAGCACGATACAGGTCAAACGGATGAATAGATTGAAACCAAATTTTGAGAAAATGTTAGGTATGCAAATATGAAGAGCCCTATTTTTTTTGGGGATAGTCAGCGCATGCGCAGAAGAGATATATGCTAGAAAGGTGTTTTTTATATAATAATTATATACTTTTAATAACGGCTTATTATTCTATTTATTTTTCAAAAAAGTTTCGTTAAAATTTTTTTTAAATGTCTACGTTTTGAAGTTGGAATGGTCCCGTCGGCCAATTGGCTGGAATTTTTTAATATCAATAATACATTGTATTTTAGTTTAAAGTGCGATAAACACTCGCAAACGTTCATAATCATGTTTTATAAAAATGAGCAATGTTAAAGCAATTATTATGCATGCATTTCATCTTTAAGATTCGTGCACAGATTTCTGCTACACCCTATATATAAGTATCCTGCTTTGACTCATTCTGCACGTACCTTCCGACTGTCTGTGTCGTGGTTTTCAGCAATAAACTTGTTTAATATATTTGTCCTGTTTGTTTCTTTACTATAATTGTTCACAATATTTTATATGGACAACTTCGTTTAATTTCAACTTTAACGACATCTTGGTTATTTAAGTCGCAAAAAAATAATTTACTTTTTATATGCAGCAAAATCAAAACAAACAATTTTTGAACTATAAATTTTCAATTATTTATTTTCACATACAATATTACCATTCCCAACGCCACTTTTCAAAGTTTTAAAATATTTTTTCATTTTGAGGTCTTCCGAATCCAATTAAAATAAATAAAATGTGTGAAAATAAATTATCCGTAGTTTTGATTTTTATTTTTATTACTGGAATAAATGTGAGTTCTGAAATTTAATGCCTTGAGATATATTGTTTATTGCTCATATCATATAAATAATCAATAAATAATTTTCAATCATCAATAATTGTAATAGAAAGGTGAAAAATATATTCTTCAATAGTTGATATCAGTGATAAAAATTCCATAAAGCGTTAATGATAACTTATCACGATAAAGATACAATCAAATGTTAGCGTTTCATGTTTATAAAAAATCTATTTTTTGAACCTTGTCCGATTTCGGACATTGCCCGATGTGGCTTGGGCATTGTCGACATTGACCGGTTAATGTCGACATTGCCCGTAACATGTAGATAGGTAATATATTATAGACACTTCAATTTTATTTATTTGTGTAGACGTATAGTAAAGGTTCTCTTTTACCCAAATCGCGTGTCACCAAGTAATCTCACATCCATATTATGGTCTACAGACGTGAAAATTTTCAGCTGTTTTTATTTTATGAGCGTTTCTAACTGGCCTGTAATGTTTATTGTCTATACAGTATGCATTCGGTCAACGTTATGCACACAACACAAACACCGAACAGTTTTGTGCTCGTGTTCGTGTAAATAGCTGCATAATAACGACTCGATTATTTTAATCATTCTTAAGTTAGCACATTTATGCAAATGTAACTGGCGCAATTTTTCCTGTAAATGTATTTACTTTAATTATTTATTTTTTTAATCGGTTGTCCATTACGAACAGAGTTGTGCTATGCCGTCACCAACAGAGCCCGGTTTCACCCGGGTGCGATAGATATAATAAAATCTTTGATTAACGTCTGATTATAACTCTTCAATAAATAAAATTATCGACCAATCGAAACGTTAATGTATTAATTATATATTTTTTGTTAATATATTGTCTGAAAAATTGGTCGATAATTTTATTTATTGAAGCGATAGATATAATTCTGCAAAATGTATTTCGTTTGCGATCCAGCATCTGAACTAATAGCTTTAAGCAAATTCTACCAGATTTTCTTCTGAACTAATAGCTTTGAGCGAATTCTATCAGATGTCGCTACTTGGTACTAAAACAGTTTTTTTTTATTCTGAACTAATAGCTTTGAGTAAATTCTATCAGATGTCGCTACATATTATTAAGACACAATACAGATAATACTTGATATATTGTAAGGATAGGTTCTCTCCCTTCTTCCCTGTTTATTCCAATAAAAAAAATTAAAAACTATCCTATAGTGTAAGTTGGACTAAGCAAGACACATTTACAAAATTTCATTAAAATCGGTTGAGTGCTTTCGAAGATTAGCGCTAACCAGCACCGTGACATGAGATTTTTATACTTATATACAATATGATTAATTATTATCTATCCAGCGTACAGTCGACAACAAATCCAGAAAATTTATCAAAATTCGGAAAATTCTGGATGGAGAATTCGATTCTAAATCTAAAAGCGATGTATTATTTTTGTTATTCAACCGCTCTGTGTTGAGTTGGACTTGAAAATTGTGCAGAAAATAATAAAAAACTCGAAAAAGGGTCACCAAAAATAACAAAGTTTTCAGGTTGGCACGAATTTAATATACATACTTAGGTATGTAAACTTTGTTATTTTACGCTTTTTAATAACACTTTTTTTAAGAAGGTTTAAATTTAAGTTTTTTATTTTTAACTTTTTAGTTTAAATTTATACAAAAAGTAAAGGCAAAGTATTGAAGTCGGTTTTTGTTTTTTTGTGAAAAATATTTTTTTTCCTGAAAACTTGTTGAACCGATTTTGCTAAAATTTATATGGAGCCAACTTTGACACGTTAGTCTATCGAATAAAATCATCTAAATCGGTTCATTAAGATATTGACTGACACATACAAAAAAAAAAAAAAAAAACAATTGACTTGAGAACATCTTCCTTTTTTTTTGAAGTCGGTTAATAAAAAAAAAACACGCACAGTTTTGTTTGAGACTTTACTGTAAATTTTTCAAATTAAATTAGGATTTCATTTATTTTAAATGACTTAATTAAATGAAACCGTGCATGAATTAGATAAAAGAATAATAAAACGTTTAATTCACAATTGATCTAGCCGTATCGAATTATCTATTTGTTGTTATTAATTCCGTGAATGTAATATTGTAATACGCATGCGATATGAAAGTAATTTCAGGAAATTAGTTGTATTAGAAAACAAACGAAGCGTGGCATAAAGGGGTAATGATCCGTACTAAAATGACACTATGTTCAGTTATTAACAGCGCTCACCATGTCAATGGCCATTCCTATAATTAAATTAACCCGGCGTTATATAGTCTAAGAGCTTGTGGTGAAATATTCGAAACATTTTGTATAACGGCTTATATATTGAGAATGGCACCGAGCGGTGTAGCGTAATAGTGAGAGCACTAGACTCGCATCCGGGAGGTACCGGGTTCGATCCCGGCGAGGGCAGATTCTGCTGTCTCTCGCCGAGAAACCGTAATTCCTGTACCGGCCATCTTGTTGAGGTATTCCATGGTTTCCCTCAATAATTCCAGATAAATATCGAGATGGTACCTTATTCAAAGCCATGGCCGATTACCTGTCGAACTCCTATGTCAAAATTTGCTTACCTTATCCTAATTTCCTAAAAATTCCTTCATTTGCTCATTGGTATTAAGTTGAAGTTTAAAAATTGCGGAAAATAACGGGAAGTGTGGTAGGAAAGAAGTAATGGTGCGAATGACGTCCATTATGACATAAAGTCGAGAAACGGACGTTAAACGCATTAATTATTATTATTTTGAGAATGACTAGTAATATAATCTTTCGTGGATTTTCACAAGTGACCAAAGCATTCTCGCGGAAAAATTTGCAAAATTCCCCTACAGGTTTACATCCTGTATAATAATACTCAATGCGCTGATGACGTCAGCTATTGAGAGTCAATAATTTGCTCAAAGATATCCAACTTGAGGCAGGACCTCAAGCCGCAATATATTAAATATGTTCAAATAAATAAAATTGTCGACCAATTTTTTTCAAACTATATATTGACAAAAATAAAATTATAAATCAATATTACAAAAGGTGGCGTTTTGATCCGGATTTGGATCTTCTTTAGAAATAATCTAAAAAATATAAAAATTAATTAGTATATATCTATTTATTTTATAATAGAATGAAGTTAATTAAACATATAATTTTCGATAATTATTTAACTTTATTCTATTATAAAATAAGTGGATATTTACTAATTAATTTTTATATTTTTTAGATTATTTCTGAAGAAGATCCGGATCGCAACGTCATCTTTTGTAATATTGATTTATAATTTTATTTTTGTCAATATATAGCCTAAAAAAATTGGTCGACAATTTTATTTATTTGAAGAGTTCTATTCAGACGTTAATCAAAGATTTGAATATTAAATATGTCTCAGAAAAATCATACTGGTAGTGAAAGTGTCTAAATGGTTTCGCAGCGTTCATTTTAAACATTAACAGATAAATCATAAAAAGTTTTTTTTAATCGGAATTAGATATTCATGGTTGTTATATAAACAAATTTTATATAATAATAAAAGGACGGCACGCCCTCTCCGCGTACAAAAGAGAAATAAATCAAAACCGGAAGTCGGAAGTGGCAGCGCAGTAACCGTGAATGCGCGAACTATTGTATTGTTGAACGTACAACAGAACAGGCCATTGGCCATCCAACCGACGTCAGTGGCCACCATATCAATTTATAAACAGTAAAATCTCGTTTATGAACCATATGTTTAAGAGATATTCTACTTAAATAAAACTGAAGTCTTTAGATTTGTCTTTAAAATATGTATTTTTTAAAGATGAATTGTTGATTTAAACGATAATTAAATCATATATATTAAAACGCTAAGGTTTAAGATGTTTGCCTCCCTTTTTAGAAAAAACCTCACAATTTCTCCACATAAATTATATATCATTTTACAGATAATTGCTTGCTCTACTGACATCGACAACTAAAAAATTTATTATTGCGTTTGTTTTTGTAAATTAATTAAAATACAGCAACGCTGAACAACGTCTGCCATCTGACGGCTTTAATTTTGAAACAACGTCAACACTTCGATCTGTAATCTGACCTTCATATTGTCATACAACAGACACAATACTGCATACTGCCATCTGACGGCTTTAATTTTGAAACAGCGAGCAACGCTTAACAACGTCACAGCAAAGCTGCATGATGCCATCTGACGGCTTAGCTCAACGCTTTTGCTACTTGCGCCTCTATATGACAATTTTAGTAAAATATTTCTTTGATCTGTCATCTGAGCTTCATATTGTAATACAGCAAAAAGAAGAACGTTATAAGCAGTGTGCAAAATTAGAAACGAATTGAATACCTGCAATCATATTTAAAAAATAATTTTGTAAAGTGATAATTATTATACTTATTTAGTGCGAATAATTCGCACAGGTCACTCTAGTATAATAATAATGCGTTAACTTGCGTTTCTCGAGCTTCTGTCATAACAGACGCCATTTGCACCATTACTATATTTTCCAACTATCACACTTCCCGTTATTTTCATTTTTAAATTTCCACTTAATTTACAGCAATGGGCGAATGAAGGAATTTTAGGACATTAGGATAAGGTAGGCAAATTTTGACATGTAATCGGCCATAGCCTTTAATAAGGAACCATCTCGATATTTATCTGGAATTATTGAGGGAAACCATGGAAAACCACAACAAGATGGCCGGTACTGGAATTACCGTTTCTCGGCGAGAGGCAGCAGGAAAAATTTCCAGCCACATCTGCCTCCGCCGGGATTCGATCCCGGTACCTCCCGAGTGCGAGTCTAGTGCTCTCATCACTACGCCACCTGGCTCGGTCACGGTACTTAAATATATACGACACTTATTTTAATTTTTGTCTATATATTATATCTGTCCGTCAATTTGTTCTAGATAATCCATAGATTATAGAGAATCCAGAGTACGCGAGAGAGTACAATGTTGATTTAAGTGAACAAATTTCTGGTTTTCTGCAGCGTTCTCTCTCTTAAATGAGGACACTTTCACTTTTGGCAATCTAATTACTTATATCTCTTTATGAGATAGTCTCAAAACCGGCACTATGGTCCTGAATGAAATTAGGCATACAGATATGAGTTTTTATGACAAGGATTGAAACACGCGCTATCTTTATCCCGGTCGATTCAGTAGTTCCTGAGGGATAACACCAAAATTTATTTTCTATGTGTTACTTCATTACGTATAATAATAATAATTATCTAAATATATAAAAGAAAACCGTGACTGACTGACATCTATCAACGCACAACTCAAACCACTGGACGGATTGGACTGAAATTTGGCACACAGATAGTTATTATGACGTAGGCATCCGTCAAGAACGGATTTTTGAAAATTCAATCCTGAAAAGGGCGTATCGAGGGTTCAAAATTTGCAGGAAGAAATCAAATAAGATAGTTCGAAAATGCGCGGGATTACTTCCGTCAACAAATAAACACATGTTTCGTGTTTTTTCAAAAACAACCCCTTCAGAGGGTGAACCAAGGTAAATAGTCTAAAAATCAACATGGGTGTCATTTTTCAGGTTTATCGGGAAATCTGTGAAATTTCGACTTGAAAAGTGAGTAGAATTTTTCAACCGTCTACAAAAAGAGGTTTATAATTTCAATTGTAAATATGAACTGAAAAGTCGTTGTATAATTGAAAGTTTACTGTATTGGTGAACACTTCCAGCAAATATAAAATATCATGAAGAATAGAAGGGTGTTGTTTGTTATTTCACTTCGGTCGCTTTTGTTATTTTAAAATTTAAATTCGAGCATCCTAATATTTCTTTCGAATTAGTGTTTATAAATTGCATATGAAAATTACGACCGGCTTGAAATTGTAATCCGAGTTTATAAACTTTTATTTTTAATTTAATTTTAAACTCTGATTTTATTTTATCCTCCGCACATCAATAAATAAACAAAACGATTCGGACTGACTTTCCCATTTAGCAATTGACGTATATATACAACTAGCTGTAACCCGCGGCTTTGCACGCGGATACATTCCCATTATTTGTCATTGTTACTCCTTTCTAGATGTAGACCCCCCCTTATAAATTTCAAAATTGATAACATTCACGTAATCAACGTCCTGACAAACCTTTAAAATGACACCCGTGTTGATTTTAGAGTATTTATCTCTTTTCACTCTCTGAAAGTGTTGTTTTTGAAAAAGCATGAAACACGAGTTTATTTATTTGTTGACAGATGTCATTATGCGCATTTTCGAATTGAGCCTGCTTTCTCCATGGAAATTTTGAACCCCCGTTACACCCTTTTAGGGGTTGAATTCTCAAAAATCTGTTCTTAGCGGATGCCTACGTCATAATAACTATCTGTGTGCCAAATTTCAGCCCAATCTGTCCAGTGGTTTGAGCTGTGCGTTGATAGATCAGTCAGTCACAGTTTCCTGTTATACATATATTTAGATATACATGGTAACCATAGACATTGATAACCTCTGCTGTTGAGCGTCTATAATCTACCTATTACTACTTGATATCTTTGCATTTAGAGGGTTGAACTATAAGTATTAAAAAACAATAATGAAGCCTCTTCTTAACCAGTCTAATTCTAATTTTTTAATCTTTTTTCTGTGCAAAACGAAACACTTATGTATAGTAACTTTACTGTCCGTGCTTCTGTCACAGGCAATTTTCTCTGAAATTATTTGACGTAAAAATTTCAAATTTAGTACAGGGATAGAATGTGGTGACTTAAATTAAGACGTGACATACAAAATGTTGAATTTTAATTCTGGGAGTTCATTTCAGAGAGTGGAACTGATTCATGTTCGAAGTAATTTTTTTAAAGGAACTTTGCGTATTTTAGAAACTTTGTTTATAAAAGGACTAGTATCATTTTAATTCTGATTTTTTATGCTTTTGATTGCTGGGAATTTGCTAGTAATGACAGTTGCATAACCTCAATCATTACTATTCACTTCATATCCCTCTTTATTCATGTATTGGCATAAATGGTGACAGTTAATAATGTATTATTTCCACAGCAGACAATAGATTTCAAGCAAGTCTCAGTCTATCTAGACTTGTCTATCCGATGCACGCATTAATATGCATCTATGGTTAAAAACCAAAGAAGTTTATGATAGATTTCTGATAACTTAGGTGTCTATGCTTAAAATATTATAACAACACGTTATAGGCCGAAGGGATATTTCGTACGTGAAAATAGTCGATGTAATTTAACGATGATGGGCAATTGTCACGTTATGACGATTATTTTGGGCGGTGGTTAATAAACGATCACAGAGTTTACAGCCCACGCTTTTATAATTATCAACCTAAATTATTAAAATTTATTTTTTCTCTTCAATAAAAACTATCTCTAAAAACATATTTTTAATTCATATTTTATTTGGTTCTTTTAAATCTTTTTTCTACTAAAACATTAATTCATTTAAATTTATTGATTATTATTGATTTCGAAAAAAATTGGTTGTCTGTAAAGTCGGTTTACGGACGATAGTTTTACGTGATAACGTATTCCGTAATACATAACCTAAACCTCCCAAAATTTGGTTTCAATCCGCTTATCCTTGGTGTCGGAATGATAAGAAATGTCAAAAGTGACGTTTGCAACTTACAAAGTATTATGTTCTAATAATAATTAGTTATTCCAATACTTAACTTAGAAGGCGTTGCAATTCACAAAATACTAATGTCAAAAAATTGAATTAAACATTAGAAATGCAGCCGTTTTCATGTTAAGATAAGACATACGTTTGCTTCTAATTTCCATGTACGGCAAACAAAGACAACCGACCGCGTCGCGCCATGCATTAGACAACATTGCATTTATACAGCTATTTTTCTATATAAATTTGTATAAAATATTTTTCTATATAAATTTGTATAAAAAAACTGTTTAGGCAAATTCTGTTATACGAAATCTATGTAAAATGTTCTCCTCTTTCGTTTAAGACTGGTTTCAAACCGATCTGATTTAAATTGAGCGAGAAATTAGCAAAAAGCACGCACAGGGTCAGGCGGAACGTTACGCGTTACGAACGTTAGGAACGTTACGTTACACTTTTTCGTACATGCAGTCGGTGTTTTATCAATTTATAAGATTGGTGATTCATCAATTTATAAGACGTTATCACGTCAAAAACTATTAAACTGAGTACAGTCATATGTGTATAAAAATTTCAAATCGATCGAATATGCAACGTCCGCCATATTGGGCTTCCAATGACGTAACGTAAGTTATCGTACTCCACTCGTCAAACTCTTTAATTTGATACCCAAGTCAAAACGGTTGTAATGAAAAAAGTGATTCGCCATCTTGGGGCGGCCGTCATATTTAATTTATAACGACGTCAAATAGTTCATCGTATTCCAAACGTGAAACTCTTTCATTTGATACCCACGTCAAGAGGATTGTTACTAAAAATGTATTTCGCCATCTTGGGGCGTCCGCCATGTTGGATTTATTCATTGTCATTGGACTTATACACCTGTGCTCTAGCTCGAGTAGATCTACTCGAAATTTTCATTGCAAGATTTTACACAAACTGACAAACTGACGTGGCCAGTAAAATAAAAGCTTGTAAAAAGATTGACGTAGGCCAGTGTGTTTTGTGATCGTAGATATGTTATGAATGATATAAGCAGACATACGTGTATGATATAACCCATATGATATACTGGCATAATATAACTACGAGACACGTTCACAGGTTTCAATTGTGCAAACGTACTCAAATCGTTCGCTTGCATGGTTGCCAGATGTACGTTAATTGTGATTTTTTATAGAACAAACTAAAAAAAAATTCGACTCGCAGGTTCAAACCCTGCCGACAATATAGTGTATTGCCTATTACAGACAGTGTGGCTTTATGTGAACTGGACTGTTTATGGCCAAAATAAAAAAAATGATAATTGCAATATTATTGTAAATTCATCATCGCATCAAATTAATTACACCCTTTAGTCAGTTTGGCAAACTAGTGTTTAATTAAAATGTCTAAATCCGGTCCTGTCGGGCCGATTTTGTTGGACACTGCCAAACTTGACCGGTAGAGGCGCCACTATGATTTGTGGACCATTCAACTGTGCACAAAATAAGTTTATTTAAAATAGTAAATCATTAACAATGCCGATGTGTCGTGTTTATCAATATTCAAATTATAAAGTTGTGTTTCTAAAGAATTTGGAACTGAAAAAGAAGTGGTTGCGCTATGAGAAGAGAAATTAACATACGAAAGTAGACTATCTTTAATGAAACTACAAACTCTTGAAGTTAGAAGGAAAATTTCTGATATGTGTTGTCTACATAAAATTATAAACGGTACAATTAATTCACCCGACTTACTAGCGAAATTTTATTTATCTGCTTCAATCTACCACACTAGGAATAGAGATCTATTTTATTTGTCCTCAGTCACGACCAATTATGCCTTTAACTCTCCGCTTTTCAGAATGGCGTACATTTTCAACGATATCAACAATAGAACGGATATTGATATTTTTGGGGATAATCTAAAAAATTTTAAAAGACAAATTTCTGTTTTTTTGAAGTGAAAATTATATCTTTTCGATTCTCTAAGTTCTATATTATTCAATTATGTTTCTTATTTTATTGCTTTTTTTTTCTTTCTTTTATATATATAGTTTGTAACAGTGCTGCAAATGTATAAAAATTATTGTATAATATTGAGAGCAGGCTTGTTACTGGACATTGTCTGTTAGCCTGCCAGATTTACAAATAAAATAAAAAATAAATAAATAACAAAAAATAAAAGGCGCATTTTCCTATAAAAACCAATCATAACTTTGGTAGCTATATACCTGCTGCCATCTTTATTACAATTCTCATGTGCTCATCTCCATTTTCAACAAAATTATTTTTGACGTGATAACGTCTTATAAATTGATGAAACACCGGCTGCATGCACGAAAAAGTGTAACGTTCCGAAATGTGTCACGTTCCGCCTGACCTTCGAGCGGAATACGTTATCACGTAAAACTATCGTCCGTAAACCGACTTTACAGACAACCAATTTTTTTTATAAGTAATAACAAAAATAGATATTTACAAATTTAAAAAAATTGAATAACTCTTTAGAGTTTGAAGTAAGTTTAACGGTGTTTACGATAATTTCTTTTGTTTTATACAGTATCGATATATCTTTGGCAACCCTGTTTGATTATTTCGGACGGAGAGTGAAGGCCGCTTGCCATCAATGTGTCGTGACAGATATCGCGTGCAGACAGACCTCTTGTCTATTTATCCACTTATTTAAATAAAAATACAGACACGTGAATTTTGGCAGAAAATATAGGTATTCCTTAAAACTGTCTTAACAAATCGAAATAAAAATAAGTAAAATATTCGTGTCAACTAAACAAAAGTAACTATGTCGTGAAACCTAGGTTATTTATGCAACTTTTTAGATTTATGTTCAACATTTTAAATAGTGTATGAACGTTTCGTCATAATATTTAACCCTTAAATTCATATTGTAGGATGCAGCCTACATAACATTCTAATTGCTGAATACCATGCGTCTTTGCCCTTTAAAAAAAAATACTATAGTGTAAGCTACATCCTACGGAGATAAAATGGAGAATTGAATGGACTGAAACTTCAAAATATTTTTTTAATTATTTTTCCAGTAATCCCCATACCCTGAGACATACATAATAATAATACTGACGTGCTATTTGTGCTGTAATTATAAGACTGCTGTAACGTTTCAAGATCTTTATTATTATGCTTGATGGTACAAGTTTAATATATATCTTGTCAAAGTAAGTATTCTTAAATATTATAATCTTAGTATAGATTTTCAATATATGATTCCCACAGTGAATTCACAAAAAAAGGTGTATATAGTTTAACCTGTTAATTTTAGCTAAATAGATTTTGGACTGGACTTATTGAAGTTGCCCTGTAATTCCCTGAAAATATACCCAAGTGTACATTAGTTACAAATATACAATATTGGTGGAGCGTAAGTTACAAAGGTTTAGGGTTTAGTCAGTCTCTGGACTTTGTAAGTTCTCAGTCGTTTCGCTCTCAGGGGGAATCCGCCATCCACACGAAAACTGAACGTTTAAACCTTTCTATGTCGTCAATGGATGTCCTCTACGACGCTAAATCACAGAACTGCTCTTTTAATATTTATTTTCGTATACGTTATATCAAGCAGAAACAAGTTTGGATTGCTTTTAAAAACACTGTTTTATACAGTAGTTCTGAATTTTTACTTTAATTCATAAATCACTCCACATATAGATTTTTAAGGTTTAATGCCTGAGAAAAAACTGAAACGATTCCAGATTATTTTCTTGTCGGTCTGTACAGTACGCGCCACAAATCTAAAAGGTTCGGAAGTTAGTCACAAACAACGTCGCAAGGGCACATTTTAGAGCCGTTGATACTCCCACCACCTCCTAGCTACTTGCACGGAACGTGCGCTCGTCGGTGATTGGCCGTGATCGCTCGTTGCCTTTGTCACTTGTCGCTTTCCTGCTTTAAAGTACAGTCGAGTACGCTATTGTCAAGTTGTTATTGCTATATTAGTTTTGTTGACTTGCGAGTTTGTATCTTTTCAACAGATTGTACAAGCGCAAGCCCGCATTCACATCTAACTTCCGAGCCTTTTAGATTCGTGGCGCGTACTATACGTTTGCTAATGTGTAAAGCACGCTTTGTGAATGATTTTTTTTATTAGTTTAAACTATATCAGAACAATTATTTAAATGTTTGCCTAATTGCATTGAAGAGATTGTGCTTTTCATCGCAAAGATCAACATTTTCAAAACAAATAAAATTGTTGTTTTTATATTCTGATTTTATATTTAGCTGTCGAGCGTCTACAATAGACCATTTTTCTCTGTTTCTCTCGTGTAAAGATTCATTTAAGTCGATCGTAATTTCTAATTCGATTTATCTCGTCATTTAAAGATTTTTTTCTATAAAAAAGCTGATCCTATGTTACAGATATATTTAGAAAAAAGAAAAAGATATACCTAATTACAATTTTTGTTTTATAAGATGCTTATGATATCTGTTGTCTAGCGTCTATAATATACCTATCTATCTACCAGAAACAAAATATACCTACCTATATTTAATCATAATTTTATTGTGGAATCACCGTACAAATATTTTTTTAGAAGAGTGTATTTCAAGCTTTCTTTTTGCCATTAATTATGCAGGGGTATTTAAAAATTCGCAGATTAAATAAATGATCTGGTGTACATCCCAAAACAAACAAATAAAACATTGCTCTGATCGACTGCTTTACGCTGCCCGTTCGGTTCAGCGAACAAGCATTGGGACTGGTAGCTTTGAAATGCCAGTAGTACCCAACATTCGAACTGTAGAGTTCAATTTATTTTATTTAAGTATTTTACCATTCCAACCCACATGTATGGGGAATGGTACCTACTAGTATAGGTCAAAATTTACTTTTTAAAATTTTACATTATTTTTTCGCTTTGGTCCTCCGAATCTAAAAAACATATTTTTGGAAAAACTCTGCGTCTGTTTGTCTGTGAATACGATACAGGTCAAACGATTGAAACCAAATTTCGGGAGAATGTTTGATACGTAAATATGAAAGCCCTATTTTTTTTGAGGAAAATCGGCGCATGAGCAAAAGAGATATATGCTATAACGTTGTTGTTTTTTATATAATAATGGTATACTTTTCATAAAGGTTTATTATTCTATTGATTTTTTCAGGAAAGTTTTCTCATAAAAAATGTTTTCTAAACTTTATAGTTTCGGAAATATTTTGAAAATAAAATTTTAAAAAATAATCTGATTGTTTTGTAGATCTATCAGAAATAAACTAGTTAAGTATGCTTTGATTAATTTTTGCATGTATATATTACGCAGGTAACCATGGCAATTATATCATATTGAATACTAGCCACTACCAGCGTCACCTTACGCGATATCAGAAGTTGTATTATATTTATTATACTAAATCAAATGTCATTATTTTTTAAGTTGGAATGGTCCCGTCGCCCAATTGGCTGGAATTTTTTTTATAAGCCTCCATTTGGCTTCAAGGAATGAAGCCCGTGTGTCAGACACAATGTGATAAGGATAAGACAAATAAGGAATAAAGGGATTAACACTTTTTCTGGCCAATAGGAACCCAAAACAGTATTTGTCAAGATTATGTGGGAGCAATAACAATTATACCTTTTTTTTAAATAAATATAATCAATAAAATTAAAATCGGTCGATTCTTTCACTAATTCTTGTGGTTTGCTTTCAATTAGAAAGATCAGTGGGCGTGACGCAGTAGATCTAGTCAGCCAATCACAATATTTCGATAGCAACATAATTCTATGTTTATAATTCTATTGAAAGAAAAACACACACACTTGGAAATTTTGGTGTTACCGAAAAATATTCTGAAAAAAACAAGCATCTAATTTCTTTGTCATGTCGAACGATCCGATTCTATTTTGTTTAACAATTGAGTGTCACTGGCCATATACTGCGTGCTTTGGAATAGGCCGGAGCGCCCCGTCTTTTCTTTGGTCACCAGAGAGCCCTGTGAGAACAACCTATAAAAAGAGTCTTCTTCTTCATCCTTTCCCGCCGCCACATGTCCCCCCATCTCTCCTGTATATCAACTGTGTATAGGATATAGTGAACCTCTTCCTGAATATATTGAAGGATTTATGGAAACTATATCAACCCTCCTCAGAACGCCGACCTCTGTAAATGTACTCAATAACCCTGCGAGATGGCCTGTAATATTTTAGTACAAGATATACGCATATGACATCAAATACATTGGCACATGCAGCACTGCGACTTTACCCACTTATGTGCTAACAGACGTGTATACAGGCTGTTTGATAATACTGATACCTGTCTATAAAAATCGAAATAATATTAATGCGAAAAATGACATTTTTTACTTTGAACAGTCTGTCAAGTCTGGAGTTAAGTTGGTGCAAGCTAGAGCTGTAAAAGTAACGAGAAATTGTGTACCCGTATGTATTCGTTACTTAAAGAACTAGTACCCGTTACTTTCGTATCGTTACGTTACTCGTTACTTTTCATACGACATACAATCGTGTACTAACAGCATCAAGCATGTACTATCGCATTGAAGCGCGTCGCGTACGTGATACGGTATGACTTCGTTCGTATAACGTATAAGCGTATCAAACGAGTCGATACGACAAATGCGTAACGATTCGTTACTTAGAGTCAGACGATGTACCCGTTACTCAGTAACGAATACATACGGTTTGTTACAGCTCTACCAAATATATCGTTTTGAAAATCGTGGATGATCAAGGGACTGTGCACTTTGTGGCGTTATTGAGAGTTGTCGTTAAACGAAGAGAAGAAATAATCCATTAATATTTTTTTACTAGAATATGTATTTACTCACAATATATTAAAATTTACAACTGGCCAACAAACAGTTTGTAGGCAACTAAGAAAACGATAAGCAGCTGAGCTTAACATATGAAAGATAATCCCAGCAAATAAAAGAACGAATTTCTTAGAATATTCTCATCTGAGGATAACCGTGGTCGTATGCCATCTCATATATATGAGGTCTCTCTGGATGTATAGCGTGATACACTTTGCCCTAAAGCTTATGACCGCTTACTACTGTTAAAATGTAATGTTTTGTTAAGGTAGGTGGCATATGACCACGGCTATCGTCAGATGAGATTATTTTCTTGTTTCATACTTTTCAGTAGTCGGGTTTTAGTTTTTCAATTTTTTTTTGTAAAAATCTTGCAAAAATACAACCACGGCAATAATTTTATGTCCATTCAGTATATAAATACATATAGGTATGCGCGCTTTTTAACAACAACTTACCCAAAAGGATTACTTCACAGATTTTTCTTCTGTGAATTCAGTTCGTATATAGATATAAATATGAACCTGAAATTAGAATGAGATATAATCTTCTTTAGATATAAAAACGAGCGTATAGAAGATATGAATATTTTCGATAAAACAATAAAATAAAATGGTAAAACAGTTAAACCGGCCAAATCTCATTCATGTACCGTCAAGAATTCTTATAACAGTTTCTGTCGAAAATAAATTCGTTCAGTATATATTTCGCAAGCACATGTTCTACTTTTTGTATCACGATTGTGCGATTAAGATCATTAGATGCGGACACTAACAGAGTATAGGTCGCTGCACACGAGGTTGGTTATGCCGCTAGGCTGGGCTGGCTGCCGTGCGGGTTACGAAGATGGAAATGACGTCACTGCAGGCTCGCCTGCGACGTCATAAGATGTATTTCAAAATTAAAACCGGGGCTATTTTTCTTGCTTGCTCAGAGCAAGAACCAATCAGGAAACAGTATCTTGTCACGTAGGCGACCCGTTTTAAGATAGGGGGGATAAAAAATTTTAAAGGTGGTAAAAAAAGGGCTAAAATTTTTAAAAAATCGACCGCTTCGTTTTTAGATTCTGTTAGAGCCAAATGATCGGGAAATATCCAAGCCACTCCTAAGGAAGTTGATTAATAATCAAAAATCCACTTTCTTAGGAGATAGCTTACGGAGAGTGCAATTGGTCAAAAATTATTGCCGCTGATATTTTCTGGTCATTTGGCTCTAACAAAATCTAAAAACGAAGCGGCAGAAATTTTTGATCAATTGCACCCTCCCCAAGCCACTCCTAAGAAAGTGGATTTATGATCATAAATCCACATTCTTAAGAGTGGCTTGGGTATTTCCCGGTCCTTTGGCTCTAACTGAATCTAAAAACAAAGCGGCAGAATTTTTTTGTAATATCCTTTTTTTACCACGTTTGAAATTTTGTATCCCCCTATTTTAAAATGGGTCCAAATTCCGCCTATATATCATATAAGAAAAAATGCTTTAAATAACTTACATATAGCGTGCGATCGGCGAAAGAAGACCGGTGGGGAAAGGGCAAGAAGTCGTTGATGTGTTCCCAAATTATCGGAATTCATAGGCGGCGCATAGCAAGGCATGCAAACAATGTATAGCTTTAAATTTTAAGGCATTATTTTGAGCCTCTAACTCGCACATTTTAATTACATTCGCTATGACCTCCCTAGCGCCACTTCTAACTATTTTTCCCTTTTTACTTTCCATTTTGATGATATTCAGACAACACCCCTCAACTTAGTCCGTGAACGCACACCTATGTACTGTCTGGTGTATGATTTTTTTGTACTGTTAGCAAGTGTCGCTGTGTAGTCGTACAGCTATGGCAATAGTACAATTATCGCGATACGACAATTGCGACACGTTTGGTCGACTGGACTCCCTTATTGCATAGAAGCGGTTCCAGGATCATTACCTTTTACCAATATAAAATACATGTGCGCTCTTCTGCAATAAGGTCATAGGACTACATTCCATAGACCGGTCTTCTTTTAAAAATCCAACAGTATGTACCAGGCGGCAGAAGGTTGGGACGACATGTTTTTTTTTTGCGCGTCAGCTCTCCAGCTAAACACAGTAATGTCGAAAACACACAGCACTCTTGCAGTTTTTGATCACGAGCTCTTGAACAATTATGTAACAGGAAGCCATATTAATGCAGGTATTATTCGCGTCTTGTTATGTTCTCCGTATATTTTCTGTGTCCATCAATTTAAATAATACATAATGAAAAGCTCCATGTTTAATGTATGTTTACTGGTGTTGTTAATACCTATGCACAATATTCATTGTTGCCTTTTCATTGTAGCATTTCAACCGAGAATACGGCATATATTCGACTATGATTTCACATAAAGCTTTTATACAGGGAAATCTGCGTAAACCAGGAAATTTGTTTATAAATATGCTTATAAATTGTAACCTACTTTCAGATACGGTTTGAGAATAACCAAGCGTGTAGAAATCGGTTGACCTGTGGGCAAACCCCAAAACTTCCCGCTATGTCTTAAATACGTTAAATACCCTAAAAATATTGCAAAAAAATAGTTAAAAATTCATATATATTTCTATCTTAACTAGTGATGTGCCCGATCGTTAAAAATGTATATCCGCGGATATGGATCTGAATACGGATATTTCGTTTCAAGTTCCGCGGATACGCATACGGATCTTAACTTTCTTAGAGTACGCGGCGGTAAATATTGCACATCGACCTTTGGAAACAGACTATCTGTTATGGGAAAACGTTATTGACCTCTTTAAGAGTTAACTCTCATAACAGATTGTCTATTTCCAAAGATCGATGTGCAATATCTCATTATAAAGATAGTTGATTTAGTACCTTTGAGTTATGTACTATTGGTATGGTAGTCACTACGATAAATGTTTGCAATATAAAGGTGCCAAATACGATTTTAAAAAATAAAAAATAATCTGAATGGAATTTAACAGTTTTTCATTATTACCTAATCACCTATATATATAAAATTTCATCTATGAATTGAAAATTAATAAGGTAAAAGATCCGCCATAAAACTAACGGATACGGATACGGATCTTTCTTCTCCCTCGGATATCCGTGGATACGGATATCCGGAACATCACTAATCTTAACCTAATAGCCCAGTGCATTTAGGAATTGACCCAAAAATTTCAGATACATTTTTTTCTTTTGTTGCTCATTCGAAAGGGTCTTCGATGGAGACCTTAACTCTGAATTCGTGCATTCTCCAAATTGCCCCGTCCGCCGCCATGTTGGATTTTGTTTTTTTCTTCAATTGCTCATATCTCGCGTTCTAATAACCTCACAGCAATCGTTCTGGGGTCGTTGGACTCGTCAGGATTTACTCCTTAATTGATTGTCTATCAAGTAAAACTCTCCAATGTACTGGAAAAAAGTTATTAGCATCCAAAGCACAAGAGACAAATTTGTATTTTATACACAGGGTCACCGGTAGTTGCTCGTATTTCTCTCGGAAGAAGAAACTATGACTAATTTGGAATGATTTAACCTCTATCACTTGGGGACGGAATGCGTCATTTTTAGGGTTCCGTACCCGAAGGGTGCTCAAACGGAACCCTATTACTAAGCCTCCGCTGTCCGTCTGTCTGTCTGTCCGTCTGTCTGTCCGTCTGTCTGTCTGTCTGTCAGCGGGCTGTATCTCAAGAACCGTAATAGGTAGAGAGTTGAAATTTTCACAGAGAGTGTATTTCTATTGCCGCTAGAACAACAAATAATTAAAAACCCCCCAAAACTCCCAAAAGAGGAGCAAACTAAGTTTTTTGCTTATAATTCGCTCAATTTAAATCAGATCGTTTCGAGACCTGTCTTAAACGAAAGAGGAGAAAATTTTACATAGATTTTGTATAACATAATTCGTCGAAACACTTTTTTTGTACAGCTTTATATAGAAATATAATGTATAAATTCAATTTTGTCTAATCCATAGCATACACGGAGATCGTCTGTCTTCGTTTGTTGCATAGTGTACTATGGGAATTTAAATATTGCGTATGTTTTGTCTTAAAAAACAAGAATGCATTTGTTCAAAAACGAATGTCATTTCAAATATTAGTCAGTCTTTTGACATTTGTATTTTGAATAATGCAACGCCTTCTGAGTTAACGATTTGAATAACTAATTTTAATTATTAGAACATATTGCTTTGACAGATGCAAACGTCATTTTTTACATTTTTTACCATTTCACCACCATGGATGAGCGGAATGAAACCAAATTTTGGGAGGATGTTTGATATGCAAATATGAAGAGGCCTATTGTTTTTGAGAGACGTCGGCGCAAGCGCAAAAGAAATATATATTATAATGTTGTTTTTATAAGATAATAGTATACTTTTCATAAAGGCGTATTATTTTGTTTTACAGGAGTTTTGTAAAATAAATTTTTGAAAAAAATCGGCGCATGCGTAGAAGAAATATATAGGTACTATAAGGCTGTTTTTTATATAATAACGGTATACTTTTCATTACGGTTTATTATTCTATCTATGTTTACGAAAGTTTTGTAATTTTTTTGGGAAAAATTGGCGCATGCGCAAAAGAAATATATGCAATAACGTTGTTTTATATAATAATAGTATATATTTCATAATGGTTTATTTTTCTATTTTAAAAGAAAGTTTTGTAAAAAGTTTTAGGGGGAAAGGCGGCGCATGCGCAGAAGAGATATGTGCTATAACATTGTTTTTATATAATAATGGTATACGTTTCATAATGGTTTAATATTCTAAAGTTTTGTATTTTTTTTTTTGGGGAAATCGGCGCATGCGCAACAGAGATATTTGCCATAACGTTGTTATTTGATATAACGGTATATTTATCAAAACTTTATATTATTTTATTCTACAAGAAATTTTTGTAAAAAAAGTGTTTATAATATAAAAACGCCGGGGTGAATTATGTAAAATTTCACGCCTTGAAATTCTTGAACTACTTGCATACTCCCACTGGTTACATATTGTTATAGCGCCTCTCTTGTTTCTTTTACAAAAGTATTTAAAAAGTACATAGTGTACGGAACCCTTCGTGTGCGAGTCCGACTCGCACTTGACCGGTTTTATTTTATGATAATGACACTTCTGCGAAGAATTTTTATTTCATTTTTTTTATTTATTGTAAGTTTTAACACACAACATAAAATCTAACAGTAAATTTCGTGGTTTTTAGCTTTAGGAAGATTAGTAAGCTATCAGATCATGGAAAAATTCAGGCCAAAATGTGAGAATATTTTTTTTTTTATTTTTACATGTCAGAATTCGGATTTTAGTAAAAAGACGTATTTCCGGCCCCCAAGTAATAGAGGTTAAATCATTCCAAATTAGTCATAATTTCTTCTATACGAAATACGAGCAATTACCGGTCACCCTGTATAAACAATTTTTTGTGGTTTTATTTTTATTGGCATAACTTGTTTGCCTGAATATCGACATTCCTGTTTTCATCAACATTTCATTCAGCAATAATAATTTATAATAATAACCCTACACAGTAGAAAGGTTAATTGTGAAACAAACAAAACAAGAGATTTATGTTGCCTGAAACAAATAGAGACAACAGAGATAATAACACCTAAAATGAAGGCAACTGGAGAGACGTTAATACACTCTCTTCACTAAACAATAAGTTCCCGAGGGATAGAACAGTTGTGCGGTGATGCGAATTTTGCAAAATGCAATTCAACTCACAGGATACACGTTGCACGGAAATAGAGCAAAGATCTTCAATAATCTAAATGCTAATACAATGAACTATGTGTTATATGAACGTAGACAGTTGAGGAGATTAATTTCGAAATCAGTTTTGTTCACGTGAATTTGAAACAAATGTTCAGAATCGATATTAATAAAAAAAAGTGTGTGTGTTCTATAGCCAAAATTTGGTTCTACACTTATAAAGAAACACACAATTAAAAAATCAGAGGTGTCGGACTGATTTTTAATTCAAAAGGGCCATTTAGAAGATTTAGGGTGTGTTAGCGGGCCAGACTCTAAATTAAAAACTAAAACACATACTAAATTAAAATCTTTATTTATTTAGTTTAAATTTATTTTCCTATAAAGGTACCTATTAAAAAGGGTAAATAATATCGAAATATTCAAAAAATAATAATGTTATTATTTTTATTCAACACGCGTGAGTAATATATAATTTCAGGGCCCTGCTAAATTCGGGATAAATAATAAATTACTACATGTTGACGCGTAAAGTGTGAATAATGAGCCGAAACTGTACGATAATATATTACTGCATAGTTTCTCGACCAATAGGAACGCGGTAGTGATTGATATATATGAAAACAGCATCGCAATTCAGCGAAAGTCAGGGCCATCTTGTGTGCATCGAGGGCGGTGGGTACGTCAATCAATGAAGTGATTTATTATTTCTCCCTCTTTTATCAGGGCGCCGATTACATATTATTACTCGTCCTAGTTGAATTAAGTATTATGTGCGACTATTTTTTGAAGGAGAATATTCCATTCAAGTGTTACCTTCTCTCACTAGTAGCACAATATACTATTTCATAGCTTGTTTATAGTAACTGTTGAAGAAAATGGTAAAATTAATGTTTGTTTGTTTTTTCTTGTTGCAGATTCATACAATTCGGAGTTATTCTGATGATATTTCAAAAATGGTGAGTTAAAATTTTGAGTCATAGTCTAGATATTGTCCATCCCTGAGGCCATATTGAAAGTGAATGGTTAGAAGCAGGAGTAGGCAAATATTTACATGTTGTTAAGAGGGCCAGTTAGTCCTGTAATCCGGTCCTCAAAGGACATCTCGCCCTAACTAAATAATACTTCTGATTGAAACAAGCTGCAGGACTTCGATTTATTTATGCAATAAGTTGAATCCTGCGACTGAATGCTTACTGCAAATATTTTTTCTAGTATGTCACCTCGTTTTTTATTAAAATAGGAGAGTTTTTTTAATAAAAAACATTACGGATAGAATAGCGAATGTATAAATAAACGTTTAAAATAAAGATGTAAAAAGGTCCGGCTCCAATTAAATTTTTAGAGGTAGCGCGAAAATTGAAAGGTAATCACACTTATTAAAAAACGGATAGTTTATATTATTGTTACGTACATAAAACCGAGGAACTAGTGCCGAGTGAATTCCGGGTAATAATATCGGGTACCCGGGTAATAAAATTAACAGGGAAAGAGACCTATATTATGAATGCAGTACAATTTCAGTGGCATTGTTATTATCTTACCCCTATTTTATTATGCATCTATATACATAGGTAGGCCATAGTTCATACATTAATCTATGGCCATCAGGTAAAATATTCTACGTCATTTTTTGTTAACAATATTGGATCGTGTAATTCACAATAGAGATGATATTTACTATTTATCATGGTAAAAGAATAATATGCACTAACTTTTGGGATTTGACATAAAACGATATGACATATTTTGGCGCTAGAAATTTAATAACTACATTACATTTTACATGCTGTTAGTATATCTATATACAGTAAGGTGCACATAGGGAAATTAGCATTCGGAAAAAATACTTGGATCAGAGTTAATTGCATTTATTGTTATTTCTATTGAATTATCGTGGTAATCTTGAGGATTTCTATTTTATTTTGATGTATTTTTATTTTACTTGGCTTTTTTAATAATAAAAAGCTCTCATAAATCATTATTTTAATTTTTTTGTACAAAAATAAAACAAAAGAACAACTCCATCTGTTCGGAAACATTTCATTCAAAAATTGTCTGACTTGTATGACGTATGCGCGTTGGTAAATCAGTGACCCAATGTCTTTAGGTTCAACACGAATAGGCGGAGATATTTGATCTCGCACCATATTTAAGTATTTTTGGGAATTTAATGTCCCATTAATAAAAAAGTCCGATTATGTTATAATCATTTGAATATTTTCTTCGGTAGTATACACATTCATTTTGCAAAATAATATTATCGGTCAAATTGAAAAACAAGATTTCAATGCCCACTCTGATCCAGTCATTTTTTCCCAATGTTAATTTCTCTATGTGCACCTTAAGTGTTTACATACTGTATATAAAATATTCGCGTCACAATTTTGGCCGCGCTTATCTCCAAAACCGTTGAACCGATTTTAACGCTATTTTGTAAATTTGTCTTGCTTGGTGCAACTTATGCTATAGGATAGTTTTTATTAAATAATTTGTACAAACTTACGATGTTTTCTCAAAAAAAAAACTGTTTTAGTAATATGTAACGACATCTGATAGAATTTACTAAAAACTCTTAGTTCAGAAGCAAACGAATAAAAACTGTTTTAGAATCACGTAGCGATATCTGTTTGAATTCGGCTATTAATTCACAAGCGGATCTAGTACAATTAGTTCAGACGCCGGGCCGCAAACGAAATACAGTTTGCAGAATTATTTATCTATCGCATCCGGGTGAAGCCGGGACAGACCGCTAGTATCTATATAATATATAAAAGTCCTCCGCCACGTCTGTCTGTCTGAACGCAATAAACTCAAAAACTACCGAACGGATTTTCATACGGTTTTCACTAATAGAAAAGGGGGATCGAAAAATCTCCAAATTTGCCTCACGTAATTTATGAACGCCCCCTAATATGAGAATAGAAAAACTGCCTTCATTATTATTGATAACAAAATTTTAAAAAATCGAAATAAGCTCCTTTGCCTCGAAGTCACAGAAATTAATATAGTGTCTGTTTTTAGCCCGAAATACATACATAGTAGATCGTATGTTTCTACTGACAAGACTATAGCTATAGTGAATATTATAACACAATATGTGGACTACCCGTAGATCTTTTGTTTATAAGTAGATAGGTATACATATTCGTACAAAATATCTTCACACTCTACGACGTGACGTTCTTCATGAATCCAGCAGCGTACTAATTCAAGACCGCACAATATTATAGGAACAACTAACCGTTACCCGCGGCTTCGCACGCGATTGAGACGAAACACGGATGTTATAGTTACTCCTTTCTCGACTTAGACCCCCATAATAAATTTAAAAATTGATGTCATTCACGTGATCAACGTCTTGAAAAACCTTGAAAATGACACCCATGTTGATTTTTAGCTATTTATCTTTTTTCACCCTCTGAGGGGGTTGTTTTTGAAAAAAGCATGAATTTATTTGTTGACAGAAGTAATATTTCGTATTTTCAAATTACTACATCTATCTTATAGGATTTCTGCATGCAAACTTTGAACCCCCGTTCACTCTTGAATTTTCAAAATTTTCAAAAATCGGTTCTTAGCGGATGCCTACGTCATAATAACTATCTGTGTGCCAAATTTCAGCCAAATCCGTCCAGTGGTTTGTGCTGTGCGTTTATAGATCAGTCAGTTAATCAGTCACGGTTTTCCTTTATATATTCGGATTAAAGGCTCTCACAGAGCAAGGCGGTAAAATAAAACATGTTGTTTTAATGTACGTGTTCAGACAGGAGTGCGTTCGCGATCATTTTGGCGGGAATTTGCAGCGTTCATTCTAGCGGCCACTATGCGGTGGCCGGCAAACGCTTCGTGTCGTATTTGGCCGCTGACCGCTGTGTTAGCTGTTATAGTTGAATACAAAATTGTCAAGTATTACCGAAAAAATTATTGAGCTTGTTAAAATGCATAAAATTTTATATGTTATAGGCCCCACTCACGATCACACTTCATGCAACAGTTCAGTGTTCAAACTTATAGTTCAGTGAAGCATGATAGTGTGTGGGACAAATAAACACTGAAACCAACACTGAAGTCAAGCATGAACTCATCAAATGCATCTTGATTTTTGAACGACTTCAGTGTTCAGTGTTCAAGTAAACTGTTGTGTGTGTGGGTGTTTTTCAGTTCAGTTTTTGGAGTTCTGTGTTTTGTACAACCAGAAGCCAAAAATCTCAATGTTGCTGCCTTTCTTGTGCAGAAATAGATTTTCACATATTTGTGTCCTGGTTCTTAATAAATAGGGTAACTAATTCCAGTAAATAATTGTAAGTTAATTCATTCATTCGTAAATAATTATTGCAATCAAGCGGCTCAAGATGTAATTCATTAATCAAATAAACATGACTTCTTGAATCACGCATTTCTAATCAATTTTTCACCCATATTCTTCTTTTTTTTTCTTTTTTCTCTGTTTTAAATACAATCCCATAGCTCTGAACAGCCAATCCTCACCATTTAAATTACTCATTTAGTTCTTATTAATGAACTATACTCTATAGTATAATATTATAGTGTGTATATAATATAATATATCTTATGTATCTATACTCGACGAGTGTATGCCAACAACTGAACCAAACTGAACACAAAAAATTTAAAAAACTGAGCAGTTTGCATGAACTGTGTGTGGTGCCAGTCAGTCTTTCGATTAATCTGTCCAACTTCACTGAACACTGAACTGTGGCATGAAGTGTGATCGTGAGTGGGGCCTATTACTTCTATTTGTGCAGATTAAATACATTTTATTATATAATAGTTGAGACACTAATAAGACAAAAATATTTTGAACAAAGAAATTAAACTGACTTCAAAATATGCACTAAAAAGTAATAAAATAATTGCATTTTTGGAGTCGGTGTTATTATTGCTAGGTATATTGTAGTGTTTCCTTGGCTGAGACCGACTCCAAAAATGCAATTATTTTATAACTTTTTAGTGCATATTTTGAAGTCGGTTCAATTTTTTTGTTAAAAATATTTTTTATTTTTTAGTGTTAGATAATCTAACACTAAAAATTATGCACTTATTTTATGAAGTATTGCAATGGGTAAAATTTGAGTTTCCCTCGATTTCTCCGGATTCCACCATCAGATCCTGACTTGGTTCCGATGGGACCACCTCGGAAGTGCACTCTTTCGAATAAAAAAATATTTGAAAATCGGTCCATAATTGACGGAGAAATCGGTGAAGATACACAAAAAAAAAAATATATATATATATATATACAGGCGAACATATAACCTCCTTTTTTGAAGTCGGTTAAAAATAAAAAAACTTACTCTTCTTTTTCGTTGACTTCTAAAATAGCTGCTACAAGTAAAATTTTTTCTAGTTCATAAACAAGGCATATTTATTAAACTCATTTAACTTATTGTTGTACATATACGTTTTATTTTAATTTGTTTTGCGTTTTTCTATGTGCGCGATCAGGCGATAAATTCGCTTTGGTGGATCTGATCGCAACCAAGATCGCCACTCGGGCCGCCTTGGTCTGTGAGAGCCATAATGTTTTTTTGAACTTTTGTAACGGCCGCCGTATGATTTCATAGACGCAGAATGTCTATTAATGAATGTACTGTACTCTGACGAGGAAACACTCTGTTCACACACAACTAATAATTCTAATAGAGAAAGCGAATCATTGTTCTGGACTCTGAATTTAGATCCTCCACATTCAGTTCAATAATTAATTTGATAGCAGATTACTTACCTATAGGTATATGTATTCAGATTACATTGGAAACACAAATACTTAAGATGAATATTAATTTAATGAAATTCTATTATGAATTAATAACAAAAGAAATGTTTAACTATGTATTTTTGGTAATTAAAATTCTTTCGCCTGAATAAATTGAAACTGCAAGATTATCACGTGGGCTGTCTACAAAATTTTGGTAAGAAATTAGGAAATGAGTGATCCTCAGTCCTCACACAACAAAAATTGTTGTGTAATAAGTAGTTCATAAATATATATCTAGATATACTAATATTATAATTTATAAAGAAGTAAAGTTTGTAAGTTTGGATGCACGAGGCAATATCCGAAACTACTATACCGATTTCCAAATTTTTTTCACCAATATTTAAAATGGATCTTCAAGATGCGCATAGGCTATAAATATTATCGCGTAAGAAAAGCGCTTTCCGTGGAGACCAATTTTGTGTCGAAGAAAAAACAGTGCCGCTAGTAGTATATATGTCGCCGGGATATTGTCAAACCCGTGATATTATAATTTCACTTAGTGAATATTATAATTTCACTTAGTGAAATTATAATATCACGAATCTTTGTCAATCGTGATATTGTAATTTCACTAGTGAAATTACAAAATCACGGATTTGACAATATCCCGGCGACATATACACCGTTTAGGTGTCCAAGATGTTTTTTTTTTATAAAGAAAATGCGCTTTTATTTATTTTTTTTTCATACCGTTTCCACACTCCGAAAAAATTGAAAATATTCCTGAGTATAGAGGAGTATAAAAGGCATTTTCTGACAAAAGTTGGTGAGACACATTTCAAAAACGTGGTCAAAAAAATTATTTTAATTTCATTTTTTTTTTTATTTTAATTTTAACTTGGTATAATTTTTGACGGAGCGATATTTTCAAAATATCATAAGGGATTTTTTTTGTAGAGCGTTTAATTCCCTATAAAAATATCTATTGTTCATTGTTGTACGTTCATTTATTTTGGAAAAAAAATTAAGCGCTTTTTTTGGTCTGATACTCTTTTTTAGGACACAAAACTCAAAATTTTGGGGGACCATAAAAAAAACAACTTGGGAAAAAACGGACATCTTAATACAAAATAGACAGTCATAACTTTGTTTCTTAAAAATCGGCTCACAGCTCTGAGCTATCTCTCTCTATACGGATTTTGCATTTGCGCTCTAAAAATTCTCAACACTTCTCCAGAATGACCTCATTCTCACACAAAGAATGGTTTGTTTGTGCCTTTTGTACCTTTTTTATCAGGCGGTGCACGAAAGAAATTTAACGAAACAGAAGTTCACGTAATCGAATTTCAACTGTACAGACAGTTCTGTCCAACAAACGTATTGTAACAGAACTGCTCTAGTTCGTGATGGAAAAGATTTATTTACAATAGTGAAATGTTAACAAAACAGTTAAACACACAAATGAAAAGTACTTCTCTACAACGTAACATAAACAGAACAATAAATAAAAATAAAAGAATAAGTAATGAAGAATACAAAGTCACTATTTATGTACGCAGGAACACAAGATAATTTATATTGAATCAGATTTATATAATTGAAATCAATGGTCTATTATACCGCACTCCGCACTATTTATTTCGCGCACTGTTTATTTTCATTTTACACTGTTCATTTATCTATTTATCTCAGCAGTTACCTCAGTACTGTTCACGGTACTGACTGTCAATTTATATCACAACTATTTGTATAATGTATGACTGCCTGTCTACTGAGCTATCGCGGTGGTATATATATGCGCTGGATAGTTCTTTTTGGCATTCATTGTTAACAGGAATTTTGCAACAAAGCCTTTTTTACTCACGCATATTGTCTTTGTTTGAACAATCAAGCCGATTGTTGTCCCACAACAATCCGTGTGTTGTTGTTAGAATAACAAGCCGATTGTTGCCCCATAACAATCTGTGTATCGTTGTTAGAACAACAAGCCGGTTGTTGCCCCATATCAATCTGTGTATCGTTGTTAGAAGAACAAGCCGAATGTTGTCCCATAACAATCTATGTATCGTTGTTAGAACAACAAGCCGATTGTTGTCCCACAACAATCCGTGTGTCATTGCTATAATGTCGAGCCGATTGTTGTCTCACGAAATTCTTTGTCGTCGCCTGCTGGGGGATCTATGTTACAGTATATATAACAATGTATACACACTCGTATTGTTTTGTTATTGTTGCTAATCTGATACAAACACATCCAACATTACGACAGTACAGAGAAAATTCACTCAGTGTGAGAGCGAGAAAGTGGGAGTTTCGGGTACGACGGGTATCTATATCTGCACACACATAACAAGAATGAAATCGGTCCCAGTGGACATCATCTCCTCTCACAACAACGACCGATTGTTGTATGGGACCGATTGTTGTATACTAGGACCGTTTCCGGTACCGTGAATGGGAAGAGAGTCGGGCAGTATATACGCGGAACTCGACACTCGAACAAATACGTTCTGATATTAAGCTCCTTACAGTTATACACAACAAATACTACTTAAGGGGGATAATGCTGATCTATTGCTTGTAAGCATCGTCGCTATGATTGTACGAACGCCATCGTCGTGCGCTTAAACAGTGTTGCCTTTTTTTACTTTACTGTCCGATTGTAGATAATTTTGTTTTGAAAGCCCAGAAGTTGCTAAAAATTCCAATAAACGGTCTTGAAATCAAAAAGGATCCTTCTCTTACTTCTTGTGAATATAAATAGGTTTAAACCCTAACTAATATTATAAATGCGAATGTGAGTTTGTTTGTTTGTTTCGCTTTCACGCGTAAACCGCTGAACAGATTTCGATAAAATTTGGCAAGGAGATAGATTGCATCCTAAGGAAGGACATAGGCTACTGTTTGTCTCAAAAAACAACTCTGAACGGCTGAAATAGGGAATGAAAGTTGGTATGGAGAACCGATCACTTCTCAAGTTAGTGATATGAAAATTCATATTTAGGCTTTTGGTAAGAAATAAAGAATTACGTGTTTCAGAGTTTTTAATTTAATCATTTATGTTCATAACTATAAAAGCGTGGATCGCTAACTTTTTAATTTTAATTTAATAAATAAAAGTACAGCATTATTATATAAAAAACAACGTGATAGCATTCGCATGCGCCAATTTTCCCCAAAAACAATAGGGCTCTTCATATATGCATGCAATGCAATATTTGGTTTCAATCCGCTCATCTGTTTTAACTCTATCGTCTTTACAGACGAACGGAGACGCACAGACCTTTTCCAAAAATGTTTTTTGGATCTGGGTGACCTCAAAACAAAAAAATATCGCATAATTTTGAAAAACGAATTTTGACCTAATACCAATCTCCACTTGTGGAATTGGAATGGTAAAAAGCAAGGTTATAGCATATATCTCTTCGGCACCTGCGCCGATTTCACTCAAAAACAACAGAGCTCTTCATATATGCATATCAACTATCCTTCTAAAATTTGGTTTCAATCTGCTCATCCGTTTGACCTGTATAGTTCCCAAACAGACTAAGAGAACTTCGCAGATCAGCGATGAAATCTTCAATAAATAAAATTATTTCAGACAATATATTAACAAAATATATAATTAATACATTAACGTTTCGATCCGGATTTGGATCTTCTTCAGAACTGATCTAAAAAATAATTAATATTTAATTATTTCTAATTCGCTTTTTATAAAATTCTTTCAAAGATTTGGAGTCAGCGAAGAAATGTTATACAATTTTAAAATGTGATTTTTGAACTAAATTTGTACCATCCTCGCGTGTGTAGTTGGAACAATAAAACAATAGTTTGCATAAATCGTATCGGTGTTTAAAAATTATAACCTTTTCGTGTGCCAAACTGAAGTACCTATCTAAATGAAGATATGACAACATATCGGTTGGCAACATTGCGGCGAACCCTTGGCGCTCCCGTTCGTACGGCTGAGTGGTATACGCAGCGCAGTTTCTGTGCAAGTAGCCATCGACGTTAAAATATTGTTCCCATTATGAGATGTTATGCTAAATTATCCACAGTACATAGTACATAATTTCTAACATACACTGTTCAAAATTTCAAACGAAATACGGTGGAAATTCTGTCAGCTCGTTAAAATAGATTTAAAAGATCCTGTCGAAATTGTACAAAGTTCACGTGAGGATATTTGGAATAAAATATTTTAGAAATAAATAATAATGCCTTTAACGTCCGTTTCTCGACATTATGTCGTAACAGACGCTATTACTATTTTCCATCCATCACACTTCCCGTTATTTTCTACATTTTTAAACTTCCATTTAATTAATAGCAATGGGCGAATGAAGGAACTTTAGAACATTAGGATAAGATAGGCAAATTTTGAGAACAGGAGTTTAACAGGTAACCGGCCATGGCCTTGAATAAGGAAACATCTCGATATTTATCTGGAATTATTGAGGAAAACCATAAAAAACCTCAACAAGATGGTCAATACAGGAATTACCGTTTCTCGGCGAGAGGCAGCAGAAAAAAGTGCCAGTCACATCTGCCAGCGCCGGGATTCGAACCCGGTACCTCCCGAATGCGAGTTTAGTGCTCTCACCACTACGCCACCCCGCTCGGTATATTTTAGAAATAAAAGTAATTTATTTATTTTGAAAGAATTGTTACATTTTAGTGTTAACAGTAATTTAAACCGACTTAAAAAAAAAGGAGGAAGTTCTCTAATTGATAGTATTTTTTATTTTATTTTTGTCTGTCCATCGATATTTTCACCGGCTGTGAACCGATTTTGATTATTCCTTTTTGATTCGATAGAGTTGGTCTCATGTAAATTTTAGCAAAATTGGTTCAGCAACTTTTTAGAAAATTAACAAAAATCAGAGAAATATTGGAAAAGTTGCAGTTATCGGCGTGAACGTTGCTTTTGGTTTTATTAGACACTAAAAAGTTAAAAATAAAAAACTTTTTAAAAAATTCAACCGCCTTCAAAAAAGGGTCACTAAAACGCGTAAAATAATAAAGTTTTGAGATCGTCACGTTTTATGTACTTAGATATATTATAAATTGGTGCCGACCTCAATACTTTGTTATGCTACGCTTTTTAGTGACCCTTTTTTGAAGGAGGTTGACTTTTTTAAAGTTTTTTAACTTTTTAGTTGAACCCTTTTCCCTAAGCCAGCTTGGGTAATACTTGAACGTCCCTTAAAAATATATTTATTGTTCAACTGCGACGCTGTCACGATATCTTCTTTGCTAGTTACTCACTCCATGTATTGCTGTCTAACAAATTGTACCGAAATAGAAGTTTTCGTACAATTTGACGTTGTCCTATACCATTTTATAATACGGGGTAATGGACATACTTTTGTCAGCGACTGTATACATCCTAGTGTGTTTTTTACGCATAAAATAAGGACCAGAATGATTATATTTCGAGTTTTGAGCTTAAAGAAATTTTCGAGAAAACGACCACATCCTGTATATCGGCAGTATAAATAGCCACCGACATTAAAATATTATTCCCATTACGAAATGTTATGCCAAATTACATACACAATGCTGGGTGAACTACTAATATACACAAATACCGTGAAAATATACACAGACAAGACATAAAGTTAAGAATGTCGCCAAATGAAATCGCTCTTCATTATTATGCGTGAGACACGCGCACGTTAGAAGTGAAACTTCTTAGGTTCTAGCATTAGTTGGCGATATTATTATTTCACCATTAGGAAATGGTTATGTAACTAGAAGAAATCCTATACGTATACACACAAAACGCACAGCGCATGCGTGACGAGTGCGTATGACCTTTTGACAGAAAGAGTAGAAACGATTCTCCCACTCTTTCCTCTCGACTGCCGTTGTAAGTCGGAGAAGGGGAAGCGTTCCACGTTTCGTCTGATTCAGGCCAATTTACTATCCTCTCTTATTCTTTCCTCTCAACTGTCGGTTGAAGTCGGAGAAGGGGAAGCGCTTCACTTTTCGTCTCATCCAGGCCAATTTAGCCTCTTAGCGCGCTTAAAAAGTTTCACTTCAAAAATGTGTACGAAACAATAATAAATTTTTAAACACGCAGCTTTAGGCTTTTTTTTATGTACATGTCAAATAAATGTGTCACATTTCCATTGGCAAACGAAATATATTGTATACTATTATTACAAGTAAAAAATAAGCATATAATTGCTGAAACCACTGCCCGATTGGCATCAAAATTGATAGCCCGGCAGTTCTTACTTAGACAAACATTTAAAAAAAATCATGCAAATGGGCGCATATTTGCAAAAGTATTGTAAATAAAAGAAATTCCAGACACACACGCACCCCCAGCCGTCATGCGGAAAATTTCTTTTAGTTTTGAGTTAAGAAGGTACAATCATAATTGAAGTCTTATTTCGGATATGATTTTTTGATTCAATCATCATTTCTTCTTCCATACGAAACATGGAATTTCAAAAGTATAATCTGGAATCTGGAGTAAGAAGTCTACTGTACAATACGCGCCACGAATCTAAAAGGCTCGGAAGTTAGATGCGAATGCGGGCTTGCGCTTGTACAGTCTGTTGAAAAACTACAAACTCGCAACTCAGCAAAACT
The DNA here is from genome assembly GCA_963575645.1 of Xanthostigma xanthostigma. Classification (NCBI taxonomy): domain Eukaryota; kingdom Metazoa; phylum Arthropoda; class Insecta; order Raphidioptera; family Raphidiidae; genus Xanthostigma; species Xanthostigma xanthostigma. The sequence continues at coordinate 47,874,052 of OY754470.1, forward strand.
AAAATAGCAATAACAACTTGACACTTGACAATAGCGTACTCGACTGTACTTTAAAACAGGAAAGCGACATGTGACAAAGGCAACGAGCGCTCACGCCCAATCACGGACAAGCGCACGTTCCGTGCAGGTAGCTGGGAGGTGATGGGAGTATCAACGGCTCTAAAATGTGCCTTTGCGACGCTGTTTGTGACTAACTTCCGAACCTTTTAGATCCGTGGCGCATATTATACTTAATGTTTCTCGTAACTTTATTTTTTTAATATTCTAAAAAATCCTTTAATATTTTTCACAATCTGGTATATTTTCGTCGTTTTTTTGAAACATTTTCTAACAAAAAATACGTGTGCGACTGTATTGTTTTCCCTTAGGAACTTCTATATGCAATTTTTTTTAGGAAAACGTGTATAATTGAGAAAAATAAACTTAGATTATAAATCTCCTTTCATAAAAATCCCGACCTCTGTGTCAAGCTGCCTTCCATTCTTCAACAAGGCACTTTATACATTCACATTTGCTCTAGTGTTGCCGGTTTATATTTTTTTCAATTAAAACATTTTTAACAGACTCACCCAGACGTACATACATAAATTATACACGGTGTTCAAGACAGAATGGATAATACGGGCCAAATTTTGGATGGGTAATTTTACAATGCATTTTTTTTTTAAATAAGATAAAAATAATGTGGTCTATACATCTAGACACGCGGCAGCGTTGTAGCCAAGTTCAACAAAGAAAAAGAAAGCAGCAGCCGTGTGTTATAATATTACACGAACCATCTGGAGCCACTTTTGACCTCTTAATAACTAAAAATCTATTTAACATAAACACATGAAATTTGGTTCATTTATTAAAACCCCTTAGATTAACTAGAGCCCCAAATTTTATAAATACAGCTCAAAGTGTTATTGAGATATTAACGTCCAAAAATCGGCATTTTTATCAATGACTCACTGACATATTGATCAAAAACCTGACCCACTTCCAGATGACCTAGAAAGTTGAAATTTGGCGTCTAGATAGGTAATTGTGTGTATATAAAGAAAAAAAACAGTGGATTTTTAAGATTTGATATATTTTCCAAGCTTTCGATTTTTATTAACACCTAGCGCCTTTCGAAAAAGAAAACTATAGGTGCAGGAAAATAGATTAATTTTAAGATAAAATAAGATAAGATTTTTATTGTCACATTATAAAAGTAAGTTACAATTTTACATATTTTTATCTACTGGTCCCTTATTAATTAATTTTACAAATCACTTTTGAATGATAAATAGTAACAATTTCTTTATAAAAGTTATGATATCCCATCGAAAACTAAATGTGAAACAGGGAGCCAAGGTCAATGTTCAATACAAAAAGAATTGAGATCTAAAAGGGTGTCAAGTTTTTGCCCCGTGTCTAGATTTTCAGGCAATTTGTAGAATAATTACTTTTGCATTATTTAAAAGTGTCTCTAAAAAAGAAATAAATACTCTGTAGAACAGTCCGTACCTACTTTTTATAAAGTTGAAAATTTCATTTTAAAAATGGATACAATAATATTATGCATAAAACCAGAAAACAAGATTAAAAATAGCTGACATCATTAAAAAAATAAAGTAATTTGAACGTACATGACATTTTTTTTTTTATAATTTAGTGGAACAATAAATTTATCTTAATTATTCATAATGGGTAAAACCAATTTTTGAAATTAATATTTTACACTGTTTTGTCATTTGACGAATCACTATAAATTAAAACAAAATTAGAATTGCATCAATATATAAAATCATACAAACAAAAATACCCATAACATTTTTTTTTACTTTTTCTGAATAGGAATTCTTGAATCTATGTCTACTGTTAACTATTCAAATCTTTGATTAACGTCTGATTAGAACTCTTCAATAAATAAAATTATCGATAAATTTTTCAGGCAATATATTAACAAAAAATATATAATTAATACATTAACGTTTCGATCTGGATTTGGATCTTCTTCAGAATTGATCTAAAAAATATAAAAATTATTAATATTTAATTTCTAATTAGCATTTTATAAAATTCCTTCAAAATTATTAATTAATATCAAAATATTGAAAAAATAAACGTTAATGTATTAATTATATATTTTTTTTTTAATATATTGTCTGAAAAATTGGTCGATAATTTTATGTACTGTCAACTATCCTGATACTATGTTCAAACATGACTGAGAGCTAATTTGACAGTTTTTTCGACAATTTTTAAGTAATATTTCCACAAAACTATACCTGACAGTTTATATTTTTATTTTTATAATCTCTAATGGCCATATTCACCGAACGTAAGTATTTAGTTATTCGATTCATTTGTTCTTCAGGTAACTATTCCTCCGAATAAATTCTTCGTAATAAATAGCGATAATTAAATTCACCAACTATATCTAATTATTCAATAAATAAAATTATCGGCCAATTTTTCAGACAATATATTAACAAAAAATATCAATAATACATTAACGTTTCGATCCGGATTTGGATCTTTTTCAGAACGGATCTAAAAAATATAAAGCGAATTAGAAATTAAATATTAATTATTTTTTATATTTTTTAGATCCGTTCTGAAGAAGATAAAAATCCGGATCGAAACGTTAATGTATTATTGATATTTTTTGTTAATATATTGTCTGAAAAATTGGTCGATAATTTTATTTATTGAAGAGTTCTAATCAGACGTTAATCAAAGATTTGTATATCTAATTATGTTGACTGCAGGTATAAATCTATTCTGTCTTACTTCCACGGTATAAATATTTATTCGCCTGATAAAATAATAATAGCCGCCACGTAGATCATAATACCTAACCTATAAACTTGGAGTATTATATCTACAGTTGCTCTTGTGAATTTATTTATGTGTTGTTCATCAACCTTTTGTTAAGTGTATGAAACATTAAAGTTGCCGGAAATTTTGTGTGCAATTGGGTTAAAATTACATTATTATTTTGTGAAACTTTTTTTGGCGTTTACACTAACCCGATCGGTTGGTTTTATGGGTGAACGTCATAATATTCAACAAAAAGAACAAGGAGTATAGTGCAGTGTATATTTATTCTTTAACTAACTTTTCTACCCGATATGGTGAATTGAACGTAAGTTTTATTCTAACGAATAAATTTGTTCCAAGATTATTAGCTTCTATATTTATATGTTCGGTGAATATGGACATACAACAGTCAAACTTGATTAATCAGTTTTAGGAAAATTTTGTCCGGAGCCAATTTACATTAAATTTAATAATGTGCATTTCCGGTGAGAGTAAAAAATCACGTTTTTAATAATTATTTTGATACATATAAGAAAGTTTTAGATTTTTATCTGAACATTGTTGTATAACTTGCAGGTAAGTAATTGTGAGAAATTATTTTTCGAAAATTATCACCACTACTTCCGCAGCAGTTATTTCGGAAAGATTGAATACGTGAACTCGCATTTGACAAATAACCGGTTAGATGGGACAAAACGGTAAAAAAAGCAATTGACAGTCACCGTCGTGAAATTACGTAACTCCATTGTAGAGTCGACAGAGAGGTCAAGCGTGCTGTGAAATAGGGACACGCCGGGTTAGTCAATGTAACTATATAAAGCTGAGGGAGAAGAATCAAACGCCTACCCTATTATTATGTTCGTTTGTTTTGGTCGATTTCTATTCCCGTTTGTAAATGACGTCATAAAAAAATGATGTTTTTCTGCAACAATTATCGCTCCTTTAATGTTTTCTTACAAGATCGTAGGTAAAAAAGTTTATATAGGTATTATACATATAGGTATGTTCAATAATTAATTAGTTAACAAATTCTAGTAATTTTACAAATTCGGACTATAATATGAATCCACGATAGTTGAATTCAAAAGCCAACACGCTAAACATTCCACCAAACTGCCCTGACTTCTCTTTACAAGCGCCTATAGCTCGAAAAGTGAGGTTATAATCATTTTACGTTCCCTATTATCGAAAAAGTCATTTTAAGTTCTGAAAAACAATCGACGAAATTTACTGGCTGCATGAAATTAGTAGCAAAGAATATTTAATAATGCCAAAAACATTTTCTTGTCATAAGAACGTAAGTCTTAAAAACTTTAAATTGAACTCTGCCAAATATTCAAATAAAGAGAAATATTTTATTTTTGAATTGGCAACATTTCAATGTCTTATGTGATCAATATTTTCAGGGTAATGAACTAGTTTGTCTGAATATTTACGTTACGTTGAAGTCAAAACAGAATGATTATATTATGCGATTTAAGATTATATAAGGTGGGACAAAATAATTATTTCTTTAGATTTTGTACCATATATGTAAGTTAATTATTATTTCAGTCTTCGAGGACAAAACCGAAAATTCGACTACCTTAGAATCTATAGCATAGCGTATTGTATACCAAAAGTGTGCAAATTTTATTTTTTTTAAGCTAACGAGAGTCTTCTTATGAAAGTTAATAATTCGGAAAAAAACACTATTTCTGTCCCCACGGAGAAAAACCCAACGTCGTGTCCTATACTATAAAACTTCCATCTTGTTTTGACAGACACATTAAGAAATTAATAATAATGCGTTTAACGTTCGTTTTGTCGACTTTATGTCATAACAGACGCCATTCGCACCATTACTATTTTTCATCTATCACACTTCCCGTTATTTAACTTTCACTTAATTAATAGCAATGGGTGAATGAAGGCATTAAAAAATAATTTATGTAGATATTTTCTACAAAAACAAATAGGTGTTTTGTTCTTTAATGCCTGTTAATAAACAGTTGGGCTTAAAAATTTTAAATAATATATCAGTATTGCGCATTTTTTTTACACAAAATAAAAAATATATTCATGACAGCAAAATGTATTGGTTATACTGTCGAGTCATGGTAAATTGATACGTTTTTAAAAACGCGTTAGATGTTAAAAAACGTAAAAAGGGAAGATAGAATGATTCATATTGGCAGAATTCCTATAGCAAACAGACAGACTATCAAAAAACACTTTATGTTGAGTACTCTTCAGGGAAAGTTGCCTGCTTTAATAAATTACCCATTAAATCAGGAAATGTCCGCCTTTTTCATGAAGTGATCTGTATTTATCCAAACGTGTATTTTTAATTTTTGTTTTTTATTTTTTTTTTTTTTTTAAGTAAAACTTTTTATACAAGCTGACACCTTCCAACATTGTATAGTTTTTGACTGTTTTTCCTATTTCTAACAAAAAAAGCACAAAAGTTGAACATGTAACAAGTTTGTGAATTCAATGTCCGCCTTTTTCATGAAGTGATCTGTATTTATCCAAACGTGTATTTTTAATTTTTGTTTTTTATTTTTTTTTTTTTTTTGAAGTAAAACTTTTTATACAAGCTGACACCTTCCAACATTGTATAGTTTTTGACTGTTTTTTCTATTTCTAACAAAAAAAGCACAAAAGTTGAACATGTAACAAGTTTGTGAATTCAATGGATATCCCTATATCTAATGCCGGAACTTCACATGGCTATTAGTATTTGTGTATTTGGCATATTTGGCAAACAATTACCAAGTGTGGACAGTCTATTTGACAAAGTGTTGGCCTTATTTGCCTATTTGACAAATAAGGCCAATACCAAATACACGTTACCGTGCGCTTGTCGGTTTTTTGAGGCACATCAATGGAGTCAAATAGGCAAATACGCAAATAAACCGTCCACACAATGGCCATATTCAGAAGCTCACGCGCCGTGAACCTGTACGGACGTGCAGTATTTTTGTGTCTGTGCTGTGAGCGAGAACTGGAACAATTACTATTGAAAATGAATTGGGACAATGAAACAGTGCTAAAATTCCTGGAATTTTGAACCTTGCGTTCTGCTGCCAAATGTTTGTGTTTGCTATTTGACTGTTCTGCTGCCAAATGTTTGTGTTTGCTATTTGACTGCCATATGTGGATGGTCGTATTTGCCTCTATTTGCATGTTTGTCTTGAACGTCATATATTTTGCCAAATTAACAAACACCCAATAGCGAACACAAATAGCCATGTGAATTGCCACCTTAAGGAGGTTGATGCGTTACAGTCCCAATCAAAAATAAGTCGAATTCTAAATAGAAACTTTTCCATAATAAATTTTTACAAAAGGTTATAAGTCGATGATACCAATAAATTATTGCCATTAAGGCTTAAATAAATATTTTTTTTAATATTGATTAATTATTTCAGTATTTTACTTAATGGACTAGCTTTTGAATTTTTTGTACAAAGTTAGGTTAGAAAAAATAAATTTATGCAAATATCTGTATTTTACATATTTTTTGCAGTAAATAATTAAAAAAAGAAATTAGAAGTAATAAAAATTAAAATCAAATCATTAAAAAGTTGAAAATTCAGTTAAAATTGTAAAAATTATCAAGAATAAAAGTCCATAATCGAAAAGTGCTAAGGTTTAATATTTTTTTTTATTGATTAAAAGTCTCCTAATTAAATTGGAAAAAATATTAAAATATGCGTAAGACATCGATGCTTTACATAGTTAGTTTTCGAAACTGCTGACATTATTTGGTTATTTGCAAAAAATTAAAATGTACCGTTTGCATGCTAGGTTGACATATTTTCCATAAGACTACATGTAAAAGTTTTTTTTTAATTTTTAACTTTATAAATCTCCTAATGATTTCGGATTTTTTACAAAAAATTTTGTCATAAAAAATCTATTAAAAAAACTTTATTTCAGATTTTTTTCATTATCTTCGTAAAACGACTCAACCTCCTTAAAATCTCGCTAAACATATATGTAACTAAAAATCTATTGGTTTTTGAACTATGCGCCTATGGACACTGTTTCTTAGTGACCTTTAAACTATAAAATAAAACCATTTTCGATCAATTTAACCGAGAACCAAATCCCATAGGTCCTTTTTTGTCAACTCTCCTCTAATTGATGTGTCATCAAAAGATATTAGGAAGGTTGATTGCCGGGAAAGATCCGTTCGTAGTATCAGAAAACTACTCTCTGTATGGAATATGTACTAGAACAGCAGAATGTAGTGTTGCCAGTCAGACTGGCGTCTTGCAAACGCCCGCGCCGACTATCCACCAACTTCATCGCCAATCCGTTCCACAGTACAATGGCTACGTCGTCGTCGTAACTATATTGCAGACGATATCCCAGTTTGCAAGGTCTGTGACCGACTGAGATGAATGCGTCAATATGAAAGCCGAATTGTCATTGCATTGCGTTACGTACATATACAGGGTACAATAGAAAGTTACCCGACTCCGTGCATTCCCGTTATATCATCACTCAGGTTGCTAGATATCCCGTCTTAACGGTATTTCTACCGTTTTTTAGGGTTCAGTATCTTAAAAAATAATTTTTAATATAAGCAGAAAATAATAATATGTATTTTGTACCTATAATTTTTTTCGTATCGTTTCTGGTATAAAAAATATGGTTATTGGTACTTCATATCGATTTTTTTTAAATTTCTTATTAACTATAATTACACATCAATTGAAGATTTTATCGATTTTTTTTTGTCAAACTGTGAATGTTCATTTTATTTATGTCAAAACAATGTTCTTGCGAGCTATTTATACAAATATTATAGAGTTAAAATTTGTAAGTTTGGATGTAGGAGGTAGGTATTATTGTGAAAAAAGCGTGAAGCGCTTTGTGACATATTTTAGTAGATGACGGCAAAATTTAATTACAGGGCGATATTTAATTATTAAAATTTTGCTTAAATTTATGTTTAACATCTGCCATTACAATTACTAATTTAAAACTCCCGCATCCATTCTGTTTTGTAAGTTCTTAGAGTATAAGACATCATAAGTTACCATTAGCTAGTAGTCAATTCTCTTGAAAATATTTATTGAATATTGATGAAATTTTGCATAATTGTTCGAAATACACATACTTGCTAATACAAAAACTTTGAGCACGTTTTTTACATTATTTTTCTCCAAAATTTTCTATGCGCTTGCGTCGCGTCCGGTGAAAAACTGTTCTAGAATTGAAAATATTAAAAAGCGTACCTATATTTTATTTAATTCATCGAGCGCCTCACGCTTTTAAACGTTACAGAAAATTATTTTCTACCTTTAGTGCTGTGATATAAGCCCATATATTTTTAATATATTTCATTTAATTAAAAATGTACCACGATAGATTTTTTGGTAATACTAGATAATAGTTAATCCTTTGGATGAAACAAAAGTAAAGATAGAAATTTTAAAATAAATCTCGTGCTTATTTTTATACAAGATTAAAAGGTTTAATTAGCTAAATTAATCGAACAAAATATCAAATTTAATAAAAAAACGAACAGATTTAATCAACGTGACTAATATTCACAGGTTTTTCGTTTGCGGTTATTCTCGCCTCAAATATTTATACATGTCAGCTTTAGCTATTTGTATCACAGACAGATAATGTCAGTGCTTCTTTCACCCCTACATCAAATAAAAGTGACTAAACTAGGGGTGCGTTATATCTTAAATGATTTTTAGTATCTCAACACCGGTCAAGCACCATCAACATTATTATTTGCCTTTGAGTTTCGAAAACTATAGCTATTGGAAACATCATTATCGCTTTCCTCTAAATTATAAATGTTGCCAAAATTTTTGTATACGATTTGAAAATTTGAATATGACTGAGCGACACATGCAGCATTTGTATAACTTCATTTTTAAAATTTTAAAAACAAATGAGCCAAAGTATCTCGAAGTTAAATTAGATTGCGGTTATACTCCATACAGTAATAGACATGTCACTTTTGTTATTCCCCGTTTTTTTACTTTAATTCATTTAAAAAGTCCTTTTTATATTTAATACCGAAGCACTTGAACGACTCTCTTAAACACAATACTCTCAGATAAAGTTTAAAAGCTCTATATACTCACTATAAATAAGCTATTATTATTGGATAGTACAAGAACTTAATTCATTACCCAAACTCGGATTCCTTGCGATAATTTTAAAGTGTTTTGTTAATATTTTTAAAATGTACTTCGTAAACTATCTTTTGTACAAAAATATGGTCAGATGGAGGACCAAACTTACGTTTGAATCCTGCACCTTTTCAGGAGCAATAAACACATATTTATTTAAGCATAGCTTGCACTTGGCCGACTTTTTCTTCTTTAAATTGGCCTGATGACAGATTTTGAAATCAAAATATGTAGGCACAGCATGCAGTGCACACGTCTTCTATTACCAAAAAAAAATATTATTTCAGCAGTAAATTAAATTTTAACGCAAATTATTGCATTTTTATCTTCTAAATTTGAAGTAATCGCGAAAACGCTTGTGACGTCACGCCTTAGTGACGTTAGATGTTGTATTTATGTGTGTAGAGTTGTCGTGAAGAGGTATTTCGTAGAAAAGTATGTAAACTTACTTAATTATATGATTTAGATTAAGTATTTTCTTAAAAGTAGGTAAAAATAGTATGGCTTTCTTTAGTTGCAAGTTAACTTACCTCAAAAAACGGACATGTGTTATAAAATATCACAAAAGAAAAACAAATAAGTAATTCAACTAATTAAATGATGCAAAAGTGGATGATCGCAACAAAAATTTAAGCGATACGGTGATTTTTTGCTACAAGAGTTTATATTATCTTTGATTTACGAAGGCGTGACGTCATTCGTTGTTTCAGTTAGCAGTATTTATTGCTATTAATCATTGAGATTAATAGCAATAAATATTGTCATTTTTAAAACCCTTTCAACATATATTTTTTCTTTAAAACCATTTATTCTTTGACTCTTTTATACTGTCATCATGCGTATTCTGTTGACCGATTTCATTCAGCCCTGAATGAAATAAGAGTGACTTTACCACCCCTCTATATCTCGTGTTTCCGCATGGCTCCCTTTGCAGTGACAGGCTAGACTAGCCTAGCCTAGCAATCTAAGGCTAAACGTTAAGCCGAACACACATTTCAACATATTATATATTTTACATCGTCGGTACGTCGAAAGAAATGGCAAGGCAAAATTTTGCGTTTTTTTGTAAAAAATTAATATTCATACAAGTAAATAAATAAATAAGCTTCAGTCATACAAAACACGAAATTAAAAATCTTTTAATTGCACACACCGTTACAGCTCGGAAAATTTTACCAACCGTACTCGGTAATCTGTAGCCAAGGGCGTAGATGTTTTTTTTCCTGGGGGGTAAAGCAAAAAAAATTTAATATTTTTTTTAAGTTTTATTAATGTTACACAAGTATACTCACGAAAGAAGGTGTCAAGCAAAATATTAATTTCCAAACCAATTTTACAATTTTTTTTCAAAAAGTATTTCTGAATTTTATTTTATAGCCAGGTATTCGTATTATTTTCAGATTTATTTTTCTATTATTAATATCCTGGGGGGGTAATTACTCCCTTTACCCCCCTGTCTACTCCCTTGTCAGTAGCTTGAACAAAAAAAAGTTTGGGACAAAAGATGTCTTTTTTTCCCCGAAGAACTCGACCCCATTAAAAAATTGCGGTTGCCATTAAAAATTTCAGAGTTACGCCCACGGGGGCATCCCCTTGGAAAGAATTTTTGTGACCGAAAAATACATTACAAGTGGTTGAGCAGCTTTTATTCGCAACATTTTTCAAAAAAACTAAATCTCTCTGAAATATTCAGGAGTTGCGGGACTTTTTGAACATTCTGTCTAACTCACAACTGAGGACGATTTAGTTCACTTCTACGAGCAAATCAGTTCATTAAGACTCATTGATGGTGGTGAACTAGTTCATTTGTTTTACATTATTTCATTGTTTCGGCAATAACGGTAATATTGCTTTTATAGAGTTTATTAATTCAGTTCGTATAATTTGAACATTATGTTACATAAATTCGGTCCCATTATAGTGTTTGACTAAAAACATAAATGTAATAAATTATTTATGAAATTTTAGTTTTTGAAATAAAATACATATGAGATACAGTATTATTAATTGTTTCAAAAGTTTTTATGAAATGTATCTGTTACCGTTAAAACCCGTTTTTAGTTAGAACGCGTATTTACTAGTTAAAACTAGTTTTCACTAAACGCCCTCGTTAAAACTAGAATTTCCTAGTAACAACTAGAATTTACTGATTTAGAAGATTGATTTTTAGGTAAAACTAGTTTTAACTGTGAGCGTTAGACAAAACTAGTAGTAACTAGAAAATTGTGTTTCAGAGGATTGATTTAATAGAATGAAGCCTTGATTAAAAAATAAACATTATTACATGTTAATAATTAAAATATTTATTGAGAACATTTGTGAATAGTAACATCTGAACAACGTTGATATTAATTAGTATTATAAAAATATCCTTATGGAGATCAAACATCCATATTGGCAACTTTTATTAAAGTCTTACACATTTAACAAAGTCATTAATAGCGAACAAAAATAATTAGTACTCCTCCTAGTCATTTGAAAAAGAAACGTTATACGATAACATATTATTTAATACAATATTTATTTAAATATTTACGAATTGAAACATCCCAAAGAATATTTTAAGTTAGTAACATAACACAGTAAAAGAACATTTTTCCTTATGAAGATCAAACAGCCATATTGGCAATTTTAATTAAAGTTTTATAGTGATTTTCTTTTTTTTTCATGTTGATCAATCTGTAATATCCTTGTTAATAATGCCTCTTTCCATCGCGTCCCTTGGTTTATATCACATGACGCGACCTCTAAACTTTGTGGAATCAGTTTTAACTGCTTGGTGCCGTTAAAACGCGTTTTGACTAGTTAAAACTAGTTTTAACTGATATTCATTTTTACCAACAGTAAATTCTAGTTTTAACGAGGGCGTTTAGTGAAAACTAGTTTTAACTAGTAAATACGCGTTCTAACTGAAAACGGGTTTTTACGGTAACATATCCACCTAAAATAATAATTTATCGTAATAGAGCAGTTCAATAATTTAATTAATTTCACGTACGTAACTTATATTTATCTATACTAATATATGTATAAAGCTGAAGAGTTTGTTTGTTTGTTTGGTTGAACGCGCTAATCTCAGGAACTACTGGTTCAAACTGAAAAATGTTTTTTTGTTGGATAGCCCATTTATCGAGGAAGGCTATAGACTATAATATAGTTTTTTCAGTTTGAACCAGTAGTTCTTGAGATTAGCGCGTTTAACCAAACAAACTAACAAACTCTTCAGCTTTATATATTAGTATAGATATACGGAGTTAAGCGGACCAAAACCGTTTAAAAATCAATTCTTTGACGGGATTCGTTCGCTTACAAATATCTTTTAATGGCGGGACTAAATGGAAAGACGAATTGACGCATCAAATAGCCGCACTGGTTCATACACCACGACTTATTTGTGTTTTCTGTCTAATCTAAAACATGATTGATCGACGCGTTCGGTTGTGATTTTAATCTGTCCCGTTGTGTATTTTTTTCTGTTTTTATGGCCGGGTATGATTTTATTTTCCTATAGTTATTGATATGAAATGGCGGTCAACTAAAAAGTCGTGTTTGATCGATTATGTCCGGTTTTCGATTTTCAATATAATATTTCTACTTTTACAAATTGCTGCATGATATACATTCAATTCGTTACTGTCAGTTGTACAGGCTGTCCCAGAAATTAGTCCCCAGGCTTGTATAGTGATTTGTTTTGGAGATGACCAAAGTTTTCTTCGTAACTAGCTTTTTTGGGACCCTGGGAAAGACCTTATCACTGGGCCCCTCTACACTAAATTTTGTGAATTGAATATAGCTACCTATTTTCCCAAAATTACATATTGAACCAGTAGTATAACCAGAAATACAAATTTTGGAGGGAGCTAATTTCACTGAACACAATTTTTAAACTTTAACTTAATTAATAGCAATGGGCGAATGAAGGAATTTTGGGACATTAGGAACAGGTAGGCAAATTTTGAGTTTGACAGGTAATCGGCCATGGCCTTGAATAAGGAACCATCTCGATATTTATCTGGAATTGTTGAGGGAAACCATGGAAAACCTCAACAAGATGGCTGGTACAGGAATTACCGTTTCTCGGCGAGAGGTAGTGAAAAAAAACTCCCACCCACATCTGCCCCCGCCGGAATTTGAACCCGGTACCTCCCGAATGCTAGTGCTCTCACCACTACGCCACCCCGCTCGGTCTATTGACGTATATTAGGATTTTATGGAGATCTTCAAAAATATGGTACGGGCCTGGGGTCATAACAAGGACACTCTGTACCTATTGTTTGTTTCAAATCAGATAAAAATATATTGTTTAGTTAAAGATAAAAAAAATATATTAATTAATGCATTGCATAGACTACAATCATGTTTGTTTTATCTTTGCGTTTATTTAAACCAATATTTACTTTGCAGTAAAAACGAAGCGCTTATATAGAACCACTCGTTTTTCCGCCCGTTGTGCTATCATTGTCGAATTTCTCTGAACTAAACAAAATTTTCAAGCTGGGCAGTGTTATAAAGGCTACTAACTCGCATATATTCCAGTACTCAAAACACAAAAAAAATATTTTCCCTTAAATTTAGAAAGACCAAGATTTGAAAAATTATTTTTTTTTTAAATTTTGATTTCATTCTTTATTTCAAGAATAGCTTAAAAGCAGTGAAATAAGTACAATTTTAATTCGTCAATAGAATATAAATATTTGTCTATTAGATATTTTTTTAAAAAGTGACAGAGGCAGATCTTAATATATAGACGTTACGTAGGTCGCCAGCTTGTCTTAGCGAAATCAAACTTTCATAATCGACAGTATTTCAAAACAAAATCCCTGCTAATATGGCAATAATAATAAACTAGCTTGACCTGTGCGAATTATTCGCACTAAATAAGTATAATAATTATCACTTTACTAAATTATTTTTTAAATATGATTGCAGGTATTCAATTCGTTTCTAATTTTGCACACTGCTTATAACGTTCTTCTTTTTGTTGTATTACAATATGAAGCTCAGATGACAGATCGAAGAAATATTTTACTAAAATTGTCATATAGAGGCGCAAGTAGCAAAAGCGTTGAGCTAAGTCGTCAGATGGCATCATGCAGCATTGCTGTGACGTTGTTCAGCGTTGCTCGCTGTTTAAAATTAAAGCCGTTATATGGCAGTATGCAGTATTGTGTCTGTTGTATTACAATATGAAGGTCAGATGACTATCGAAGTGTTGACGTTGTTTCAAAATTGAAGCCGTCAGATGGCAGACGTTGTTCAGCGTTGCTGTATTTTAATTAATTTACAAAAACAAAAGCAATAATAAATTTTTTAGTTGTCGATGTCAGTAGAGCAAGCAATTATCTGTAAAATAATATATAATTTATGTGCAGAAATTGTGAGGTTTTTTCTAAAAAGGGAGGCAAACATCTTTAATCTTAGCGTATTAATATATAATGATGATGAACTACATATTTGATGCCTTTTAAGATATTTCTGTAATGATAAAAAACATAATTTCAGAACTGTTTTTAAACAATGCAATAATCTGAATATAGAATCTATAAGATTTCTGATTAGGCAAGTTCTCATAGAAATACATTCATTATTTCATATTATAATGCAATATGTATAATTTAATCAATTAGATAATAGATATGACTTTGCCTATATTGAACACCTAATTCAATCAGCCATACGACCTACTCTGGATATATTATGCTGTCATGTATGTTTGTACACATGTATGTAACGAGTATTTGTCTTGTATACCTATACCTGATGTAAAATAATCAATGTACTCTATATATAGTGTGTTTGATTTCAATCAACATATTGACTTTACATGTTAAAATCCAAAACTTTAACTAACTGATAAAGCGTGCTGTCATATAAAAAAACGAGTGTGCTTTAGACCACACGACTGAAGTAAAACTTCTTCCTGCCATAATTTGTTATTATTCACCCGAAAATTCACAAAATATGAATTATAATTATAATTTTATTCACTTTAAACGTAGAATATTTAATGTAATTGAACAAAATATTAATTTATAAAATTGTTGAAATGAACAATCTAATGTAAGAAGAAAGAAATATAAACATAAAGATAATGAAAACAAAAATAGTACATTGCAATTACTTAGCTCTCGTTGGATTTTAAGCGTAAATATTTATGAAATATTATTTACTTTTAAAGTATGTGTCATTCTATTGTTAGTACTATTTATATTTTCGGCCACCTGATGGCACCACTAGTCAGTGAAGTATTTATCATCCAAATCACCGTTCGCGTCAACTTCCGTTCGCCTCGCCCGACCACACTTTTCTTAAACGCTCTCGTCACGCATTCACCAGCTTACTCCCCAAGTCAAGCGTGCCTAAAGAAGGTTTACTTCAATAATAATAATAATACAATTATGAGAAATCTTGCATACAGCACGATACGACTGTTAGGCTATCATAAGACACCTATAACGCTGTGACACGCAGACGGACGGACGGATATGAAATTATGAGTTCTGTTTTTTGCCGTTTGGCTGCGAAATTCTAAAAATCTGTTGTTCTTGATTATTTCGTTGCCAAACCAAAATCTGCTCCAGTTCGCACTGTATATACGCATGCTGGTGTGCGTATATATAGTGTGTGTGTTGGTATGTGCATGCCTAACGGTCTATAAACCATTCATTGCACAAACACATTAGAGGAGATCGCACCAATGTAAACAGTGCCTCATGAACACATCCCCTATAGTCTGTCACGTCCACAGAAACGGTAGACGAACTCTTAAAACATAACCTCAAAAAAACAACATCGATATCAATTTCATTTTCAACACGGCATGTAATTAATTCGTTTTATTTTCACCACACGCTTGACGCATCACAATAAGATATGATCTAACATAAAAAACCGGCCCAGTGCGAGCAGGACTCGCGCACCGAAGGTTTCGTACTAGCTTATAGGTATGTAAATAGTTCGAGTCTCGAAGATTTTTTCCGCGGTCAATTTTCCAACCAAGTGTATAATTGCAATGAGTTCAAATGGACTACCCGAACTGTACCGTGGCTATTTCAGATAGGCTAGCGGTCGTACCGTACTGTATGCGAGAGTTCTCATAATTTTAATATATGTAAGAGTATACTGCTGTATAAACGCACCGTTTTGTATTATAACTGTTACTATTTGCTGGGGTTTGTGCATATGTATAGTATAGAATGTATTGTGTATAAAAAAATTGGATTTTTCATTAATTTTTGTTATAGCGGCAATAAAAATACACACTCTGAAAATTTCAACTCTCTATTACGGTTTATGAGATACAGTCCCTTGACAGACGGACGGACAGCGGAGACTTAGTAATAGGTTCCCTTCGGGTATATATCTCTAATAATGAAAGAAAGAAACACATGATTTCTTCCTCAAGTGCGATGGCTATGATTACGTGAAAAATTAATATATTTTTCGGTATTACCCCGCAGAAAAACAAATTTAATTAATTGGCTTTTCTAAAGTTCACCTACTATAGGTGATTATGCGCCCTGTTTTTGATTTTATCTAGTTATCTAGTATATTTACAGATAATGTAACAAAACGGTTTATAATGTTTTTATCGACCTCAGTGACCGTACAACGTTAACAATCATTTATATTTATTATTATAAACTAAAATAATAACTCAATTCATTAAAATAAGTATATATTCGTCCCTACACCATGGATACCCGTTACTTACACCATATTACGACCTGAACACCCGTTTCTTACACCACATTCCTGGTTCTTGCCCATATACAGTATATACACCGTTTTTACGCTACTATTACATTACAGTTTGGAGTTTTAATTGTTAATGATACTAAAATTATGTCTGTTTTTTATTTCTAATAAACTATTTATTATTATTAAGAGAAACCTAATAATAATAAAAAACTATTAATTGAAAATATCACAAAAATTACATTTCAAAAGCAATAACGCTTCTCCATATCCACCTTTGAGTTAGAAAAGTTTTAAAGAAATTGAAATTTTATCTTTAAAACGAAATATTTCGTGAAAATCGACCGAAGCCGATTTCGTTTTTTTTTTCTTCAAAAATAATGGTTTTGGTTACCGATATAAAACTATGGTCACGAGAGGTTGTGATTATTGAAATTGAGCACAGCGGTGTACAGATATCTGTCGCATGAACAAATATGGCGGCAGCTACTGGGTAATGCACACATGTTCGTATGTTTGCAGTGTCTGTGACGTTAAACAACTTTGGTAACTAATAACTGAGGCGAGAACAGTCGGAAAGAAACGAAGTTTTCCCAGATAGCGATAACAGCGCCATCTCGCGTGCGCCCGAAAACGGTCCGTCTCGAAACACGGCAAGCATAAGTCTCCCAGACTTCACGATTGAAATAAATACTATAAGAACATTATAAGAAAAATAGAAGTGTGAGACAGAGCTTGCAGGAAATTTAATGTGTGCTGTAATACGCGCGGCAATATTGTCATGGGAGATGCGGCCATTTTATATAAATGTGTGTGTGTGTGTGTGTTTGTTAACTGTAATACGAGTTATTGATAATGGCACCGCAAACACTCGAACGTGACCCCGAGTTAAAATGACGGTTTAATTTGACGCACTGCCGGCCATTTGTAGTTCGCGCGAACGACCGAGTTCGTTAAGCGATGCAGCGTTAGGTACAGTTTGTACGAAATAAAATGATCATAATCGAAGCTAGCATTTGCAGATAGTTATAAATCGTGTTCAAGGTCAAATGTTTTATCAACGGCTGCCATAATTATTCAAGAACATCATCATTGTTTTATATTTCGGAGAAAATATTGAATAAGGAATAAGTTAAACCGTTGATAGTTGATAAATACAACGTGTGGAAACTGAGTTCGTCATTTTACTGGTCTATGGGGACGCCAACTGGTGGTAAAAATGTTTATTTTATGGGAGCGTTTATTCAAAATATAATTATATATTACGAGCAGGCTTTGGATAAAAAAATGCATTTATATGTCAATTAGTGACAGTGTGCTTTTCAGTTATCGAAAATAAAAATAAATTGCAAAGTAATATTATACAAAATTTATATACAAAATTATTTATTATACAAAAATTTATTACACAAAATTTAAAAGAAGAAATTATTTATACATAACGTAATTTTTTAACATTATACACTTTAGGCACTGTTGTTTGTGGTACAATTTTGCGATTATTTTTACACGAGTATTAATTACAGGTTGAAATGCGTTCTTCTTATTTTTTCCATTTTTTCAAATAATTTTCATTGTTTACTATTATAAAATCATCCCATTTACTTCATTAATTAGATACTAGATAGCGCCAACTTCGCCAGTAGTGCTGCCTCTATGTTTCACGCACGATCCCCATATATTTGCACATCAAATTAATATTATTGAAAAATATTAAGAGATACTAGACCGAATTAAATTGAACAGTCAATAGTTTGCAATTTCACTTTCATTTTCAAAGGTGTACATTGAAATCACATCTTTTCATAATATAAAAGCATTAATATACTTGCTGACGCAAAAAAAGATGTTGGCAAATATGTTAAATTGAAATTGCGGACTATTTTATAAAATGAAGTTGTAATAAAATAGAAATCCCGGTCTGTGTTAACAATGAAAGGTTAAATCAATTGAGAGTGCAGCAGTGGTGACGTTGGGACGGAAACAGAGCGGAGAACATGTCGTCAGTCGTCAAGTGTAGCACCTTCGAGAGCTTCTGCGGTCCCAGAGACAGACCCAAAGGCGGCCCCTTCACTCTATACTCTCCGCGTACTTATTCACCATTCATAGACAAGTATTATACAGAATGTAAAATTTGTTTTGACTCATACTTATTCAATAGGCATGATGACAGATTTTCAAATCCCATTCTATACTTTAAGTACAAGTCTTTTATTCCTGAAAAAACGTTATTTCAGCAGTAAATTAAATTTTAACGCAAATTATTGCATTTTTATCTTTCTAATTTTGAAGTACCGCGAAAACGCTTGTGACGTCACGCCTCAGTGACAGCTGATGTTTATGGGTGTAGGTCTGTCGTGCAGAGGTATTTCGTAGAAAGGTATGTTACATTTACTTAATGGTATGATTTATGTTAAAAGTAGGTCTATTTGTCAAACGGATGAACGGATTGAAACCAAATTTTGGGAGGATGTTTAAAATACTAATATTAAGGGTCCTATTGTTTTCGGGGGAAAATCGACGCATGCGCAGAAGAGATAAGATACGTCTAGGATCGTAAATTCCAATAGATATAGAACCAGAAGGGTACGTGCATTTAACGAAACTTTATACACTTCGCAGGCTTTTATTACCATTAGTAGTAAACTTATTTTTTTTACTGTTTAAGCACGAATAGATAGATAGATGCAGTCGACACTGACAAGTCAAATTTAATAAATTAATTAAAATCGTAAAATTCTTTCAAGTCATAAAAGCAATCCACAACCGAGAATTTTTTCAAAGCGCGTTTAAATGGATTATAGTTTCTGTCTCCTATAGATGTAGGCAGTCTATTATAAATTTTGCACCCAGAACCCAGCGATCCTCTGCTGTATAATGACTTAAGTTAAAGCTATGTTTCAACCAAATATTTGTCTTGCAGGAGAAAGTAAACATGACAAACTCACACTTCAAATAAATTTCGACGCAAAAAACGATATTTGAATACAGAAAGTGAAAATTAAGGACACGTTATCGCAAGCAACTATAATAAAAAAGGGTGTTCCACAAGGATCGGTATTGGCACCCGTATTATTTTTATTATATGCTAATGATCTGCCAAAATTTTTAACGTCCTCCAATTTTATTACAATGTACGCCGATGATACCAGTGTCATTTGTTCTTCCCCAAATATACCAGAATTGGATAATAAAATGCAAACCGCAATAAATCAAATGGCTGAATGGTGCTCAATAAACAAATTAGTTGTTAATGATAATAAATCGAAATTCATGTTATTTAGTACAATAAGAAATAAAAACACCCTTGATATACAATTAAATATGAACGGAAACGATATAATGAAGGTGTCTACATTCAATCTACTTGGCATTACAGTTAATGAGCATATGACCTGGTCATCACATGTGGATATACTCAAAAAGAAAGTATCGACTTCAATATTTGTTCTGCGCAGAATCTGCTCCTGTTGTGTTAGTATTCATGTTCGTAAAATAGTATATTTTTCCTTCGTATACAGCCGTTTAAAGTACGGTATCATCTGCTGGGGATGCAGTACTAAAGCTCAAGAACTATTTATAATGCAAAAGAAATGTATAAGATTGATTTTTCAATTACCTTTTCGACATTCTTGCAGAGAAACTTTTATAAATGAAGAATTACTAACTGTGCCATCTCTATATATTTATAGTGCAATTGTGCATGTAAAAACAAATAAAAGTAAATTCATAATAGTTGGAGACAGACATAGTTATGAAACAAGATACAGAGAAGCATTATTAATTCCCCAACAGCACTTTTCATTTGGTAATGACGGTCCATTATGTTGCGCTCTAAAATTGTATAATAAATTGCCAGATGAATTAAAGAAAATAGATAGCATTGATAAATTCAAAAAACAACTAAAAAAGTTCTTAGTGGCAGGCTGCTTTTACTCTATTAACGAGTTTTTAAATTTTGAATAAAGTAGTTTTTATTGTAATTACGTTTTTATATTAATTCAGCATTTGTATCTGATTTTATATTTTTTTTTGTATCTAAACTTGTGTATATTGACTCAATTTATACCGACTATGGTTATAAATAAAGAGATATTGTATTGTATTGTTATTGTATTGTACTGCTAAATTAAATCAAACCTGATTTTGGTGAATTTTGAAATTAAAAAATTACTCTCGTTGCACATCTGTTATGGGGACCGAGCTTCGTGATTTTCACGCCGACTGGTGGTAAAAATGTTCATTTTATGGGAGCGTTTATTCAAAATACCTATAACGATATATTATGAGCACACTTTGGATAAAAAAAATTGCATTTATATATCAATTAGTGACAGTTTGCTTTTCAGTTATCGAAAATGTAAGTAAATTGCAAAGTAAAATACTAATATTATACAAAATATTATATTATAAAGACGAAATTATTTATACATAGCGTAATTTTTAGATTATACACTTTAGACACTGTTGTTTGTGGTACAACTTTGCGGTTATGACAACTTGCCCATTTAAATAACCTTCGACATCATAATATATCTACATGACTAGAATTATATAATTTTTCGCCTTTTGAGCTATTCTGTCCATGTACACGAGTATTAATTACAGGTTGAAATGCGTACTTCTTATTTTTTCCATTTTTTCAAATAATTTTCATTGTTTACCATTATAAAATGAACCCATTTACTTCATTAATTAGATACTAGAGAGCGCCAACTTCGCCAATAGTGCTGCCTCTATGTTTCACGCACGGTCTTCATTGTAAGCTGTCGCGAAACCCTTCGCATTTTGCCAGTCCCGTCACCCCCCACTTTGTTTCATATAAACCCGATTAAACAAATTTGTTAATTGTTTCATTTCCTATGCGACAAAAATAACGCTACACCATGTATTTAACATACATACACAGTAGCTATGTGACAATCTCAAACGCTGCTTTTTTTCTATACTTGCTATATTCATGCGATCACATAAAGGCACTTCAATGTCTTTAACCTTTGAGTTCCCTTCAAACACAAAACCGAAAACTTTTTTATCACTCGATTGATTTTTATGTTGCAAAAGAATAGAAGGTTTTTGTGCCTCGTTCTAATATGATTACTCCACTCACTACTACCTCAGAATTTGAGAAAATCGATTTTAAAATCAATTTCTGAAAGTGATTTAAAAATTTTGTTACAGTATGGACTTTTTGTAAACTATTTAAAATTAATTTTGTATTTATTTTTCTATACTTACCTCATCCCACGTGAGAAAATTTAAAATGGGACTCCGTGTATCTGCTAAATTACTCTTAAGATAGTTTCGTCTGGTGATGTGTCGCTCCTGAGCGAGTCGTTCATAATGAACGACTCCTTTCTCGGAGCGGAGCGAGTCGCTCTTTTTTGTGAATGACTCACTCCGAGCGCCATTGCTCTGTGCTGAGCTATTCTGTACTGTTGCATTCGCACATATACGAGTACAGAGCGCACACAGCACAGGCCACAACGGCACTAGTGAATTTTGCAGGTACGGAGTTATCTTTGCTGAGTCATTTAATGTTCAATGACACACTGCAAGTGGAATAGTAAGCTTACAGTGACTTAAACCATTCACATTGACGTCGTTGACAAAGATATAATATTGTAACAATAAACATTATTATTATTAAGCTTTTATTATACTTCATAGTTTATCCGAAATGCGAATAATATAAGATCAGAATCATATTAAAATGAGCTCAGAGCTGAGTGTGTGTATTGTGCTGTGCAATGATGACAGTTTACACATCTGCAGTCTGCACTCTTGTGTAGTGCGTACTGTCTAGTATCGTTCCTTTGTACGACTCGTTCTGAGCGACTCTTTTTAGTGAGCGGAGCGCACGGAGCCAGCTCCCAATAAAGAGTCATGTGGACGCATCACTAGTTTCGTCAACTTCAAAAATACATATATTAATTTTTTTTAATTTTACTTTGTGGCCGCATTTGTAGACGCAAGTCGGTGTCAACAATATTTCTACTGTCAAAATATATAAATTGTAATTGCATTTACTTTTTATATTTTGACAAATTGTATCGCACTGTCGTTTTTTTAAAATGGAAATTAATGATATGTTACTTACAAAATATGAGAATTTGAAACGCATGTAAAGTTGTCCTCTTACCTGAAAAAAGAAAAACATTAATCATTAGATTTTAGAGTAACTTACTAATGTGATTTATTATAGTAGACTGTATACCTATGTCGTAGTGAGTTATATTTCAACGAGCGTTGACATTATGTTTAAAACGAACGCTAGCGAGTTAAAAACATGTTTTTTATTTTCGATGGCAACATTTTGTAAGTTAAATAAATCTCCCACAAAAAAGTCCTTAGTACTAAATCAGTGAATTCGTTATTTTCAAATTAATTATAAATGAAATCCGATTTTTATGAGAATGTTTAAACGAACATATCTTTGAAAATAATTAATTCACGGATTTAGTACTGAAGACCTTTATGTGAGAAATTTAATTCTCTACAAAATGCTGCCATAAAAAATTAAAAAAAAAATGTTTTAATACCAGCTATCCATGTTTGAGTAAAAACATCGTTTTATTAAATGGGAAACAAACTCGGTTTGCGCCATTCACAGGTTTGATCTAGGAAGCTCAAATTTTGGGAGAATTTTTTTAGGTCCAATGCTAAAACATTAGCCAATGGAACCGAAAAATAAAAAAAAAAAACACCCTAGTATGCATGTATGTTAAGCAGCTATTTTATGTGAGGTAATGCAAAAAAAAATATTTATGCACATTGTTAGATGATAAATGAACGTACAAAAATAAGAAAAAAGAGAGAAATATGTTGCAACATATTCTCTGTTTGTGTGTTTACGAGGTTGTCAATCAAATTCTGTTGTTAAAATATGTTTTGGTGCTGCATATTACAACCAAACAGTCATTCAAACTTTTAGAACAAAAGATAAACGCTATATTTGTGAGCTTTTGTTTTATATGTTAGATATGCAAAATCGTCTGTAAGCTTACGTCATTAAAGTCGGTTTTGTTTTAAATGTAAAACTGCCTCTCCAGCATTATTTTTTTTACAACTGTACATGTCGGTTTGACACATTTCAAAAACATGGTAATTCATTCTGTAACTAATATTTCGTAATGATTTTAACCCCAAGCATCTCACTGCACGCGTAAGTTGCACATAGGGAAATTAGCATTGGGAAAAAATACTAGGATCAGAGTTAGCCATGACTGCATTAATTGTTATTTCTATTGAATTATCGTGGTAATCTTGAGGATTTCTATTTTATTTTGATTTATTTTTATTTTACTTGGCTTTTTTAATATAACAAAAAGCTCTTATATATCATTATTTTATTTTTTTTTGTACAAAAATTAAACAAAAAAACAACTCCATCTGTTTGGAAACAGTTCATTCAAAAATTGTCTGACTGGTATGACGTTTGCGCGTTGGTAAATCAGTGATCCAATGTCTTTAGGTTCAACACGAATAGGCGGAGATATTTGATTTCGCACCATATTTAAGTATTTTTGGGAATTTAATGTCCCATTAATAAAAAAAGTCCGATTATGTTATAATCATTTGAATATTTTCTTCGGTAGTATACACATTCATTTTGAAAAAGAATATTATCTGTCAAATTAAAAAACAAGATTTCAAGGCTCACTCTGATCCAGTAATTTTTTCCCAATGTTAATTTCCCTATGTGCATCTTGCGTGTTTACATACTGTAGAATTCTACAGGAGTTCTAGGATCTATTAATGAAAAATGTTGTTTATTCGAATGCGTAGCTAATATTATTAGTGATAGATGATACTGCTTTCTCCTTTCGCAACAAATTGATTCTATATTCTAAGTTCCTTTTTTCTTTCAGAGATGTAGAACCCCTAAAATTGAGTGATACTTTAATTTTGACCACGACTGTACTAAAAAAAAATTGCAATAAATCAAACGTCTTATGTCCATATTTACCCGAACACTATTAAAAATAGAAGTTACTAATCTTGGAACAAATTTATTTTTTAAGAATAAAATTTGCTTTCAATTCACCAAGCAAATTATCAGGTAAAAAAGTTAGTAAAAGAATAAATATACACTGCACTATACTCCTTGCTCTTTTTGTTGTTCACATACGACCGATGGTGTTAGTGTAAACGTCAAAAAAAAAGTTTCACAAAATGATAATGTTTTATCCGAACCCAATTGCACACAAAACTTCCACTATACACTTCACAAAAGGTTGATAAACAATACATAAATAAATTCACAAGAACAACTGTAGTTATAATACTTCACGTTTATAGGTATTGTGATCTATGTGGCGGCCATTATTATTTTATCAGGCGAATAAATATTTATATACTGGAAGTAAGGTAGAATAGATCTATGCCTGCAGTAAAGATAATTATGGTTGGTGAATTGAATTATCGCTATTTAATATTTATTCGGAGGAATAGTTATCTGAAGAACAAATGAACCGAATAAATAACAACGTAGGTTAGGTGAATATGGCCATAGGTGGAGATGATCCTGGAAGGTTGCTGTCCTAAATAAGAAATTTAGACAAAACATGTCACAATAATATGTATTTCAACACGCACATATTTTTTATACGAAACTTTCTTAAGTCTACACATTTCTGGGAAGTTGATATTCTTGATACATAAATAAATTATGTGAAAAAGTTGTGAAGACATATTCCATAAAATATCGTATCGTTCAATATAAATATTCCAAACGTTATTCATAAAACATGCTGTATTTGAAGAATACATAATATAGAATATTTATAGAAATACATTTTCCTCTATGAAAGCGGTAACCTGTTACAACGTTATGAATTTTTAAAAGGCATAAAGTATTTATATAAAGAATGTTCAGCTTAAATCAAGGATTTTTTATTGTAACGACATCATATAGGCTGTGCTTTTTTAACAGATTTCATAATAGAGTTATGTCGTTTAGAGAAGACGCCAGTGTCATGCCGGAACGAGTCCATTTTCTGTTTGAAAGGGTAGCATACAGCACACAACAGACCGATACGCATATATTTAATACCCTCTATATTGCTAGCAAAGATCGGGAGAATAACTTAAACACTACGGTGCAGACATTATATATACGTCTGTCTCACTTATTATACTCTGAGTCTCATGCGCATGTCCGTGAATGGATGCGCGTCAGTTGCAGCGTGAAAGGGAGGTGGCTTGCTCTATTACACTTACTAATTGCCCCACTACAGACGCGACACTTGCGCACAACGGGTCAAGTAAAAAGAAAGAGATAGAAAATTTGCCGTCTCACTTCATGGGCCACGCTTCCACTCGGCGAATGTGTACAGCAGACATAATGCTTTGACTTCTGAACAATTGATTTATGAATCAAAATGAAACTGGATATAAATTAAGGAGCTCTATGTGCACTAAATTTCGCTGAAATCCAATTTACAATTTTACTATTAGTATTTTATACCAAAATATCTATTATAAATGGAAAAACATTAATTAGCATTGTTATAATAAAAACGCCCCCTTTTATATACGTGAATTTTTCTAGTCCCTTCCAACTTTTACATTTCTATTCATAAGTCTTCATTGTTAAATTTTTATACATATTTTACAAACAGCAAAATATACTTCGTAGGTGTAGGCTTGGTTTATTTAAAGAATAAAATATATTGACACACATATTTCGTGAATATCAGGTGATACATAATAATCTTCTTTACTAAATATTAACGTAACAGATTGTTTTGTTTTAATTACGATGTAATATTTACATAAATTTGTAGAGCAGATTATATTTTTCAATAAATAAAATTGTCGACCAATTTTTCAGACAAATATATTAACAAAAAATAAAAATTAATACATTAACGTTTCGGTTCGAATTTGGACCTTTTTCAGAAATATGTATTGTAATCTAAAAAATATAAAAAAGGATTACTATCTACTTATTTTACAATAGAATTAAGACTAAATTTTTTAAATAATTTTTGAAAATTAATGAAAAATTAATAACAAACAATTTATTAATAAGTAGTCATGGATATCTAAGTACCCAAAAAGAAAGAAAAATGTATTAAAAACAAAAATAATTTCAAAATTATTTGATTTTATATGTAACATTTCCGAAATATTTCTTTTAAAGAAATTTGTTTCATTATCAAAAATTTTTATACTATCCCAATTAATTTTGTGGTCGTGTTCAAATTTGTGTTTAGTTATAACGTTCTGTTTATCCGGGAGTAATTTATGGTTATTTTGGTGTTCTTTTATTCTTATTTAAGAGCTCTTTTAGTTTGTCCAATATATTTCTTTTCACAATTTTATTTATTGAAGAGTTCTAATCAGACGTTAATCAAAGATTTGACGACTATATTTTTATCGATAAAATCTGTATGTTTAAAACAGAAAGCGTTTTCTATCGTCAAATATTTGTTTTGCCATTAATTAATGGTTCTCAGTTTTTCAAAACAACCGAAAGAAAATTACTACTGTTATTTAATAAAACATTAGCTTCAACATCGATCGGGATAGGGTTCCCATGTTAAATATGCAAATTTTAATAGTCAGTATTTCGAAATTTACTGCCACAAGCACTATTAAAAAAATTCTTCTTATAAAGGACACTTATCGCAAGAAAACTGATTTTTTTAGGAACGTCCTTAAGTATCATCTTATATAAACGGTATTATGAACTACTTATACAACCAAAACGAAAAATGGCGTGTAAAAATAATTACTAACAAACATGTGTATTGTCGAGATAATCTTAACAAAATTTATGGAGATTATAAAATCAATAAAACGTATTAAAAACAGAATATTATTACAAAAATTTTATATATTTTCAGTTCATAATATTCAGTATAATGTCAGGTATTAAATTGAACGATAAGCGGGAAAATATTAGGTTTTCAAAAACTACATAATATTGATTGAATATAATTTAAAAATATGTTTTGCTTGCAAACAATTTTCATCATTAATACAGTAGAACTTCGCTTAACCGTCTCTCGATTATTCGTCAGTTTTTATTTTCCGCCACAAAACTTTTTTGAACACTAAACAAATGTTTTTCTGTCCATTTCAATTATATCTCTATTTATTGCCAATATTTCCGTCTCTGTTTTTCCCACAATTAGTATCTACATATTTTATAATAGAATTAAGATTGAATACTTTAAATAATTTTTGAAAATTAATTAATTAATTTTTCTTAATTTTCAAACATTATTTAAAAAATCCAATCTTAATTCTATTGTAAAATAAGTAGATACTAATTCTTTTTTATATTGTTGCGGATTTTTACCCCACAATGTTACGTCTATGGAATTTCTAGAAAAGTCTACTAAACGCTCGAAGGTCAACGGACAAACAATGAAGGCAGGTAACGGACTTCCGACCGTTAGAGGCGCCCACGCATGCAACAATGAATGCAGGTAGTCAGCACCGAACATAGGAGACTCGGACGCGTGGAGAGGTGTGGAAATCCCTATTCAAAGTTTCCAGAACATAGACCAAAATCTATAAAAGGCGGCCAGAGGCAGGGCGTTGGTCAGTTGAGTTCAGTACAGTCAGTTACAGCGTGTTAACAGTGAGTGGACGTACAGATAACTGTGTTACATAAATTTGTGCTTGCTCTGGCATTACAACATAAATTCCGTTAATCTAATAAAATAAATATAACTCTAGTGAGTGGTTTTACAATAAATAATTTATAGTGAATAGAAAATTGCGCTGATAAACTCTATATTGTGTGTTGTAAATATTTCTTTGTATATAATTCTTTATTCTTGTTACTTAGTCTTACATTGTATAATTTAGAACTATTAGTTTTATTTTTGTTAACGTTATACGTTTTTGTTTGTGTGTTTTTACTGTTTGTTAAACAGTTAATAGTGTAAATAAATAATTTCCGCCACAGACAGCAGCAGTTTTGTTACAATATTTTTTAGATTACATATTTCTGACGAAAATCCAAATCCGGACCGAAACGTCAAATATTTTAATTATTAGTTTTTGTTAATATATTTGTCTGAAAAATTGGTCGATAATTTTATTTATTGAAGAATTCTAATCAGACGTTAATCAAAGTTTTAAACTAAATAAATAAAGATTTTAATTTAGTATGTGTTTTAGTTTTTAATTGAGTCTGGCCCGCTAACACGTCCTAAATGTTATAAATGGCTTTTAGAAAAACCATTGGTTTAGAACACTTTGAAATTACACATCGCGTTTCGACGGCGTGTAATCTGAGAGCTTCGACTGCATCGACAATCGATAGAAACAGGTGTTCGACATGAGTGAAGTCCTAGTACCTATACTATAGACGTCGTACAAGAGTTAGCAGAGAGAGTCGCAGTATTCAGTTGTTCCGAGAAACAGGCGACAGGACTTCAGCAAGTGCAGGAGGTTGTGTTTCCACTCGCGAACGACACTAATTAAGCACGTCGAAGGACTTCGGCAGTGTGAATTGCAAATCCTTTGTGTAATTACAAAGTTTTGTACTCTCAACTAGCACAAGCTGCTGCTAAACTACACCTCTGACATACATACACGAATAAAAAGTTCACTTTTTAGGGTTCCGTATCTCAAATAAAAAAAAAAAACTTAAAAGATCGCCGTTTTGTCTGTCCGTTCGTATGTCTGTCACATTCGAATTTCTCTGGACTGAACAAAGATACCAAATTGAAATTTGGCATATATATAAAGCTTATTAACATTCGTAACTTTAAATAGACAAAACTTGAAAATTATTTTTTTGTAAATAAGGGAGGGGGGTCGAATTTCACGCGGAAAAATATTTTTATACGGTTTTGTTGACTATCATTTGAAAGAGTTTTCTTCTAAGAAATTCGAAACTGTAACAATTATTTAATATTATTTTATTCAATATATTTGTTAACGTAATTTTGTAACATGAATATTATTTAATTCAACATATTTATTAACGTAAGTTTATAACATGAATATTATTTAATTCAAGATATTTATTAGCGTAAGTTTGTAACATGAATATTATTTAATTCAAGATATTTATTAACGTAAGTTTGTAACATGAATATTATTTAATTCAAGATATTTATTAACGTAAGTTTGTAACATGACTATTATTAATTCAACATATTTATTAACGTAAGTTTGGAACATGAATATTATTTAATTCAAGATATTTATTAACGTAAGTTTTTTAACATGAACACTACTTCATAGTTCATACGTTCCGCTGCCATCTTGCATGTTTCTTCTACATGACCACCAGGGTCAACCAGTGGCGGCGTGGCTTTTTTAAGACGTGGTGTTACAAAACAATTTTTTTTTCTAGAATTTCATATTCTGTATTTTCGATACTTTCTTAATTATGTATCATGAAAACTTATTCCCCTTCTCTTTTTCTAAAACAAGTGCAACTGATATTTCGTAAAAAAGTAGCGATGTTACAGGAAAATAAATTGCGATATTTCCAACAGCTGTAGTATTCATAAATAAATAAATAGAAAAAAGTTATCCATGACTGTATTTTGTGTTTTCCTATTTCTTCCGTTCTTCGTATAATAGTCTACTAAATTAAGGAATTTTTAATCTTATTAAGTTATTAGTATGTATCATACCGTATGGTGTACAAAACACACATGTAGAAATAACGTATTTGTAAAAATACTAATAAAGGAAAATAATTAATAGAATTGAAAAATTCAATATTACCAATTTTAAAAAAGCATAGGTACCTACTATTTATTTATCACCAAAGTTGGGGAAGAATACCTGATTTTTATATATTTTTGAACTATGTAGGTATTATGGGATTATGAAAAAAATCTCAAAAAAGTGCTTTCATTTGATACGTCTCATGGTGTACTTGAATTTTTTTTTATTTATACCCTCGTGATTGGGTCATCAACTCTATATATGTACCAAATGTCAACTTTTCGTTCAGTAGATTCAAAGAAAATACGCTGTGACAGACAGACAGATCCTATAAGGATTCCGTTTTGTCATCGATTGTACGAAACCCTAAAAATGATGTATTGTAATAAAATAATTATAATTTGTTTACAGGCGTGATTTTTTTTAAAACGAGTCCTGTTTAGCCAGGGTGAGGTATTGTTTAAACAATTCAACCGTATTGATTTTTTAAACCACAAAAATAAAAATAAACAATAAACATATATTATCAATTAATTAATTTATATAGAAAAATTGCTTTTTTACAATCTCATGTTACTAAAAATACATTTTTTTCCCTTGTTACCGTAATACGTGTTTAGATAAAATAAACGCTTAAAAATTTAACTTGGACATCTATGTTAAAATAGTAGTTTTTAAGTGAAAATTTAAACATCATACGTTTATATTCACCAAATATAATTAACTGCTAGTACTAATGAGCAAAATAATTAACGCAACGTTTTGTAAAAAAAAAATAAAAAAGTATAAATAAACATGGAAAAAATTTAAAAAAAAAACAGACTGGGTTTTAATTCGTTTATTTAGTTAATGCAGTTAACTAACGAATAAAAGATGCATTTAAATAATTTTCGTTGCATAAAAATATACAAGTTGTAACAAAAATAATCGACGATATAAGGTTTCTAAAAATGTTGCCAAATTATCCAAGTTTGTAGACTTTCACGGCCGGTATTGTTTCGTGTCTTTTTGGTTTCTGGTCTGTATACAGGACCGGAAACCAAGAATATTTTGTACTTAATTGTTTAGAAATACACTAATTATAAAATAGGATATCGAACGTCACGTATAAAAAAATGAATGACGTATATTTAAGTTGGGAAAGACCTTGAAAAAAATAAAAGCGAAACGTTTTATTGTTTCAATTATTTGTAGGTTAGTGTGTATTAAAACTTTCTTGGTAATTGTAGGGTTGAACTGATTGTTTGAAGAAAAATTTATATATAAATGACATTAATACTATAACAAGAAAGTTTCCGAAAAGTGACGAAGTATTTAACACGAACGGAAACTTTCTTTTTGAACAACATGTTCGACATGAAACCTAGTAAGGATTATTTAGTTACACGTAATCGAGGAATAACAATACTACACCAAATACCATTAAAAATATCTGAAAGTACGAAAAAACTCGAGCTATATGTAGTTTTACGACTTCAAAAAATATTTTGATTTTCTTTACTTTTTTTCTTATAGCCTCACAAGTTCTACGCAGCGTAGGACAACACACATAGTTCCATAATTTTTAGTTATTCTTAAGGGTTCAAGGTAGTCAGAGGCATGAAAAAATGATTTTTATTCCACAGTAATTTAATGTGTTTTATAAAGGTAATAATACAGAGTTATATAATGTTTCAGTTTGACTTCACCAAATTTTCAAAAAAAGAATTTTGGGCGAAGTAATAGCTATCTTTGTTGGTCCCCTCTCACAAGTAGTGCTTTGTGGTGACCATTATAACTTTGTGCTGGTTCATCCAAAATCAATAAAGCAAAGAAAAGTCTTTAGTTTAATAGTAAATCTAGGACTTAATCCAAGCTTTTTTTTAATTAACAAAGTGGCAGCTTTTAAAAGCTTACACCCGAATTTTCATGGAAAAAAAACAAGAATATATTGTTAAGTTTTTAACAGAAATTCATCGACCAAATCCTAGTTTTTTTTTTGCTTTCAATAAGCTGTAAAAATTTCATTCAAATCCATCGAGTGGTTACTGACTTCGAAATCAGTTTCGAGAAAAACGCGCTTAAAGTTTTTCATCTATTCCCAGGCCATATAATATCTAATTATCTCGGAAACTATTTATTCAATTGACTTGAAATTTTCAGGGAATATTTTTGAAACATTATACTACAAAAAAATGCAAAACAATTTTTTTTTTCAAAATCCTGGCTACGCCTGACCTCTGAAGTAGGCTTCGTATAGTGTTTTTAAAAATAATTTATTTATTGGGTTTGTTTCTACCAGGTCAGTTTATAGAGCACAATCGACCGTATTGATCAAAAACCATGCAATCGCAGAGAAAAATTGGTAATTTGCTTTTGCAAACGAAGTTTATGACGACGGAAAAAAATGAAATAGAAATTAATATTCTCTTATTTCAGAATTCCCAAACTGAAAAATTCTAAACAAAAAATTTATAAAAATATAAGGCACCTACGAAAAAGTAGAAAACAAACTGGTCAATTTTTCACGCTAGTATTTTTCATATTTAGAGCCGTTATCTTTTATCACAATTAATTAACGAGCAATAAACTATCATTAATATTCCTGCAATAAAGTCGGGTTTCCTTAAGGAAGATAGCAATTAGAATAACTGAAATAATATTCTTGTTTACATAGAATTAACCCCTCGTTAACCTCGCTCTAAATATGTTTTCCTAGTCACGCACCCAAAATGTCAAAAATAAAAAGTGTACATAACTGTATAAGAACTGGTGTTTCAATCTCCAGTTAAATAAAAATTAAAAGGCTTCTACAAGTGTGACTCTTGAGGCCCACCCGACCGACTTCCCTGTATGACTAGAGCCGATAATTCGCTTTCAAAAATACTAAGCCACGCTTTTTTGCAATCTTCTTGTTTGAACAAAAAAACGACGGCAACGATTTTGATGAAATTTTTTACGGATAATATTGACGTTAATACGCTTCGATTGTCACCCTAACAAAGTAAATAATTATTCGAGAGATTTCGTATGAAATCCAGTTTTTGTAGTATTTTTGTGTATACAGAAAAATGTCAATATATTATATTTTGATAAAACTTCTTTTGGATCATATTGACAAATTGTTACGCTTTGATATCAGCGCCCTAGCAATTACTATTAATTTCGTTTTTTTTTCTGTTTTCAGAAAGTAATGCAGCGAACGGTAAGGGCTACTATTTTTTATTTTAATAATTCTATACATTTTTAATTTATG
This sequence comes from Xanthostigma xanthostigma, assembly GCA_963575645.1. Classification (NCBI taxonomy): domain Eukaryota; kingdom Metazoa; phylum Arthropoda; class Insecta; order Raphidioptera; family Raphidiidae; genus Xanthostigma; species Xanthostigma xanthostigma. Next base: position 47,907,577 of record OY754470.1, read on the forward strand.
TTGTGAGGATGTTAGCTGGAGTAGTACTTCAGCAAATGTTATTTAATATTGATGCACATACAAATAAGGAAGCGTTCACAAATTACGTAAGGCGTTTGGGGGGTGGGGGGTTAGACCCAAACTTCACCAAATATCACGCGGGGAGTTGGGGGTCTTGGCAAATATCACGTAATTTTTTCCGCCAAAAACAGTATAAAATTGCGAGAAATTAACTGGGTTAAATTAAGTAAAAAATGTTTCTTCACTAAAATATGTTGGATTTTCTTGTGATTCTAGACTACGTTCTTTAAGAAGTCTTTAAAATACAATTGAATGATCCCTATATCTAAAATCTCACTAAACATGTCTGTAGCTAAAAATCTATTGGTTTTAGGCTATGCGCCAATGGACACGTTTTCTTAGTGACCTTTAAACTATAAAATAAAACCATTTTCGATCAATTTAACCGAGAACCAAATCCTGTAAGTTTTGGGCAGGGTCCTATATTTTTTTAGTTTAATACTCCAAGCTAACATAGTCGTATATTATTGATCGTGTGTCTTAATTTTGTTGTTAGTAAACTTTTAAAAATAAGAAACTACATTATCTAAGGACTATAAGTAGGAGAAACACCTTATAATTCATTCTTTCTCTTGTATATAATTGTATGGTGTTCACTAGTAGAATTTGAAACATAAAAAATTCATAGCTTAGAGGATTTTTTTACCTAATTTGTTTTAAACAATTAAATTGTAACCTAACTTTTTGTATTCAATTTTTCAATCTATGCAAATGAATTATTGCTTACTAATGTTTTGAAAGACAGTTGACTATCGTGACAAAATTCAATTTTCAATAATATAAAAACTCAATAAATGATCGTAACATTAGGAGGAAAAGTGGGTACTTTTTTAAATTAAAAATATATCGACATTATAAAAGTTGCCATAAAAAGAAATAAACTGTGATATAATATTTCAATTGCACATAAATATAAGATGCCGCGAACTGCAGAAAATATCAATTAATCAAACTCTATAGCATTATTTATGATCGGGGTTAACAGCTGAAAGTAATCAATTAAATTATAAAGTTATCTTTGGCCATGCATTAAACATAGTGACAGTCGATTTTATTACTAATGCGCCCTCATCATTTTCGATGACTTAATCGAATTGAATGGTTCTATTTATCTATTTTCTTTATTTAATTTTCAATTAATTCATTGAAATTTTTTTCTATAATGTTAATAATGTGAAGCTAGTCAAATATACCAACCTAATTAATACAACAATTTTTTTTTTTGAGGAAAATGAAATGAAAATAAAATTATATTTTTTTTTTCCCCGTTGTGTTTCCTGAGAACACGTCGTCTGATGTAGCCTTCAAGCTTTATAAAAATACTTTTTTCGTCAATTTGTAGTCAACAAAATGGACCCTGTGAACTGTAAAATGTCTTCATTTAAAATTTTAATAAACTTATCTTTATTTACTTTTTTAATTCTTTAAATGTCTATACGTTATACTATAAGATATAAGTCAAAAAAATTGGTTGTCTGTAAAGTCGGTTTACGGACGATAGTTTTACGTGACAACGTCATAAAGAAACATTGATGAACTCTCTGACGTCACGCGAGAAGAGAGAGAAATGCGTACAAGCCGCCGTTTGGGCCGATCGTGCCTCTTTATCGCTTATACCGCGCTCTCGCTTGCACGCTCAGGCTCAGGCGGAACGTGACACTTTTTCGTGCGTGCAGCCGGTGTTTCATCAATTTATAAGACGTTATCACGTCAAAAAACTTTAAAAAAGGCAGTCTAATGTAAGAAGAAAGAAATATAAACATAAAGATAATGAAAACAAAAGTAATACATTGCAATTACTTAGCTCACGTTGGATTTTAAGCGTAAACTTTTATAAAATACTAGCGGCCCTGTACGTGCTTCGCTACGTATAAAGTGAAATAATAAAACAATTTAATTGGAACATCTATCTATCTATTTTATTAATTGCTAGCTATTTTAAAATATACATGGGCGTATATGTGTGTATGTCGAGCACTCCGGCTGCGCCGTCGTGCTCGAAAAAGAATAGCGTAAAGTATTCGTGGATAACTGGTCTTTAAAACACTTGCTCTATTTCGAGGGTTCACTCCGGCTGCGCCGTCGTGCTCGGAAAAAAAAGCATTTGTTTTAAACGATATTCAGTTTTTTTACATCCTCGATCTAGATATATGGTTGTTAAGTTCGTTTCGCCATCTATTGAATATTCACTCAATCCAGTCAACAGGTATCGCCATCTTATATGGTTGTTAAGTTCGTTGCGCCATCTATTGAATATTCACTCAATCCAGTCAGCAGATAATTATGACAGTCAAGTCAAGGAATAGACAAATAATTTGCAATAAAATAATATTGCGACTATAAATTGAAATGTAAGCTATCCTATCTTTCAAGTTGGGTCGAATTGCACACGGTGTGCAAATCAAATTTAAAATCGGTTCAGTAGTTTAGGAGTTCATCGCGGACAAACATGTGACACGTAATTTTTATATATAAAGATTATTTAGCTGTACAAGTTAAGTATTGATTGATTGATATTGATATTTATTTAGTCAGTCGAGAATTTACAAAAAAAATCTATTTGACATTGTCATTAAACACAAAATAAAACATTTAAAATACAATCAGATACACATTAAAATTTAGAGGATAAAAACTCATCAACACTATAAAAACGGTTTAATAATAAAAAACATGTTATTTTATTTTTAAAATTTGTTAATGTTTTAGCATCATTAATTAAAATAGGTATTTTATTATAAAATATAATACCGCAAACATACTTCGGACATTTTTTTAAATAGGCTAAGTCTGTGCTTTTCACTGTGTATGCTATCCTTACCTCTAGTAGATTTACAAAACTGTCACCCGATAGCGCCACTGGAAAGTAAAGTATGTGTCATTCTATTGTTAGTGCTGCTTATATTTTCGGCCACCTGATGGCGCCACTAGCCAGTGAAGTATTTGTCATCCTCTTTCTATCTTCACTAATTTATATCTCCTTCTCAAATTCCGTTCGCCTCGCCCGATCACACTTCCGTAAATCTCTCGTCACGCATTCACCAGCTTAATCCCCAAGTCAAGCGTGCGTAAAAAAGTTTTACTTCAAAAACGGTGGCAATCGACAAATTCGGGCAAATCCGGACCGGACCGCTAGTTTGTAATAAATTCAGTTCATATTTTCACCTGGGAGCTGAGTTGTATTTGTAATAAGCACTGATAAACAGGAGTTTTAACATTACCCTTCCTTTTTAAACTTTTATTGGCAATATCGGATAATAAAAATTGAAGGACTTATTGAAATACTGTTTCACTTGTTTTATTGAATCGCGAACAAAACATCTGAAGACGGTCGGCAGACAATAGTTCAAAGAAACCAACTGTTTGTAACATAAACAAGGAGGAAATGTGATAAAGATTGGTCGCAATGTGGCTGCACATTATTCTGTTTGTATGTTGGTAATGTTATGTGGTTGATTTTAGTATAACACGCCATCCAGAAAAGGGCATAAATTCAGGGCTGGATGGAATACAATGGTTACCACCTTTATTCTTAAGGTTGGTACTGCCAACGCTAAAAGTGTATATCAACATTAGAAAGTTCTTGAAGGAAATTTATTTGGTTGAGGGACATAGAGATATAAGCTTTACCAGAGTATTGCTTGTGGCCCATGTTTAGAAAAATATATTTTCATCATCAGGGCCTATGAACATTAAATTACTGTATATATGAAAATATATTTTTTCGAAACGTTGGCCACAAGCGATACTCTGGTAAAGCTTATTTCTCTATGTTCCTCAACCAAATAAATCTCCCTCAATACATATTTTTGGATTTTGGAACAAAACTTCTACTAACAATTAGAAAGTTCTGTTAACTAATGATGGAGACCTAAATAATCTAAATATATAAAAGGAAACCGTGACTGACTGACTGACTGATCTATCAACGCACAGCTCAAATCACCGAACGGATTGGGTTGAAATTTGGCACACATATAGTTATTACGACTTAGGCATCCGTTAAGAACGGATTTTTGAAAACTCGACCCCTAAAAGGGTGTAATAGGGGTTCAAAATTTGCATGGAAAAATCATATAAGATAGATATATAAATTTGAAAATGCGCAGGATTTCTCAGCAAATAAATAAACACGTCTTTCGTGCTTTTTCAAAAACAACCCCCTTTAGAGGGTGAAAAGAGGTAAATAGTCTAAAAATCAACATGGGTGTCATTTTCAAGGTTTGTCAGGACGTTGATCACATGAACATCATCAATTTTGAAATCCCCAAATAATGGGAATGCATCCGTGTTTCGTCTCAATCGCGTGCGAAGCCGCGGGTAACGGCTAGTACTGTATGAAACAGACGCACACATGCAACTAGAATACAGTGAGTTTCAGTTGAAATGCAATATACCTACATATGAGTTTTGTTGGTATGGTAGCTATGGAAATCGTTAATGCATTACAGAAAATCGTTTCACCTAAAATGCTACATGGCATTTTATGTGAAACGATTTTCTGTAATGCATAACCACTACATCAACAAAACGCATGTCTATATTGCATTGTTTAATTGGTCATCGGTCAAATAATAATAATTTGTAAAAATTTTGTCCTTTTTTGTCCATCAGGTACCTTTGTGTGAATGTAATTTTTTCAGTGTGTCGTGACGGAAAAAATGTTGAGAATCGCTGTACTTATACAATGCATAGTTAGCAAACAACATGTCGCCGAACAATATAGCTAATGTATGTACATTACATCATTATCTCCTGTGTTTACGAATTCTTAATATTACATAATAAAATATTGTGTTGAGATTGAGAGCAGACAAAAAATATCAGCAGTGTTTCGTTAGCAGGCCTACCTCCTCATGTAACATCTCTTAAAAAAGACACACGTCGTGGTTTGAAAAGATTACTGAAATCATAAAATGGAAGAGAATGTATTTTTCTAGCGGTCCATTCCCGCTACGTCCGGATAAAGTAAAATATGATTACATAAAATGAACACTGTTGACAGACAGTTTTTGATTTCGTAGTCAAATGGTAAAAAACGAAATGCCCGTCCGTCCGTCTGTCACAGCCTTATAGCTCCACCATCGTTCTATCGATTCGGATGTAATTTTACAGGCAGGTGTCTTATGTGAACCGCTAAACGATTATGTAATGAAATTACAAAAAAAATAGGGGTAGTTTTCCGTACATAGAACTGACGGAGGAAAATTGTTATTTTCCCTCACCCCATTACGTATGATTAGACAGATATTCGAAACTGCAATAAAAATCAATTTTGAGTTCACAGTTTGGATTAAACATTTTTGTAAAAAATATAATAGAATAGACCAAATCCAAAATCTTAAGTGATTTTTTTTCTTAGACGAGGTATACCTAAAGTCGATAACAAGAATGTGTTCCTCTAACTTTGCAACCATGTGATTAAAAAATCTAAAAAAACAGAGTACCTACCACTTTATAAATACTTTCAACGAAATTTTTTTGAACAAGATACGTTACCAAGTTGTATTAGTTCAGTTGATTTTTCCTTTCAGTAATTTTATATGGCTGCCATATTGCTATTAATATAGTGGAGACCAGAACCACGACTATACCAACTTTAAAACAAAAAAACAACCCAATGTCACTAGATTAGGTAGGTACATGTCAATATTTATGAGAATTACTTAATTTATGGAAGACCTCAAATTGATTTTAACAGTTAAATGAATAATATTAAAAGGAATAATTGTTTTGATAAAGTCCGATATTCATGAACACAGGGTATAAATACACGGTTTTTACATTTTACAACGCTTTAATATCGAGATAGGTGAAACACAATGGGTAATTCAACAACAAAAGTGAAGCCATTCCATTACATTTACAAACAAAAACATACCAATAAAATGAAAAACTCTATATCATAGTATCTACATAATGTACTGTATGAGGTAGTCGATTGAGACTTCAAAAGAGCACGCGCACTTGTTAAACATGAACCTGCACGACCAGCACAGCATAGAGCAAGAAAGTCGGTTCGCAAAGTTGTCATTAGGTTCGTTCCAAGCAGCCGTGAACGGTAATAAAACCGTGCACAGTCTTGTTACTGCGCATGCCTGTCTTGCGCAGTATCGATTTTTGAGCTAGTGCGCAAATTAGTCTTGCGCAGTGATAAGACTGTGTACGGTTTTACTACCGTACACGGCTGCTTGGAACGAACCTATTGAAACTTGCAACCAGCATTCATTGATTAATAACACTACTTGAAAACTGCAAAATGTCTACCGCAGATCACGAAAAATGGGTACATTGTGGGTGTAGCTTCAGTTTGGAGTTAGTAGATAGTAAAATTTAAACTATCAAAAAATATTAGATAAGTACGTAGGTCTGTTTAGCTTAGGATGGCAGAATATTTCTATGCATAGTAAGTGCATTATTATTACATGTCATGTAATGCTACGTGCATATTTTTTTTCGTGACCACCGAACAGTCTAAAGTACTACAAACTATAAAATACGTGCAACCTAAATTGGCAGCGAGCAACGCTTTAGTAAAACGCCAAATAACACTCACATATTGTTAAAAATCACGCTGAATCGAATAAGCAAACGCGGCTCACGGTTTAGAAGCTATCGTGTTTTAACTTTTTCAAGAAAAAAATATAAACGGCGTTATCTCTTAAACTAAAAGAGATAAAGATCTGTAGATGACGACTTTGGATTCGGAGTGATTTCCAACCGTATCTGAAAGCTCTTGGTGTTAAAAAAAGGTGTATAATTTCAAAATGAATGAAAACATCAAAATAATCGCGATTTTTGGCAAAAAAAATTTTAGGTATTCTTTTTTTATTGTTTTTACTGTCCTTACCGACGACCCAGTATTACAGACCTATTTTTACTGGCTTAGAACGTAAATGACATCGAATTTATAATAATATCTAACAAAAAAATTAGAAGCCATCATGGGACGCCGGGCAGATCTAAAACATACATTTAAGCGAAAAACCAATAACTAAATTTCTCCCTGTAACTAAATTTCACCCTGTAACTAATACAAAATGTATATACATGCGGTGATGTGTCAAGTATACTATAGTCGCACACGCAGTACACAGCTCAAACAGCATAAGAGACCGTGCCGTTTGACTGGCAAGGCGCGCCAATAGATGTTTCACATAAAAAATCAAAATGTGGACCCACATCTTCACAATTGAAAAAATTGACATTACTAAGCAGTTTGAAATATTTTTCGACATATTGTGAGTGAGGATTACGAGAGTTCGGTGACAAAGCAACAGTTTACGAGAGTTTTAGGAGGCACAATTTATTGATCAATTACTGTAATTGACCAATGTACTGGACAATATTGGGATGAAATAATTTTACACATAAAAATATATCACATTCTTCGCAATTGATAAGCCCTTCAACTATAGAAGTTGAACGATATTTTACGCTTGCAATTGTTTTTTTATTAAACTAGATCAAATTATACAATTTATTATTAGTTAATGGATTTCAAGGACCTTATACATAAATTATTGTAACAACATCCATTCTTTTTTTCTTTTTGATTATAGGATATATTCTAATATTTTTAACAATGGTTGTGTGTTTCGTACAACAACAATAGCAAACACTTTGCTATAAAATTAATAAGAATATTATTTAACCTTACACTTCGTAATTATCATATTATAACTTTATAAATTTACTCTATACTCAATAAATTTACTCTATACTCTATAATTTTAAACTATAGATTTTTTTAAATAAGAAATTTAATTAACTCGTGGAGTGAATGGTAGATAATATACATAATAATAAACACTGGCAGCTCTTTTTAACAATAAGAATTCATTTTTATTACAATTTCCAGAATTGCTAGAAACTTTATAAGGCTATAAATGCTTATAAGATCAGAAATTAAATATAATTATTGTGTTACGTAAATGGCCACATAGTTGTCTGTAATTCGGCAATGAACGTGGATTCTTAGAAAAAACAAGGTATAATTATTTTTTGTTATAAACTAATTTTCTTAGACACCTCAGTCATCGCAAATTTTATTTCTGTGGCACCATTTTCATGTTTTTACTTCTAAAAAGAACTTTAGTATTCCAATAGAAATTAGAGTTTTTATCAGCTAAAAAGCGTTTAGTTAAAAAACGTTTTTCTTATACAAATTAAAAAATTTTCTGCGATACCAAATATTTATTTGAAAAATTAAATAATTGCAATATACAAAAAAAAATTAAAAATGGAAAGATAATACAACAAACAAAAATTTCATTAAAGTAAATCGTATTAAACTATTGTCGATATTCTTTCTATTTTTATAGTAATAATATATGTCTGGTTTTTTTTTTCTATTTTTTATAACATAAAACATGTAAAGGATCCTTTTTCATTCAATATCTTTATACGCTGACTCGACAATTCGTGACCGCCGTATACACTTCACGGCCTCTTCAGTGCGCCGGCTGTGTCAGGGATGAGTCAATTTTAGGCTTTAGCTTTTTATAAATACTCGATATAACGACCAACTCCTTAAAACGTCGAAATTACTTAACTCTAGTTGGTTTACCTTGTTGTTCATACAATGATACACTGTAAATAACTACACACCCACTCTAAATAACGACAACAATACGTCATCATTAAGCAATATACAGTAACAGTTTGTTATTTTGTTGCTTTGTTGTCGGCATCATGCGTACCGAAGATTCTGAAAAATTCGTTCTTTTGTTTGTTGCGATTATCTTTCATATGTTTAGCTCAGCTGCTTATCGATAAGTTATCATAAACTTACAAAACTGTGAACATGGCGAGTAAAAGATAATCTTTGTGTATTGACGAAACTGTTTTATTAATACGCGCAATAGAGGCGGAAGAAAAGATAAGTTGAGTTGGAAGACGCTTTGGATTAAATACATTTTATAGTAAAAAAATATTAATGGATTATGTTTTCTCTCCGTTTAACGACAACTCTCAACAACGCAACAAAGTGCACAGTCCCTTGAGTGTCGCTATATAGAGTTAACACAATACTCAGTAGTCAGTTTTTATATGTTTTTAATATTGACGAAATTATTGAACTGAAAGGTTTGTAGGATATTGTTGCATATTTACTTTTTCCATGAAAGCTTTGAAGAAAACCTACAAACGGTTGCTACTTATATTTCCAAGGGAACCATTTGGTGCCCTGGGGCGCTCGTACAAAAAACTTCAAACACGAGTACATAAGTATACGTACCCATTTTTTTAAATAACAATTCTGTCTGACTTGTAAAAAAATTGACTGTTGCTTTTGATATTTTTCACCCGTTCAAACACTAGAAACGGCTACATTCGTTACGTCTTCTCTACATTCTTTTGAAATTGCTATTACGAAAGAAGTTTTACTTCAGAAGCATGCTCTCAAAGATTAGATTCTTATAAAACTGTTTTGCTAAATTAACAAATGAAGTCTCCAAAGCTTATAAGACTCCAAAAATCAGAATTTATTGTTTCAATTTAAGAATATTTTTTTCATCCTTGTCCAACAAACTCTTCGCCATTTTTCTACTCATATTACACGAAGAGAAAAAAAGAGGTGGATAGTGAAGGTGAGATGGGCACTCTAGAAGCTGCACCAAAGCATCCCCTGTCTGTGAGCGAGCACGACGCTACCACAGCAAGCTTGGTAAATACTGCAGCTTTGTAAAGCTCCAATACTAGCCGAACCTAAATATCTTTACACAGTCTGGTACAAAAATCGTTCCATTGCAATACACTATACTGAATTGTAGAAAGCATTGTCAGAAAATCTAGTAAGGCAATGGCAAGGTCTCGAAAGATAATAATTGATCGATTGAAACTATACTTTTAGCTGGGGGGGGGGGCAAATCAGAAATTTCTTAAGCCCTACACGAAACATTAGGTGTATGTAGTGTGTAGGGAAAACGCCCGCGGCAGATTCTGTTTTATAGGTAGTCAAATCAATAAACATAAATATTAAATATCCATTTATTTAATTTAGACATTTCTTTTAAAAGTAATTTACGAGGATCTTATGACGTCTCCCAAAATCCAGGGGGAGCAGCTGCCCTCCCCTGGGTACGCCTATGGTTGTGTATACATGTGTTTAACGTAGTTTCTTGCGCAATTTCCACTTTGAAACATTTTTTTACGTATTGTGATCAAAGTTTAGCTTGAAATGCGATCTTTGTGTTCCTGTGAGTACAATCTAATATTGTTCTACACATATATGCAATAATTACTATATCAAACATTGTCTATTTAATCAATGTGCGGTGAGCGAAGGCAACAAAGCGTATCGAAAATATATCTGCGTCTCTTTTTTCGAAGTAATTCCCTGGTTATACTCCGATAATATATTAGCACGGAGTATATCTCTCTTGGTTAGAGTACTCGATGTGCAAAATATCCATTAGAAATACAAAATTTTAATTTTATATAACATATACCTATATATAACATCCGTTTAAAGTGTGGAATTTTTTTTATAAATTAATTTTTTTGCGCATTGAAAAGGCGAAGACGTTTGGGGAGTTCTTTAAAAAACAATTACAGGGTTGTGTCGATACGATGACGTTTTTTTGCGCACGGAAAAGGGGAGGGCGTTTGGAGGGATAATTCTTTCCACAGCCCGATATAAAACGCCAATTATCCATTGTTCGTGATAATTTTTTTAATCAAGACCTACCAAAAAATTTTAGGTGTCCTGGTAGGTCTGTTCAATCAAAACATTAGTTAGCATATGCAGAATCTAGAAGTAGTTTTATTATTGAAGTTAAAAAAAAATTTCATCTGAGATGAGCTTAACGTAGTTTTCAAAAGACTTGTGCAATTTGTAAATATAATTAAAAACATAATTTGTTGTGTTTTGTGCCGCATTATACAAACAGTTATTCTAGTGTATAACTATATTCTGACACAAACTTAGAAAAGAAAAAACTTACGCTGATTTATAACATAATTTAAACTGAGTTAATAATAATAATTTTATTTACTCTGTTAACAATTGAACAAGTGAAATTAACCCTTTTGTTTTTGGACAAAATAAAAATTTTAACCCAATAATATTTTTTTTTAAGTTACCAAATTAAATTCACCCTTCATTAAGTAAATCCATATCTACAAACTAACGTTTTCATAAAATTTTTAAGTCCGGTCCTGTCGGGATAATTAAATAAAATTTTGGTAGCACATTTTAATCATTACTAAAGGGTTAAATTTCAATTTTGAAATGGTTCGGAGAAATTTTTCGGTATACGTCCCGCCATCCGACCGACGCCAATAGTGTAAGTGTCTTATGGCAAATACACTAATAAAGAATAGTTACCACAACAGTATTATTAGCGGATGTATACTTCGGGAGCTATGCTCTCATCTTCAGCAAACACTAAAGGCTGCAGGAGTCTTTATGATTTGAATTAATTAATTATTCTCTTTTGCATAATTAGTACCGATGTCGCCAATATTAGTTGAGAGTTGCCCCCAAGTTTCGCTCTAGTTGCGCAATGTACTTCATTTCAGCATTGACATAGTTCTTTAACAGACAAACAAAAACGTGTAGACCTTCTCGTTATAACGCTTCCATTGTTAAAAGGTCTACTGCACACGAATGGGCTGGATAATATTGGTCTTATTAACAAAATTCTAAAAAAAAAAACAACAAACACAAAACCTTTATTTTACGTAATAACTACATAGTGTTATATACATGTAAGTGTATAGCGTCATGGAAAGGTGATTTTGTTAACTTTTGACGTGATAACGTCTTATAAATTGATGAATCACCAATCTTATAAATTGATAAAACACCGGCTGCATGCACGAAAAAGTGTAACGTTCCTAACGTTCGTAACGCGTAACGTTCCGCCTGACCCTGTGCGTGCTTTTTGCTAATTTCTCGCTCAATTTAAATCAGATCGGTTTGAAACCAGTCTTAAACGAAAGAGGAGAACATATTACATAGATTTCGTATAACAGAATTTGCCTAAACAGTTTTTTTATACAAATTTATATAGAAAAATAGCTGTATAAATGCAATGTTGTCTAATGCATGGCGCGACGCGGTCGGTCGTCTTTGTTTGCCGTACATGGAAATTAGAAAATAACGTATGTCTTGTCTTAACATGAAAACGGCTGCATTTCTAATGTTTAATTCAATTTTTTGACATTAGTATTTTGTGAAATGCAACGCCTTCTAAGTTAAGTATTGGAATAACTAATTATTATTAGAACATAATACTTTGACAGTTGCAAACGTCACTTTTGACATTTCTTATCATTCCGACACCAAGGATAAGCGGATTGAAACCAAATTTTGGGAGGTTTAGGTTATGTATTACGGAATACGTTATCACGTAAAACTATCGTCCGTAAACCGACTTTACAGACAACCAATTTTTTATTTAAAAAAAAAGTATAGTCGACATAGCGGTTGATTCTATAGGATTTTCGATGGTTTGTCTATTAAAAACTCCTGATTTTCGAGCTATTATAGGAACACTTAATTTCATGGTCCGTCTGTCTGTTTGTTTATCACAGCTTTATAAACTCTGTCATCTTTCTATCGATTCAGATGAAATTTTATAGACAGGTGTTTTATGTGAAGCGCCAACTGTGTAAAGAAATTACAAAAAAAATTTAGAGATGGCACTCCATACACGGAACTGAAGGATGAAAATGTTTATTTTTGTACATTTTTTTCGTAGGGTATTGTTGGACAGGCCGTTAAAAATGCCAGAAAATTTCTTAAATGATTTAACGTAAATATTTCCCGATATATAGGTACCTAAAGTCGTCAATAAAAAAGTTAAGAAAATAGCACTTTATAAATACGTTGAACAAGACATGTTAACTTTTTTTAGCGTTCATAATTTTTTAATGACGAAACAGGTTGATGCGGGTACGACGCGCACTTGACCGGTTTGATTTTTGTTTATTGTAAACGACGTTCATTACAATTTTAAAACGTAATAATGAGGAGCAACCATGCAAACCCCAATAAATCTAGTTTTACTAGTTTCGAATAAATCGCGAAAATCAGTCACACAGAATTCTTTAGACAATTAACAAATTTTATTTTCAGTGGCATATAGGTCATAGATTGATTTACTAAATTTAGGAAAAAAATATATTCATTATATTAAAAAAAGACACTATTTTATGTTTGGATTTACCGGGTTTTGCATGAAACCAGAATTTTATTGGAGTTTTTTTCGCAAATCAAATATATAAGTATTTCAGAAAGCGTTCATTAATATGATAACACCCATTAAAAAGTAGAAAAAATACATTTTTCAAAATAAAAAAAGTATATAAGAGGTTCTTAAAAGTTTTTTAAGAAACATAATTAAAAAAAATCATAAACAATAAAAAAAACATAATATTACAACATAACAGTATCTACGTAGTAAAAATATTTTTTTTTCTTTTAACTTGCATGTTTCTTGGATTTATTGGATTTTGGTCGAAAGTCTCCACTTTAACACTCGTTTTTTATGGTATTTATCGGGTTTAGCTTTATTCTGAATACACAGATCGATAAAGCTCACCAAAATTAATTAGAATTGATATAAAACTTAAAAAAAAAATTGGTTGTCTGTAAAGTCGGTTTACGGACGATAGTTTTACGTGATAACGTATTCCGTAATACATAACCTAAACCTCCCAAAATTTGGTTTCAATCCGCTTATCCTTGGTGTCGGAATGATAAGAAATGTCAAAAGTGACTTTTGCAACTGTCAAAGTATTATGTTCTAATAATAATTAGTTATTCCAATACTTAACTTAGAAGGCGTTGCATTTCACAAAATACTAATGTCAAAAAATTGAATTAAACATTAGAAATGCAGCCGTTTTCATGTTGCATTTATACAGCTATTTTTCTATATAAATTTGTATAAAATAACTGTTTAGGCAAATTCTGTTATACGAAATCTATGTAAAATGTTCTCCTCTTTCGTTTAAGACTGGTTTCAAACCGATCTGATTTAAATTGAGCGAGAAATTAGCAAAAAGCACGCACAGGGTCAGGCGGAACGTTACGCGTTACTAACGTTAGGAACGTTAGGATTTAGTAACGTTACACTTTTTCGTGCATGCAGCCGGTGTTTTATCAATTTATAAGATTGGTGATTCATCAATTTTTAAGACGTTATCACGTCAACAAAAACAATGGATGTATCGGTTTTTGCATGGTTGCTCCTCGTATGTACTATGAACATACAAAATGGTTCCATTTTATCGGCCAAATCTCCCCTTTTCAAAAAGCTACAATTAGAATTAATTTCTTCCGGAATTAATCTAGAAATAGAGCACATACCGCTGGCAGTGTGCAATTTATAAAGATGTGTCACAACGAAAAATACTCAAGCACAATCAAAACTGAATCCACCCGATTTTTTTTTGTACCATATCTTTTCACTATTTTTATGTGAGACTGTGCGTCCGACTTTATCTGTCCAGCAGAGCGCAACTCAACAGAGCAGAGAAGGGTGCCAGCTACAGAGTAGAATGTACTCGTGTTGGGTTAGAATCAATTCCAATATAATAGTAATTTCATTTCCGGTCTGACTGTGGCTTCCCCACGTCTTTATTGTGTGTCCGCGGCATGGCGTCGATCCGAAGACACGACAAAGCTACAGCTGCAGAGCTTCGTTCGTTCCTTAAGTTCAGCTCCAGTCAAAAATCAATATGTCTAGAAACTTCGTTAATAATATTATCATTCCAACCCATAAGTGGTGCTAGTTTAGGTCAAAAATCACCTTCCAAAAAAGTTACAATATCTTTTCGTTTTAAGGTCCTTCGATCCCAAAAAACATTTTTTTGGAAAAACTCTGTGCATCTGTTAGTCTGTAAACACGATACAGGTCAAACGGATGAGCGGATTGAAACTAAATTTTGGGAGGATGTTTGGTATACAGATATGAAGAGCCCTATTGTTGCATGCGCAGAAGAGATATATGCTATAACGGTGTTTTTTTATATAATAATGGTATAATTTTCGTAACGGTTTATAGTTCTATTTATTATTTCAAGAAACACTTTTCAAAAGACGATGTAATAGCCTATTCTGTAAGTAAGCAATGTTTACGTGAAAAGTTTGTCTTAAGAAAAAATAATCCACTCAAAAAATATTTCTTTATTATGGCCAGCATGTTTCAATAATTGTACAACTGTTTTCATTGTCTTTAAATGCAATCAATTGTTTTAGTCAACGAGTATGTCAAAAGGCTAGATTAAAGAGGGGAAGTCCAGATTCTTGTCACAGCTGTACGTTGGTCGGCCTGAATTTTTACATTGATTAATGATAGACTGTACGCAGGTATAGAGAACTTGGCCGACATATATATACGGGTTGCGCTATACCTGTCTTTGTCATACTTGTTCGCTTCAACATATCGCCGTCTCATCTCACATCACGTATATTTCATTACACGATTAAACATATCAATCACCCGATTCTGTCGTGAACCGGAACCAGTGGCGTAGGTAAGAACGAAAGTAATATTTTTGAAGGGACTATGTCACTAATAGATATTTATGTAGTTCTTTTTTTGAAGTGAAAACTTCTTTAGCGGCGTTTTACACTTTTTTTGTAATGGGTAAAAAATGTTAAACTCGCATCAGGACACGTGACCTGATCGAAAATTCGTAAGACGGATGGAGATTAGAGGCAATATTCAAGTTTTCACTTCTGCCGGCACTCCCGGAGTGCTTTTGCCTTTTTTTACTTTTTTTTTACCAATCTCTTATAATTATATCACTCGGTCCAGTATCCTCGTTCCTTGCACTAGCTTGTGCAGTTCGTGGGCTTGGTGATTAAAATAAAATTCATTTATTAGGTTTTATTATTATTTTAACAAAAAAGTTTTTATTTTTAACAATTGAGTTTTATTATTAAGTTGCTGATGAAGTCATAATTAAATGGCGAAACGTCCAATTTAATAAAATCAAATTCAAGTTTATTAACCTTTCCAAGTCCTTACGATTTATCTAACTCATATTCAAAAATGTTTTGGAAATTCCTACGCCACTGGAATGAGTGCTCCACAAAGGTTAATAAAATATTGTCGTTTGTAAAAGCCTGTTTCTAAATCTGTTAGGTAATGGAAAACGTTTGAATAAAATAAACAATATAAATAGTTCAACACTCTGTACTTTTGTTTGGTAGTTTTAAAAGATCATCTGTAAATTGTCTTTATTTTATTTTTAACTAGCGTCCTTCCCTGTGTCACGCGGTTGCAAAACTGTAAGATTTATTAATACATAGTCTCTCTCTCTCCCTGTTTCTCTCTTTCTAGAAATATTTAATTAACCTTACCACACAGCAGTACTATCGAACTGATCGTCACATTTTTTAATTGAGATTTTCATACAAAAAAATACCATCCAAACCGACTTTACTATTTTAAACCAGACCCGTTAGTCCACCATTAAAATACCCGTACTTCCACCATATTGTACTAATGCTGCACTTGGAGGATAATTCTGCGAAAATAACGCAAACAAACAAACATATTTATTCAATAAATAAAATTATCGACCAATTTTTCAGACAATATATTAACAAAAAATATAATTAATACATTAACGTTTCGATCCGGATTTGGATCTTCTTCAGAACGGATCTAAAATATAAAAAAATAATTAATATTTAGTTTCTATTTATTTTTAATGTAATTCGTGAAAGATTTTTTTTGATATTATTCAGACGTTAATCAAAGACTCAAACATATTTATGTCTCTAAAATAAAATTTTAATAATATCTATGGTTCCGTGCGCCAAACAAACCATATTTTTTCACTATTTTAATTTAAAAAATAGACAGGTGTTTTTTAAAAAAATTGGATGTTTTTCATTAAAAGTAACGTGTTGAATAAAAACAATGTTCGAATGAGAGTTGTTGGGTTTCGAAGGCGAAATCGTTTGGACACAATACGCACCCCCACCACTGCACCT
Source organism: Xanthostigma xanthostigma (assembly GCA_963575645.1). Taxonomy (NCBI): domain Eukaryota; kingdom Metazoa; phylum Arthropoda; class Insecta; order Raphidioptera; family Raphidiidae; genus Xanthostigma; species Xanthostigma xanthostigma. The sequence continues at coordinate 47,924,597 of OY754470.1, forward strand.
CTTATCAGGGGAAGGGACTGATTTATGTTTTTTTAAATGGGATCCCCCATTTTTTATGCTCGCATTTTCTGTTTATGAAAAACTGAACATCTTTTGTCTAAAATTTTTCTTAATTTGATTTATAGTTTTTTTTTTTTTTTTTTGTAAATCGCTAATAATGATTTTTTTAATGAGCGTTTTTGTAAAAAACCACGAGCCGAATTGAAGAAAAGTTCAGAGAAGGAATGTTTTATTCCCAAAAAACAAAATCTGACCATAAAAATAGGGGTTCTCATTTAAAAAACAAAATCACCCTCAACCCTCTCACCTCTTAACAGTGGGGGGGGGGTGACTTGTTTTTTAAATGGTCGGATATTGTTTTTGGAAAAAAAATCATTTCCTTGCCTGAACTTTTCTCCAAATCGACTCAAAGTATTTTACCAAAACGTTCATAAAAACAAATAATTTTTAGCGTTTTGCAAAAAACTACAAGCTAAGTAAAAAAAAACTCAGGGGGTGGGTATCGTGTCCAAACGATTTCCCTCTCGAAACCCAACAACTTTCCTTCGAACTTTTTTGTTATTCAACCCGTTATTTTTTAAAGAAACGTCCAAAAACACCCGGTATATACAAAAATCGGTCTAGTTCTAGTAGAAGCTAATAAACAGTTTAAAAAATTTAAAAACTTCCAAATTTAAAAGAGAATTGAAGACTGCTCTTTTCAAACAATGTCTGTATAAGGTAGACGATTTTATTGTTAATGAGTTGTAAACACGCTTATCTTTCTTTTGACGAATCCTGTACATAATTGTATGTCTTTGGATAAATAAATTCTAATTCTATGTATGAATATTAATAATAATAATAATAACAATATAATATCTTTATTTAGGCACAGACATTAGCCTTTGACTGGCTGTCAACGTCTGTCCTTTTTCAGTAAACACACATACAAAATATAATAAAATTATAACAATAAAACAAAACAAGTAGAAAATACATAACAAATTCATACATATAAAACAAAACAAAATATAAATAATATAACAGAGCTAAAATAAATTATTAACTTGGTAAATAGTATTCAACTTACATTTAAATTATACGTTAATCCATTAATTTATTTTTTAAAAATTTCATATTACACACTTTCAGTTCAGATAGCAAACTATTTCAAATTTTCGTACCACAACAAAAAAAAAATGTTTCACCAACTGCTGTTTTAGTTCAAAGTTATAAGAAAGAACGTTTATTTATTGAAGAATTCTAATCAGACGTCAATCAAAGATTTGAACGTTCATTTTACATAAAGTATAAAATTTATTTTGTTGTAAAATATAATCATTTAGATTACTTTAAGAGTTTATCTTTAAGCAAAATTATTATAGCAGAGAAAATACAGAACGTAAGCAGTTCCGAGTGACCAATTTCGCCGCATGTTGATTAGAGATCAATAATTATTTGTAGCCAATTGGCCTCGATAATTCAGCTCTCAATCCCGGGACACTATTGACACAGAGTGCGTCAAAAGTCCTTCTTTTCACTTTTGAGAATAAATCGGTGTAACAGTTAGCGTGCTAACTTTTGAATCTAGATTCGGAACCCACCTCGGTTCGTGGTCGTTTTTGATGTCAATTTAATTTGATTGATTTAGTGTTTACTGTTCAAGGCCTTAGTTGACGAACGTCTATAATCTATAAGAATTAAAAATTATTCAAATCTTTGATTAACGTCTGATTAGTATTCTTCAGTAAATAAAATATTTGTATAAAAATTATCTTCATTATTGTATTTGCCATATTATGACACATACACTATTGGCGTAGATACCTACAGATCTGACAAAATTTTCTTGACGTTTCATAGCCTTCTAAACCATTTTTGGCAATGATTACATATATAATATAAACGGACCATTTTGTGAGTACCTACTATCTAGAGACTGCAAAGTTTTCAGGCCCAAAAATATCTAAAAAATTCTTGAAATCGTTTCAAATTTGAAATTTTACCCTTTAGTAAAGATAAAAATGTGCTGTTAAAATTTAAATGAAATCGACCCGACAGGACCGGATTAACAAATTAATATCTAGCTGTTATATGTGGTGTCAGCAACGGGTATAATATAACCATACCCTTTGCTTACACCATGCCGTTTCGTAATTATAATATCCTTTTGCTCTTCCATCGGGATCTGTCAAATGAGCATAATATGATATCTGGTGATAGAAAATTTTACATAAATAAGAAAAAAATGTACTTGCTGTAAGGGTGGTATTAAGGGGTTGAAAAAAATGGGCCCAAAAATACCGAAAAAATTCTCAGAATCGTTTCATATTTGAAATTTAACCCTTTATTAATTATTAAAATGTGCTGCTAAAATTTAGAACAAATCGGCCCGACAGAACCGGACTTACAAATTTTATGAAAACACAAGTTTACTGATATGGATTTACATACTGAAGGGTGTATATAATTTGGTACAGATGTTGAATTGATATGTAGTATTGAAATTAAGTAAAAAAAATGTTTTAAGGGATAGTTTTTTTTTATTTTGCCCAAAAACAAAGTTAAGTTCATACACTGCCTATAAAAGCAAATACACTATATTGTCGGCAGGGTTTGGCACTGCGACCTGAGTTTTTTTTTATTAATTTAGTCTTACGAACTGAACGGCTAGGAACATTTGATATTGAATAAAATTTGAAGACAAATAACTTTTGCAATCAGCGGCTGCCACTGACAAATGCGAAATTCGACATAAAGGGAAGGTACATTGTTTAAGTAAAAGGAGAACAAAAGTAGGATATGATATCGTTACAAAGAAAAGTTCGGTTTGTTTAAGAAAATCATGTAATAAAAAATGTGTACGGAGTATAAAGAAGGGCAGCGTCGAGGTAGCGCGTTGTACGTCTCTACTTTCCTTTATAATATTTAACTTTACAATTACTTTCTGCGAAATTCTTTCACGCTCTAAGAACTTTTACAACACTTTACTGGACCTGATACCGAACTACAGCCTGTCATAATTACGGCACACGAGGCTAGAAACGTTGCTAAAAATACTGCTTGGACTTCTACTGGTCGGTAGTCTGTGGGTTTGCTTGCTAGCTCACAGAACTAGGTCCACTGCTAGGAATGAGCAAGAACCAATCAGGAAGCAGTATCTTGTAACGAGGGCGACTTGAACAAACGCCTACAAACAAAACTATGCCATAGTGGCTCTGTTCAGAGACAATAGACATGCACTTTTGTTACCGTTCTGCGCGCGCACCGAATCTACCTGCAGAGCAAGCTTGCAAAGACGCCTTGTGTGAAGCGAGCACATAATAGCTATTAAGAAAACCAGCGCTAGAAAACTAGTAGTGAAATCTAGCAAGGAACCTAGCAGTACATCCAGCCTCGTGTGCAGCGGACTTTAACGTGTTTTTTGTTATTAAAACCTTTTATGAAAATGAATCGTCGATTGTGATTATTCGGAAAAAATTACGAGATTTTTAGTGTGATAGTAGTGACACACTGCACGCTATAGATTAGTATCGACGCGACGGTAGGCTATGGAAGCTTGAAATAATATCTAGACGGCGATCAACACGTTCAATATATTGACAAATGCTCAAATAATAACGAACAAGGCAAATTAAGAATATACGCTAGGAAAGTATCCGCGACCTTCGCACCATCTCGTGTTTGATTTTTACACGCTTTATATTAACTTCACTTGTAAGTTTGCAGGTATGTATGTTTGTTTGTAACCTCCGTTTGGACTACAGCAAGTAGTTTATTACTGTAGTATAATATGCCAGTACTGTAACTACAGTGGTTAGCCGTGCTGTCTAAGGCACGGGTCTTCGCTGACGTCAACTCTCGGAATCACGGGTCGTGGGTTCTAATCCCGTCAAAGTCGACAAAAAATTGTTTTTTTTCGGCAAATTTTTGACAATAAATCGAACTAAAACGTGGAAAATAAATATAGTTTAAAAAAAAAACTAAAAAACACGCTTTATATCGAACTAAAAAGTAAAAAATATTTTTTTTAAAACAAGTTTAAAACAATAATGAATAAAAAATACTAGTATTATTGTGAAAAAAGCGTGGGGCGCTTTGTTCTACATTTTCGTACATCGAGCGCCCCACGCTTTTTTCACAATAATACTATTATTTTTTATTCATTATTGTTTTAAGCCTATTTTAAAAAAAATATTTTTAAAAGTGGTTCACCCAAAACTTACAAACACATGGAAACCAGCGTTATTCTTAATTATAAAAAAATATTTACGCACAATGTCAGTTAAAAAAACTACATAAATGATACACGTTTTTTATTTCAAAATTTTTTAAATCTTATTTTTGTTAATAAAATAACAATTATGATATTTTTTATGTATTTAATAATGATTACAGAGGTAAAATAAAATTTAATTACCGTTGACGACGTACTGCTGCAGTCAATTTTTTTTCTCTCTAATTCATAAGAAAATCCAGGAAAATGGTGGAATTGTATTTCTGGATTTTTAGTTGGTGTATTTTTAATTTTTACAATCAACAACACACCACTTCCGATTTGATAGTTTTTTTCCCATTTTATTCAAACCTTATTAAAATGCTCGTATAACATATTATGACACTAAAGTTTTGACTGAACCAGATTTAAAAAAAAAAACACAAGAGGGCGCAAAAGTCGCCTGTCAAAAGATACTTTCCTAGCGTGTATAGTTTTAATCGATACAAACTATTATTGGCTTTGTGTCGGCTTTAGTGCATTAATTATATAATGACGTGTTGCAGAATCTATAGGTATATTTGTGGTAAATATTATAAATACGAAATTAACTCTGTCTGTCTATTACGTTTTCACGGCCAAACCGCTGGACCGATTGTGATGAAATTTAATATGGAGACAGTTTGAATACTGGGGAAGAACATAGGTTACTTTTTTTTAAATTCAACCTATATGGGGATGAGGTGGGGATTGTAATATTGCATGAAGTTACGCTTTCACGCCCAGACCGCTGGACCGATTGTGATGAAATTTAATATTGAGATAGTTTAGATACTGGGGAAGGCCATATACTACTTTTTTTTAAATTAACCCCTCAAGGGATTAAATGTCTTCTCGCATAAGTGAAGGTTGAATGTGGGCGCCCAAGTTGTATAAAAATTTAAAAATAATAATTTGATTATCCATCGCGAGAGTGGAAAGATTCGGGGTTCGTATCCTGACGGTGACATTGTTTGAACATTTTTTCTAATATAGCGATGTAACAATTGGTATTTCTTAACAATGTAGCAAACAGTAGCTATACTTTAATGTTATTATAGTAGTACGCACTATACCGTAAAGAAACTCACGTATTCAAATTATTATTAAAAAAAATGACAAATTGGAAACATGAAGTGGCATTCGTTGGCCTGTTATAATAATTGAAGGTTTCCCCCCTGTAATTTAGTACAACTAATATTCAATTACAATACGGCTTGAAGAGTGACTGTTTTTTTATAAAATACATAAAAGCTAAAACTATGTATATAAAAATTAGAAAGCTATCGAATTACCCACATGCTTCTTTCAACTCGTGTTACGAGCTTCCATGAAATCTTTAAGACCTCACTTTATTTGAGGACATGTTTCTAATTTAATTAAGCCAGCTTCACACATGCGTCGTCGAATATTAGATAAATTTTAAGAATATTGTAACAGAGACCCCCCCAGCAGGCGACGACAAAAAATTTCGCGAGACAAAAATCGGCTCGTCATTCTAACAATGACACACAGATTATTGTGGGACAACAATCGGCTTATTGTTCTAACAATGATACACAGATTATTATGGGGCAACAATCAGCCTGTTATCCTACTTCTAACACCAAGTTTGTTACAGTTTGAACAATCAAGCCGATTGCCATTCCACAACAATCAGTGTGTCTTTGTAAGAATAACAAGCCGATTATTGCCTCATAATAGTCTGTGTATCATTATTAGAACAACAAGCCGATTGTTGTCCTACAACAATCCGTGTGCCATTTGAGCCCCGTACTAACTCTGAATATAATATGTTTTTAAGAACCTTGGTAGGTTCATCAAAAACTCAGACGTTCATAACTTAAATACTAGATCAAAATTTGAACTTATAGTACCTCTTAACCGCTTAAATGTTTCCATAAAATCTTCAAAATAGTCTAGGCATTATTGTTTTTAATAAACCTCATTAAAACATTAAAAAATCCGATAAGTTTAAAAATAATTTCTACTAACAAACGCTTTCTATGAAATGGATAACTTTTTAAGTTATGAATAATGAGTTCTTGATGGATCTACACAATGACGATTTGTACCCTCTATTTTATTGGCACCACATATAAATATTATTATTTATTATTTATTCCGACATCGCGACGTTTTATTCCAAATTGGCCTGAAGATTGTTCTTCACCAGGCAAGCTTTTTTGGCAGTTTGTAATGAAAGTAAGTGGTGTGAAAGCAAGAGTTTGTAGATATCGCATCGTACGACACCATATCGGACCGGTGGTTTACTCAGTTATCAAACTTTTGATTAAATTTAATTAGTTAAGTGGCAAATAACAGTGCACACTTCTCTAGTTCTTTAAGGGGGTCTATACGTACTTCTACAGCATTTTAATTTTTAAACTCGTCACTTCGGCTTCTTTTTTTTACCAAAAATACTCTCTTTTTAAGCCGTAATCATCAAATTCGTTGTTAACGTAGAAATAATTTTTTTATCGGGCTTACATTTTAAAATGCCATTAATTAAGAGTAGATTTTTATGTGACACATCTATTGGTGTGTTACTCCAAAAAGAATGTCGTTACCAAATATTTAATACCCTCTATATTGCTAGCAAAGATCGGGAGAAAGACCTAAACACTGCGTCTGTCTCACTTCTATCATGTCTGTGAATAGATGCGCGTCAGTTTGCAAGTGGAACTAAGCTGTGAAAGGAAGGTGGCTTGCCCCACTACAGACGCAACACTTGCGCACAACGGGTCAAGTAAAAAGAAAGAGATAGAAAAGCAGTCATTTGCTATCTCACTTCATGGGTCACGTTTCCACTTACGGTCACTAGCAAAATAGAAGTTATTAAATATATGGTCGTGACGCTCTCTCCGTGCCGTCATGCTCCCTCTACGCTAACGCTCTCGACTCCGTTGTGTGTGCGCGCACGACACTTAGTTGCTGCTCTCTGTGTGAGCTGTGTACTGCGTGTGCCTTTCTTTAACGTAGGTTAATAACAATTACTGTGCGTTCTTATATATATTGGTAAGTTATTGGGTGAAATTTTGTTACAGACCGAATTTCAGTTATAGGGCAAAATTTAGTGACTAGAATTACGCTTAAATTTATGTTTTACATCTGCCAAGCGTCCCACGACGGCTCTTATTTTTTAAAAAATGTTTATAACCTGTTTATGCACTCTTTGAAATAATCATAAATAAACAAATAAGTATATACATTTTAAATTTAATAAAACAGCATTTTAATTTATTTTCACAAGTGTAAATAAATTCTCTGTGTTTTAATTTAAAACATATATCGTTAATTTGCATCAATTAACGGCCAAATATGTTAACAGTAATTATTTATTCTGTACAACTCCAAAATAATGTAAAACATGCAATACAAAAATCAGTGTGTAAATAAAAAAGCGAAACGAATTAATACCTGCCTAGTACAATAATAATTAGTTTTTTTTTTATTGACTGCGCATGATCAGAGTGTGTTACCAAAGCACAGGAAGAAACCTATTACATAGCAGAAAGTTATTTTCTCTGATATTATTTGATAATATTAATCTACGTCTTATACAGATATTATGTAATACTGACAGCCATCGCTTTATGAAACCTAATCTAATAAAACATGACAAGAACATTTAAATGGTGTAGAAGCCCACAGGTATAAGCTACAATTATTATATTCTGTCTTCGTTTCATAGATAAAGATGTTACATGATGTTGCAATATGACTAAAGACCGCTTAACACGCACTAGTACATAGCAGGGATGTTGCGAATATTCGCATCCGCATCCGCATATGCGGAACATTCGCATCGATTTAGACATCCGCATCTTCATCCGCATCCGCATAAATCGATGCGGAGCTGATGCGAATGCGGATGTGTAGCAGGTTGCGACAAGAAAGAAAGTATTCCAAGTGAACAGTTATTTAGTAGCCCGGGATTAATAGACGAACCCTTGCGAAACAGACTGGAGCCCGAAAAGGCGGCTATCCTTCTTTTCATTAAAGATAATGCTCCACTATTCAAATTTAATTACTAAAATAATTTATTATAATCAGTAATAGTAGGTAATTTACTCACTACTTTATTATTAAGTATAGAAAGGATGAGGATTACTGTCTTTTTATTTTTTTTTTAGCCACACATAAGTTTTTTTGGTACAGATCCGCATCCGCATCTGCATCCGCGGATGTCATCCTCCTAAAATCCGCATCCGCGTCCGCATCCGCGGATGTGAAAAAATCTGCATCCGCAACATCCCTGGTACATAGATCAGCCTCCTTCTTTCAGGTTCTACGGATGAGTCGTTAAAGCTACCTAGGCACTTTGTTTTTGATACTAGAAATTTTATAACCTAAAATTAATTTGAACAAATGTATAAGAACGATAAAAAGAAATAAAAAAAACTCGGGTCGCAGTGCGAAACCCTGCCGACAATATAGTGTATTTGCTAATATAGGCAGTGTGGCTTTATTATGTGAACGTAACTCTTTTGTTTTGACGTGATAACGTCTTATAAATTGATGAATCACCAATCTTATAAATTGATAAAACACCGGCTGCATGCACGAAAAAGTGTAACGTTCCTAACGTTCGTAACGTTCCGCCTGACCCTGTGCGTGCTTTTCTCGAAAACGGCCCTAACGATTTGGATGAAATTTACTGAAAAGGGATTTTGGGGGGCAAAAAATCATTTTAGCTAGGTCTCATCTCTCGAAAAAATCGTTTTCTTACAATTTTTATCATTATAAAAATCAATTTTTTGACGTATGAAAATAATTAAATTTTGTGAGTAAGTTTTGGAATTTTATATAAACAGTGAAACAATTGTTTTATAAATAGTATGACAGTTAATAAATACGAAAGAAAGAAAGTTAATAAAAAAAATTATTTTTATAGGTGGTGAGTAATTTAATAAATAAAATTAACCTAAATTTGAAGGGAAAGATGCAATATCATAGATTCGAATTATTATAATTATTATATGTAGAATTTAGGTTATGTATTACGGAATACGTTATCACGTAAAACTATCGTCCGTAAACCGACTTTACAGACAACCAATTTTTTGGACAAAATAAAAATTTAACCGAGCGGCAAGTACGAACACAGTCAGTACACACTCGTCGCCTCGTGCAAATTTAAATGTACTTAAGTTGTCATTTTTGTTGGTTAAACTCAAATAAAGTATAAACTTATAGTTTATATATTATATTTGTAATAGGTACCTATATGAGCAATAAGCTGCAACAGCAGCAACACAAATAACGTCCAGACTCCAGATCCATTAACTGCGCCGTTTAAATGGACAGTGAAGCCGAGCCACGCCGAGTGTGTAGACACTCGCTTTACCTAACAGGGTTGCCAGACGTACGAGAAACCTCGTACCATTACGAGATTTACAGTTTTTGTACGAGATACAAGAATAACAAAATTCTCGTACAATTGTGTACGATATTTTAACAATGATGACTGCCTTCTCTAGGTATCAGCCAAAAAATGTAAGAATTTGTATATTTACCTACACACCACAAAACGATCGACTGGGAGCATCACTAAATGCACTACCTCATCACTATATGAAACTAGACAACTTGAGTAGGGAATCCCCGTTTAATGTATTTATTTGTTGTTGTCCTTATTACACTAATGTTAATCACTATCAGTTCTAATTGTTTCATTTGAATTGACAGCTAAAAGCGCAAAGAATATGACTACTCAAAATTAAATAGTACAGCAATTAGCATAAATTATAAATTTTATTCGATATACCTAATTTAAATTCATACTTGTACGAGATTAAGGAGGCTAAGCCGTTTTACAAAAATAATGAAAAAAATCTTAAATTAATTTTTTTTTAATAAATTTTTTTATGACAAAATTTTCTGTAAAAAATCCAAAATCATTAGGAGAATTATAAAGTTAAAAATTAAAAAAAAACTTTTACATGTAGTCTTATGGAAAGTATGTCAACCTAGCATGCAAACTGTTCATTTTAATTTTTTGCAAATAACCAAATAATGTCAGCAGTTCCGAAAAATAACTATGTAAAGCATCGATGTCTTACGCATATTTTAATATTTTTTTCCAATTTAATTAGGAGACTTTTAATCAATAAAAAAAAAATTAAACCTTAGCACTTTTCGATTATGGACTTTTATTCTTGACAATTTTAACAATTTTAACTGAATTTTCAACTTTTTAATGATTTAATTTTAATTTTTATTACTTCTAATTTCTTTTTTTAATTATTTACTGCAAAAAATATGTAAAATACAAATATTTACATAAATTTATTTTTTTTAACCTAACTTTGTACAAAAAATTCAAAAGTTAGTCCATTAAGTAAAATACTGAAATAATTAATTAATATTAAAAAAAAATATTTATTTATGCCTTTATAACAATAATTTATTGGTATCATCGACTTATAACCTTTTGTAAAAATGTATTATGGAAAAGTTCTCATTTAGAATTCGATTTACTTTTGATTGGGACTGTAACGCAGCAACCTCCTTAACTGTTGAAAGTACGAGATATTTATCAACACTGGTACGAGAAAAAAATCCATCATCTGGCAACCATGTAACCTAATCTCTCGGCGAGAACTCTCGACGAGCGCGCTCGGCGAATGTGTACTGCAGGCATTAGTAAGTTAAGTTTTTTTGTAGCAGCCTTTACGTATAACAACGCATATTTTGCATATGACATACACATACTAATAACAGCAACACTGCTTCTGCAACAGTTCTTTGAAACTATTAATTTTAATTCTGTGCTCGTTTCTCCGGAAATACACTTTCTATGTTCACCGCTATGTCATACGAGACCGGAAAATTAATGTGACCAAACTAATTATTACAAAGCACGTTATGTCAAAAATACGTTACCATTGTCGCCTTGTATTACGAAGTTGGCAACAATTCAAGAATATTGCTAATGTTCAGAACGTTTATTTGAATTATTTATAAATGCGGAACTTCTCGATTTCTTAATGCGGTAAACCGGATTTTTTCGTCGGGTTTTTGAAGTAAAACTTCTTAGCTCGCTGTGAATGCGGCGAAGAATTTCAGATGTCCGAAGTGACGTCACGCGTATTACTAACATTTTTGGCGTGGCTATTTCGAACTAAGGCCTACTTTTTTGTTACGTAAAAATGAAAAAAAAATTGGTTGTCTGTAAAGTCGGTTTACGGACGATAGTTTTACGTGATAACGTATTCCGCTCGAATATCATATTTAATAATACATAACCTAAATTTTAGTAGCTGTCAAACTATATTTTTACCGACTCTCTATCGCTTATACTGCGCTCTCGCTTGCATGCACAGGGTCAGGCGGAACGTTACACTTTTTCGTGCGTGCAGCTGGTGTTTCATCAATTTATAAGACGTTATCACGTCAGTAAATTAAATAATCTATGGAAAAAATTGGTTAAAAAAATTAATAAATATTTATATCTTTAAAATGAGTTTTCCAACGATACGTTCATGCCTAATAAACAAAAAAAAAATGTAATTTTCAGAGATTTGTAAATAAAATAAAAATAAAACAAGAAACCTCTTAATAGCGGATATTACGCTTCTGGCAGATAGACAAATAGACAGATCGACAAACAGTGAAGTCTCACATAATTTATAATATTCTGGTATGGACCTCTAAAAACAAAAAGCTATTTATTATCTGTTTAATTTTTTTTATACTTAATTTAAATGAAAATAAAATTCGCTAATACTGACACACCATCAAATATACAAGACATCCGTTAAATAAACACCAACGATTTGAAAATTTGTCAAAACGCTTAAATTGCACTTCCATGCCTAAATCAGCTTCAAAAAAGTTTAGTAGCTCCTTGATTATTACTATACACCATTTCAAGATGGATTTATGAAGTGAATTTTAGATCGCCCTATACAGATGATCTTTAAGTTGGTTCTTTTTTTTGAACAGCGTGTAGAAATCAAGTAGGCGAAAAAATATTTCAAGTAACTTTTTTATCAAGACTCAAAAACGAAAGAGAAACAGACTTTCAAAGTTTTATTAAATTTTATCAAATTTTGAGATCGGTTTTGACGTTATCTTATGTCGCTATGGAAATATGTTATCTCATTACCAAGTGTTCACAGAAATTTTTCGAAGTTGTCCCCGTTTTGTTGGACACAAAGATGCGTGCGTCGTAGCCATGCGACAAAGGCCTTCCGCGAATTATTTGGGATGCATTTCCGACTCGTGCTATCATTTCTTCGAGTGTGTAAACCGGGCTTTTGAATTAATTAAATAGAAATCTTTGATTAACGTCTGAATACAACTCTTCAAATAAATAAAATTATCGATAATTTCATTTATTTAATTAAATAGAATTTAAAAAATTTAATTAAACTTTGAAAGGCTGTTTCTCTTTTATTTTTGAGTTTTGATAAAAAAATTGGTTGTCTGTAAAGTCGGTTTACGGACGATAGTTTTACGTGATAACGTATTCCGTAATACATAACCTAAACCTCCCAAAATTTGGTTTCAATCCGCTTATCCTTGGTGTCGGAATGATAAGAAATGTCAAAAGTGACGTTTGCAACTGTCAAAGTATTATGTTCTAATAATAATTAGTTATTCCAATACTTAACTTAGAAGGCGTTGCATTTCACAAAATACTAATGTCAAAAAATTGAATTAAACATTAGAAATGCAGCCGTTTTCATGTTAAGACAAGACATACGTTATTTTCTAATTTCCATGTACGGCAAACAAAGACACCGACCGCGTCGCGCCATGCATTAGACAACATTGCATTTATACAGCTATTTTTCTATATAAATTTGTATAAAAAAACTGTTTAGGCAAATTCTGTTATACGAAATCTATGTAAAATGTTCTCCTCTTTCGTTTAAGACTGGTTTCAAACCGATCTGATTTAAATTACGCGAGAAATTAGCAAAAAGCACGCACAGGGTCAGGCGGAACGTTACGCGTTACGAACGTTAGGAACGTTAGGATTTTAGGAACGTTACACTTTTTCGTGCATGCAGCCGGTGTTTTATCAATTTATAAGATTGGTGATTCATCAATTTATAAGACGTTATCACGTCAAAAGTTACTTAAAATATTTGTTCGTCTATTTGATTTCTAGACGCTGCTAAAAAGAAAAATCAACTTAAAAATCATCTTGTATAGAATGTAGAATGCGCGGTATGATAATTTCAATCGATAGTTCTAAAGCAGCTGCCATTTTCAGTAATTAAAATTAAATTTATAAAACAATGACGCTAGGAAAAGCAACTGTCAGTATCAGTAGTTCCAAGTATAAGTTATATAAAACAATCAGAGGGGGGTGCATTGTGTGTACATTATGTAGCTAATATTCATGCAAGCGTTCATTCAATTATAGAGGGCAATTTTCTATGCATTTTGTTCTCTACACCAACTTTGAAATCATATTACAAAATCAAATACTAAATTATGTAACCGCTCACCGACTTGGGAATAATCGGAACACACATTACGCTAAAATAATACCCATAGTTAGGGTTGCTATCTGAAAAGTTAATAAACTAGGACAAGAAGATAAAAAAACCCGGATTTTTGAGCTCAAAATCCGGACATAATTGCCAAAAAAACTTATTTTGATAATGAAATTAAATAATACCTTGTTTTATTTATTAATATAATTAAAGTAGTTACTACATTACAAGTTGTACTACAGATTGATGGATATTTGACAATCTTTGGTGCAATTTCATTATATCTATATTCTGTTTGGTAATAGCATTAAAGAACTTATAAAAATTTTTAAAAAAACTAATCAAAACTCTACTTTCTTTTTTCCAATAAGCAAAAATAAATCTTTCCCAATTGAAGAAACTAAATTCTACTATCAACTCTTGATAAAAAATTATTTATCTAGTCACACACACACTACAAGCACACACATCCAAACAGTTAACGCAAGCGCAATTTATAAATGTTTTTAAAAATCCACCCTAGCACTGGCTATGCCAAATTGGGTGGATCCATTTCAATCATAAGATAGCAATTTATATTAACTGTACTATATTTATTGATATAAATTTATTATTATTATTATTTTAAAATTCGGACTGTAAACAAAACCCCGCCCGGACGCTCCCCGGACGCCGTAAAAAGAGAACAAATCCGGGGAAATACGAACGGATGGCAACCCTACCCATAGTGAAAAATAGAAGAGTACTGATCGCGATGTAAGAGGTAAAGGTACACTCATATATATGCAGAGTTGTAGGTTTTCCAGAAAATTTTGAAACAGAAAATTCTATTTTCCGGAGAATTTTCCTGGCCACTGAATTAAAGAGGTACTGTAAAATTAAACTCTCGTTCACTAGAGGCTACAAAGTAAACAAAACTGGAGTATCTTCATCATCATCTCTGGATGTGATGCCCTTTTGAGTTTTCCCCTTCCAACAAAAAACAATAATTATTCCTGAAAGAGAGCAGAATGAATTTTTTTTATCTTAATCTAGTGCTGTTTACGCGAGGGGAATTCCCTTTATAACCAGCCAGTACAGTGGTATCATCTTCTGGTCTCTGCCCCTACCTCATTACTTTGTTTATGAAATAACAAGAGAAATGAGTGATTCATTTTCTGAGTGCTCTTTTATTATGAAATAGGATGAATTGATTTGTTATGAGTTCCAAATAAAACAATATGACAAATCTTATGTAAAACAGAATCAAACTTAACTTTGTTCATGTGGATTACAAAGTTAGAATTATAACATGTATTTTTTATTTAAATATGGTACAGAAATTAACTAATAAAAGAAAATATGGAAAGTTAGAATATGTCCTATCAAATCTAAAGTTTTAACTTGACAGCTGTGTTAGTTAAATACAAAAATAATAAAATGCGCAGACAGACGTTAATAAGCTCCATTGTCGACCGTTCATAATCTACAATCTCTCTGCAAGAAAATGCTAAAGTTTTTCAATAAAAAATTGTTGAAAAGTGTTAAATTTTCCATATTTTCAGCTAGACAAGTAATCTATATACAATATGTTGTACACTATATGATTTCAAAACAATACGGTATTGAAAAGGTATATCTGGCGTTAGCTGCCGTATCTTGAATATATTTACTTTTTGAATATACCGTAAACATCAGGTGCCTATACCTAGTGCCTTTCCTCGCTGGATAAAGGATAATGCAAATTAGGTTGCCTACGGCCAACAGCGGAGTCTCTATCCACTTCGACATGGGTGACCAAATTTTTGGATTACGAAAAGACTGCTCTTTTCAAAAACCGATGGAATCGTTCCGTCGAGAAAATCGCAATAGGGAATATGCATGTGGTTTAAATTTACATGATTTTTTTTTCCAAGAATCTTTATTGTCCGGACATTATGTCTAAACAATTATTTTAGTATTTAGTTCACTTTTAATTGTAAAAAATATTAATTAAAAAGTGCAAAATAAGCGAGGGAAATTCAATTTTGCGAAACGCATCACTATTGGTCGAAACAAAACGTGACGTCACATGGCACGTCACGTCATCTGATTTCTCGGCGTCGCTAATAGTGTTTGAGTGACAAATAGTTTTTATTTGTATTCCTGTAGTGTTTTAAATTAGCTAGTGCAATTTTAGTGTTTTGGTGAAATTAGGAATCATCTAGGACGATGACTGAAAGTGGTTTTGTCAAAGCACAATCGGACAATCTACCGAAAATAAATGCATTCATGATGGCAGAATATTTTGCCACAAATCCATCTCTTCTCATTACTTTACACCATAGTTTTCGTGTTTTCGCGTCTCTTGGAACCGAAAAAAACATTTTATCGGGTGTACTTCTGATAGTATTTATGCACTTTGGTACAAGGCAACACCTATAAAATGGTTTTTTACCTTATTCCATCATCTGAATGGCTATTAAAACTGAAAATTGTTATAAAATAACTGTAAAACTATAGTAACAAACACTGAACTGACAGAACGTGCCATGTGACGTAACACAAGTCCCGCGAAATATGGCGGCGTTCAAACAAGTCGAATATCATCGATGTTTTAAAATTTATTTTAATAATTAATTTTAACATTTCCAAGAGTGTTTATATTTTTTATGGTGTTATAATGACGTAAAAAGTGAATTAAAAATATAAAAAAAATGCATGCATATATCCTATTGTCTTCGTTTATCACTAAATTTCAGCTCTGAATGGCCCCAATGGGCCGAACCGGCTTCACTGAATTAAAATAATAATAATAATAATGCGTTTAACGTCCGTTTCTCGACGCCATTCGCACCATTACTATTTTTTTTCTACCACATTTCCCGTTATTTTCTACAATTTTTAAACTTCAACTTAATTAATAGCAATGGGCGAATAAAGGAATTTTTAGGAAATTAGGATAAGGTAGGCACATTTTGAGCATAGAAGTTTGACAGGTAATCGGACAAGGCCTTGAATAAGAAACCATCTCGATATTTATGTGGAATCATTGAGGGACTCCAAGGAAAACCTCAACAAGATGGCCGGTACAGGAATTACCGTTTCTCGGCGAGAGGCAGTGGTAAAAACTCCCAGCCACATCTGCCCCTGCCGAGATTCTAACCCAGTACCTCACGAATTAAAATACAAAAATAAATAAAACAATTTGTTTTATTTTTTTGTCGTCAGTGAGTTGATTCTATTTATTTTATTCTTACTACATTTTCGAAAGTCGATATCAGTTATTTTTGTCGCACTCACGAGCTGTGCTCTCTTGAGGATTAAAATAATTTGTTTAGTTTTTGGACAGCCCTCGGTTATTCAGCTCAAGTTTACACGTAGTCGCTATGTTGTTTCTAATAATGTATTTCAGACCACCTCAACATTACTCTTCCAATTTATACACAGGCGTAATAAACTAGTTTTAATACGAAAAATAATTGGATTTTTAATTGATTTTGAATTGTTTTATAAACTACTTACTTTAAATTAATTTGAATAAATTTAAAAAAAGGAGAAAGTGTTTTCTTTGTAATTAAATTGGCTTAGATTTGCGCAAAATTCTTTTTAATTTCGTTTGGAATTTTGAACAGCTGCGTTTTGTTCGAAAACTTAATTTCCGGTTGTTATTTTACAAGAAGAAAATGGGTAAAAATAGAGGTTGTAATATCCTTGAATCTCTTCAAGACATCAAACCACTATTTTTTATCGTTAACCATCATCGAAAGATTGATCGTGTAATAATAAAAAATACATCATATACTTTTGAGAATCCATTAGTGATGTTTGGAATAATAATAATTGATAGAAGTTTTGTTTCAAAAATATGTAGTGAAGGAGATTTATTTGGATGAGGAACATTTGAAAAAAAAGCTCTAAGTACCAGAGTATCGATTGTGACCAACGTTTTCGAAAATTATAAGTTGAAAATATAATTTTCGAAACGTTGGCCACAAGCGATACTCTGGTAAAGCAATTGTTCCTCAAGCAAATAAATCTTCTTCAATAATAATAATGCGTTTAACGTCCGTTTTTCCACTTTGTCATAACAGACGCCATTCGCACCATTACTATTTTCCGTCTATCACACATCCCGTTATTTTCTACGTTTTTAAACTTCCACTTAATTAATAGCAATGGGCGAATGACTGTCGTTTATAGAGATACATGCAAGTAGTAGTCTCAGTTATAGAGGTCCATGAGTGAAAAACGTATTTCTCTTCTCTTCTTAACCGCAGTTCTCACTTACTCAAGTTTGACTGTACTCCAAACAGGGCCGGATTTATTCTAAGTGCCGCCCTGGGGCACCGTGAAAAATATCGGCCCATTACCTAAACCCTACATAAAATGGGTAACATAATTTTCATATAAATAAAATGATTCATTTGTAGTCACAAATCTTTTATTAGAAATAGAATAATTAGACAAAAAACCATTCCCTTTCGTATTTAAAATCATAAATTGACAAATAAAACGATTGCGAGATGTTTTCAGAGGCAAACGAGTCTGACTGAAAAAAAAATGTATTTATGAATGTTTTCAACACGGTCACACTTTTCAAACAATTTTTTGTAACGCGAAAAAATGTTTTTTGCCACGTCCCAAATTTTGCCGCCCCTGAAAATTTGCCGCCCTGGGCACTCGCCCCTAGTGTAAATCCAGCGCTGACACCAAAGACGCTGAACAAACGACAATAAGATAATCTTGATTTTTTTAAGCGACGAAGTTAAAAAATATGTTTTAAAATAAAAACAAATATTTCTCTCAATCATCTATAAAAAAAGAATCAAAAAAATTTACGATCACATTTTGCAATAAATATCAACGAACGACTAGCAAGTGGTTCAGATATATCATGTGGCAGAACAAAAAGGACAGCAGCAGACGGAAATACAATAGGGTATAGGTTACAAAGAGAGAGACAAAATGAATTAAACGATAGCTATTTTACAGTAAATAACTAGAGTCCAGTTGTATTCGTACAAATTGTAGCTATCATTAATCTACATAAGCCACGGTTATTAGAGATATCGCTAGCTGCTGTGCCCGTGAATATCAACCAGGGCTATCCAATTTCAAAGCTTAAGGTG
Organism: Xanthostigma xanthostigma; assembly: GCA_963575645.1. Classification (NCBI taxonomy): domain Eukaryota; kingdom Metazoa; phylum Arthropoda; class Insecta; order Raphidioptera; family Raphidiidae; genus Xanthostigma; species Xanthostigma xanthostigma. The sequence goes on from OY754470.1 coordinate 47,943,379, forward strand.
ACTGCTCAATTTTGGCCGGGTGCAGAGTATGAGAAATCGATCGCAGCGTCAGCTGTGGACTAAATCTATATACTAATATATAAAGCTGAAGAGTTTATTTGTTTGGTTGAACGCGCTAATCTCAGAAACTACTGGTTCAAATTGAAAAAAAAATGTTTGTAGAATAGCCCATTTATCGAGGAAGGCTATAGGCTATATAATATCACGACCAATTGGAGCGGAACATCGATGTATCTCAAAATTTATCCGTCCGACAAATATTATTAGGTGAAATGCTCTAACTAAATATTGCAATATTAGCGCCTCACATTCACAAGCCCGGGTATCTCAAATGTATCTCAAAAATAGCTTCTATTCAGGTGAAATTGCGTAACTACATATATCAATATTAGGTCGTACATTCACAAGCCAGGCTAGGTCAGTCGGTAGAGCATGCGATTGTTAATATCAGGGTCGTGGGTTCGAGCCCCACGTTGGGCGAATATATTTTTATTTTATTTTTTATTTTCCACATTGCATTCTTCTAAGGCTTACATTTAAATTTATTTTAATTTTATATACGACTAATTAAAATTAAATAAATCTAATTAATAGCTCACTTGAAAACTGTTATAACTATATAAAAATAATTATCCTACAGTATTTTCAATTAAATATTTATTATATTTTATTAATTACAGTAGGTATTTATTGATTTAAAAGAAATGTATTACTTAAAAAAGTATGAATAGTACTGCTTTTTTTTAACGGTAACTCTGTTCATCATGAAATTTGGACACAACATTCATCTCGGTAAACTAAGATGAATGTGCGTACTCATGTCCCTCCCTTCCTCATTCGTTTTTTTGCATCCGGGTGAAACCGGACGGGACCGCTAGTTTATTCATAAAGGCTGTGGTTTCTTGTTTTGTCTTTTAAAGAATAATCTCAAATTCACAAGATTAATTACCTTTGAAGTAAATCTAAAATGATAATCAATATTTAGGCATCCCTGTGAATGTATGAGGTCCGTGTGTACAGACAAAACCAACCAAATAGCGTATGTAGAGAGAAATGTACATTTCCCCAGTTTCCTCGGCTGACCAAACTACACTCGGCCGCCTTTACTCTACCGACATTGGGATAATCCCTATCCACCTACCAGTAACAACATTATAGACGATGCCAAACTAGCACTGTAGCACCTACCATGATATTTACTGTTCGTTCGTTAACACCTCAAAAAAACCGGATCCAATTTTATTAGTGCCTGCAAAATATATAATACTAGCGGTCCGGTTTTACCCGGGTGCGATAGATTTTCTGTCGGCGGAACATTCTGCAAAATGTATTTCATTAAAAAACGACTACAGCGCCGAAATATCTGCTGATGTCGCTAGGTGGCATTGTTCGCTAACTCGTACTGCTAGTGTGCTACAGTGACGCGCCATTTGAACGTAACCAGTTCCGCCCGCCTACTTGATGTCGCTACATGATACGGTTACAGGTTTTTTTTTAATTAAACTTCAAATTTGAAACGATTCTATTATTTTTTTTTTCGGTATTTTTGTGCCCAAAGTTTTTTTCAACCCCTAAATACCACCCTTACAGCAGGTAAATTTTTCCCTTATTCAAGTGAAATTTTCTATCACCAGATGCCGTATTATCATGCTCTTTTTACAGATTCCAACAGAACAGTATTATATTATTACAAAACTGCATGGTGTAAGCAACGGGTATGATAATATTATACCCGTTGCTGACACCATATATTAATGACGATCTTATTTTTTTTATGAAATCCAGCATAAAATGATGGATTTCATTAAGTTATATTAATTAAAACAATTTAATTTAAATAATTTACATATTAACAATCGTTTATTATGGAAATACCGCATTTTATCATAGCTATTAAAATTAAAAATCCGTTTTTCAAAATTGCAAAGAGAAAATAAAGAATTTCTCAATACATAGATGAACGTTCAATACATTTTTATACGGTTACAGCTTCGATCTGTTTCAAACTGCAAAGGATGGCGAAACATTAATCTTTTAATAGGCTGTCCGTATATAAAAGACTACTATGGTTAGCATACCTATAAAACTTTGCGTTTCATAAATGGAGAAACATCAGTTTTCCGTGCACACTGAAAGTTGTTTGTTATTCCAACATTTTTTAGCCGCCTGACTAATTACTAACTAAAAAGGAAAAAATGCGGCGTTTTCCAAATATTGGCGCGATTAAAAGATAAATAGACGCACAGGCTTTTTCTAAAAATATGTTTTTTTAAACGAAAAAAATAGTAAAATTTTGAAAAATGATATTTGACTTAAATTAGTACCATTTCCCACTTGTTAAGTTGGAATGGTAATAAAATGTAACTAAAATATTTGCATGTTCTCTTAGTCGCTCCAAAACTCATTACCTAAGTATCTATCCATTAATAAATGTTATCCCGAACTGCTTATCAAGTAAACAGAGAATTATTCACAGAAAGTTCCAGTTTATTATTAAAACACTTTTCCTCCTGTTGATTGCAGTCAACATTTTCGAAGTGAAACTTCCTTAGACGCGCGGTAGGGGGGTAAAATTAACCTGGATTAGATAAAAAGTGAAACGGTTCCCCTTCTCCAACATCGATAGTTGAAAGGAAAGAGTGGGGGATTCGTTTCTACTCTCTCTGTCGAATACACACTCCACACTTGTAGCATTTATAAACGTCTATTAGAACCTCGTCTATTGTCGTCGAACTTCGTCTGTCGTCGCTTTGCAAATGTCGGCTGCAGAAACACAGATCTCTGGGTGGCTATTCTTCAAACGATGCTACAAGATCTCGCGAAAGCAGACTTTCGCATGCGATATCTAGTGTCATAATAAAAATAGAGAATAGTTACTTCTTACCACAATAAGTTTATTATTGGATGTACATTTCATAAGTCTATGGTTAATTTTTAGTACCTGTATTATTATTTTAATTTATATCTGTAATTGCTATATAATGTAAAGATTTTTGTTTATGAACTTAGTTTAGTGTATTGCTGAAGATGAGAGCATAGCTCTCGAAATATACATCCACTAATAAACTTGTTGTGGTAAGAAGTAACTATTCTCTATTTTTATTAGATTCAAACCACAGTGCTCCTAATATTTTTGTTATCTAGTGTCATAGTTTAAAGAATTAACTCCCCTGCATGAGACTATGTTTCTGTTGTGGTATAGCTGACATTTTGACATAACCTAAAAGTTTTTCCTGTACTGGAAAGTTTTATTGTGAATAATAATATTTCAGTTATGTTTTAGAATGGAACACAAATGCAACAGCTTAAAATAGGACAATTCTGTCTTTTTGTGGTAGGTACCTATCTATTAGACACCCTTTAAATGACCTTGATCATCCTTTCGATTTTGTAGGTCAGAAGTTACAGCCTAATACAGACATTAATATTGATTAATGAAAACACAACAAAATTTTCAAATAATTAAAGCTAAAGCCGTGTATTTATGAGTCTCATATACATCTTAGAACGAATAACCCCGCGGCTTGGTTGGTGGTGAATACCGCAAGCTTACGTGTTGTGCTCTGAGACCCTTATATCTACACACATATAATATATATATATATATGTTACGGTCAATGTCCGGAATCCGGGCAATGTCGACAATGTCCGAGCCACATCGGGAAATGTCCGAAATCGGACAAGGTTCAAAAAATAGATTTTTTATAAACATGAAACGCTGACATTTGATTGTCTCTTTATCATGATAAGTTATCATTAACTATTGAAGAATATATTTTTCAGCTTTCTATTACAATTATTGATGATTGAAACCACGTATAATTTATTTCCACACATTTTATTTATTTTAGTTAATGAAAAAATACAAAAAGGCATTACTAATATAAATAATTATATTTTTTATATGATATGAGCAATAAACAATTATTATAATAATTTGTAATAGAAAGCTGAAAAATATATTCTTTAATAGTTGATATCAGTAATAAAAATTCCATAAAGCGTTAATGATAACTTATCATGATAAAGATACAATCAAATGTCAGCGTTTCATGTTTATAAAAAATCTATTTTTTGAACCTTGTCCGATTTCGGACATTGGCCCATGTGGCTCGGGCATTGTTGACATTGAGCGGTCAATGTCGACATTGTCCGGATTTCGGACATTGACCGTAACATATATATATAGGAAATTTGTTGTCCTTATTATATATGCCCACTATAGTTTGTTAGCCATGTGCCATACAATGGTCAACCGAATAAACCAATCTAAAATACCTAGCGTTATTTTCGTCTAGTAAATACGGAGAAAATAGCGAACAGACAGATAGTCAAACACGAGAGTGATTTTATCAGGGGTCCGTTCTTCCATCGGACGTACGAAATTCTAAAAATGAGCTCATATCAACCAAATAACAACTGTAGATGAAAATTAAATTTTTGTTTTAGACATAATAGTAAATTAAATATATGAATAGGTATTAAGGGCTCAGGTGAACTAAATAAAACGACCTTACTGTACGTGTTTTTTCATAATATAGAAAAACAAAGTAAAAAAAAAATTATATTTTAATTCAGTAACCAAACACTTACGCACTTGTATTATATCCAAAATTGAAATTAGAAGTGATTTTGTGAACATTATGCATGTGCCGCTCACCTGAAACAAACAAAAATTTAGTTAAATAAATATTTTCGAAATAAGTATATATAACAATCTATTTAAGTATATAATAAAAATAACAGAAATGCAGATTTGCAATAGGCATGAAAACATGAAAAGATTTACGATATTCGGAAAAATACATAAATATCCCCGCGATATGCTTAATAGTGACGTGTCTTATAGAAAAAAGTACGCTCAACCGATTAGGCTTAAGCGCAAATTTGCATCTCAATTAGTTTAGACGCTATGACGGTTTAAAATGTATAAACATTTAAACAGTTCAAATTGGCTATATCTCCGAAACTAAAATAGATACAAGATTGCGGATGGTCGGAATCGATTAAGAATGATTTTTTCTATAAGTATGCATGATATTTTTTCAATTTTGTGAAAAGGGTCCTCCTCTCTTACTTTTTCCGTTTTAAGAAAACTGATAAATCTATAAGATTCTGTTTACAAACGACTTATAACTGAGGTTATTCTTATAGAAAAAATCGCGCTGAATCGATTCCGACCACTCCCACCTCTGTATCATTCGTCGTTTAGAAGTTACAGCGTTTTTAAGTTTTTCTTAAATAATATAAACAAACGCTCATATCTCTGAAAGTAAAGGTGATACAGTGTTGCGAATGGTCGGAATCGATTCAGCTTGAATTTTTCTATATAAGTTCTTTTAATATAAAGCGGGTCAAAAATCGTTTAATGTCTTAAAAAGTGGCAGATTTGCAAAACGCATGAAAACATGAAAAGATTTACGATATTCGGAAAAATATATAAATATCCCCGATATGCTTTATAGAAAAAAGTACGCTGAATCGATTAGGCCTAAGCACAAACTCGTATCTCGATTAGTTTAGACGCTATGACGGTTTAAAGTGTATAAAAAGTCGCACAATTGGCTGGAATTTTTTATAACGTAATAGCCCGGACACATAGGTGCTGTCTTACAGCCGTGCCGAACCGAATCTATTTATTCGTGCTTAAATAGAACGTCAAATACGTCGTTTATGCCATAATGCATGAGATCAAATAGAAACAACAAATTAAATAAATTATTTATAGTGTTAATTAATGTTGTACACGTGTTAAGTCAAATTGGTCTTTCAGTTATGGTGGTTAATGCAGTCTATGGGTACCATAGCATGAAACTATACTACAAATTGTGTACAACTGTTCACTAATTATACGGATGAGTTAATTAATTGTAATTGGTTTTTTATTATTAATTGTTTTCATTCAACTTGGGAAAATATATTACCGACCGTTGCAATAATTAATTTAAATGCATACAATTTACATTATCCACTAATACATTTTCCTGTCATACCGCATTACCTACTAATAAAATGAACGTCATACTATGACAGAGTTTTATTCATATTGGGGCTCATTAATTAATAACGGAAGAACGATTTTGGCTATTTTTGACCCCCCAAATCCATGTAAGGACATGTAAAATTCCTCGGATTCTGATCTTACATTATTCGCATTTCGCATAAACTATAAACTATGACAAAACCTTAACAATAATAATGTTTATTGTTACAATATTATATCTTTGTCAACGACGTCAATGTGAATGGTCTAAGTCACTGTAAGCTTAGTACTATTATACTTACAGTGTGTCATTCAACAATAAATCACTCAGCAAAGATAACTCCGTACGTGCAAATGCCTCTGTAGCGTGTGCTGTGTGCGCTCTGTAAATGTGCAAATGCAACAGTACAGAAGAGCTCAGCACAGAGCAATGGCGCCCGGAGTGAGTCTCGTTGTTATCGTGACAAGAGTAAAATGGCGGTCGGAGTGAGTCATTCACAAAAAAAAAGGCGACTCGCTTCGCTCCGAGAAAGGAGTCGTTCATTATCAGGAGCGACACATCACTAGGTCGTGCAATAAGTTCTTTTGTTAAGAGGCAATTTTGGTCTCAATAATATTATTTGCAGTGGCATTCAACAAATGAGAAATAAATAGGCGGTGTGTGACATTGCTGACACCCGACCATTTATGAGTTAAATAACTTCTAATAGAAGTCTGTAGCACATGTCGCGTTGACGGGCTCTGGTAGACGTCCGCGTGACCCCAGTCTTACTATACCAAAGTGAACACAATACTCGACGATGTCGGCAAGAAGAAAAAAAAGTATAAAATGTTTGTATGGTCTTTTTTTCTTCAGCCAGTTGCTCGTAAATCAATTTATTCTGTCTGTAAACAAAATACAGGACTGTCGGAAACGTTTGAAGTTATAATACGCGTCACGAATCTAAAAGGATCGGAAGTTAGATGCGAATGCGGGCTTGCGCCTGTACAGTCTGTTGAAAAACTACAAACTCGCAACTCATCAAAACTTAAATAACAATAACAACTTGACAATAGCGTACTCGACTGTACTTTAAAGCGGGAAAGCGACAAGTGACAAAGGCAACGAGCGATCACGGCCAATCACCGACGAGCGTACGTTCCGTGCAAGTAGCTGGGAGGTGGTGGGAGTCACAACGGCTCTAAAATGTGCCTTTGCGACGCTTTTTGTGACTAAGTTCCGAACCTCTTAGATCCGTGGCACGTATTATATGTGTAAATATATATTTTAGATCCGTGGCGCGTATTGTACAGCTACTGAAGGCAGACCTTTGTTGATAAATTTCGTTCGTATCGGAAATTATTGTTGGAAATAATTGAGTGATTCAATTATTTCTAACAATGATTTGAGTCGACTCGTGAGCGGAAGGGCTGAATTAACTCCCTTTGACTGCAACTGCAACAATGAAAAATGCAAATGCACCTGGTACGAAAATTATTACGGTTTTTTGTAACCTTAGTATAGACAGGTAGTTACTTTTCTTTATGTCGAACAATACATATTTTAACTTTTTACTATTGATAAAAATAATAATAAAAAAATTATAAATTTATTTATTACTAGCCTTTACCCGATGCCTAGACATTTCTAAGAGGCCGAATTTTCATGCAACCTATTGGGATCCGTTAAAAACATGGCGACGATGGGGTATAACTTTCCATAGTCCCTATAGTATACAGTGCAATTGTGAATTTTTTGAAATGCAATAAAATGCACAATGTGTGATTGTGCTGATACAAATCATCTAAAAAGGATTTTTTTCAAAGAAGAACGTGTATTTAATGCCGATCATATCATAAAATTACGAAAAAATTCTTCTGAAACAGAACCTTCAAGTTGGGTGAATTTTACTGTTTTCTATTTACAAACTTCCGATTTAAAGAGTAATCCACATGAAATAAAAGATGTAAATAGAGATATTATATCTATTCAGTGTTCATGAACTTTGCAAACCCAATATTATTGAAACATTACATTATTGCACCAGGCAAGTTTCTAACATAAAAGTAATCATCTGTCATAATGTATTTTCAGTTTGAAGTTAACTTTATTTTTTTTTATCAAAATTCTAAATGTTAATTAATAATAATAACTCAAATCTTTGATTAACGTCTGATTAGCACTCTTCAATAAATAAAAAAAAATCAAATTATCGACCAATTTTTCAGACAATATATTAACAAAAAAATATATAATTAATACATTAACGTTTCGATAATAATAACTATTCAATTAATAAATTAAGTTTTCAATATTAAGACTAAGTATAATATCCACTTACTTGGTAAAATATTAAAATGACGTGGTACTATTACAACCATTTAAGTATTATTCAGACTAGCTTTTAATTTGTTTTAAAACTTCGCAGGTTTCAAAATGAGTCATTTTTTAATTCGTTCAACGTTATTTACTATTATAATAAAACGATTCATAATCATGTTTACCTGATTTTAGTTGTAAGTTTTGCCGTCAGATAGAGTAGTCCATATAAAGGATCCCAATAGTTTTCGCAAATTAGATAGTTGATCAGGGCTGCCAGATGAACGGATTTTTCCGTTCCAAACGGATTTTTCGAGTAGAAATAAATTTGAACGGATAATGGAACGGATTTCATGATCTGAACGGATTTAACGGATTTTCTAACTTTTCCGAATTTTTTACCTTTTTTACTACATATAAATTCAAACTTCACTCGATAATCGATAATTTGGGGACATTCGGGTATTTTTAGCACATTCGAGCATATCTGAGCACGTTTCTTTCACTACCTCTGTCCTACTCCTCTCTCTATTTGGGTAGAAAAAGATAAGAGAGTGTATGAAACAATGTGTTCGCGAAACACACACCTATATCGATGAATATCGACTCGCTATCTTTGTCTGATGCGTTTTTTTCACACAACTGTAGTCAAGTGTTTCGAGTTACACGGATTTACAGAACACATTGAGGATTTAACTGATTGTACTGCCGCGTTTGTTACTATCGCAACATTCTAACAGTCAATATAATATTTTTATTTCATAAAAATGTGAAAAATCTACGAAATAATCGATTCATTGCATGTGAAAAAATGAATCATTTCTATTCAATTTAAAGTCTGTTTGTAAGTAAAAGTAAATTCAACGTCTTATACGACATTCATTTAATAATGTTAATAATAAAGCCATAATGAAGGTGGAAACACGTCGATGTGTCGTTTATGGTACCGCATACTTCACTTTACTCTCTATCTCTCTCACACTCATTGCATTAATGGGTGAACCGGGCGAACGGATGGAAACGGATTTTTCAGGCCACTTCCCCCACCACTTTTCGCCTTACCGACGGATTTCTGAGGAGAGAAATCTGGCAGCCCTGTAGTTGATTTTATTTTTATAAAATTTAATTCAACTCAATTGAAAATTTAAAAAAACCGAGGCAATATTTTGTCTCCACGACCCTATATAAAGCCTACCTATCCTATATTGATATACACCTCACCTTGCCAAAATGAGTTGATGTTTTCAACCCTACTACTGCCTACTAAGAGGTCAATTACCCTTAAAAACGAATGGACTTGATGATGCAAAATGTAATTTTCGTAGTAACTGCACTGATTAAAATGCATGCCAAAATCAACTTCCAAAAAGTTCAGTAGCTCTTGGACTATTACAGGTGTATTTTAATTTACTTAAAAACCTGAACTCGTAGCTATGTATGCGTGAACATCAATTTTGAACACGTCCTTTCGCATAAATGTCGACTTTGACGAGAAGTCTAGCTTAACCTGTCCACTAAACCTTTTTAGTTTTTATTCATTTCACAATATCATAATCCACTGGGAATGTTTATGGATTAGATCTGTCTAAAGATCTACCCTTTGAATTTGGATATCCCAAAATATGTGTGCGTAATTTTATTGAAAGTCAGTTCAGTGGTTTGTTGATTTTGAATGAAAAAACTCTTTTATTTTTAGGTGAGCCCTGCCTTTACGCGAACGAAGCCGGTTTTCGTAATATGAAGTATTTATAATTTCTCAGCCAATATAACTAATTGCATCCATATACAACTCTTATAATGTAATTAATTATTTCACTCAGTGAACTTTCCATAAAAACGATGTATTTTTTATCAATTAACGCGTATTGAGGTCAGTTCAAAAGATCATATCAACCACCCAGTCCACGGACTGTACAAGTCAGTATAAGGAACGAGGATACTGGAGCGGGTGATCTAAGAGATTGGGAGATACACAAGTGAGAAATGGTACTAATTTTGGTCAAAATACACTTTTAAAAATTTTACAATATTGTTTAGTTTTGAGGTCCCCCGAGCTCAAAAAACATAATTTTGGGTCTCTTTGTCTATGAACACCATGTGACTATACAGGTCAAACGGATTGATGCCAAATTTTGGGAGAATGTTTGGTTTTCAAATATAAAGAGCCCTGTGTTTTTTTTTTTTAATGTATGCTATAACGCTGTTTTTATATAACAATTGTATACTTTTCATAACGGTTTATTATTCTATTTATTTTTACAAGAATGTTTTGTAAAAAAGAGTTTTTTCATAGATTCATAGTTTCGAAAATATTTTCAAAAAAAAAGCAATCAGCTGTTCTTTTGTTCTGAATATCTTTCAAAAATAAATCAGGTAGCTGACAAGCACGCTTTGGTTAGATAATTTTTATATATGAAAACTATATCTATGTCAAATGTCATTTTTTTTTTGAAGTTGGAATGGTCCTGTCGTCCAATTGGCTAGAATTTAGAGTGCAAAGTAGCCTGTAACCGCTTATGACGGACAGACAGACATACAACCTCTTTTTACACTTTTATTTTCAATACATTTTATATTAGTGGCCTGGTCCGGTTCGCCCAAATTTCTAGATTTCGTCGACTTACGGCACTTTATTTTTAACGCGATAATATATGGCAGATGTCCATCCTGAAGGTTCGTTCTTAATATTGGTGAAAAAATTTTGAAATCGGATGAATAGCTTCGGAGATTACCTTCCTACATCCAAACTTACAAACTTTACCTCTTTATAATACTATTAGTACCTATAGATTGAATAATAATACCATACTATGAATTTGATTTACAAGAAGACCGATTTATTGAAGACACTCGCTATGCATAGAGATAAAAAAAACAGTCCTGCAAACGTTGATTGTTTCCCACCATATATATGTATGTATAGTACCTACACGTATATTTTTTGCGACGAACCGAAAATATACAATCAGCACAAATTACTTCACGCTAGAATGCCCTGTCTATTCCAATATAAAGTAGATATACAGGCACTTCATATATTTTTCACTATCCTTTGAATTATTGGTTAGTATGGAATAGTATATTTATATTACATCACAATGGCCGAAAGTGTGATATCTTACCCTACGCGCCATGATGCCTGAGGCGAAGCCTTAATGGAGGTAATTACCTCGGAGGACCATAATAATAAAAAAATAAAACTGGAAATATTACGAATACCTAATTAAAAAATAAAATTTAGAAATACTTCTTGACAAAAAATTTGTAAAATTAGTTTCGGAATTAATATTTTGCTTGACACCTTCGTTCGTGAGTATTATTGTGTGATATTAATAAAACTTAAAAAAATATTGATTTTTTTGCTTTACTCCCCCCAGAAAAAAATATCTACGCCCTTGAAATCACGCTTGCCTTTTTTACTAAAAAACACACTGTCTGCGACTTTAAAAATAAACAATTAGTTATTAATGTAATTTGAAGTTACATAAAAACTAATATTTATTTGGACGCCCTGTATATGGAACAACATAGAAACGTTTCAAAATAGTGTCGCATTATTTGCTCAGTAAATGGAATGTGCAGTGTATTTATATTTGTGTTAATTGCAGTTTTTCTGATTGGTGATAAAAAAATAGATAAAAATGAAGACAAAGTCGATTATATGCTTTTTTATTAAATACACCGTGTTCAAAAAAGAAAAAATTAATAGTTAGTTTCAGCATATAAAAAATTAGGGCTGTTGCAGACGTCTGCAATAACGTCAAATTGTATCAAAACTTCTATTTCGATACAGTTTGTTAGAGAGCAATGCATACATACATTATATTATGCACAAACGCTCTCTTTCGTGTAGTCTGAGCCCCGCCCCTCTTCAAATCCGGAGTAGGAGTCTAGCGCGTTGCGGTACGCCACTGAGGTACTTAAGAAAAAACGGCAAAATTCAAAAGTCCTCTACAAAATGGCAGAAAATCTAGGGGACCTCCTAGTTGCAGGAAAAATATATTCTGCCAATTTACCTTCTGCAGACACTTTCAAAATCCTTGCAAAAAATCAAAAAAATAAACAATGCCGAAGCTTCTAGAATTTCGAAGAATATTCCAGAATTCGGCTGGAGAACTTATATAAACAGCGCTAGCGTGGAAAGCAGTCAGTCAGTCAGTCAGAAGTCAGTGTCAGTGACAATGAACAGTGCGTGACATAAATAAATAAGTGTTCTAAATAAATATAGAGATAAATAGACATCTGTGAGATATAAATATTCAGTGTACATAGTACTTTAGTGTTGTTATTTTTCAATTGTTCCTCAACCAAATAAATTTCCTTGATTATAGTTTTAGAATTCGTTTGTTTTTCATTTATTTTATTTCATTTTTGCATTATTATAAAGAATTTGTTATTGTTAACATTTCTTTTCGTAAATAAATAGTTTTACCACGAACATAGAACAGTTTTTTACTATATGTTATCCATGACATTATTTCGTTGCGTTTTACGTAAAGATATAATATAATTTTACGCGTGAAGGTTTGTTAAAAATACATTAAAGAAATAATTTATTCCGCAGAGCAAATAAAACGTAGACAAGCAGAATACACGAGAGAAGAGTGAAATAATTTAATCGGAACTGTTTTTGTTTGATTTACATTACAATTAATTTGATCAGACATGCCTCATTAAGTCTTAAATTTGTGTCCGTGAGGATGTCTGTTCAAACAATTATTCACCAGTTCTGAACGGCTACAAACCAATCGTTGTGTTTATTTTCATTGATTAAACAAACGAGCGTCACATTGTTTTTATAATCGTCGACATTTTCATTTCACTCGGTTCCGTTGAACACAATTCGCGTTTAGATCAAACACAAATCTATAACTCGTTCAAAATTAAACGCGATATTAACGTCCGAATCAGCATTTCCAACTGTCACATAAGGGGCCATCCATAAATTACGTCACACGAATTTTAGGACTTTTGAACCCCTCCTCTCGTCCTTCTCACATTTTCTTAACCCCCTCCCCCCTGATGTGACGTCACACATTTTTCAAATTTATGCGTGTATTTAAAAATGACCAAAAGAAAACAGTTATTTTTATTTTTTTCTTATTTTTTTAAATAATCTAATAAAATCAGCATAAAGTCAAATATTTTAGATAACAACGCCGCTCTAGAAGCTAACTGTTGTTGCTTGAGAGATAATCTCATAGCGAGAGTGCTAAATTAATAATAAATATAGATTAAGTACGCGCCACGAATCTAAAAGGCTCGGAAGTTAGATGCAAATGCGGGCTTGCGCTTGTACAGTCTGTTGAAAAACTACAATCTCGCAACTCAACAAAACGAAAATAGCAATAACAACTTGACAATAGCGTACTCGACTGAACTTTAAAGCAGGAAAGTGACAAAGGCAACGAGCGATCACGGCCAATCACCGACGAGCGCACGTTCCATGCAGGTAGCTGGGAGGTTGTGGGAGTTTTAACGGCTCTAAAATGTGCCTTTGCGACGCTGTTTGTGACTAACTTCCGAACCTTTTAGATTCGTGGCGCGTATTATACCATTCCATCTCCACAAGTGAATAGTAGGTACTAATTTAGGTCGAAATTTACATTTCAAAATTTGACAATATTTTCCGTTTCGAGGTTTAAAAGTGAATTTTGATCTAAATTAGTACCTTCCCCATTAGTAGAGTTGGAATAATAAAACAATGGCGACAAAAATTACTAATAGATTAATCCACTTGTCAAAACTAAATGCGTGAGAAAATACTAAAAGAGAAAATAATTATTATACTTTAATCTTCTTTAATTTTAAATTGAAGTATTAAGAAAGATCAGAGACTGAGAGAAGCATTAAAAAGAATAAGATGTTGAGAAAATTTCAATATATTATTCATTTCATACTTAATTGATACTTCGAAGATGATAATAATGGTAATGTTGAAAACTTTTAAGTACAGTATTAAAAGGTGGAAGGTATTAGAACAATTCATTATTCATTAATATATAAGAAATGTATTACGGATAACGTAAAATACCAATCAAGAGCTGCCTTCAGCTAGTACATGCAGACCCCGTTTTATGCGAGAACAGGACGCTGTAACGATTGAATTATGTAAATAAGATTGTATTTACAAAAATACCACGTTGATTTATTTATTTCAATTTTAAAGTTGCAATTTTTTACGTCACTTTATTAACGAATTTAGGAGCTTGTATCTCGAGAAATATTCTTCTGATTAAAAAAGTCACTTCAGCACTTTTGTTGCGTTTCTAAACACGTACAACGATACTCCATCACGCAGAAATTAACTTTCAGGTCTGTGTAAAATTTCGTTACAAAATTGTATAACAAGTCACATAAAACATATGTTTGTACAATTTCGTCCGAATCGATGCAAAGTTGACAGACAGACGAACGGACATGACGAAATTATAAGGATTCTGCTTTTCGCCATTTGGCTACGCAACCCTAAAAATATGTCAGTCCGAATTTTTTTTGTCGTTCGTAGCGCGTCCATAAAAGATGCTCATCAAACAATCAAGTCAGTGACAAGTCGGTGGAAACTTTTCAGTCGCCGGTGTGCCGTGCTCTATAAAAAATATTCCGATCGACAAAACTGTATATCACATGATTGTCGTATTCGGTAGATCTAAGTTATTGAATTTGTTCGATTTACTATAAGTTTCCACACCCCTGAATGCGGACTTCAACTCAATGCCTAGCAGTCGTAGTCAATATCATCATCATTACACAGTGATGTTATCAAACAACAACTGCGGTTTTTGGTATGAGGTCTCGTGCAAAAACTGCACCTCGCAGTTTCCACAAATATTGTTTTCTGTGTCAGCGCACGGTTTTACTTGACGAAACTATCCTAAGTCCAAAATCAATCAGAAGCATCTTCAGTATCAGTCTTCAATTCTTTGCACCAGATTTTTCCACTGCAAAATATAGCGAACTTCTATACACGATAAACTCCTTAAAACGTAGAAATTGCTAAGTTTGATTTAGTTTACATTATTACCCATATATTGGAACACTCTGTATAGCGCCACAACCACTCTCAATAGCGAAACAATACGTCATTATTTAGATTCCAACAATGGGATTCTTAGAAATGTGCAGTCATTTGTTTGTTATAAAAAGATACAATTGAGTGGATAGTAAATAAATCGATTCTATAGGTACTAATATTGAAAAGAGATAAAGTTTGTAAGTTTAGATGTAGGAGGTAATCTTCAAAACTACTCATCCGATTTAAAAATATTTAAAATGGACCTTCAGGATCGACATAGGCTATATATTATCGCGTTAAAATAGAAGCGCTTTTCGTGGAAACCAATTAAGTTGGCGAAAGAACGGTCGCAATCTACAAATTCAGGAGAAGCCGGACCGGGCCGCTAGTAAAATATAAACTTATGCGATCCGTCAACAATTGTGACCTGTAGAGCTATGACGTACGAATTGCTGTTCGCGATTTTACAATTTCAGAAGAAAATAGTATAAAATAAAAAAAAAATCAAATCTTTGATTAACGTCTGATTAGAACTCTTCAATAAATAAAATTATCGACCAATTTTTCAGACAATATTGTCTGAAAAATTGGTCGATAATTTTATTTAATAAAAAAAAATTGTTTTAGCCCTATTTTCACCTCTAAATTAAAATTAGTAATGTTGGTGGTAGAGTTCCGGGAGATGGGACGTTTTTGTAGAAAATTTCCTGCTTTTTCGGAATCATTTTTGTGATTTCAGATACCTACAATAGTTTTTGAGATATTCGCAAAAAACCACATCTCTCTTTTTTCTTCTACTAAAATGTTTATGACTTTTTCAATTATTTCGTCCCCCACTTCAATTTTTCCAAAAAGTTTCTAGATGTCATTCCGAATCAATTGAGACTACGATTATAATTTTCGGTGAAGGAGGACTGGAATTCATCAAGAAGGGACATGTGAACTAGACTAATGATGGTCAAACACCAGCTTGCGATCATCTAATATCTAGGTAGGGTTTCCAAGTCGCCAAACCAAATAGCCGGACAGATCAGCCAGTTTGGCCGGACATTTGGGTAAAAAGGCCGGACAGCCTACATTATTGAGGATTTTGTCTCAGTATTAATAGGTACGACAAAAAAAATGTATGTAAAATCAAGCTTTTTTTATTATTACCATGAATCTTGTTAAATTCTAATGAAACATAAATAACATCGAATGCCAAATCAGTTTAAGTACTTTATTACTAAATCAGCCAAAGCCATCAGTCAAAATTAAATTCTAGCTAAACATTTATCAACATTTTAAATTCTTCTTAAATTCTAATGCAAGACAATTGCACAAATAAGTCTTATCTATTACTTCCCAAAACAAAATAAAAAACAATCTAAACAAAACAAAACTTCTTTTCTTTAAGTTAATCAAAATCATTATTCATATTCGCCTGCGCTCGGCCACGCTCGACGCTCGCTCGTTTGCGAATTGTAAAAAGCCTAACAAAATCCGGACAAGCCAGACACCGTTTATTTTGGCCGGACACGCAATCAAAAAGCCTAACTATGTCCGGCTTTATCCGGACGCCTGGAAACGCTATATCTAGGTCAGCTTTAATAGTGAAGTTTGGGTACAATATAGTTGTAAAATCGTCGAATGGAGTAAAATGGAGCACGGTGAACATCCAATATCCCGTTAAATAAATATTACCAATCTGATGAAATTAGTGAGTCTATCCAATCGAAAAGCAAAAGAGAAAAGCTTGTGATCAGTGCCTGGCCGCATTTACACAAACGTACCCGTTCCGTATATTGTGCAACTATCTCTCCGCCACCTACTATACTGTTAGCAGTCAGACAAATTTCTAGCAGGGTGCAGAAGCGCCTCGTCGCATATTCATCTCTTCAACCATTGACTCAAAGAATTAAACGATTCCAAATAGAGATGGTGCTTTGTACTTTATTTTGGAAACTGATTTAGGCATGGAAGTGACATACTTTAAAATGCAGTTTAATCAGTGCAATCAAAGAAAATAACATTTTCTTTATACCTCGGACGAAAGTACGTACTTTCGGAATCAATTTTAAGACAGAAAGTGTAACATTTATGCATTGGTGGGATTACACGCACGCTAGACTTACTGCCCTAAAATTGATACCGGAAATACTACAGTTTCGACAGAGGTATAAGAATCTCCAACTTTTTTTTCTTACTATTTCCATCAAGTCCAGTCGTTTTTAGGGGTAATCAACACCTAAATATGTACTAGTAGGGTTGAAAACATGCACTCATTTTGGAAAGGCTGAGATTTTCACAGCGTGTTAAAAAACTCAAAAACTCTGAAAAAAATATTTTTGAAGTACCTACCTACTTCTGTTGGCACGCTAAAGTATAAAATAAAATTATTTTATTTTTTTGTTTTGCCTTTGCCCGCAACTTCGTCTGTGTTGATAAGCTTTTTCCTCCCTACAGAACTGGTTGAAATTTCGCGACAATTACTAAATTGGTATTTGCATATGACACACCTGTAAAACGTGTAGTGCCTACTTATTCTGTCCAGTGGAACGAAATCTGGGGCAAAAGCTAGTCTTCAATAAGTAATAATAATAATAAGCTTTTATTTTAAGAAACTGTAAAGTACAGTATTAAAAATGTCAGGTGAATGAAGATTACAGTAAATATTCATTTAAATTATAAAAAGCGTTTTCCAGCAAATACATTTTCAGAGAATCTTTGAAATGTTTTATATCTGTAGCTAATTTGATATGTGCAGGCAGTTTATTAAAAATAGTTACCCCAAGATGGGCTGGGGATCTTTTGCTCAAATTTAAACGACTATAAGGAACTCTTAGATTGCTTTTTTGGCGTGTATTGATGTTGTAAATATCAGAACCTAGTTCATATTTATCTTTATTTGTAAAGGTATATATAGCTAATTCAAAAATGTAAGATGATGTTAAAGTAAATATTATTTTGAATTTTTTGAAGAGTTCCCCACAGGAGGTAAACTGTGTCACCCCGCCAATACATCTAACAATCCTCTACTGTGAAATGAAAACATTGGAAGCTGAAGTGTCTGACGAGTCGACACTGGTCTTTTAGAACTGTAATTTTGTTAGTATTTGTATTACATCAACCGTAAGCCAATCGAAATTAACCAGACGGCGATTCGTTATTTGATGTGACTATAATGCGCTGTCTATTATTAAGCGATACTTTTTTTTCGCTTATGAACTTATCCCGAATGTTTGCCAATTTTTATGCCTTCACAAAAAAATAGTGCTTTGTTGCATAGAATATGAATTACTACAAAAATTAAATTTAAACGTCTTATAAAAATTGACAAAGTATAATCAGTTTATTCTTATTATTAGACAATGCGTTTTTTTAACTATATACTATGTATTATTGGTTCTTCTACAGTATGTAAACACGTAAGGTGCACATAGGGAAATTAATATTGGGAAAAAATGACTGGATCAGAATGAGCCTTGAAATCTTGTTTTTCAATTTGACAGATAATATTCTTTTGCAAAATGAATGTGTATACTACCGAAGAAAATATTCAAATGATTACAACATAATCGGACTTTTTTATTAATGGGACATTAAATTCCCAAAAATACTTAAATATGGTGCGAGATCAAATATCTCCGCCTATTCGTGTTGAACCTAAAGACATTGGGTCACTGAATTACCAACGCGCATACGTCATACCAGTCAGACAATTTTTGAATGAAATGTTTCCAAACAGATGGAGTTGTTTTTTTGTTTTATTTTTGTACAAAAAAAAAATAAAATAATGATTTATAAAAGCTTTTTATTATTAAAAAAGCCAAAAAAAAAATAAAAATAAATCAAAATAAAATAGAAATCCTCAAGATTACCACAATAATTCAATAGAAATAACAATTAATGCAGTCATGACATACTCTGATCCAAGTATTTTTTCTCAATGCTAATTTCCCTATGTGCACCTAACGCGTTTACATACTGTATTTTATGAATTTCAAAATACACACTTTCAGTTTTTATATTTAAGATTTCGTATCTCAAAAAGACAAAAGGCATTTTTAAAGACTTACTCATTGGTCGCCATAACTTTGTTTAGTTCAAAGACGGACAGTATTTGAACTAAATAAAGGCATGGCGCTGAAATTTGGCTACAGCCCGCCGATATGCCCATAGTCGAAATCGAGACAGGGGGAATAAATTTTGTAGCAGATGTAGGATCGGCGTGGACTTTTAATATTTCATTTGTAATAGTGTACCTAAGACCTGTACCAATTTTCATCTCTATGCGACTTATTATAAACCTACCACTATTTTTTTGTCCTTTATCACTAATCTAAAACGCGTATTTTTACAATTTTGTTTGGATGTTTTTTTCGCAACGAACTCGTTATAACATTCTAATTTTAATTGAAAGTGTTGAAATAAAAATTCAATTTAAATTTGAAAAAAAAAATAAATTTGAAACTCGCGTCGCATCATCATTAATCAAAATTGTCTGTCGACTCTGAGTCGATGCACTTTTTTTCCAATAAAAAATGAGCTTTTTATTACACGTTTTCCTTCGCAAACTTTCAATAATGGAAAGGTGTGTGAAAAATAAAAAGATACACGGAGCCAACTAAGGTACGCTGCATCGAGAATGTTCGAACTTTTTCAGCCAATAGCGGCCATATTTTCCATGAAATTGTTTTTTTATCATCCTGAAGTTTTCACCCTCACAGTGATTTTTTCATGAACCCCACAACGTTCAATGTCCGAATATGTTTCTCATTACTGAAAATATTAGTAAAGTAACTTTTTAAATATATCAATGAATCAAATTTATTAACCACTAGCCGGTTTCACCAGGGTGTAAAAGAACGAATGGGGAAGGGAGGAACATGAGTACACACATTCATATTAGTTTACCGAGATGAATGTTGTGTCCAAATTTCATGATGATCGGAGTTACCGTTCAAAAGTTTTTGTCGATAAAAAGCAGTATTTATACTTTTTTTAACTAATAATTTTTTTCTTAATTAAATAAAATTAAAATAAATTTAAATGTATCCTTAGAAGAAAGCAATGTAAAAAATAAAAAAAAAATTAAATATATATTTACCCAACGTGGGGCTCGAACCCACGACCCTGATATTGACAGTCGCATGCGCTACCGATTGATCTACCAGAGGTTGTGTTCTTTCATCACTAATAGGAGTATATCAAGTAAGTGCAATTCACATGAATAGAAGCTTATTTTTGAGATACTTTTTGCAACATTTTTCATTAAAGCTCCGCTCCTAATCGTCGTAGCGTAATATTATATAGCCTATAGCCTTCCTCGGTAAATGGGCTATCCAACAAAAAAAATTATTCAATTTGAACCAGTAGTTCCTGAGATTAGCGCGTTCAAACAAACAAACAAACAAACTCTTCAGCTTTACATATTAGTATAGATAAGCTAGATACAGCAGGTGTCGTCACAGTAATAAAATTAATGTTAAAAATCATCAACAGTCTTTCACAATTTTTTTTAATTATTAAAACATTTTAATCCGGCCCTCAAATAACTATTATCGTCCAGGGCCGTTTTAAAAAGGAGGGCCGAAAGGGATCTAGGTCTAGTTCAAGGAGGCAACCGCATGTTAGTGCTTAATATTATGAATTACTAGCGGTCCCGTCCGGTTTCACCCGGGTGTAGAAGAACGAATGGGGAAAGGAGGAACATGAGTACACACATTCATCTTAGTTTACCGAGTTGAATGTTGTGTCTTTATACTTTTTTTAACTAATAATTGTTTTCTTAATTAATTAAATAAAATTAAAATAAATTTAAATGTAAGCCTTAGAAGAAAGCAATTTAGAAAATAAAAATACACATAAAAATATATTTGCCCAACGTGGGGCTCGAACCCACGACCCTGATATTGACAGTCGCATGCTCTACCGATTGAGCCATCTGTCGTTGTGTACTCACAACGCTAATATGACTATATTTAGTTAGAGTATTTCACCTGAATAGAAGCTTATTTTTGAGATACATTTCGCAACATTTTTCATTAATGCTCCGCTCCTAAGGGTCGTAGCGTGATTTTATATAGCCTATAGCCTTCCTCGATAAATGGGCTATCCAATAAAACATTTTTTTTTCAATTTGAACCAGTATTTCCTGAGATTAGCGCGTTCAAACAAACAAACAAACTCTCCAGCTTTATACATTAGTATAGATTTTAAAGGGGCATCAAACAAGTGCACAATTTTCTCTTTGCGCGACTCTGTCTAAGGTCTATGCTATAGAGATATTTTTTTGCTGTAATTGACACTACAACATTTATAGTGTCAAATGCAGCAAAAAATATCGCTAACCTTAGTTTGTGTTACATTTTTAATAATAATAATATTAATTACATATTCGCATGAGCTGTTTA
This sequence comes from Xanthostigma xanthostigma, assembly GCA_963575645.1. Taxonomy (NCBI): domain Eukaryota; kingdom Metazoa; phylum Arthropoda; class Insecta; order Raphidioptera; family Raphidiidae; genus Xanthostigma; species Xanthostigma xanthostigma. The sequence goes on from OY754470.1 coordinate 47,965,071, forward strand.
TTCATTAAAAGTAAAAAAAAAGTAACAAGTTTCAAAAACTAAGGTATACGATATTCACATTCCCATTTCGCAAATCATTTGCACAGCGACACATATCAGTAAATGAATTAAAAAAGTAAAAATGTATTTTGTTCCCATATACTGTACGTGTACATACATTTATATACATAGAGTCACAAGTCATAGTGGCTTATGTCAAATTAAGAAAACTTCGTAATTTTTTTAATATTGCGTGAGTTTATTTATACTAAATACACTCAGTGAATCTCTAAGCCAGTGATGTCAAAGATAGGGCCCACGGGCCGCATCCGACTCTCAAGCCATCTCAATATGGCCCGCGACCAGAACCCACCCAGTGAGGATTTTAAACACCTGACATCAATGAGCTTATCAAAAACAAGAGAGGTGGATCATTAAGCTCAAGATAATTTAGCCTTTTTATGACTTTTATATGAAAATTGATTTAAACGAAATAAATAAAGATTTTAATTTAGTATGTGTTTTAGTTTTTAATTTAGAGTCTGGCCCTGAATCTTATAAATGGCCCTGTAGAAAAATCAGTCTGACACCCCTGCTCTAAGCGCTCGTTTTAATATAAAATAATGCATTATATCTAGATACTTAAACGATAATTTTTCCATATATTTCAATACAATAAATGTTTTTCTAGCGGTAGTGAAATGGCCCATTTAAAGTAGAGTAAGGTAGAACAAACGTACACTATCTATTTAATTCATCTTACAGAAAAATTTGAAAAAAATCGACATAAGCTACTTTTCATTGTGACCATAGATATACTACATTTATATATTTGTACAAAATAAAAGAGCAAATAAATCCCCATTATACATTTTAACATCTGTTTCCTCTACAGCATAAAATTCATTAATTATTTACATACATTTGAATACTAAATAAATGAAGCAACCCACGCGCTAAGCCGGGAGGGGATTTACTACAAAGTACTATGATTGTATGTTGTTACTGATTTAAAAAAAAAGAGTTACTTGAAAGTATTTAAGTATGCGTAACTAATATCAGCGGTGTAAGTAATTAAAACAATACACAAACGAATTATAAAAAATATAATCTACTCTAATTTCTAATTTCTTATTCAATAAATATAGACAAAACAATTGAAAAACTATTATAATTTTGTTGTCATCAACAGTCGAACTTATTTCCAACTCGCGGCCTGGTTCGGCCTCGCTTGAATTTGCAGATTGCCACCGTTTTTTCGTCGACCTACTTTGCAAAATTGGTCTCCATGAAAAGCGCATTTATTTTAACGCGATAATATACAGCCTATGACCATCCTGAAGGTCCGTTCTAAATATTGGTGAAAAAATTTTTGAAATCAGATGAGTAGAACTTACAAGCTTCACCTCTTTATAATATTAGTATAGAATGACATTTTCAGATGATTATTTGTAAATAATATATTTGAAAATCCAAATGATATTTTACTAGCCTTTGAATTAGAACCTGATAACTGAGGGCTTGCAATATATGAGTCGCGGAAGCGCCTTATAAGCATGCATGCTGGGCCATTTCAAGCCCAGAATAATTTTATTCCATGACCATTTTTATGGCTTAAATATTCGTAAGCCAATAAAATATATTAAAACAGAAACCAATATACATAAATTCATAGAGACTAACGACTTTAAAATAAATATCTGTGTACAAAATCGTTAATTCCACAGAAAATACAAACGTTTAGAAATGTTGGTGGAGGACATTAAAAATAAAGCTTACAAAACGACCATAGCGATTGGAACAACAGACAATTTCCCCATGTTAACATGTTAAATGTCGAAAAACATTTAAAAATCGGAGTGAAGAAACTCATTTTTATAAAGATGAGAGAAAACCTCTCACAAAGTATGCAATAAAAGATCGCGGACGCTATAATAATAATAATAATGCCTTTAACGTCCGTTTCACGACTTTATCCAATAGCTCATAGAATTTGTGCATTCGGAAAAGATTTTTTGTTTTATCTACGACGTTGATAAAATGGTTCATAGACTTGTTTGAAATCTATCAAAAATTACTATTCTCTTTGTCAGTAATTTAATTACTAAGCTGTTAATACCACGCCAATATCTATAACTAGAGTGACCTGTGCGAATTATTCGCACTAAATAAGTATAATAATTATATCACTTTAAAAAATTATTTTTTAAATATGATTGCAGGTATTCAATTCGTTTCTAATTTTGCACACTGCTTATAACGTTCTTCTTTTTGTTGTATTACAATATGAAGCTCAGATGACAGATCGAAGAAATATTTTACTAAGATTGTCATATAGAGGCGCAAGTAGCAAAAGCGTTGAGCTAAGCCGTCAGATGGTATCATGCAGCATTGCTGTGACGTTGTTCAGCGTTGCTCGCTGTTTCAAAATTAAAGCCGTCAGATGGCAGTATGCAGTGTTGTGTCTGTTGTATTACAATATGAAGGTCAGATTACAGATCGAAGTGTTGACGTTGTTTCAAAATTAAAGCCGTCGGATGGCAGACGTTGTTCAGCGTTGCTGTATTTTAATTAATTTACAAAAACAAAAGCAATAATAAATTTTGTAGTTGTCGATGTCAGTAGAGCAAGCAATTATCTGTAAAATGATATATATAATTTATGTGAAGAAATTGTGAGGTTTTTTCTAAAAAGGGAAGCAAACATCTTAAACCTTAGCGTATTAATATAAATGATGATACCCACACTCTATAACTACAGTAAGATATCCGCACAGAACTTCACCTGAGAAAAGCCGGGTTTGCAGCTAGTAGATAATTATAGTAGGTAAGACGAGAAAGTTAAGCGATTTGGCCACAGAAATGGCTCATATTGACCCAATTTGTAGTCAAACATGAACACGCAAGTAATGTTACACTGATGCAATAAAAGAATAATCCGCAAAATAAAATATGCTTGTTTTTTTAACTTATAGGTGGTATACACCCGGCCCGGTGCGTGCATGCCCACTTGATCGTGTTACCAACGTTTGTATTAAATGACAGTAACTCATTAATTCCGTTTTGTATAACCGTCACGCTATATAATTATCAGTAGCTTTAGTTTAGGTAACTTATATACAGTGTAAACTCCATTTAATGTCACTCGATATAACGACAAACTCCTTAAAACGTCGAAACTGCTCAACTCTAGTTGGTTTACCTTGTTGATACACTCTAAATACCGACACGCCCACTCTAAATAACGACATCAAGCAATAAACAGTACTTGCTTGTTATTTTGTTTCTTTGTTGTCGGCATCAGGCGTACCGAAGATTCTTAGAAATTCGTTCTTTTGTTTGTTGGGATTATGTTTCATCTGTTTTGCTCAGCTGTAATTGGTGATAGTGTGAATGTTTGTTGGTCAGAAGCTGGTAGAAGAGCGGCTTTATCTATAGTTTGTTTGTTTGGTTGAATGCGCTAATCTCCGGAACTACTGGTTCGATTGAATTTTTTTTTTTTGTTGGATAGCTCATTTATCGAGGAAGGCTATAGGCTATACAATATCACGCTACGACCAATCGGAGCGGAGCATCAATGAAAAATGTTGCAAAATGTAACTGTCCGTCCGACAAAAACTTTTGAACGCTCACTCCAATCATCATGAAATTTGGACACAACATTAACCTCGGTAGACTAAGATGAATGTGCGTACTCATGTCCCCCCATTCGTTCTTTTGCACCCGCGTGAAACCGGGCGGGAGCGCTAGTAAATTATAAAATATAGGAACCGATATTATTGACGATTTAATAAAATTTTATTTACATTAAACGTGATTATTAGCACCAATTCATGTCGATAAGAAGGCGGCGCGGTTCATATTTTGAATGAATAATCCGTTTTATGTTGAGCACACAATAGAGAGAATCCACTACACCCTGAGGGGTGACACAAACTCCCATCACGAAAATAACGCGAAGGCCAATCGGTAAACCATTTCGCGGTTGTCGATAATTACAAGCTATTAATTTAGACAGAACTGAATGACGTTTTGATCAACACGCCAATTTATTGTGTCAATAAAATAGCTCAAACGTTTTTTAAATTACACAGTACATACTTTTTCGTTTTACGTATACCTGGGCTGGACAAAATTAATGCACCACTCAGTTTGTCAACTATAATATTAAAATAACACGGCTGTAAAATATAATATAGTTGGCAAAACCAAAAGTGCACATCCCGCAAGTTTTCCACTGTATGATAAAAAAATAACAATTAAAAAATATTTTTAATAAATTTAAAAAGATTTAAAAATTTAAAGAAATAAATAATTAAAAATTGAAAAAATATTTTTTTTAAGTTTGCAAAAATAAAAAAAATTAAGAACTATACATAATATAATATATAATTAATATCAAGTGGAATAAAATAAAACAAAATAAAAAGAAAAAAAAAAGAAAAAAATCAATGATTTCGTAAGGAATCGAACCCAGGACCTTGCCCTTGGGGATCCAACGGCATAACCATTACGCCACGGCGGCCTAATAGGTACGTGTAGTGGTGTTATCACGGTATAGAAGTGTAGCACTTGTTTTATGGATTACACTATATTTACACCGCAATTATTATATTGTTTTTAAACTATTAGCTGTCAAAAATAATAAAAAATAAAACTGTTTATAAAAATTAAACTACTGAACACATTTTAGTGAATTTAAATAGGGTTCTGGTCTGATAGTAAACAAAGTGAATAAAATATAACCCAAGGCAATCCGACCAAAATTGCGATCTGTAGAGTCGTGACGTACGTACATACGTACAGACCAACCGACAACTGCTGTTTGTGATTTTCAATTACAATTTTAATAGTATTTATGAACTCGAATTGATTTAAAAATGGTTCTATTTTATAGATTAGAATCTCCTCTTTTCAAAAAGCTTCAATTTGAATGGATTTCGTGTGAAATTAACTTAGATATAACTTCTTATATGAACGAAAGTCAGCTCTGACGCACAAAGCGATAATAAAGCACATACCGCTAGTTTAGCGGTATGTGCAATAAAGGCCGACCGAACTTTCGGGTTCGGTTTCGGCGAGTTTCGGCGTTAAACTGGAGTTTCGGCATCGACAGAAAACTAGGATCGAAACTAAAACAAGGTTCGTGAGCTTCCGTACGGCGTTCGGGAAAGATAGTAACTGAAAAAAGAGGGGTTTGGTTTTTTGCGAATATCTCAAAAAAATTTGCAGACATCTGAAATCACAAAAAAAATTGGTTGTCTGTAAAGTCGGTTTACGGACGATAGTTTTACGTGATAACGTATTCCGTAATACATAACCTAAATTTATATAATAATTCGAATCTATGATATTGCATCTTTCGCTTCAAATTTAGGTAAATTTTATTAAGTAGAATAATAAAACACTATAAAAAGTACACTATTATTATATAAAAAACAACTATGGCATGTATCTCTTTTGCGCATGCGCCGATTTTCCCCAAAAAAATTACAAAAATTTCTAGTAAAAATAGATAGAGTAAAAACCGTTTTAAAAACTATATTATTATTATATAAAACATCATTATAAGAGATATATTCTTTTACGCATGCGCCGATGTTCCCCAAAAACAATAGGCCACTTCATATTTGCATATCAAACATCCTCCCAAAATTTGGTTTCAATCCGCTTATCCTTTGTGTCGGAATGATAAGAAATGTCAAAAGTGACGTTTGCAACTGTCAAAGTATTATGTTCTAATAATAATTAGTTATTCCAATACTTAACTTAGAAGGCGTTGCATTTCACAAAATACTAATGTCAAAAAATTGAATTAAACATTAGAAATGCAGCCGTTTTCATGTTAAGACAAGACATACGTTATTTTCTAATTTCCATGTACGGCAAACAAAGACGACCGACTGCGTCGCGCCATGCATTAGACAACATTGCATTTATACAACTATTTTTCTATATAAATTTGTATAAAAAAACTGTTTAGGCAAATTCTGTTATACGAAATCTATGTAAAATGTTCTCCTCTTTCGTTTAAGACTGGTTTCAAACCGATCTGATTTAAATTGAGCGAGAAATTAGCAAAAAGCACGCACAGGGTCAGGCGGAACGTTACGCGTTAGGAACGTTACACTTTTTCGTGCATGCAGCCGGTGTTTTATCAATTTATAAGATTGGTGATTCATCAATTTATAAGACATTATCACGTCAAAAATTCTAAGAAAGCAGGAAATTTCCTTCAAAAAGTCCCATCTCCCAAAACTTATCCAACAATAATTTTAATTTTAATTTAGAGGAGAAAATAGGGCTAAAAAATGTATTTTCTATATACGACAAACTAAAAGATACGAAAATATTAAAAATTATATTAAAAATAGTAAAACAATTTTCTTAGCCCTATTTGAAATTTCTAAATTAAAATTAGAAATATTGGTGGTAGAATTCCGAGAGTTGGAACTTTTTTGTAGGAAATTTCCTGCTCTTTCAGAATCTTTTTTGTGATTTCAGATATCTGTAATAGTTCTTGAAAAAAACCAAACCCCTCTTTTTTCTTATGCAGTTTTTTCGCCCCCTCTTCAATTTTTCCAAAAAGTTTCTAGATGTCATTACGAATCAAAGACACCATGATAATAATTTTCGGCGAATGAGGACTGGAATTCATCAAAAAAGGACATGTGAACTAGACCAGAGATTCCCATTTTTATTTGGCCAGGGAACCCTAATTGATCATACGTTTTTGGCGGAACCTTAGCTGGCTATTTTGGTAACTAAACGTAGCGCGGTTATGAGTCTTTTCCACGAACAGTTTATTTAAATCTCGGACAGAGCGCGGAACCCCTGTGACCCTTCCACGGAACCCCACGGTTCCGCGGACCACCTTTTAGGAATCGCTGAATTAGACTATATTTTCTTCAGAAAACAAAACACACTTTCAGCCAATTTATACATTTATTTTATTTATAACCGACCTTGAAAAATCTGACGTCGTCAAATTATTCATCTGGGTGTTAACGTAATCAGGGAATAAAAAACCACTTAAATTTTAGCATTTCATGAGGCATACTTGGGAACATTTAAGATTGTCACGTTGGTACAACAACTTTTACTTTATGTCAAGACTATAAACACAATTTAACAATATTATAACATAGGTACCTGTGTGTATCATCTGAAGTCTAAACGTTGGTATATCTACTCATGCATAAATATTCTGCGAGACAAGTTGTGTGTACGCGTGGTTTAATAGATCATTAAAATCTGTTCATAGCTTAACCACAGATTAAAGTTTATCATCTCTGTGAAATGTGCTTTTAACTACACTGTTGATGTGCTCATAATTGAATTTAATATATCAATCAGGGTACAAAAGATAAACAGAACATTCAATGTACCACCTATGTGGTACAGGCAGATGTCTAAATCGACAGTTGATACCGTTTAACCTTGCATTCAGTGACGTTTTTGGAGTTGTAAAGGTCTCTGAACAGCTGAATCGACTCAGGCCTCTTTACTTTTATTGCAATGATTCTAGTTTACTTACTCAAAGAAAGAACTGAATATCACAAAAACTTCTTGATTTTTTTCATTAAAAATATTTGTGCTTATTTAAGACATAAAAAGGCATGCTTTCACAAAATTTCATCAAAATTGAGTTATTTATGCGAAAATGAAAAATAAAAAACACAAGAATCGTTTTCTTCGCACATTTTGCATTTTCACAGACATTTTGAGATCACAGTAATAAGTGACCCCTATGAAAGTTGTAGATCTTTTTATGTTCTACAACTGTCCTGTATAGAACATTTTTTGATAGAACAATAAGTTTCGCTGGAAAACGCAATAATATATTTTGCCCCCCTTTTTAACCCCCCTGAATTAACTCTATACTACAACTGGCCGGGCATTTTTATTTTTTACGTTCATTATAAGCCGCTTTACCATTTCCAATGGTAAAAGTTCTGTCTACAATTAATGTTGGTCTTGGCTTCTAAATATGTTAATTTGCAAGCACTACTAGTTAAATATTGATTTATAATTTCATTATTTTTGTCAATATATAGTCTGAAAAAAATTGGTCGATAATTTTATTTATATTTTGTAGACTATATAATGTTCATAACTGTATAAACTATCAGTCACACACACAAACATAAAAATAATTATGTTATAAATGGGTTAAGTTAATCTGTCCAATCTATACTTATATCAAACGAATATAAATAATAATCCGCACAATACAGAAATGAATGTTTGTAAAATTTTGAATAATGCAATTCAAATCCCGCGGTTTAATTATGATTCAACTATTTGAACATTAATTAATATTCGCGGTTTTAATTTAAAAACGGAACAGTTACAGCGGTGTGAAAAAAGATTAAAAGAAACTCTCTTCGACAAGTGCTCCAATATTTAAAAATTAATATTTTTATCACTTTACGATTGTAATATTGTACAATTATTATTTTTACATTTTGTGTTTCAGGTTGGTGGCTTCCAAAAATCGCAGTATCTTCTTAACGCAGACGTCGTAATCTTTGAAGGCTTCTTCGATTGATTCCGAGTTTGATCCTTTCGTTGGTAGAGATAGGGCATGATGATATATTCCGCGGTGAGTTGGGTTTTACATTTTTCACAGATTGGTGGGGATCTTCCCAATAGGGTATATTATGCACAATTTATGAAAATATTTCAAATCAATTATTTTCATATTAAAAGTTATCAAACACATGAAATCATTCATTAAAACATTCTTATTGAATTAAAAAATAAATAATATTTTTAGGCAAGCTATTTTGATTATTTAAACGCGCCATTTTTGCGCGGAAAGAGGCAATAATTCTATGGCAACCATATGTTTACGTGTTTTTTGACGTCACACTACGGTCGAATCAATATCATTGCGTTTCGATATTTTATATTTCGCGCGTATTTATTGCATTTTTGTTTAATTAATATTTATTATTTAGCAAAAATTTAAATAGAAAAAACTATTTAGAGAGTTTAATCAATTGCAATAAAGATTACAAAAAAGAACATTTAAACTAAATATAAGTTACATGCACATATAGGGTATGTGTATGTAACTTATATTAAATGTTCTTTTTTGTTAAAAAAAAAAGTTAAAAATGAAATCAATACGCACAACTTCTGTGACATGGGGTATAGAACCAGTAGGATTTGATTTTCTTTTGCACAATATTGTATACAAACGGAACACGATTGAATTTCACTTATGTGATCATCGTTTATTTAATCACTGAAATTTATATACACCGTAATAACAGTGCTATAGAATTAATTATGTGCCCTGGTGACATTGACTTCGCTGAAAATATTTTTAAATCAAGTTTTAAATTTGTTCCAAAAGGACCCTGCACAAACCTAATGGGTTTTGGTTCTTGGTTAAATTGATCGATAATGGTTTTATTTTATAGTTTAAAGATCACTAAGAAAAAGTGTCCATAGGCTCATAGCCTAAAAATCAATTGATTTTTATAGCTACAAATATGTTTAGCCAGATTTTAGATATTGGGATATTCACAAACGTGTCCCATGTTCAATTTTTGTGCATTTTTTTAGAAATAGAAAAATAGCTGTCACCTTTGTATAAAATACAAATGTCAAATTCGGGTTCAGCGCACTCGAAAACATATTTTTAGAGCTTAGGATTTTTTAAAATTGTGATATCATTATATATAAAATCTCGCTAAACATATCTTTAACTAAAAATCTATTGGTTTTTAACCTATGCTCCCATGGACACTTTTTCTTAGTGACCTTTAAACTATAAAATAAAACCATTTTTGATCAATTTGACCGAGAACCAAATCCCATAAGGTTTGTGCGGGTCCTTTTCATCTTTACATTGGATCGTAAAAATCGGACTATATCTTAATTCACAATGCGTAACTATACTGATATATTATGTAAATAAATAAAAACGTTGTGCTTTATATACTTAATTTAAATTTTGTCTGATCTTTATTAATTTACATCAAGTAACGACCTTTTTACACGCTTTATATTAGTTTCACTTGTAAGTTTGTATGTATGTATGTTTGTTTGTAACCCCGTTTGGACTACAGCAAGTGGTTTATTACTGTTAGTTATGTTATGCCACTGCTGTAAGAGCAATCGTTGACCGAGCGGTCTAAGGCGCTAGTCTTCGCTGACGTCAACTCTCGGATTCACCGGTCGTGGGTTCTAATCCCGTCCACGCCGAAATAAAAATTGTTTTTTTTTTCGGCAAATTTTTGACAATAAACGGAACTAAAAAGTGGAAAATAAATATAGTTTTAAAAAAACTAAAAAACACGCTTTATATCAAACTAAAAAGTGATAAATAAATATAGTTTAAAAAAAAACAAAAAAACACGCTTTATATCGAACTAAAAAGTAAAAAATATTTTTTTTAAAATAAGCTTAAAACAATAATGAAAAAAATACTAGTATTATTGTGAAAAAAGCGTGGGGCGGTCGATGTACGAAAATGTGGAACAAAGCGCCCCACGCTTTTTTTCACAATAATACTGGTATTTTTTATTCACTATTATTTTAACCTCATTTTAAAAAAAATTATTTTTTACTTTTTAGTTCGATATAAAGCGTGTTTTTTAGTTTTTTTAAACTATATTTATTCATCAAATTGTTGTCTATTTAATCAAAATGAACGTCATTTAGCTGATATCCTAAAATCTCCATGGCTCTCATTTCTTCCTAAATACGATTTTTTTAAAGTTTTTTTTTCCGGTTTGCCGGGCCGCTGCATGCACTGCCAGTGTAGGCGAACCCTTATTAAATAAATTTACAAAACAAATCCATTGGTTCTATATATATTCCTGCAACCAAATGTAAATATCAGCAAGCTAATATTGTTTCATTATATTAGCACACCGGAGCAACTAGAGAAAGCATGTTGTGCATTGTAGGGGAAAATTATTAGCTGCAATGCTCTATTCAGGAGTGCATAGTCCCAGAACTGGCCGTCGGATTTAACAAAGGCTGTGTTGACAGCCACAAAATAAATATTTTTTTTTACTGTCGGAAAAATTAGGCCTACCGACAGGGCAGACTGAAGTCTGGCACTCCTGCATTATTGACCGATATTTTGATGTCAATTTCATTTATGTAGTCGAAGAAGACACTAAACGAAAATGATATCCTACTCTCTAAACATGAATCAATGATTTTTCACAAATTACAAGTGCATATTCACTATTAATTGTGAATGCTAGAATCGTACCACGCAGAATTAGTGAATACTCACTCTACGAATTAGTGCGTTCGCACCATTCCTATTTTCCATCTATTACTCTTCCCGTTATTTTCTGCAATTTTGGCAATGGGCGAATGAAGGAATATAATAATAATAATAATAATGCGTTTAATGTCCGTTTCTCGACTTTATGTCATAACAGACGCCATTCGCACCATTACTATTTTCCATCTATCACGCTTCCCGTTATTTTCTACAATTTTTAAACTGCAACTTAATCAATAGCAATGGGCGAATGAAGGAATTTTTAGGAAATTAGGATAAGGTAGGCACATTTTGAGCATAGGAGTTTGACAGGTAATCGGCCATGGCCTTGAATATGGAACCATCTCGATATTTATCTGGAATTGTTGAGGGAAACCATGGAAAACCTCAACAAGATGTTTCTCGGCGAGTGGGAAAAAGTCCCAGTCACATCTGCCCCCGCCGGGATTCGAACCCGGTACCTCCCGAATGCGAGTCTAGTGCTCTAACCGCTACGCCACCCCGCTCGGTACTAAAAATAATAATAACTGTGGCTCTCTATCTTTCTGCCTCAACGCAACGCAGACTTTGTGTATTCGACGCATAGGAAACCGAATGGCGAGTTCGCCGTGTAATAGAGTAAAGTGGTAAATAGAGAATGGAACGTGTATTCCATTATAGTGTAATTACTTTGTTATGGCCGTGGATTAAACACTTTTATTTCGTTCGGCCATAATAATTTTGGGACCAGTATACATTCGAGATTCAACGATCGTTACCCGTTGCTAAGATAAGAAAATCTCATTTGCATTTTATAACGAATAATATAAGCTGCCGTTTCCATATACAGCTAGACAGACACCCTCCAGACATAGCCACCGTATCTCTAAAGCGCGGGTCACACTAGGCTGCATGCCAGCCGCGAGTTGTGGAAGCCGCTATACTGTCAGCCATCAATCAGCTTGGTGTGAGCATAAAATCAGGCGCTGGCGCCGCCAGCCGGCGAGTATTTATCAACGGCTGGTGAAATTCGACATGTTCTATTTTGGTAGTCGGGCAGCGGCGACTAGCAGGTCACGTGACTCACTCGCACCCGCTACCACAGCGCAGTCTGACCGAAGCAGTAAATCATCACTTACCACGTGGTTTATGTTCGACGATGTAGTGACCGGATTGGCAGCGACTACTCGCGCTAGACTAGCGAGTAGCAGCCGTAGTGTGACCGGGCTGCCCGCCGCTGCTTGATGGTGCTACTGTACGCCGCTGATCAGCAGCGGCTGACAAGCAGCCTAGTGTGACCCGCGCTTAAAACACAATGTTCGTGAAACAGTGAAACCGCAGAATAGAGCGAGAGAAAGAACCCGCAAGGGTTTGTTTGTGTCTCGTTTTTCTACCAAAAAGTTGTGCATTTTGATATTTGTCCTATTCGATAGATATAATATAATTTACAGTACCAGTCCCTATAGAACTTCTATATCCACGTAATAACCAAGCGGGGTGGCGTAGTGGTGAGAGCACTAGACTCGCATTCAGGAGGTACCGGGTTCGAATCCCGGCGGGGGCAGGTGTGATTGGAACGTTTTACTGTTGCCTCTCGCCGAGAAACGGTCATCTTGTTGAGGTTTTCCATGGTTTCTCTCAATAATTCCAGATAAATATCGAGGTGGTTCCTTATTCAAGGCCATGGCCGACTACCTGTCAAACTCCTATGCTCAAAAATTACCTATACCTTATCCTAATGTCCTAAAATTCCTTCATTCGCCCATTGCTGTTCATTTGTTGTTATGACATAAAGTCGAGAAACGGACGTTAAACGCATTATTATTATTATTATTATTATTTTTATTCCACGTAATATTAAATAAATTTTATGCGCATCCACAAGGTGTCGCTATATGTAAAATTTTGCCTTTGTGTGTTTTTATACAGGGTGGCTTTTTTAAACCCGAACATCCTTTTATTTAGTAGAAGTTTTCGAAAAAAAAGTTTCGAATAAAAGAGAAGAACATTGATGTAGTTTTTCTGTCATTTGGTAGAGGAATAGGAATCCATGATATTTATATCTCGGATTATTGTGCTTTGGGTCAAAGAAAATAACTTTTGTTTTTTGATTTGATCTAATCCTGAACCGCTGTTTAGTTCTCAATGCATCCCATGTTTCTGCCTCGCATAGGCTGAGCTGTCGCATTCTGTTTGTTTGCATATTGCCTGTGTGCAGGTGTGTGCAGCCTGAAAAAATTATTGAGTTGTTTGTTGAACGTTTTCAAGTGTTTTGTGTTTGTATATTGATATTTGCAACGCTTGCTTACATACAAATGAAAACACAAATTACATAATCCAGTTGTCAGAAAAATTCTTAAAACAACAAGAAATATGTTTTCAAACTGCGTTTCTACCATGAAACCAACAAACGTGCGAACGTAGTGTTGTTTTTAATTTAATGTGTTAAAATCAATATTTATACTTGAGGGTACAGCAATAAATTTGGGGAACCCTTTATTAAAATTATGAGTATTAACAAGCATACCGTGTGTACAAAAAAAAACGATGTTTTACTGGAAACATGAAAACCATCAAAAATTTGTAATTGCGATGCTTTATAGCGTGTTCAGGAGAACAATGTCCATCAAGAAGACTGACCAATGAGCATACCGTTTTAACATTCCAACCCACAAGTGGGAAATGGTATTAATTTAGGTCAAAAATCACTTTTCAAAATTTTACTATATCTATCCGTTTCGATGTCCCCCGAATCTAAAAAACATATTTTTGGAAAAACTCTGTGTGTCTGTTTGTTTGTGAACACGATACAGATCGGACGGATGAACGGATTGAAACCAAATTTTGGAAGGGTGTTTGATACGTAAATATGAAGAGCTCTATTTTTTATGGGAAAATCGGTGTATGCGCAGAAGAGATATTTGCTATAACAGTGTTTTTATATAATGATGATATACTTTTTATAACGGCTTATTATTCCATTTATTTTTTCAAGAAAGTTTCGTTGAAAAAATGTTTTTCTAAACTTTATAGTTTCGGAAGTATTTTTGAAAATAAAATAAAAATTTTTGAACATAAAATAAAAATCAACTGTTCTTTTATTTTGTAAATCTGTCAGAAAAAACTAGATAAGCATGCTTTGATTAATTTTTACATGACGTGGAACATATTACGTAAGTAACCATGGCAACGAATAGCAAATATGATATTGAATATTAGCCATTACTCACGTCACCTCACGCAATATCAGAAATTTTCTTTTCTCAAATTTTCTTCAAATGTCAATATTTTTTAAGTTGGAATGGTCCCGTCGCCCAATTGGCTGGAATTTTTATTAAAATAAACATTCCGACACGTTTGTTTTCAATCTCATGAATCTTACCGTGCCAAAAGAAGTTTCACTTAAGAAGTTGAGTTAGTCTACCACTGATTTAATGTTTTTCATCCTACTATTTGTTATGCCTGCAGTACGAGAGGTCTCACCGAGAGATTAGGTACAGCGAGCGTCTACGAATGTTTCTGTGTACCTACACATTCGGCGTGGCTCGGCTTCACTGTCCATTTAAACGGCGCAGTTAAATGGATCTGGACTATAAGAGATTTTTTTTTCAATTCTGAAATTGGTAATTGTAAAATTTCACTCAATCTGAGCCACGCGTCATTGTTTTTTTATCCTTATGCTGGAGATGCATGGGATCCCAGATCACAGGCTCATTTTGGTAGTTTTAAGAAATCAATTACTGTGTCATTGGTTCAGTCCACCATAATTTTTTTATCATTAAAAGTTACACTTTAACTAACAAAAATGACAACTTAAGGAGGTTGATCCGTTACAGTCCCAATCAAAAGTAAGTCGAATTCTAAATGGGAACTTTTATAGTTTATAAGTCGATGATACCAATAAATAAATTATTGTCATAAAGGCATAAATAAATATTTTTTTTTAATATTAATTAATTATTTCAATACTTTATACTTAATGGACTAACTTTTGTATTTTTTGTACAAAGTTAGGTTAAAAAAAATACATTTATGTAAATATCTGTATTTTACATATTTTTTGCAGTAAATAATGGAAAAAAGAAATTAGAAGTAATAAAAATTAAAATTAAATCATTAAAAAGTTGAAAATTCAGTTAAAATTGTTAAATCTGTCAAGAATAAAAGTCCATAATCGAAAAGTGCTAAGGTTTAATGATTTTTTTATTGATTAAAAGTCTCCTAATTAAATTGGAAAAAATATTAAAATATGCGTAAGACATCGATGCTTTACATAGATAGTTTTTGGAACTGCTGACATTATTTGGTTATTTGCAAAAAATTAAAATGAACAGTTTGCATGCTAGCTTGACATATTTTCCATAAGACTACATGTAAAAGTTTTTTTTAATTTTTAACTTTATAAATCTCCTAATGATTTTGGATTTTTTACAGAAAATTTTGTCATAAAAAAATCTATTAAAAAAACTTTATTTCAGATTTTTTCATTATCTTCGTAAAACGGCTCAACCTCCTTAAGCACGAGGCGACGAGTGTGTACTGACTGTGCTCGTACTCGCCGCTCGGTTCCTTTGACTCGCGGTAGAAAAACCGACTTTATACGGAGCGCTGGCGAAGCGAGACAATGCACTACGAGATCAGGCGAGCGCTTCCAGTACACATTCGCGTTCGCTTAGTCCAACAGACTTCCGGAGCTCGGGTTATTCGGTTACACATTTTGGAAACGTCTATATTATAACATCGCCTCTATAACCGTGAACCGCGATATGCAAAGCATGAAATAATAAGCTCTGTAGCTTAAGCTACGTTCGATTAAAATGATAAATGATAGCCACCTTATGTATAAGTATACTATATACCATAAATTCCGCAGATTCGGAATGTCTACCTACACGTTCCACTTCTTCTCTCACTTCCATAGCTACCTTTCCCTCTCATCATCAACTTGTTCTCCTATCGCCCGTCTTCGTCTGACACGAAGGAACGCGCGGTTCGTTTTAATCGCGCGAATAAAGTATGCGACATCAATATTCATATATTATCTTCTCCATATACCTTCCATACATATTCACGTCGCCCATGTATCCCCTACAGCAGTGGTGAACCTAGAAAAGCGCCCGAGTCCCAAAACAATACGCGGTAAAATTTTTCCACCGTCCGACTCGAACCCACTGCACCTATTTGAAAAATGTTTTCACCGCTGTTAATAATGAACCTACAAGGACATAGGCTATAAATTATCGCGTTAAAATATAAACAAGTTGGATGAAATTTACTGTAAACGGTTTTCGAGGAGCAAAACAATCGATCCAGGTAGGTCAAACCTGGATCGATTTTTTTTGCTCCTCGAAAACCATTTACAGTAAATTTCATCCAACAATACACACAAACTCACATTCTTTATAATATTAGTATAGATTAGAATTTATTATATCTTAGATTAGATAGAGGGTATGAGGCACGCCTCGTCAACACCGCGACCTTAGTAGATCTATTGTGTGGGCCTGACTCGTTTATTCCTGAGCGAGGTTAGGCTTTTGAAAAAGCCTGGAATTGTTCTGGAATCTGTATCCCAAACTTGATCAGGAGTTGGGAATAAATTGTTGAGGTGACGGAGTCTTCGTATCATGACTGCTTCACATTTGCAAAGCAAATGCTCCTATGTTTCAGGAGCCTCCAAATAAAAGCGGCATGGCATGGTGTCCGTTACACCAATTTTGTTAAGGTGATACCTCAATGGAAAGTGAGCTGAGAAGAGCTCGGAAATAATTCTGAGCTCAGTTTTCCTTAAGCGTAAAAGTTTTTCCGCTTTGTCATTATTAATTTTAATAAAGGTTTTCGCTTGGCGAAAACCTTGCATATTCTTCCAGAACAGGGAGTGTTGTTTCTATTTCCATGAGGCAAGAGTAGTTTTAATATAGCATTTTGATGTGCCGCAATAAGGCTCCGATCATTAACGCTGTCTGTCGTTAAAAAAATGAAATGCGAAACTGCCTTTGAATTACGTAAAATAAGTCAATAGAAAAGAAGCTATATTAATTTAGCATGTAAAAGCGTATAACAACACATTCAATACACGCTATATTTTATCTAAAGCTTGCGTATAATTGAGAGGCTAAATCCGAGAGAATCTTGTAAAGATACGTTTAAAAAACTTAAAATATTAACTTTACCATGCATTTATATATTACAATGCTTAATAGATATAAAAAATAATTACACAGAATTAGAACATAATAACATAAGTCATAACTATTTCACAAGACATGGCACGGACTTAAGAACGCCTAAACACAAATCAGCTCTCTATGAGAAAGGACCTAGATATTGGAGTCACAAATTTTATAATCATTTACCTGCTGACATAAAAAATATAAAATCAATCAAATGTTTCAAACAAAATTGCAAAAAAATCTTATTAGGAAAATGCTATTATAATTATGAGGAATTTTTAAGGGACACTTTTTAAAAAACGTACTTATTATGTAATCTATGTTTCACTAATGTATTTTAATGTAATTTATTCTTTGACGAATCCACATGCACGCGTGCATCACGGATCTAAATAAATTTCAATTTCAATATTTTGTTCGGCTCATCTTAGAAAGGTGTGCCACCCCTGCCGTCCATCTTTTCTACGCATATTATAATATACACGATACGGGTGGTTCGTTAACGAAAACGTATGGCTTAATTTGCAAATGCACTTTGAGAAGCGCACAAGAAATGCATAGTAATTATTGCATGGGTTGATGTGGCATACATGAGAGGACATCTTATTAACATACATAGTTGCACTAAGCCCGGACTATATTTGTAATACAACCTCATAACCATAAGTTATGTTAGGCTGCTCTCCTATTAAGGAGGTTCCAGATCGGTTTTCAAAATAATACCAACATTTTTAAAATTATGTCATCAAAAGATGGATAAATAGGATGCTTACTGCCAAAATTTCAAGTTAATTCACTGCGCCGTTTTCGAGAATTACATTTTTGACATTCGCTCTTATACACGGGAGCAAATGGACAAACACTTTTGAGGTAATGTAACTTTTATCAAAATATTACTATTGTAATTTTAGTACTTTATGTTTCAGTGATTATTTCATATTAAAGTCCAAACATTGCCTAATTTTATATATTAATTATCGAAACAGTAAAGCAATGAGTGCAACAGCTGATTCAAACCGTAAAAAACCTCTACTTTATATAAAGCACTATTGCAACGCTTACGGCTTCATATTAGTGATGTGCCGGATCGTTAAAAATGTATATCCGCGGATACGGATACGGATATTTACTTTCTTAGAGTATGTGGTGGTAAATATTGCACATCGACCTTTGGAAAGAGACTATCTGTTATGGGAAAAAGTTATTGACCTCTTTAAGAGTTAACTTTCATAACAGATTGTCTCTTTCCAAAGATCGATGTGCAATATCTCATTATAAAGATAGTTTTTTATTAGTACCTTTGAGTTAGTTTGAGTTAGTACTTTGAGTTGGTATGGTACTCACTACGATAAATGTTTGCAATATAAAGGTGCCAAATACGATTTTAAAAAAATAAAAAATAATCTGAATGGAATTTAACAGTTTTTCATTATTACCTAATCACCTATATATATATAAAATTTCATCTATGAATTGAAAATTAATAAGGTAAAAGATCCGCACAAAACCTAACGGATACGGGTACGGATCTTTCTTCTCCCTCGGATATCCGCGGATACGGATACGGATATCCGGCACATCACTACTTCATATAGTGGTTACTCTAGAAGGTGCTCTTTGGCTGTAATTGTGGCAGCATCGAAGTCGCTTATTATTGGTAGAAGAGTGAACACCGTTAGATCAATAAAATTTTTTTAATAACATCACAGCAAACAGCAATGAACTTTGAACAAGGACCTATTTTGATGAAACTTGGCACCCTACCAATTGTTTCTTGAATTGAGTTTTTTTTTCTGGTTACACTCGAATTAATATAAAGTTCCTGTAAAAAGGCGCGATTCAAGGGTACTGAAAAAATAATATAATTTTACGGCATTCATAAAAGAGTGTACAGGATTGGAAAAGAAATTCACTTTTAAATATGCAGTTGTCATTCTAAAAACAGCATTACATGATGTCGGGAATTTTCCATAAAATCAAACATCATAAAAAGACGTGATAAAATAATTTTATAGGAATTGTTACAGGTCCTGTGTAAATTTACCCAAATAAGCAATTATTTTACTGTTTGTTTATGCATTACCACTAAATTTAAGGTGACGATGAGTTGTAACCCAAGTGAATGTTATGTAAGCAGACCTTTAAAAATAGGGCTGCGCATTGTGTCGCTCGATTATATTACGATCTGAAAACAAATGAACGTATCAAATGAATTTTTATTTCATTCAAAATAAGAGAATAGATTGAAAGAGGGAAGTCTCAGATTTTTTAATTTTTACGTCACTTAAACATAAACAAATCTTTGATTAACGTCTGATTAGAATTCTTCAATAAAAAAACTATCGACCAATTTTTCAGACAAATCTATTAACAAAAAATAATAATTAAAACATTGACGTTTCGGTTCGGATTTAGATTTGGTCTAAATCCGGACCGAAACGTGTTTGCCTCCCTTTTAACCTCACAATTTCTCCACATAAATTATATATCATTTTACAGATAATTGCTTGCTCTACTGACATCGACAACTAAAAAATTTATTATTGCTTTTGTTTTTGTAAATTAATTAAAATACAGCAACGCTGAACAACGTCTGCCATCTGACGGCTTTAATTTTGAAACAACGTCAACATTTCGATCTGTCATCTGATCTTCATATTGTAATACAACAGACACAATACTGCATACTGCCTTCTGACGGCTTTAATTTTGAAACAGCGAGCAACGCTCAACAACGTCACAGCAATGCTGTATGATGCCATCTGACGGCTTAGCTCCACGCTTTTGCTACTTGCGCCTCTATATGACAATTTTAGTAAAATATTTCTTCGATCTGTCATCTGAGCTTTATATTGTAATACAACAAAAAGAAGAACGTTATAAGGAGTGTGCAAAATTATAGAAACGAATTGAATACCTGCAATCATATTTAAAAAATAATTTTGTAAAGTGATAATTATTATACTTATTTAGTGCGAATAATTTGCACAGGTCACACTAGTATTTATTATTACGTTTTGTGTAAACAGCTGTCGACTCATCCTTGTTCTAAACAAGCTGTAGAGACATTTTCAAAGCGTTGCCATAGACCGCTTTTCACGGTAAGGTTTTGTAATGACTCCCATCATATTAACATTAGTCCTATCTGTGCGAGGAGTCATATAAAAAATTTCATAATTCATTTTATATTATAAAATAACATTATAGATTCCATTAGAACATATTTCATAACGTAGGTATATTATATACAGAATGATTTTTAAGTTGATTCTTTTTTTAACAGCGTGTAGAAATCAAATAGACGAACAAATATTTCAAGTAACTTTTTTTAAAAATCAAAGAGCAACGGACTTTCAAAGTTTTATTAATTTTTCTCAAATTTTGAGGTCGGTCCTGTCACTATGGAAATATGTTATGTCATTATCAAGTATTCAAAGAAATCGTTCGAAATTGTCCTCGTTTTATTGGACACAAAGACGCGTGCGTCGTAGCCATGCGACAAAAACCTTCCGCAAATTATTTGTGATGCATTTCCGATTCGTGCTATCATTTTTTTGTGTGTGTTGACCGGGCTTTTGAATTAATTAAATAAAATAATTTGAAAATTACTTGAAATATTTGTTTGTCTATTTAATTTCCACACGCTGTTAAAAAAGTAATCAACTTAAAAATCATTCTGTATATAGATGTAGATGTTTTTTTGAAAATTAACAAAATTTGTATGGTGAAAACTAATGCAGATCAAGTAGGTGGAAATCCCCAACTTCAAAATTGCACAGTGTCTATTAGTGCTGATGTACACGATGTGTGCGCATTTACAAGGACAGTGCCGAATATAGGCAAGAGAATGTATTATCTAACTTTTAGTTCAAAAATCGTTCGCATGCGCACACAAGGCAGGCATACCTGCCTATGGATATAAACGGTGCCATTGGCATCGAATTCAAATGTAATAAAAACAAATAGCTTAGCCAATCGGCCTGAAGAGGAGAGTTCCACTAAAAGCATTCCGCTACTAGGAACGAACAAACTATATACTAATATATAAAGCTGAAGAGTTTGTTTATTTGATTGAACGCGCTAATCTCAGAAACTACTGGTTCGAATTGAAAAAAAAATTGGATAGTCCATTTATCGAGGAAGGCTATAGGCTATATAATATCACGCTACGACCAATAGGAGTGGAGCAAAATATAACTAAAAATTTGTCCGTCCGACAAAAACTGTTGAACGGTAACTCCGATCATCAATAAATTTGGGCACAACATGCATCTCGGTAAACTAAGATGAACGTGCGTACTTATGTCCCTCCCCCTATTCGTTCTTTTGCACCCGGGTAAAACCGGGCGGGACCGCTGTGATGTTTAAGATAGTGATTCATAATTTTACATGCGAGTTTCAACAGTTACGAGCGATAAAAGCATTGCGTTCGAGATACATACTAATTTTTTACACGTAACTCCTAAAAAATAACAAATTTCCAACTCTATAATATTTCTGACAGCTGGCGTCAACACTGTGTGCGACCATATTTCATTTGGATTGTTAATGAAAACTACGCCTGCTTTGTGTCGCGTTGCTATCTTTGTTCATCTTATAGAATTAAACGGTAACTGACTTACTTTACGCACTAGTGCGAAATAGGCCATTTTACTATCGCCAAACGGGCATGATTTTTATATGAAAAGCAGACATTTTATATAAGAGTGCAAAAACATTTTTTTTATATCTTTAACCGTGGTTTTAGGCAAATTGCCAGATATCGTACACTATCGATTCTAATAGAAGCTCCCAATCGATAATCATATTCACCCTTTGATCTGCGCATCCGCCACATTTACTTAGCGTCACTTGCATTGGCATGAAAAAGTCGACTTTTATCCCCGGAAATAATTACCTATGCAATGATTGCTCATTCAAATTTTAAATTAGTAAGGCGAATATACGTGTCAACTTTTTGACCAGCCCTCTGTATTGATAATCGACTGATTTGGTAGCTGTATCCGAACGTTCAAGTTTGGATCAATTAAGGGAGAATTGTCTGTGAAATGGGACAATTTTTTTCCCTTATAGACACTAACAGTGTAGAACCAGGAAGAGTACTGAATATTATATAATATATAGGCATTTAAACATCTACCTTATATGTACGGAGTGTTCCAAAAGTCTTGTCAATTATGTTAAAAGAGTTGGAGTTCTGCGTAATTACTCTCCCTCAGGATCATAATAATAAAAAAAATAAAATTAAAAATCATATAAATACCTGGTTAAAAAATAAAATTCAGAAAAATTTGTAAAATTGGTTTGGGTATTAATTATTTTGCTTGGCACCTTCCTTCGTGAGTATTCTTGTGTGATATTAATAAAAGTTTTTATTTTTTGACGTGATAACGTCTTATAAATTGATGAAACACCGGCTGCACGCACGAAAAAGAGTAACGTTCCGCAAGCGAGAGCGCGATATAAGCGATAGTCTCTCTCTTCTCGCGTGACGTCAGAGAGTAGTGTGCGTTCAACATTTTTTTCGGCTGTTCCAGCGAAAGCTACATCTGACAGATGGCCAGATAAATTATACGGTTTGTTAACAAATATATAATATATATACATTCTTTTAAATGTCTTTTATAATTGCTTAAAAATATGTATTTTGCTTTGGTTGATCAAATTATTAGTCGATAAAAATATAGTTTGACATCTACTAAAATTTAGGTTATGTATTATTAAATATGATATTCGAGCGGAAAACGTTATCACGTAAAACTATCGTCCGTAAACCGACTTTACAGACAACCAATTTTTTTTTGCTTTTGCCCCCTCCCCAGAAAAAAAATATCTACGCCCTTGATGACAATATTACAAAGGCAGTGATCGCGAATCCGGGGCCACCGACAGTGACAGTTGTGAGAGCTCTTGTGTGGCGATCGCATTTTGGAGTACACGGAGGCCAGGTGCAAAGCGTAGTACATAATATTATGTCAACTGTCGAACACCCATATCGCATGCACTTTACATAATGTACGCACACACTGTATTACAAAATATATGTTCGCATAGACGAAGAGCCTACCGTCAGATTTTTACACGCTTTATATTAATTTCACTTTTAAGTTTGTATGTGTGTATGTATGAATGTATGTATGTTTGTTTGTAAGCTTCGTTTGGACTACAGCAAGTGGTTTATTACTGTTAGTATGTTATGCCACTACTGTAAGAGTAATCGTTGACCAAGCGGTCTAAGGCGGTAGTCTTCGCTGATAACTCTCGGATTAACCGGTCGTGTGTTCTAATCCCGTCCACGCCGAAATAAAAAATTTGTTTTTTTTTCGGCAAAGTTTTGACAATAAATCAAACTAAAAAGTGGAAAATAAATATAGTTTAAAAAACTAAAAAAACACGCTTTATATATCAAACTAAAAAGTGAAAAATAAATATAGTTTAAAAAATTAAAAAACACGCTTTATATCGAACTAAAAAGTAAAAAGTATTTTTTTTTAAATAAGCTTAAAACAATAATGAATAAAAAATACTACTATTATTGTGAAAAAAGCGTGGGGCGCTCGATGTACTAAAATGTGGAACAAAGCGCCCCACGCTTTTTTCACAATAATACTAGTATTTTTTATTCATTATTGTTTTAAGCTTATTTTAAAAAATATATTTTTTACTTTTTAGTACGATATAAAGCGTGTTTTTTAGTTTTTTTTAACTATATTTATTTTAATGTATCGAATACACAAAGTCTGTGTGATCTAGCATTTGGGGCTGGATAATAAACCATTATGAAAAGTATACCATTATAATAGAGTGTAAACTCTATATAGCGACACTCAAGGGACTGTTCATCTTGTGGCGTTACTGAGAGTTTTCGTTAAACGGAGAGAAAAAATATCCATTAATATTTTTTTACTATAATATGTATTTACACATACCTAATATATAAAATTTACAACTATGCCCAACAAACATTCAGACTATCACAAAGAAGCTAAGCTAAACATTTGAAAGATGATCCCAACAAACAAAAGAACGAATTTCTTAGAATCTTCGGAACGCATGATACCGACAACAAAGCAACATAATAACAAACAAGTACTGTTTATTGTTTAATGATGCATTGTTGTCGTTATTTAGAATGTGTCATTGTATGAGCAACAAGGTAAACCAACTAGAGTTAAGTAATTTCGACGTTTTAAGGAGTTTGTCGTTATATCGAATGACGTTAAATGGAGTTTACACTGTATAAAAAAATAACGTTATACCTATATATCTTCTGCGCATGCGCCGATTTCCCCCTAAAAAATAGGACTCTTTATATTTGCATATCAAACATCCTCCCAAAATTTGGTTTCAAACCGCTCATCCGTTTAACCTGTATCATGTTTACAGACAGACAGACGCACATACTGTTTTTCAAAAATATGTTTTTTGGGTTCGGAGGACCTCAAAATGAAAAAATATTGTAAAATTTTGAAAAATGAATTTTGATCTAAATTGTAATTCTTCACTTGTGGAGTTGGTAAAAACATGTCAATGTATTTGACACATAGAAAATCATACGATCGCCTCTCAGACTAAACAAGTATGAAATAATAACATACGCACGGGCGCCTGACATGCCCTAATCCGTCGAACGAAATATTAGCCCATAGGCTAACACGTGTCCGGAAAAATGGCCCTTTAAATTACTTATACAACATCGGGCACAAAAATGCCATTTAAATTATACATAATACAGGGTGTAACAGAATGTTATATTTAAAATACTTTTTTCTCCGTGAATTTCTGGAAGAGGGATAAACCTTTGGTCTGAAAACAGTGATTAGTAAAAAAATAGATACTTTCATTTTATTAATTTTTTAAGTAAATTATACCAATTGATACTTGATTTCATTGTATAAATGACCACTATCTATTTTATACTCCTTAAATTATCTGTACTCTTTTTAAGCAGGTAGCAAATCGGTTCACGGTTGATAATAATATGACCTCAAACTTGTACTGAATCTATTTAATTATAAACCTAATTACGTAATTACGTGCTACGTCTTGTTTCAAAATTCCTTTATACACTGTACAGTAAGCATATAATATTTGACCCAAGCTCGTCTCGTCTTTTCAATGAGTAAAATTATAAAGTATAAATTATTGTAATAATACTTTTAATTATCGGTTTTTAGTTTTCATAGGTTTTTTTTTTGGTGACAGATTGTGAATAATAGGCGCTAGATAACTAGGGTTTAGCATACGACATTTGTTCTTATATTTAATAGGCAATAGTTTGTGTTATAACAGTGTACTAGCCCACTGATTAAAAATTAAATATATTTTTCTGTGTGTGGAAATAACGTGTGCTGAATAAATATAAAAACACTTAGGATTAAAATTTAAAATGCCGTGTTTTATTTCTAAAAAAATATGGTAAGTCTGCATTTTTGTGTAACTTGATTTTTATCGAAATTTTTATTTTAAAAAAATTGCATAATGTTTGTAGTGTGCATTTGATGGCTGTGGTATTGTTCGGTAATTCTTACAATAAAAATTGGAAATATTTAAAATATACAAAATCATGAATTCATTTAAAATGCGTGAGTTGTTTGCCTCCGTGTATAATCAGTTAAATGTGTCACAGTTTGTCTCAGTAGGTACTCATATTCTAATGTGAGAATTATTGAAATTTCAAAATAAAATTAAAAATAATTCCAAATTTCAATGGGTAACGCTGGCAGTTGGCTGCGTAAAATTTTCTAAACAGTTACTACTTATAGCAAACAAAAATAAATAAACAAATCATCACGATTTAACTATATCGACACTGCTTCAAGTTTCGGTTATTGGAATTATAAGTATTCAAACCACCGCATCTGAAAAATCATGATTTAATCAAAAGACTAAGGATACATTTTGTAAAACAATGCATTATTTTTATTTTAATGTGCGTACCTAAGTATCTACAATTTTTTTTACAAATAAAAAATAATCTTTATCATAAATCCCAGGTATCTACAACAAATTTTAATTTTCCATTCTTTTTTGCCTTATTAGCTCACAGGAACATAACAACTAAACTCGATAGGTTCTTTCATTTTTTTCTATAATAATAATAATAATAATTTTTATTACTCTATGACACGCGTATAACAGGAGAGTTTGTCAAATGTTACATATTATTTTAACAATAATTTAAACAATAAATAGCACAATAATTAAAAATTCGAAATTTTAAAATTTTGAAAGAAGAGAATATTTAAGAGAGTAAACTTTTCAATTATTACAAACACGTGTACTCCTCTTCTTTCTTGTTACCGAAAGTTCCCGAATATTCATGTACATAATATCTAATAATTTTTTTTATAACTGAAACAATAAATTAAATAATTTCAAACATATTCTTGAGAAGTGCAAAAGCTCTTGTGCCTTCCTCATCTATCGAGCGTTTGGCCCTGGCCGTGTTTCATAAAAAAAATATTAAAATCAACAAATTACTTTATTTTCAACGTAAACAAAAATGTACCAATAGGTAAAATAAATTTTGGGATAGAATTTCCATTCATAATTTTGTTATTCTTTAGGTATTTGATATTTAACCCTTCAGTATGCGCGTGGAATATAAAAAGCAATCTAATAATTCAATTTTCGTTGCAGTAGAAAAAAATTACCTACCTATTTATCAACAGTACTTTCCATTAGATATAAGGGACATTATTTTGAGTAAAATTATAGTTTTTTTTCTTAGATACTTTTTATTGCATGAAAAATGCTTTCCAAAAGTATCTGGTCCTTAATATTTTTTTAAAGTAACTAACTGCACAGCGGGCCCGTGTGAGGCGTGAGCTTGAAGTCAGTGGGAATCTTTTCCTACTCCCATTTAAAAAAAAATACTAGCGGCCCGTTCCGATTTCATCCGGGTGCAAAACTGTTTTGGAAATATTAGGTATATTGACCTTCCCGTCTACAGAACTATCAAAGTACTTGGTTTTGATGTAGGTACTCTAAAGATTTGGCCAGCGTTAGCCATGTAAGCGTACGAAAACAGTTTTTTTTTTGGAGAACACTGTCATATTTCAGTCATTTTGTACAAAATATTTACATTAAACCTTCCTCGTTTATCGCTCTTTCTATTAGTGAAAACCGTACGAAAATCCGTTCAATAGTTTTTGAGTTTATCGTATTCAGGCACACAGACGGGGCGGAGGGACTTTGTTTTATATATTGTAAGAGTACGAAAACAATTTTTTTTGACAAAACATCGTCATAGTTCAGCCATTTTGTACAAAATATAAACAAATTGTATACACGGACCTTCCTAGTTTATTGCTCTTTCTATTAGTGAAAACCGTATGAAAATCAGTTCGGTAGTTTTTGAGTTTATCCCGTTTAGACAGGCAGAAACGGCGGACGGACTTTGTTTTATATATATAGATTTAAAATTCCCCAAGTTCTGCGCTATATTTACTCGAATCACCTTGAGTCCTCTTAAAGCGAACGAAAAACAAACTATTAATTGAGGAGCTTGTTTGCAAAACTTGACAAATCCATTTTAAATAAAAATCGAGTTATATATCGTACGTCAGTATTCAGCCCTAAACAAATCGGAATTTCTGGCTATTTTTAATCTAAACTCAACATATCATATTATACGAATTAAACGACGAAAATGGCGTTTGTGATCAAAAGTTGACAAATCCCGGATTTGTCAAGTTTTGATCACGAACGCTATTTTCGTCATTTAATTCGTAATATTATTATGGAATCTTTTTATGTGTATTTAAATACTCATAAAACGTCAGAGGTTCCATAATAATATCACAAATTTCTATTTTAATATTGCTCCTTTCTTCCAAAACTTGACATATCCAGCATATTTGTTTTCTTAACTTAACAAATCCATTGCTTGTTTTCAAAACTTGACAAAACCAAAAGTTTTTTATAAAAAAAAAATAACCATTTAAATTTAAAATTCCATCTTTGGCTTATTTTAATACAAAGACTCAGCGCTACCAAACGAGTCCAAAACAAAACAAAAGTTTATCAGTCCTTCGATGTGGCGGGTTTTTTACCTTTTCTTTGGATTTGTCAAGCTTTGCAAACGAGCTCCTCAATTATTGTTCCACGCGTTCAGTGGAGGGTCAAACATCGATGGAAAAACAAAATTTCGCATTTTAAACTTCCGCGAATTTGGTTATTGACTGCAAACATTCAATGTTTTGTATTTTATGTAAACCAGAAATTTAAATTAATGCGTTCAATAAATATTTAATAAAGAAAAATTCAAACTGATTTATTTGCTTTCAGTTAGCGATGCATAAAACCTTGTTTGAACGATTTACCTTCGTCATATGTAATTTATAATAGTTAAAAGTAGGAAGGACGTAACTCGTTAGTTTTTGAAACCGCGGGTACCGATATCGAAAGCCCATTTTGAGAAATCTTAAGGGGGAAGTACAGAGTAGAGGAGTCAAAATGACGGGTGTTCCTGAATATTCATTATAACTTAAATATAAAACTATAGTATTTTCATATTAAGGATTATTATTAAGCTATGTTTCCGGTACAATTCTTTTTTTTTTAAATCTATTTTTTCCACTAAGTGGCCCGGTATCGACAATCTTGTAGCTTAAGTGAAATAAATGGGGTCGGACGGCGGGCTCTCCAACAGCTCTTAAACAAAAAAATGAAGAATATTTTTTAGTCAGGGCACTTGCCACTATCGTATGAACCACAGTATGAGAGTCCCAAAATTTTTTGTGACAAAAATTTTAGAAAATTGAAAGTTGAAAAAATTGAGTTTTTCCGAGAAAAAATGCCAAATTTTAGTGGTTCACACGAGAACAAGGTTCTTTTGAAGTCGTTTGGCGAAAACCGCATAAAAAATATTTTTTTACGCTTTGGAGAGTGCCCGCCATATTGAAAAAGGGTGTTTCGAGAAAAAGCCATAGAAAAACATTGGTTGTCTGTAACGTCGGTTTACGGACGATAGTTTTACGTGATAACGTATTCCGTAATACATAACCTAAACCTCCCAAAATTTGGTTTCAATCCGCTTATCCTTGGTGTCGGAATGATAAGAAATGTCAAAAGTGACGTTTGCAACTGTCAAAGTACTATGTTCTAATAATAATTAGTTATTCCAATACTTAACTTAGAAGGCGTTGCATTTCACAAAATACTAATGTCAAAAAATTGAATTAAACATTAGAAATGCAGCCGTTTTCATGTTAAGACAAGACATACGTTATTTTCTAATTTCCATGTACGGCAAACAAAGACGACCGACCGCGTCGCGCCATGCATTAGACAACATTGCATTTATACAGCTATTTTTCTATATAAATTTGTATAAAAAAACTGTTTAGGCAAATTCTGTTATACGAAATCTATGTAAAATGTTCTCCTCTTTCGTTTAAGACTGGTTTCAAACCGATCTGATTTAAATTGAGCGAGAAATTAGCAAAAAGCACGCACAGGGTCAGGCGGAACGTTACGCGTTACGAACGTTAGGAACGTTACACTTTTTCGTGCATGCAGCCGGTGTTTTATCAATTTATAAGATTGGTGATTCATCAATTTATAAGACGTTATCACGTCAAAAACGGATTATTTTGGCAAAAGTATAAGGTTAACAAAAGTGCCTTATATTGAATTTAAAAAAATGAAATTTTTTCGCCGTCTGTAAAACGAGATACTAACAATCAAAATGTGCATAATTAACATGCTGGTGACCACGTTTAAAGAAAACGATTAACGAGCACATTCCAGAATATTTCTAAAACGGTTCTTAAAAACGAATGCATTGTAAATTGAAAAAAAATATAGATTTTTAAATAATTTTTTTTTATTGTATCTACTTGCAATTTGTAATTATAAAGGTGTGTGTCTGTAATATTAAAGCTTAGATGTGTTCGGTACAGTTTTTACAAAAATGCACGGTTAACCTCCTACGCTTTGTACGTTATACTTTTGTCTACGACGAGTGAAGAACACACCATATATACTTTTATTCTATACTGAGCATAGAAATAAAATCGCAATCGAACCATTAGGGTGCAAAAATATACTTCTGTCTTTTTTTACGCCGTAAGCACTGGCATATCCAGGAGGGCAAAACAAGGACGGGGGACCCGGCTTAAGAAATTTCTAATTTGCTACTCCCTGGGCCAAAAGCTGGGTACGCCCATGTTAACGTCATAGAAAAAGTTTTCGAAACAGAGATACTTTGTTCCGATTGAATGCAAGTACATCAACCAATCCTGTCATCGGAGAAATCAAAGAATTACATCGAAGAAAATAAGACGCAGATATATTTTCGATATACGCTTTGTTGCTTTCACTCACCGCACATTGAGTAGATAGACAATGATTCATATAGTAAATTATTAAATATATGGAACACACGAATTGAATAGTTATCGGTCAACGATTATCAACTTTACCGATCGAGTATTTTAGGGATCTATTCGTGTGCCCGGGTACTCGATTAGAATCAGGTACCCGTCGTCTTCATCCTTAATCGAAACATTTAAGCTAATGTTAACAACGAAGGCAGATGGTATATAGTTCAGAGGGTAGACAACAGGGGGCGGCACGGAACAGTTAAATGGTCTACAGTCATGATAATTATCTTCAAACATGCATTTTGTATTAGTGTTTTTAATGACAAGCAGTTTTACTATAGACATTCAAACTTCATCACTTTAGATGTTTGTTTTAAAACTGCTTTTTGCTTTCTATATACTCCTGTCAATATTATGCTTGTTCGCTATTCGCGTATACACAATGGTTCAAAAATCGACATCTTGCATTGATGCGAAACAGCTATAATGGCGCGTTTGGGTGGGATTGTACGGTTGTACAATTAGACTTTTGAATTTAAAGAAAAATTGGGATTTCTTAATAAGATTATATAAAATAATGTATCATAAGCAAAAATTGCAAAAAAAAAAATTAAATGTATAAATGTTCTTTTTTATATAGGTAGGTACAGTAGTTAGAGTACCTACGATAACTCGATGTGCAAAATATCCATTGGAAATAGACAATAATTATTTTATATAACATAATATGTTATGTAAAATAATAATTGTGTATTTCCAATGGATAACAGGCAACAGCGTTATATTATAACAGTTTTATTAGCCATTTTGAGTGCGGATTTTTTTTATAAATTAATTTTTTTGCGCAGTAAAAAGGGGAAGGCGTTTGGGGGGAGTTTTTTAAAACACTATTCATGTATACAAAGCAATTACGGGATCGTGTATTAAAACACAATTACGGGGTCGTGTCGATGCGATGGCGTTTTTTTCCGCAGTGAAAAGGGGAGGGCGTTTGGGGGGAGTTCTTCAAAAGCAATTATTACGGAGTCGTGTATACAAAGTGAGATAGTAATACAGTAATTATACACCAGTTGTAATGACGTGTATAATGTATATGTGATTCCTGATTGGTTAAATTAAAAAAATGACAGTGAATGAAGAAAAATTTTAACTTATTTTTGAAGTTTGTGAATAATCCGCAAAGTGTTTTTTTTGATCGTCAAAATTTAGCGTCTTCTACGACTTTGGGCACATCGAGATATCAAACTAGACCCGTAATATTGAATACCGAAAAGGAATAACATTTTATAAAGTTAAATAACAAAGCAATTAAAATGTATAAATGTTTTTTTATATACGTTAAAAAAAATATAAATTGAAAATGCAAATTGGAACCGAAATAACCCTTAGTGTTGGTGACCTTACCTTGATACTAGATATGTAATCTCAAAACGTTTTTTTAATATGTACACGATAAACTCGAGTACCAGAAATTATTTAACTCTTTTAAAAATTAAAACATTTTGACGAGTTATATAGGCTGTATATTTAGGACAAAACAGGGATGATCAGTGAGTGTAAATTACGATTTGCACCCGTGCCAACCCGGTGTTGCATAATTCCTCCTTCACGTGCCATATTTTGTTTTTTGTAACAGTTGGCATTGTTTTTCATAACGGCTAATTAATTATTTGTGTCATATTTTTTTTTTGTTTGTTAAATACTGAAATTCAATATCAATAACAGTATATTTTATAACGAAACAATAAAAGTGCAGCATGCAGCTACCTATCTAAGAAGTAGGTTTGCTGATGTCGTTGCCACTTGAGAACCGGGAAGTTAGGGTTAGGGGAGGGACGTAGTTCATTTATGTATTGCATAGGCACCTTGCTTCTTGGGGTTAATCCTCTTGTCACCTGCTGTCTACAAGTGACTATTTATAAAGACACAACTACATTAAAAAATACAGGTGATCTGTAATTACCACATCAATGATTATATTAGAAAAATAAATTTTTAAAGACAAACCTTTATTGCAAAACGAAAAAATATTTAATAATTTGGGTTTATATATTTATAAAAACGTGGGTTGTAAGCTCTATTTAGTCACGGCCCACGCTTTTATGATTATGAACATAAATTATTTAAAAATTATTTTTTTTCCTTCTTAGTACACTGCAATAAAAAGTTTTTTCTTCTAATATTTTATTTTCAAATTTTTGGTTACTTAATCTATGCATCTCTCATACTAGAAAAAGGTAATCCGACATCTTGGGACTTCTGCCATATAGAATGAAGTCACATAGCTTTTAGTATTTTATCCGTCAAATCCATTCATTAGGTATCCATGTCTGCAAGAAACAAATAATCTACCATCTTGGGACGTCCGCCATTTTTGATTAAGACCGATATTAGATATACTATAATACACAACTTTGAAATTTAAAATTCTTAACAAATTATTACTTGACTTTTTTGCTTTGAAATATACAGGAAAGCCAACATATTTGCATTCGTTCAATTTTACGTGTTAATTCGTTCTGTTCCAAACATTAAGCAACACTGTATATTATTCTCACATTAACTATACGTTGCAAAACTGAAAATAATGATGTATAAACTTAATATGTGTAATTATGTAAGTTTTTAATCCAGTTTTGTTATTTACTTAACACGAGGTTTGATGATTCTAATCTAAAAATAGCCTATATACCTATCTAAATAAGTTTGTAGTTATCTGGACACTTTTTCTTAGTGACCTTTAAACTATAAAATGAAACCATTTTCGATCAATTTAACCGAGAACCAAATTCCATAAGGTTTGTACGGGGTCCTAGGCGCATTGATGGTGATTATCATACGTTTAAGAACTTTTGAGAGCAACTGTATTTTTAACATACAGCATTATTCAAACACAAATATCTGGATTATGTCAGACAAAAATGACACGTGCGTGTTATTTACAAAATACAGATTATGCAGCCTATAAGTATGTAGTTAAACCGGAATTAAAATAAACCTCGAACTGGATATGTAAAATAAGGATTAAA
Source organism: Xanthostigma xanthostigma (assembly GCA_963575645.1). NCBI lineage: Eukaryota > Metazoa > Arthropoda > Insecta > Raphidioptera > Raphidiidae > Xanthostigma > Xanthostigma xanthostigma. The sequence goes on from OY754470.1 coordinate 47,998,818, forward strand.
TATATTAAACAAGACTTTTTTGTAAAAACACTCAAGTTTGATGGTTGTTACGATGCCAGCCCTGCCTTACAATTTTATTTCTATTTTCAAAAAGTATTATGTATAATCTAAACGCCATCGACCTACTTACTTTCAGAACTTGTTGCCATTTACTCATTGAGAATTTATGTAAAATTCACTAAATCGAGATCTTTGTGTTTTATTTAAATTAGTTTCCCATTACTAGTACAGGGAAGATTTCTAGTTTTTTCTCTCTATTAACTTTGAGAATGTATATTTTTGTTATTTTTTTTTTAAATTAATCTTATCATGACTTATACAGTGTAAACTCCATTTAACGTCACTCGATATAACGACAAACTCTTTAAAACGTCGAAATTACTTTACTCTAGTTGGTTTACCTTGTTGCTCATACCATTATACACTCTAAATAACGACAACAGTACGTCATCATCAAGCAATAAACAGTACTTGTTTGTTATTTTGTTGCTTTGTTGTCGGCGTCATGCGTACGGACGGTTCTAAGAAATTCGTTCTTTTGTTTGTTGGGACGAAAAACGTTAGGCAAAGATAACAGACTATACGCAACAAGCGTTGTAATTTGTGATAGTATATGAATGTTTGTTGGTCAGTTGTAAATTTTATATATTATGAGGAAATACATATTATAGTAAAAAAATATTAATGAATTATATCTTCTCTCCGTTTAACGACAACTCTCAATAACGCCACAAAGCGCACAGTTCCTTGAGTGTAACTATATAGATAGTTTACACTTGTATTTGGTTTTATCAGTTTTCTGTTGTTTTGTTACTGTTTCATTGACTGCCATTTAATTTCACGTATTAAAATATATTTTAAAGTTTATTTTAGTCAACAATGAGTCTTGTCCATAATTCAAATCTTTTATTAACGTCTGATTAGAACTCTTCAATAAATAAAATTATCGACCAATTTTTCAGACAATATATCAACAAAAACATATAATTAATATATTAACGTTTCGATCCGGATTTGGATCATCTTCAGAACTGATCTAAAAATATAAAAAATAATTAATAGGTATTTAGTTTCTATTTATTTTTAATGAAATTCGTGAAAGATTTTTTAATATTAAAATATTGAAAAAAAATCTTTTACGAATTTCATTAAAAATAAATAGAAACTAAATATTAATTATTTTTTATATTTTTTGATCAGTTCTGAAGAAGATCCAATTCTGGATGGAAACGTTAATGTATTTATTATATATTTTTTGTTATTATATTGTCTGAAAAATTGGTCGATAATTTTATTTAGTCTTGTCCATAATGTTCAAAATTTGAGATAGATAATATAATCATTTTGGATTTTAGACCTAACCTCTCTAAAATAGTAAGATTATTTAGAGAAATAATTTTATCTGATGATGACTTAGGTCGAAAGCGCTTATAATATATATAATAAATTTTTTTTTACAATTTTGGAATGGTTTTTCTTTACATTTAAAAGTTTACCTTTTGCGATTATTTCTATATATATAATAATGCATTGTTTACTATGTAGCATTAACTTTGTTTAAAATTTAAAGGCTTATAATATCGTTTCTCAAAATTAATGATGCTCGGAAACTTTATAAATTATAACAATCGTAATTAATGATTTTTTCAGTATGTATTAATGAATCTCTATAATTAGAACTTTATAACGATCCAGTACGCGTATATATACAGTTTGCGAGAAATCGATTAGTTAATTTGTGAATGAGCTTGTATATATAATGAATTAGGATTATTGATCCATAGCTGGTATACAAATTACAATAAAACTGTTACACGCCAGGTATTCCTGAACTCATCCGCCCCCTCTTAATATAAACACATCTGTCGACCTTTTACTATAATAAAATGAACTCGTCCAGCTGCTTCCAGTTATTGGTGTATTTGCTGCTAGAAGTATCCCACCAAAAACATAAATGTGAAAAAAGGGGGGCCAAGTTCTCGTCAAAACTGCGTTTATAAATTTACACGCCAAACTTGGCATGTTTTCAATAAAGCAGTGATCATTATTGAGACCCTTGAAAACTTGCCAAGTTTGGCGTGTAAATTTATAAACGTGTAAAATAAACATTATTTTAGTTCCAAGTAGTGATCTGATAGAATTCGCTCAAACCTATTAGTTCAGAAGCAAATCTAGTACAATTTGCTCGAAGCTATTAGTTCCGACGCCGGGCCGCAAACGAAATGTGTTTCGCAGAATTATATCTATCGCACCCGTGTGAAACCGGGACGGACCGCTATATACTATAATTTGATGACATAAACGAAATATGCAACTGGGGTGACTAATTTTAATTAAGAAACTTGGAGGATAATGTTTTGTCTGTACGTCTGCTGCGTATACACTTCTGCAGACACGCATTGTCCTTAGAATTAACGAATTAAGTTACCAATTCTAGGTTACTTGATCTTTAGCCTGACACTTCATCCAAGAATCATCAGGGGTTAGGGTCTGTTTACAATATTAGCAGAACTGTGTTGGTGACGAATGCAAACATGGAGATTCAATTAGTCTGGACTTATTTATTAAGATCGATTCACATTAGATTGTAATTTATACAAAAATAATACTTTATAGTGGGACTAGCACCCAGGTGCAAAAGAACGAATGGGGAAGGGAGGAACATAAATACGCACATTTATCTTAGTTTACCGAGATGAATGTTGTGTCCAAATTTCATGATGATCGGAGTTACCGTTCAAAAGTTATTGCCGATAAAAACAGTAATTATACTTTTTATAAGTAGAAATCGGCGCATGCGCAACAGAGATATTTTCCATAACGTTGTTATTTGATATAATGGTATATTTATCAAAACTTTATATTATTTTATTCTACAAGAAATTTTTGTTAAAAAAGTGTTTATAATATAAAAACGCCGGGGTGAATTATGTAAAATTTCACGCCTTGAAATTCTCGAACTACTTGCATACTCCCACTGGTTACATATTGTTATAGCGCCTCTCTTATTTCTTTTACAAAAGTATTTAAAAAGTACATAGTGTACGGAACCCTTCGTGTGCGAGTCCGACTCACACTTGACCGGTTTATTATAAGTATAGATAATAAATTTCTTTTAAATCAATAATTACTGGAATTAATAAAATATAATAAATATTTAATTGAAAACACTGTAGGAAAATTATTTTTATATAGGTAGGCCCCTATAGTTACAACAGTTTTCAAATGAGCTATTAATTATCTAATTTTAATTAGTCGTAAATAAAATTAAAATAAATTTAAATGTAAGAAATTAATGTAGAAAAAAAAAAGTTAAAAATATATTCGCCCAACGTGGGGCTCGAACCCACGACCTTTATATTAAGAGCCACGTACTCTACCGACTGAGCCAGCCGGGCTTCTGATGTGCAACGCTAATATTGGTATATTTAGTTACCGCATTTCACCTAAATAGAAGCTTATTTTTGAGATACATTTTGCAACATTTTTCATTGATGCTCTGCTCTTATTGGTCGTAGCGTGATATTATATAGCCTATAGCCTTCTTCGATAAATGGGCTATTCAATTTAAACCAGTAGGTTCTGAGATTAGCGCATTCAACCAAACAAACAAACAAACAAACTCTTCAGCTTTATATATTAGTATAGACGGTGGGCTGTAGAACGAATTTTCAAAAAATCCGATTTCATAATAACCTTAGATTGTGATCACATCTACTTTTTCATAAGACAAATACTGTAGAATTTTAATCTGTTCAAAAAATAGCATTTGTTGCGCATCTGTCGGAAACACCGGCGAGGCAGACGAGTATTCTACCACTGAACCATTGACCTTGCTTCTGCTCAAAAAATAATTCCAAAATATAAAAATTAATCACAAATACATTGATAATATCAAAAAATCCACATCCACATCTACACAGTGATCCCGACAATGTTGTTACAATCAGGAATGTTGCAAATACCTGATCTTGACCACACCACCTGCACATGGCATTGTTAACCGACCCCTTTGATGACAGCGTCCCGTTAGAAGTCCTGCCATTTTTGACGTGATAACGTCTTATAAATTGATGAATCACCAATATTATAAATTGATAAAACACCGGCTGCATGTTCGAAAAAGTGTAACGTAACGTTCCTAACGCGTAACGTTCCGCCTGACCCTGTGCGTGCTTTTTGCTAATTTCTCGCTCAATTTAAATCAGATCGGTTTGAAACCAGTCTTAAACGAAAGAGGAGAACATTTTACATAGATTTCGTATAACAGAATTTGCCTAAACAGTTTTTTTATACAAATTTATATAGAAAAATATTTTATATAAATTTATATAGAAAAATAGCTGTATAAATGCAATGTTGTGTAATGCATGACGCGACGCGGTCGGTTGTCTTTGTTTGCCGTACATGGAAATTAGAAGCAAACGTATGTCTTGTCTTAACATGAAAACAGCTGCATTTCTAATGTTTAATTCAATTTTTTGACATTAGTATATTGTGAAATGCAAAGCCTGCTAAGTTAAGTATTGGAATAACTAATTATTATTAGAACATAATACTTTGTAAGTTGCAAACGTCACTTTTGACATTTCTTATCATTCCGACACCAAGGATAAGCGGATTGAAACCAAATTTTGGGAGGTTTAGGTTATGTATTACGGAATACGTTATCACGTAAAACTATCGTCCGTAAACCGACTTTACAGACAACCAATTTTTTTCTGTTACAGTAGAATTTTTGTCTCTTCTGTCCAGATTCAACAAGAATAATTTTAATTGACATGCGTCTGTTTGTAACCTGATAAACCAATTTTTGATTAATCCTTTAGCAAAACGTTATCGTTACGTATGACTTTAGTGTTCAGTTTATTAAGAATCGACCTTAACACGTCTCTTTAATGTGTAAATTGACCTTCAGACGTGTGCAACTCTTCCTTTGATGATGCACACAATAGTATTACGGCTTCTGACATAAGTCACGATGGTTATACAGTCTCGGTTATAATTTCCGTCAGCTATCATTACCTATTCTTTTTTTCCCGATCTACTCGTCCTCATCTACTGAAATTATGAACGGCTTAATTGTTGAGCTTCTATAATTTACAATAATTTCAATCAAAATTTCATTATATAATACGTAGGTAAGGAAGACTCACTCCAAAATTAATAAAGCATCTTATTTTGAAATAAAAGAAGAAAAAATGTAAATGTTAGTAGAAGTTTTGTTCCAAAAATATGTATTGAAGGAGATTTATTTAGTTAAGGAACAAGTTTGAAATAAGCTTTACCAGATAGTGATGTCGATTATCGTTACTTTTAAGTATTCGTTACTATTCGGTACTTTGGTATTAAGTAATCATTTCAACTACTCGTTACTTTGATTACTTAGGTTACATACTAGTGATGTCGATTATCGTTACTTTTATGTATTCGTTACTACTATAGGTACTTGGGTACCTATTAAGTAATCATTTCAACTACTGGTTACTTTGATTACTTAAGTTACATACATAAAATGTAGTACGTAGTGTCTGAACCAACAAATAATATTGCGTATAAAAACGTACTGAATAAAATAAATATCGACACAAGACGATTACTGACCGCGAAATATCAACATATCAACAATACAATAATACACAATTAATTTTGCTAAGGGCTATTGATATCGGCGGCATATTTATATTATACGTATCAGCTATCAGCGGCTCCTTTGTAGTGCTCCGAAATCTTAAGGTTCGCAGGAACTCAATGAATATCCTTATACTCGCATAATAAAATAATCAATAGTAATCAATATAATCAATAGTAATCAATAATCAATAGTAATCAATAGTAATCAATAATCAATAGTAATCAATATAATCAATAGTAATCAATAATCAATAGTAATCATTCAAGTAAAAGTAACGATTTACTTTTCAAATCGGTAATCGTTACTTCGGGTATTCTAGAGTAACGAGTAGTTTCGTATCGTATCGTTACTTTGTCGACATCTCTATTACCAGAGTATCGCTTGTGGCCAACGTTTCGAAAAATATATTTTCATCATCAGGGCCTCAATGCAATTTACCATCTTAACTTGCATTGAGGCCCTGATGATGAAAATATATTTTTCGAAACGTTGGCCACAAGCAATACTCTGGTAAAGCTTATTTCAAACTTGTTCCTCAACCAAATAAATATCCTTCAAAAACTGTAAATCTAATTATTTGTTATTGTTTTTATGAACTTATTTAGGGCAGAATTATCTGGGCCTAGAATTAGCTCCAAATTTCAATACAGTCGAACCTGGATAGACAAGAAATCAAGGGACCGCGAACTCTTTTTCGCTTATGGACGTTTTTTACTAACTCAAGTTTCTAGTTTATAGAGGTACAGGAGTGGCCTTTCTCTTTTATAGAGGTCTACAAAAACTAAACAAAAACAATGTTAGTTCAGCTATTTATGATCCATTCTTAAATTTCGTGAAACTATTAATACGTTCGACTATTGCTTATAGAGGTACGGGCAAGTAGTAGTCTCGGTTATAGAGGTCCGTGAGTGAAAAACGTCTTTCTCTTATAGAATAGAATAGAATAGAAATTTATTTCCTCTGTATACAAGTAAAACTTGTATAGATATGTCATAAATACAAAAAATATACAATACACCTTAAAAACTATTTAAAAACTGTTAAAACTTCAAATCAATGGTTAAAAAATCGCTTATATTGTATAGTGCTGTCGTCATAAGAAGTTTTTTAACTCTATTATAAAACTGAGTCTCATTTAGTTTTGTCATTTCAATAGGAAATTTGTTATATAGCTGTATCCACATATAAGATGACATTTTTTGGGTTCTAGTAAAATTAACTTTTTCATATTTTATCATGTGAGCGTTTCTAGTCTCATAACTATGCACCTGAGATGCACACTTTAGTTTTATTTTATTACTATGAACCCACATTACAGCATTCAGTACATATATACTCGGAAGGGTTAAAATTTTTAGGTCTATAAAAATTTGTTTCGCGGATTGTCTATTGCTAGCACCAATTATGTTACGCACAATTTTTTTTTGCCACTTAAATACTTCAACTGCTGCTGCACTAGATCCCCAGATTAAGATTCCATAATTAATAGAGGTTTCTGTTTCTCACTTATAGAGGTTTTAGAATATTATAAAGACGGTACCTGGCAATTACTCTCAATTAGAGAGTTTTCTTGCTTACCCAGTTCTCACTCACTCAGGTTTGACTGTATTAAGTTTAATAATCAATTAAATGAAATCTAGAAATATTCGCATTATTTTACGCCTTTCTTTCTAAAATGCTTCTGTTCAAAAGAAGCTATATTATTTTCATTTTCATTTAGTCTCACTGAAGTATTCTTTGCAGAATATCTTCTTAAAATTTTGACCGCTACTGTATTTTGGTTGTGCATGTCTTGATACACTATCCCCAAAAATAGATACATTACTGGAGTGCAACAGAACTACACAATGTGTCTGGTCTCCCTAGGGTTAACAAGAGGTTTCATGTGTCAGGGAGGTCAAGCACCGCACTTCTCTATCAAACTTAACCTTCCCTACGTCTATATACTTTCAAATCTAATCATAACCTAACTTCACCCCTAGTCTTACATCGAAAATAATATTGACTTCTTTTACTACAAATTATATGGTCATCATTTTATTTGCTGTTACCAATTAAAATCTATTTACACAGCTTTTATATACACATTACATTTATTTATAATAGCGGTCCGATCCGGCTTCGCCCGAATTTCTAGATTGTCGCTATTTTTTCGTCGACTTATCGTTGCAAAACTGGTCCCCACGAAAAGCGCTTTTATTTTAACGCAATAATATATACCCTATGTTCATCCTGAAGGTCCATTCTAAATATTGGCGAACAAAAAAATCTCGTTCATTTTCAAATTTGTTAAAAAAACGTTAATTAATGCGGGATTTTTTTTCAGTGTTGTGGTCATCATCTACTCCAAGAATGTCGAGAATCTCGATAGGCTACATAAACTATACGTAAGTTATTTTTTTATAACATATTATTGTGGAATTAATTATGTATTGAATCGGTTTTTTAAATTAGAAACAAGAAATTTTGTATAATAATAAATATTATCCATACTAATATATAAAATTCTTTGTATGTTTGAACGGATTTAATAGTACTAACAGACGGTCGTACTTGGTTCGAAGCGGACAGCGGATCTGGTCCGCTCCGTACCAAATCTGTTCGTCTGTACAGTAGTCTGCGTGTCCGCCCGGTTCGATGGGAACAGATTCGGTCGTCTGTTGCAAGATCCGCCGTACCATGTCCGTTGTCGGACCGGACCAAGTTCGAGCGTCTGTTAGTACTATAACTAAAAAAGTACTTTAGGGATTTTGATGACACCTTTTTTGATATGTTTTTTATTCGCGATGAAATGCTATTAGTCTAAGATCTTGATTTGGCTTGATCTTCACCCATCAGGTTTTCTAATGAAAATAATATAATGTATTAATAAAGAAAAATTGATTTGGTTGCCATTCATTTTCTTTGCACAGCTATTTCTAATAAAAAATTAAAGATGTTAATTTTATTGTATTTATAACTCCGACTTTGTTTTAAGGTGCAAAATTCAGTAGTATGAACGCACAGGTCAAAAACCAGTCGCGAGCTCTTACACTACTTTAACAGATTGTATTAATATGCAAACAATAAAATTCTGTGTAAAATGATTTATAACTGCGTAATTAATTTAATTATGAAGATCGCAGAAGCAGTCTAAATTTAAGTATCCGAGAGGAAACTTTGAACGGAACAGTCGCAGTCTCGGAGAGCTTTTGACCCTTTTGTTATTAGGAAGAAGTTGGAATACGGTTCCGCTTACACACAATGCGTCTTGAATCACAATAAAATACTTTAAAAGGCAAAACAAATAATCATTTATTTCAAAACAAATGTACACCTAATATTACACTATAATATTACTTCATCATTTTATAATGGTATCTAAATATTATATAAAAGAAAACCGTGACTGACTGACTGATCTATCAACGCACAACTCAAACCACTGAACGGATTAGGCTGAAATTTGGCACACAGATAGTTATTATGACTCAGACATCCGCTAAGAACAGATTTTTGAAAATTCAACCCCTAAAAGGGTGTATCGGGGGTTCAAACCTTGCATATAAGATAGATGTATCAATTCGAAAATGCGCAGGATTACTTCTGTCAACAAATAAATAAACACGTGCTTCGTGCTTCTAAAACAACCTCCTCAGAGGGTGAAAAGAGGTAAATAGTCTAAAAATATACATGGGTGTCATTTTCAAGGTTTGTCAGGACGTTGATCACACGAATGTCGCCAATTTTTAAATTTATTCTACGTCGAGAAAGGAGTAACTATTCCAAATAATGGGAATGCGTCTGTGCTTCGTCTCAATCGCTTGCGAAGCCGCGGGTAACGGCTAGTCTAAAAATATAAAATAGAAACCGTGACAGACTGATCTATCAACGCACAGCTCAAACCATTAGACGGATTGGCCTGAAATTTAGCGCAGATAGTTATTATTATGATGTCCGCTACAAACAGATTTTTGAAAATTCAACCCCTAAAAGGGCGGGGGTTCAAATTTTGGTATATCGTGCATGATGTTATGTGACTATTAAAACTTCGTAAAGTATTACATACACAGTTTTTTTTTTAATATAAATTTTTGGCTTTTACACTTTTGCATACACAGTTAATACCTAATCATTCTATTAATTAATTATTAATCGACATTGATTCGAATGACTGCTAATTGTTAGAGCATTTTTCAATAATTCTGCACTTGGTGTATTTGATACTTTACACAGACGGGGATGGATATAAGAATTTTCATCTGAACAATAATAACGTTACTTGTAGAGTTCGAAGTGGCATTTTCTCAGATAAGTTTTAAAGTAAGAGAAACGCTGCAAACATTTTCACCATTCATTTGCATCACAGCTGATTCCAAAATGAATGAACGCTGCACCTATATACGGGCTATAAAATTTTTTATGTTTAAAATTCGTTGTTCCAATATTTTGCGTTCGTACAAAATATTAGTCGGTGTTGCCATATATCGAAATTTACGAGTGAAATGTAATGTTTTGCTTTCTTTTTATTTTTATTATAAAGCAGTTCATGCACTCCAAATCTTCTGGTTTCTGGGCTTGTATGCCGTGGTCCATTCGTATTTCTACCTGACGTTTCGTCTACAAATGCGAAAGATCTTAAATTTGGTTATATATTTTCAGATAAATATTTCAATAATTTTTTTCACTGCGTGACATTTTATATAAAAATTAAATATTTTTTTCTAATATTTTTTTAATGTTTTTATAATAAGATATTTAAACTCATAATAATATCCAAATCTTTGATTAACGTCTGATTAAAAATATTAACAAAAAATAATAATTTTAATACATTGACGTTTCGGTCCGGATTTGGAGCTTCTTCAGAACTGATCTAAAAATATAAAAAATAATTAATATTTAGTTTCTATTTATTTTTAATGAAATTCAAGAAAGATTTTTTAATATTAAAATATTGAAAAAAAAATCTGTCACGAATTTCATTAAAAATAAATATAAACTAAATATTAATTTTTTTTTATTATTTTTAGATCAGTTGAGGAAGATTCGAATCTAGATCGAAACGTTAATGTATTAATTATATATTTTTTGTTAATATTGTCTGAAAAATTGGTCGACGCAATTTTTCGAAACGTTGGCCACTAGCGTAACATTGGTAATTATGATCCTTAACTAAAACCTTCCTTCATCGTAATGAATATATTGTTCTAAAAATGTTTAAGAAATTTTTTTGTGGCCATCATAATGATTTCGATCCTTGCGCCTTTGCAAACTATTCGATTGCAATAAAACTTATAAAAATCGGTCTAGTAGTGTAAGAAAGCATACACATTACACAAATCGTAACTCCTTTGATTGGTTAGGTAATACTTATCGTGGGTTAAATCTTCGTAATGACGGTTAGTAACTAAGCTGCTTTTTTAAAGAATCATGCTGTATTAAAAAGGCACATAAATACATTCCCATAAAATGGAAAAATTTAAAGAGCGTGACTAATTTCTCAAAACTTTCTTGACGACCATGTCTAATTTGTCTTAACTTTGTTGAATAGGCATATGATACTCATTACAAATACGTTTAGTGCATTAAAGCCCATTTTAAACTGAAACAATTTTAATATCAAATAATAGTCCCAGAGCCGACCGCCGGATTTCTTATGTATCGATATGTTACTGGCCAAACCCGATTTTGGGATAGTTTTGCCCAGGCCAAACCAGTTTATTAAGGCGTGATAGGAAAACCCAGTTTAGTGTAGTCCAACCTAGTTTTACCTATGAACATGATAGGATTAACCAGTTTAGCCTAGCGGCCTAGCCCAAACTGGTTAATCCGAATATGGATACGCTAACTCTAGGACAGGGGGGTGTCAGACTGTGACATTTATAAGATGTGTTAGCGGACCAGACTCTAAATTAAAAACTAAAACACATTATTTAGTTTAAATCAATATTCATATTAAGGTAATAAAAATGGTGAATTATCTTGAGCTTGAGGATTCAGACACCTGAGGTCTCTTGTTTTTGATGAGCTCATTGATGTCAGGTGTCTAAAATCCTCACTGGATATATTCTGGTCACTGCTCTAGGACAGGGGTCGGCAACCTTTTGAGACGGAAGAGTCAAAAGTTACAATTTAAAAATTTTTCCAATTTTTAAAGAGCCACTATTCGTTTCAATATTATATATTTTTCGTCGGGAGCGATGCGGGTGAGACGCGACTGGAAGTGGCTGAAAGATAAACATGGTACTCAATCATGGATCGATTGGACGATTTTTAAGGGTTTTTATAATAAAGTAATTAATTTTTGCGTATGGAACTGGGGAGCCGCAACTTTACATCGAAAGAGCCGCATGCGGCTTGCGAGCCGCAGGTTGCCGACCCCTGCTCTAGGATATACTAGTGCCTATAGTCTATGCAGTATAGAATAACTTAGTAGGAAAACTATATAAATAAACTGAGTAAAATACTGCATAACAGAAAAAAATAATCACAATTTATTCAAGTACGATAGATATATGTGCCTGGTATAATAATTAATAATGATTCTCTAAAAATCAACTCCACTGCCTTTTTGTACGTCCGAAATTATCACATTGTCGCCAATGTTGGTTGGTGGATAAGATTTTCTTAGTTTGTTTTACAAGATTTTCTGCCAACATTTTCTAGCTTTGTAAATATAAATTTAAACTGAAGAATCTTCGTGTTTTTCTGCAGTTTCCACAATGTTAACATCATTGTCTTCTGTCATTGTCACCATCTTCGATAAACCTGATATCACACCAGTTCGAGAATATGGATTTACTTACTGAAGGGTGTATTAAATTTGAAGCAGATAATATTGAAATTAAGAAAAATATTTTTAAGGATTTAAGGATTAAAATTTTTATTTTGTCCGAAAAGAAAGTTTAGATTCACATAGTGAAAGCCACACTGCAAATACATTATATTGTCGGCAGGGTTTGGCACTGCGACCCAAGTTTTTTTTCCATTGTAATCACACAAAGCAAGGTTGAAAGATAATTTTAAATCCGCTCCTGCGAATCTGATTCGATCGAAAACTTCAACCATAAACGGTGACTAGAAGAAGACTAAAGCAGTAAGAGAAAGAGCGGTGAGTTATAAAGAGTAGTAAAAAGGATTGAAGTGCCATTAGTTTCCGTAACTCACACTTCTCCAATACTCTATACAGAATGTCCCACTTTACCAGAAACCGTCAAAGAGAAATATTGAGGTTAGATTATAAGGACTCACATTTGTAACGACGTCATATTTTAAAGTAAAACTTCTTAATAATTCAGATCATTTTTCGGACGGAAGTAACGTTTTCTCGAAAGGAAGTTGCCGCTATTTAAAGACTACGACTGACAGACGGCGGCATCTGTAGAAACCATCTTGATTGAAAGATAAACAGTTACGGACGCAAACCAATTTTGTGATCGGTTTCCGCTAGAGAAAGATGATGATGCATTTAAGATCATTACAATTTACCACCCTTCAAAAAAAAAAAAACTTTCCCTCAACGTTTAATATTAATTATTCGAATAAAACTAACTACGGACAACAACAGTACTGGTCACTTTAACATTCATTAATACAAATTAATCTGAATTAGGAATTAAACAAAATTAAAGCGGGTAGCAAAAATAGTAGGTTGGCAGCTACTGAGAAGGATAGTGTTAAGTTAAAAGTAGCAGCTTAATAATCAGTTGTAAGCTTTATTTTAATTTAAACTGGCATCGAGTTTTTGTGTTGGTAACTAAATTTATTGTTAAGCGGAAACTTGACGGCGGATAAAAAATAGAAAATGGGCTTCCTAAATGCTGACATGTCTTTAAAGTTATAATAAAATAATCAACAAATAAGCAACATTTATAACCGTAATATAAAAACGCCATCGCAACGACACGACCTCGTAATTGTTTTTAAAGAACTCTCCCCTTTTCACTAGTTGTTATAATACAATCTTTGTCACCACACAGTTAATATTAGTCGCCATATCATTATTTATGGTACCTCGCCATGAGTTCTATTGACTTGTTTAATATGTTCGCTACCTTAAAGTAGCAGCCATTATTTGGTGGTTAAAATACCTTGCGTTTGAAGCTCATCTAATATAATTAATGCCATAATATTTAATCGCTGTCAAGTATTTTTTTTAGTTGCAAATAGTCGCCCTTTGTTTCACTGACTGCATATCTAGAGCTGCTGATTTTTCATTTTATAACGGTTCTTTCTGTCAAAACTTGACGATGTTTTTAACTCTTCTGGTAGCACATATTCTTAAAGCCGGGAGCGCACATTGGGGCCAATGTTGGTGCCAACAACGCTCGGCCAATGTGTGGATCGAGATTATAGCGTTGGTGCCAATGTTTGCTCCAACGTTGATCCAACGTTGGACGTTGACTGTCTTGTGTCGGTTTTTTGACGAAACATCAAAGGGAATTTGTCCAATGTTCGTGTATTCGGCCACACATTGGCGTGTAAAACGCCAACCAGTCTTCAGTATCTGATGAAGCGAGTGACAACGTCGTAATATTATTTAAAATTATAAATGATGTCATCAAAGGAGACATGGTCAAATGAAAATGTATTACTGTTTTTGGAGCTTTATCAAGCAGAACCAGTTTTATGGAATCCAATAATTAAAGACCACAAAAATAGAAACGGACGTTTTTTTTTTGTTTTGTAGAAAAATAACATTATGATAAGCAGCGCTTAGCACAGCAACCGCACCCACAGCCACTTCTAGGTCCGACATGTTGATGTTGGCTCTGCTTGGCACTAACTGAGGTTGGCTCCAATAATTCCTAATGTGTGGACGCTTTTCAAAAATAATACCGCCAACATGCGCCAACGTTGGCGTCAACACTGGCCCCAATGTGCGGTTCCGGGGTAACTTTAAGCCGTAAAATGTTGAGAACTTGTTTTTTCGTAACACGAATAGAGTATAGAAAGCGCAAGGTACAGAGTGCAAAGCACATCACGGGCGACAGGTATGTATGTGTGTATATGTATGCTACGTACCTCACGGCTACATATACATACTTACACACATTCATAGAAAAGTACGGACGAACTCTCCCAGACTTAAGAACATCGCGACACAGAATGTCGTGGCCCCTATACTTTTATATGTTTTATGACTACTAACTTTTTCTACATGCCGATTTGAAACTAAAACCGTATACAAACTGTAAATATTTAAATACGGACATTTTTATTGTATTTTTTCAAATGTATTGTGATAAATGTTCTTATTCTAGATTCTAATAAAAGCCAACTTGTGCGGAAACTCAATGAAAATATCTAAAATAAATATTTTTCGTCTAATGCATTTCCTTTTCTTTATTGCTCGGTTTAGTAAACACTTAGTTGGTTATTTTTTTTTAAATTTTTTTTGCCAATCTAATTGATTCAAAATTGATAAAAACAAATAATTAATCATTTATTCTTTCAGGTGGGCTATAGCAATTTTTTTGAAACCCCTATATTAAATTGTAAATAGCTGTAAATAATTATTATTATAAATTTCTTCTTCTTCTTCTTCTAGTAAACACGTGTAAACATTTTTGTTTGACATGTTGAACAGTCTTACATGGGTAATCTTGTAAAATGTTACAAATTTAATAATTAGAATTTCGCTTCATAGGCGTCCCACAATGGTTCGCATTTTTTAAGTGAATACTTCTTTAACAACGGGGGTAAACTCGTTTCCTATGTAACTGAATTTGTCACGAAATTGTACTTAGTAACCCTATAAAAACAGTGGTTCTCAGCAAGCATCCGTAGCTCAGTGGTAAAATACCGGCCTGCCACGCGGTCTGTCCGAGTTCGATTACCGTCAGGTGCGCGTACAATTTGCTTTTTTTTTTAATTTTTTTAGAGTTGCAAATCATACCTACGATTAATTTTTGTTTTAATAATCCTATTATATATAAAACAAATTTTTATTAAAAAAAAATATACGAATAATTTTTCAACCCATAGAGTTATTTATTATTTAAACCTGCGAAAAAAATTAAAAATGTGTTACGAGAACGCATTACAGAAGTGAAACTTCTAGTTGCAAATCATACGATTGCATTTAGACAAGTGGAAAAAATGTGTTACGAGATAGTTTCACGTTCAGATTAACTTGTACACACGAAATATCTGAACGTGAAACTATCTCGTAACACATTTTTTCCACTTGTCTAAATGCAATCGTATGATTTGCAACTAGAAGTTTCACTTCTGTAATGCGTTCTCGTAACACATTTTTAATTTTTTTTAATAAACCGACATTCAACATTATCAGTATGAAAAAACACGAATGAACCACACATTTTTACTTTTGCGCAACCCTCAAAAAATACTGACTTGTTTTTTAATGCTATCATTATTTCGAAACGTTTCCGCTTTCGAATCGATCTAAAGGCCGCTGTACACGAGGCTGGATTTTCCGCAACATTCCTTGCTAGGTTTGACTACTAGTTTTGTAGAGCTGGTTTTCTTGATTGCTTCCATGTGTTCGCTTCAATCGAGACGTCTTTTCAAGCTTGTATTGTGGATGGATTTGGTTCGCGCGCGCAGTGACAGTTCAAATATAAACACAGAGCAAAGTCTGAGCATAATGACGCCATGTTGGTTTGTGGGCGTTTGTTCGTGTCGCCCACGTGACAAGATACTGTTTCCTGATTGGTTCTTGGTCAGAGCAAGCAGAGACCCTAACAAGGAAAATAGCCCCTGTTATATAATTTTAAAAAAGCTATCAAGCGAGCCGGCAATGACGTTATTTCCAGCCTCGTAGCCCGCAGTGTTTTTAGCCTCGTGGGCAGCGACCTTAAGACTTATGAGCCGTCCGTAAATCTTCGTGAATCGTTATCCTCCTCTTTCCGTAGAGAGAATAGCAATGACGACGAAAAACTAAGTTTAAATCGACTGAATGTAAATGGAAATCATATTTTTCTTCCATGACAAATTCACTCAATTTCTCTATACGTCGCAGTCAAGTTCCGTTTCATCAGTTTATCGCATTTTGTTATTTGTACTCCTGGGTATTGAGTAACTACCTACACAACATACATAAATGTATGTACATAATATACTCTACATTAGATGCATTTATTACATAATGCAGAGCTACTTGTAACCTATAGAAATCGCTGTATAGGAAATAGGACAAATTTATTATTGCCGCGAAACAATAGACCTCTTTAAATGATAAATGTTATTGAAATATTTTAGGTCGCTGGTGTTAAAATAATAACTAGAACTCCAGCCTTAGTAAAGTAAACACCTCTATCTATATATATATATAAATTTTCCGTGTCACAATTTTGACCGCGCTAATCTTCGAAACCACTGAACAGATTTTAATGAAATTTTGTATCTTGCTTGGTGCAACTTATAGGCTATAGGATAGTTTTTATTAAATTTTTTGTACAAAATAACGGTATTTTCTCAAAAAATCTGTTTGTCTGCTTCTGAACTAATATTAATTCAGAATCAAACAAAACTGTTTTAGTAGGTACCAAATAGCGACATCTGTGTCAATCGGATGAGTAGATATTGCTGGCGGATTGGCTAGAGAAATAGGACTTGTGTTTTAAATGTATAGATAAATAAGACTAATAAGTACTTATATAGAAAAAAGTACGCTGAAGTGATTAAGCCCAAGTGCAAATCCGTATCTCTTCTAGTTTTGAAGTTATGACGGCTTAAAATAGGCACGTTAAACTCATATGATATTGTAGCCACATTATTTATTTTGTACTAAGTTGGGGGCCGCATGTTTTTAATGTTAAAAAATATTAAGAAAATACGATTGTTAAAATGATTATATTATTAGACTCAATGTTTTTTAACGTCTCGGCGGGCCGAATTCTATGTATTGGCGGGCCACAATCTATGTTTTGGCAGGCCGCGTGTTTGACATCACTGGTTTAAAATGTATAAAAATTAAAATAACTTAAAACGTCTATATTTCCGAAAATAAAATAGAAATATAAAATAAATATAGTTTAAAAAAAACTAAAAAACACGCTTTATATCGAACTAAAAAGTAAAAAATATTTTTTTTAAATAAGCTTAAAACAATAATGAATAAAAAATACTAGTATTATTGTGAAAAAAGCGTGGGGCGCTCGATGTACGAAAATGTGGAACAAGGCGCCCCACGCTTTTTCCACAATAATACTAGTATTTTTTATTCATTATTGTTTTAAGCTTATTTTAAAAAAAATATTTTTTACTTTTTAGTTCGATATAAAGCGTGTTTTTTAGTTTTTTTTAAACTATATTTATTTTTCACTTTTAAGTTTGATATAAAGCGTGTTTTTTAGTTTTTTTTGAACTATATTTATTCTCCACTTTTTAGTTCGATTTATTGTCAAAAATTTGCCGAAAAATAAACATTTTTTTTTTCGGCGTGGACGGGATTAGAACCCACGACCCGTGATTCCGAGAGTTGACGTCAGCGAAGACCCGTGCTTTAGACCGCACGACTACCCACTATAGTTACAGTGCTGGCATATTACACTACAGTAATAAACCACTTGCTGTAGTCCAAAGGGAGGTTACATACATACATACATACATACATACATACATACATACATACATACATACATACATACATACATGCATACATACATACATACATACATACATACATACATACATACATACATACAAACTCACAAGTGAAGTTAATATAAAGCGTGTAAAAACAAACAAAAATTAGCAACAGGCGCTTTTGCCTCGTACCCATAGATTTGTATTTATGTTTGTGTGTAGGTGAGTGTGTGTATTTTATGTGTGCAATGTGGCAACATAACATTTTTCATGTCTACGCCATATCTTATAAAACTTACTATAAACTTATAAATAACGTACAGCCTACATGCATAGTCTATGTGTGTATGTAGTTTAATATCGAATAGGATAGGGCCTACTGTACTGCTCTAAACTCTAAACTGTCTTGTACCAAAAATACATACACTTACACAGTACAAGCACATAAAGTCTTCAAAATCGAATCGCACAACTCACTGACCGATAAATGTTTTTAATATTACATCTCATTTCCAGAAAGCATTGTCAGAAAATCTAGGGTTGTACTTCCGAATACCGTTTATGCCCGATTTGACTGAAAATCGGGATACTTATGTTTTGTGGTGTGCTGATGACGAATCTGACAGTGAAAATTACCGCAAATGCTTAGTTTTCGAGATAACGCGTCTCGAAAGTCGAAAAATCGAGTTTTGAGTTTCATCGATTTTTGTAAAGTAAACGTGATTTCTTATGGATTTGATCACGAGAAACACTTTTTATTTTTTTAAAATAATACATTTTTTAGAACACACCTGTCTTTTTATATAGGTACTTGAATAAAATTAAGGGTAAAAAATCATGAAGATTGAAAAGCACCGCTTTTTTTGTCAAAATATTTAAATTGTTAAAAAAACAATTCCGGGGTGAACGATAAAGGGGTATGCGAATTGTAATTCCGTGCTGAACGATAAAGGGGTATGCGAATTGTCTCGCAGTGAAACGGGAAGGGGCAAAAGGGAGTTTTAAAAAAAATAATTCCAGAGTGAACGATAAAGGGGTATGCGAATTGTAATTCCGGGGTGAACGATAAAGGGGTATGCGAATTGTAATTCCGGGGTGAACGATAAAGGGGTATGCGAATTGTCGCGCAGTAAAACGGGAAGGGGCAAAGGGGGAACTTTTAAAAAAATAATTCCGGGGTGAACGATAAAGGGGTATGCGAGTAATTCAATAAATTCAAAAATGAAATTTATCAAAATCCAGTAGACTTTTGTACGGTCGGGGCTTAAAATATTAGCGCTATATCCTGTCACAAAATTTGGCCAAAAACAGATCCATTTGAATGAATGCTTGCTAAATGCAAGCTCTGCATACAATGTCCTATATACACGATAAAATATAAACATTTCGTAAAAATGTTCTCGTAGATAAGAATTTATATGATGTATTTTGCTTGTATTAAGGTAGGTATATGAGTTTCTGTAGAGAAAAGTTTTGAAAACTGATTTTTAAATTTACTTGTTAACTTTGTTCATATTAAATTAAACTTTACTATTTATACACCGTTTTTTTATTTTCAACTGAAAAATAAACGGATACAATCAGTCCCCTCTTTTCGACTGGGCACTCAGAGCCCCGCGATAAATAGGGGCCCCATAGTTTCTGCAAGATCACCAAACGATAACCAATATTTATTACCAAAAAACATATTTAGAAAAAATCAAACTATAATGACTGACTACAATACCTACTTGTTTATTAGCTTTTGCATGCCCGAAGCCACTCTACTCACGCTCGAAAATCAGGCTTTGCGATTTAAGCATGTTTAGAAACAAATTTTATTTGAGGGGATTAAATTTTACCCCGCATACTCAGTGATTTGTAGCTTGAACAAAAAAAGTTTGGGACAAAAGATATCTTTTTTGCCCGAAGAACTCGACCCAATAAAAAAATGGGTTGCCATTTAAAATTTCGGAGTTACCCCCTGCCTTCCAACGGGGGCACCCCCTTGGGACGAATTTTTGTAAACGAAGAATACATTACAACGAGTTGAGCAACTTTGATTAGCAACATTTTTCAGAAAAACTTAATCTCTCCGATATTCAGCCGTTCCGGGACTTTTGAAACAGCCTGTATATAAAAATAGGTATAGAAAATACAATAAGTTATAATACGACTTTTGTTTCAAATAAATACCACCCGGATAATGTTGACCAGATGTTCATAAAATATCTATTCGTGATATGGGGTGATATGTATCAAAATGTTGACACCGAGTTTTTATTTCGTACTCAAGTCACAATTCCATAAAAAATAAAATAAATACACCAACATAGGTATCTATATGAATATATTTCGCAGCATTGAATATTATATTAGGTGTAATATGTATGTTCACTTTTTTTATTTACAACCCGCTGTTTTTAGATCTATTTCAAAATATTTCACTAAAAGCATTTTAAATGTGTTTTCAAGTTTGAATTACCTCTCGTTGGACTTGGTAGCTTTAAAAAATGACGTAGGACTACGGATAGTCATCTCGGCTCAAGATTATTGGAATCGTAACCCCAACTCTTTCCCGCTTGACTTTAAATCCCTACTCTGGAGTTGGGCGGAGCATTACGAGACAAAAGTTTGGCAGTGACCTTTACTGTGCGATCGGCGAAAGAAGACCGGTGGGGAAAGGGCAAGAAGTCGCTGATGTGTTCCCAAATTATCGGAATTCATAGGCGGCGCATAGCAAGGCATGCAAACAATGTATAGCTTTAAATTTTAAGGCATTATTTTGAGCCTCTAACTCGCCCATTTTAATTACATTCGCTATGACCTCCCTAGCGCCACTTCTAACTGTTTTTCCCTTTTTACTTTCCATTTTGATGATATTCAGACAACACCCCTCAACTTAGTCCGTGAACGCACACCTATGTACTGTCTGGTGTATGATTTTTTTGTACTGTTAGCAAGTGTCGCTGTTAGTCGTACAGCTGTGGCAAGAGTACAATTATCGCGGTACGACAATCGTTACACTATTGGTCGACTGGACTCCCTTATTGCATAGAAGCGGTTCCAGGATCATTACCTTTTACTAATATAAAATACTTGTGCGCTCTTCTGCAATAAGGTCATAGGACTACATTCCATAGACCGGTCTTCTTTTAAAAATCCAACAGTACAAATATAAATAAAGTATGTCATTGAACCAATTGTACCTTAAACATTTTTAGATCCCAAAACAAGCATTTTTAAAATGAGTAATAGGTATTTAAAATAAGAAACAATTTTTAAATTAATCTATGATCTAAAATGACCGTTTGAGGGGGTTGTCCCGGATAAAAACCTTTTTTATCATCGTATTCGAGTTCAACACCGTCGAAAACGGAGCTTGCAGCAGTAGGAATTTGTAGAATTTTAAGCCAAAATCCCGATTCATTGATTCCATTATTATTAACGAATTAGATTTTTTTTAATTAACGGGAGGAACAGCGCAGCCACTTGGGTTTATTGTATTATCTCCCAATCTCTTATATCACGCGATCCAGTATCCTCGTTCCTTGCACTAGCTTGTGCAGTCCGTGGACTGGGTGATTGATATAATCTTCTGAACTCAACAAATTAGATTACTATCGTAACTAACAAGTTAGTTTATTCATGGTCCGGCACTGCGCAAAAGTAGGCGGAGTGGAAGATTTCGCTTACACACTACTACTCATAATTCTCATACACACTTTGATAAAACACGATTCAATTGGTTCTTCCATGCTCATGCCGATCATGTCGTGACTCCTATCTACAGTGCTCTTTTTTTCAAAAGACGTAGCCCCTCATAAAATCAAAGCTAAACCAGCCAGATTATTTTTTTTAATACATTCATGAATTTATAAGCTAACAAGTGGTACGGAGCTTTAAAAGACACAACCTGTTAACTGGATTTCTTATATAAATGTACAAAGAGTTAGAGGTAGGTATTTATGTTAGTTTGTAATATGCATACAGATATCTACCGAACATTCTTACTATTTATTTATTCATCTCCAGTCATCCAAATCCGTGCTTTCGTTCTACAGCGAGTTAAGTTTTCTCTCGCAGCAAATTTATTCACTGAATGTGCTTCGGATTCTGTTATACTTGTGGCCGTTTATCCTGTGTCTTATTCTAGATATCGTGTTTTCATTTCTTCCGGAAATATTTCCAATTTAACTAAATAAAAAAATCATAGTCAAATGAACAGGATCATTCCAATTTCAAAAATCTACACTAATACTAGCGGTCCGTCCCGGTTTCACCCGGGTGCGATAGATATAATTCTGCAAAATGTATTTCATTTGCGGCCCGACGTCTAAACTAATAGCTTTGAGCAAATTCTACCAGATTTGCTTCTGAACTAATAGCTTTGAGCGGATTCTAACAGATGTAGTACTTGGTACTAAAACAGTTTTTTTTGTTTGCTTTTAAACTAATAGCTTTGAGTAAATTCTATGAGATGTCGCTACATGAGATGTCCATGCCCTCAAATCGTTCGTACAGAATGTCCAATGTGGCATGAGCTTTCTAGCACGTAGAAACTACCTGTCGTTGGTTTCCATATCATTCAATTCAGGCCAAAAGAAGTTGGTAATCATCGACCAATAGCAATCGCCATTGACGGTGATGGCCTGGTCTACGTCGTTCTCAAAAGCCCAAAATCCACACCAAACAATGACTTTTTCGAGATGCATTAGACGCTCTTGGATCTCATGTGGATTGGTATCGTACCCATTCATCCAGAAATGAGCCTCATCGCTGAAAATGATTTTTCGACGAACGTTGCCCGAACAGAACACCCATTTTGATAAAACAATTTTATCATTTACACGACGTGTTATTGAACGCTATATCCGTCCATGGTGATTTGGTAAAATAGACTGAATAAATGACAGCCAATTTGACAGATGTAGCTGCAACAAGATAGCCGGTATCAACTGTCAAAGTTCGGAAGTCCCTATAGTACTAACCAGCATGTTATTCTATTCGATCAAAATGAAACGAGTATGTTTAAGAATATGATTCAGCTGTGTACACAGGGCAACCTCAGATTTACCATCAACTAACCGCTATTTAGGTTTCCACGACAGAATCGGCCTTTCGCCGCCATTATGGAAATTATAAAAAGTCATACAAATAAGAATTGCTTCTTTCATTCTTTCTAAATACGTCTATTATGATGATACGGATTGCTGGCAAGCAAGGGATTTATAAAAGTCACTCTTTAATTCCTGTTTTAAATCCTATAAGTACGTCTTTCTTACCAAACAAACTAACACCAATACGTGTCTATTTTTACACTCTCGCGCGTTCGAAGTGAAACTTCTCAGATTCTTGCATTTGTTTACGATTTCTTTCAGGATTAGAATATGGTTAAATGTGCAATTTGTTGCCGTGGCTAGAGAAAATGTTTACGTATACACACAGTACGCACTGCGCATGCGTGAATAGTACGTGCGTAACGCTTTGACAGAGTAGAAATGATTCTCCCACTCTTTCCTCTCAGCTGCCGTTTGAAGTTGGAGAAGGGGAAGCGATTCGCTTTTCAAAAAAATGTAAATTGAAGGGAGAGATAAATTGCACGTTATATAGACAACTAAGGTATATACAGTATGTAAACACGTAAGGTGCACACAGGGAAATTAGCATTGGGAAAAAATACTTGGATCAGAGTTAGCCATGACTGCATTAATTGTTATTTCTATTGAATTATCGTGGTAAACTTGAGGATTTCTATTTTATTTTGATATATTTTTATTTTACTTGGCTTTTTTAATAATAAAAAGCTCTTATACCTAAATCATTATTTTATTTTTTTTGTACAAAAATAAAACAAAAAAAACAACTCTATCTGTTAGGAAACATTTCATTCAAAAATTGTCTGACTGGTATGACGTATGCGAGTTGGTAAATTAAGTGACCCAATGTCTTTAGGTTCAACACGAATAGGCGGAGATATTTGATCTCGCACCATATTTAAGTATTTTTGGGAATTTAATTTCCCGTTAATAAAAAAGTCCGATTATGTTGTAATCATTTGAATATTTTCTTCGGTAGTATACACATTCATTTTGCAAAAGAATATTATCTGTCAAATTGAAAAACAAGATTTCAAGACTCATTCTGATCCAGTCATTTTTTCCCATTGTTAATTTCCCTATGTGCACCTTATATGTTTACATACTGTATACTAGAATAAATTACTTCATCGGTCTCAAATTGGTGTTAAAGTCGAAATGTAGGGAAATAATTAGTTTAATAAACAGTCTGACTGAATAAAAAATACATAATTCAAAACATATCAATCAATGGAAATCAAATGAAAATTAAAACCGTATTCATTTATATTTAATGACAAAATTGCTAAACCTCACTTTCAGTTTTTTAATGAATGTTTCGTTATTTCAAACTGAACAATCGCTATACTATAAAATTCAGAGTGGACAAGAAGCACTTATAACACTAAAGTTTAATGAGGATGTTTCAAACTTTAAATTTATTTTGCCACTTCAACGTCTTTAAAACGATGGCGCAGCATAAAGACTCAGCCAGCAGAAAAAAAATTAAGTTTGTCACGTAATAATTCTGTGTACAGTAAGAAATCAACAATTTTGGAATGTTTTCCTATACTTGTGTTATGACATCCTCCTTCGGGCCAACTTTTAAAATTTTAAGTCAACAGAAAGTATCCCATAAGTTTTGAATATCAAAATACATCATTTTTGAAAGGCCGTATCTTTTTATTGTATACATTTAGAAGCTTGATTTTTTTTTGCAGAGCTTAGGGGCTGTACACTTTAGTATTTGATATTAATTTCAAATTAATAACTTCAGCCGTTCCTGAGAAAAAGGGTTTTGACGAAACTTTAAAAATTAAGTTGGCCACGTGACAAACCCAAACAGAATTAAAAATAAACTAGTTTCAGATTTTTTTCTTTATTTGAGACTTTCCTTCGTGGCAATTTTCAAAAGTCTAATCGATCAATGGGAAGTACTCTATAGGTTTTTATGAGTATAAAAAACGAGACTTTTTAAAAATCTTTTTATTGCAAAGGAGTTTGAATTTTTTACATGATTATGAGGTTGTAGTTTTCATTTGATAATTTCAACTTGATACGTCTAGGACTTTTTGAGAAAAAAAGGTTTTTACGAACAATAAAGTGCTCCCTGCTCCCATAATGATACCGTTTTTTCCTTCTGAGGTACGGAACTCCAAAAATGAAATCAGTTTCCGTGAAATAAACTGACGTTCAGGGCCTCCAATTGTTCTACGAAATGTCCGAGACTGTACTTTTTATTTCGTCAATTATTTCGTTAAAAATTCCATTCCACCTTCACGCAATATTATTAATCGATTCAGAGTAAGTCCTAACCTGTTCTAAAAGCAACCCTTTCTATAAAATATTGTTATTTCAAGCGGCCGCTTTCACATCCCCAACTTTTGAAAGTACATATATTCACTTTATACATATATACAGATTCAAAGTATCCAAATATAGAACATTGCGAGTCCTGGCTCACCTACTCAAATTTATAGGGATCAGTTCAATTCAGAACGGCCCAGTGTGTTTCAGTAAAGAGTTAAAAGCGAATAAATAACGTTGCATTGAATTAAACGGCGTATCGCACACTTGAGCTCAGATGACACAGGCGAGCCAAGCTAACCTGATACCTTTTATTTCAATGTGGATTAAAAAAAAAGAATTTTTAAATATAAGGAAGTCTCCCAATTTAATTTTTTGAATAAACTATTGCTGTTGCACAAAATCTTTATATTTAAAATAATTTTTTACTTTTTAATCTCCATTGCTTTCGTTTTTTGCGTTTTTTTGAACTCTAATTTTAATTATAACCCTAAAAAACATCACAGAATTTAATGCCTTCTTCAGGACTTTTACTAATTTCTAAAATCTTGAAGAAATCACGATTATTATTGAAACGTTGGCTATTAAGCAATTTAACCTAAAGTTATCTTTCCGAAGAAGCGTAAACTCCATACATTGGCCCGGAATCTGTCCTGGCAGTGCCTAAATGCATAGTACGGGGTCAAATAAGGGAATTGATCAACAAGCAACACAAGACATACTGGAATCAAAGGGTATAGCCGGATAGATATGGCGAGTTGGCCCCCAAATGGCAACCTATATCGAAACTTATGTTTTAATATCTACTTGATGTACGAACTCTTTTTATATATGTGTTACCCCCGCACTCCCCTTTGACCTTGAGTTATAGAGCAAAAACCAGCCTACCTACGACTATCGTTCAAAGACACATATCTCGAAAACTAATTGAGCTAAAGAGGTAAAACCAACGCGAGCATTTAGGTAACCTTTAAGAGCACATTTTATATTTTTTTTTGGATTTTTACGAATAATTACACACAAAATTAAAAAATAAATAAAAATATAATTTTCAATTTTTCAGTGTTCTCTGTGACTTGCAATCACTGAAATAATATATATTGTGGCACTTGATATGCACTACTACACATACAAATTGCATTAGAAAAAAGTTGGTGCAACACTTCGAAAAAAATTTTTTTTGACGCGCATCACATCATATAAGGATACAAACTTGACATAGTACACACATATATAAATATTTTATTAATTAAAATTATTGTTAGAATGGATTGAATGAAAATATAAACAATTTTCAGGAAAATATTGATTTCATACGGCGCGGTGCCGGGAATTATACGAGCGACAGCGAGTTCGAACTTAACGTACTTAAGAGTTAAGACTTTATTTATTTACACCACCATGGCATCATTTTCTGTCGGAAGTAGCTATTATTTATTATTTGTAGCTATTATTTTATTTTGTTATCTATAATAATTTCAGATAATATGTGTAAAAAATAAGGCTCTTCGTAAGGTTACTGGTTATAAAAAAGTTATCAAAACTGACAAAGACGCTAATTTGTTTAATTAATTTAATGAAATTATGACGTGGTGGTGTAAACACATAAACAGTCTTAACTCTTAAGCACGTAAATAACAAGCAGTGCAATAACAAATACGAACTCGCTGTCGCTCGTATAATTCCCGGCACCGCGCCGTATGAAATCAATATTTTCCTGAAAATTGTTTATATTTTCATTCAATCCATTCTAACAATAATTTTAATTAATAAAATATTTATATATGTGTGTACTATGTCAAGTTTGTATCCTTATATGATGTGATGCGCGTCAAAAAAATTTTTTTTCGAAGTGTTGCACCAACTTTTTTCTAATGCAATTTGTATGTGTAGTAGTGCATATCAAGTGCCACAATATATATTATTTCAGTGATTGTAAGTCACAGAGAACACTGAAAAATTGAAAATTATATTTTTATTTATTTTTTAATTTTGTGTGTAATTATTCGTAAAAATCCAAAAAAAATATAAAATGTGCTCTTAAAGGTTACCTAAATGCTCGCGTTGGTTTTACCTCTTTAGCTCAATTAGTTTTCGAGATATGTGTCTTTGAACGATAGTCGTAGGTAGGCTGGTTTTTGCTCTATAACTCAAGGTCAAAGGGGAGTGCGGGGGTAACACATATATAAAAAGAGTTCGTACATCAAGTAGATATTAAAACATAAGTTTCGATATAGGTTGCCATTTGGGGGCCAACTCGCCATATCTATCCGGCTATACCCTTTACAGGCAACAACATCGGCTAGAATTTTATTAAAGCGCATTCCAAAAGATGACCTCCTCCTAACAGGACATTGTTCCCTGAAAGGACACCTACAAAGAATCGAACTGTTTAATGGGAACTTAAAGGGCAGACAGCATACACAAACGGAGTACCAAATCCTGTGCGAATTCGATGCTCCGGATCGCAGAAGACATGTAATTTATGGACAATCAAGAATGGGTTCAGAAGACTATTGCAGCTTACGGTCTGTATAAGCTAGTACAAGAAACGAGGATACTGAATCGGATGATGAGGTAGCCCTGAAGGTTGCAGTGCTCCCGGTGACAGAATGGCTCACGAAGCAAAAAAAAACTACTTTTCAGATTAAAATAGAAAAAAGGCGATAATTTATTTTCAAAGGCCATCTTCTGAACTGACATCCTTGCAGTTTAGTCTTAATTTCAACAAGGATTCGTCCAGTTTGCAGTACGCTTTCTTGCTGCCCGAAAGCACAATCTATTGGTACGTACTGATATAACAACGTGTTGAGTACATTCTGTTGAAGCATTTCGTGTTGAGAACGAAAAGGTTAATTGCCATCGTTTCAAATTTCACGCAGTGCTGCTTCACACTTGTTTAATATTCATTGACGTTGTTATAGTAGTACTCAAAATAGTACTAATTGTAATTGTAGTATTGCCAGTGTTAGAGTAACTCTATTGCAGAGTCTACATAAACTAAGTCATATGTACGATTAAAATTTTGCTCCGGTCCAAGATAAAAATTGCAAGACTTTTGTAAAGGCTAATCTATATATAAATACGGGAGCGGGGTGGTGTAGTGGTGAGAGCATTTAGGAGGTAGCGGGTTCGAATCTCGACGGGGGCAGATGTGGCTGGGACTTTTTCCTGCTGCCTTTTGCCGAGAAACAGCCATCTTGTTGAGTTTTTCCTTGACTTTCCTCAATAATTCCAGATAAATATCGAGATAGTTCCTTTTTCAAGGGCAGGGCCGATTTCCTGTCAAACTACTATGCTCAAAATTTGCCTACCTGTTCCTAATGTCCTGAAAATTCCATCATTCACACATTGCTATTAATTAAGTGGAAGTTTAAGAATGTAGGAAATAACGGGAAGTGTGATAGATGGACAAAATAGTATTGGTGCGAATGGCGTCTGTTATGACATAAGTCGAGAAACGGACGTTAAACGCATTATTACTATTATCATTATATAAATACGGGAAGGAAAAAGAGTGTGGTACCGATTTGAGTGTGTTAATTCGCACACATTGTAATGAAACATACATCGTTCTCTCCGTTTCAATGAGTGCACAATATATTTCAGCACGATGTGTGCGAATTAACACAAGTAAAATCGATTCAAAAGAAATTCATATTATGACAAAATAATAACGTTCTAACTTAAAAATTTTATAAATTACGGTCGAATTTTGACCACTGGATGACCACTAGTATTTTGAAATTAGCTGGCATTTAATATATTAACAAAAATAATACAATGAACAAGTTAGCGGCCGGGACTTTTAGCGTCGGAACGCTCTAACACACCTAAAGCAAGCGCGTTATGTGGCCGAGCGGTTAAGTGCATCTACGCTGGATGTACAGTACGCCAGTATTGTTTCTTTTTTTAAATTTTTTTTTACAATTATTAAGTTTGTCATTTTCACATACAATTGGAAACTAACGATTTTCGGATATTTTCATTCTTTTATGTATGAGTGAGTCCAAATACATACATAATTTTTGAGACGCTGTATCCTTTTATTATATTGAGATAAAAGCTTCAATTTTTTACAGAACTATGGGGTTATAGACTTTAGTATTTGACATTAATTTCAGCTTGATGCCTGTAACGGCTCCTGAAAAGAATGTCTTGACAAACAAAATGATCTAATAAGAATTCTATTTTTTGTTCATTCTGAAGTATAAAACTCTAAAAGTCATCTCTATTACAGTCACAAAAGTCGAGCTTTTAAGACGAAACTCTTCGAAAATATAGTATCTCTCGTTCTGGAGTGCCTACAATCTACATACATTCTAAAACTAATTATGTTTAATCAGGTAACGCTCCGAACGGCCAGTTGCACTAAGGAGTACTTAAACAACTTCTATATACTACTTCCGTCCATAAATTAAATTATTTAAATCAAAATTTCCTTGTATTAAAATTTTCAATGAATTTTTAAAATTATCTACTCTAATTTTTTTATGACTATCACGCAATTCAAACTAGTTTTTTCAATCATAAAAATAAAGTATCTAACGGACTAATAAAATACCTCGCACAAACCTTATGGGATTTGGTTCTCGGTTAAATTGATCTAAAATTGTTTTATTTTATAGTTTAAAGGTCACTAAGAGAAAGTGTCCATGGACGCATAGCCTAAAAACCAATAGATTTTTAGCTACAGACATGTTTAACGAGATTTTAAATTTCGGGATGTCGATTTAATTCGATATCTTAAAAAATCCTAAGCTCTAGAAATATGTTTTCGAGTGCACTGAATTCAAATATGACATTATTATTTTTATACAGCGTGACACCTTCCAACATTATCTAGTTTTCGACTATATTTCTAAAAAAAATCACAAAAATTGAACATGGAACATGTTTGTGAATTCAGTAGATATCCCCATATCTAAAATCTCGTTAAACATATCTGTAGCTAAAAATCTACTAATTTTTATACTATGCGCCCATGGAGACTTTTTTTAGTGACCTTTAAACGATAAAATAAAACCATTTTTGATCAATTTAACAAAGAACCAAATCCCATAAGGTTTGTGCGGGGCTTTTTGAATGAAGATTCAACATTCAAAAAATCATTTTTTTTACAAAATTATAATTACCTTACCATTTACCATTACTCTGCAAATTACTGGTTTTGTAGACAGACATACCTGAAACAGAAAAAGTTATTATTAAAACTTCGTCGACTTTATTTCTTATCTAGAGTTACGTATTATTTTAAAATAGTGTGCCAATCTTAGCAATAAGCCCGGCCATATTATAGATCATTAAACTATGGGGAGGGTGTCTTCAAATTTAAAGAAATAACTCTGAATACAATTCGCTTTCGCTAAGATCATTATGTTTTACGTTTCCCGCGGATCCGAGACAGATCATATTACTGTTGCCTTTTTAGTGCTTTTTTATTTAACTTGGAAGTCATCTATTTTAAGTATTTGGGTATCAAGACATTCATGGCAGATCTGAGTAGATTAAGAACTTTCTCATAGGAGCGCAGAATTGTTCAGGACGTAGCATAATAAATGCATGGGAAAAAGTTCTGATTCCTAATTTTAACTATCTATCCTTCCGTTGCTGAATTTAATTTTGCTACTGACACATTTCTGATTTCAAGCAACTTTGTTTTTTCAAATGATCTCTCCCCTCTCATTATCGTTTTCTAGTCAATCCTTCCATTTCTCCTCCATGCAGACAGACAACAACATTTCTAATTTTAATTTAGGTAGTGATACAATTTCGAGATCGAGCGGGGTGGCGTAGTGGTGAGAGCACTAGACTCGAATTTGTGAGGTACCGGGTTCGAATCCCGGCGAGGGCAGATGTGGCTGGGACTCTTTCCTACTGCCTTTCGTCGAGAAAAGGTAATTCCTGTACCGGCCATCTTATTGAGGTTTTCCATGGTTTTACTCATTAGTTCCAGATAAATATCTACGCTCAAAATTTTCCTACCTTATTCTAATGTCCTAAAATTCCTTCCTTCGCCCATTGCTATTAATTAGTTAAAGTTAAAAAATGTAGAAAATAACGAAAAGTCGAGAAACGGACGTTAAACGCATTATTATTATTATAATTTTGACACATTTCTTATTTCAAGTAATTTTGTTTTTTAAATGATCTCTCTCCTCTCATTATCGTTTGATAGTCTATCCTTCCATTTCTCCTTCAAGCAAACAGACAAAATCATTTATAAAGAAATATTTCTGATTTTATTTTGTCAATGACACATTTCCGACTTCAAGCAACTTTGTTTTTCAAATGATCCTCCCCTCTCAATATCATTTGCTAGTCAATCCTGCCATGCAGACAGACAACAACATTTCTGATTTTAATTTTACTAGTGAGACATTTTCAATTTCGATGAATTATTTTTTTCGAATAACTCTCTCTCTCTCTTTTTATTGTTTGATAGTCCAGTTTACGAAACCGTTCTATACACAATACACACGTACGTATATTTGATACGTGTGTATAGTGTTGTATGTCGCTAATATCCTTCGGGAACTCGCTAATGGTGATTAAGTTTCACAACTGGCCCATACATATTGCACTAATGGTTCTGCTGCACCACTACCGAACGAGTCCTGCTTCACTGCAGTGGCCAGCTACCTGCTGTCTCAGCCCGAATTCCTGCTGCTCTACCGGCTCTCATTCCCTTCTATTCGAAGGGCTGAGAAAACAAACAGATTAGGTTAGCAATCGGCCGATCGAATCGTCGGACATGCACGTGAACCGACACAAACTCGGCCGATTTAAAAATGTGTGTCGAGACACAAATTAAAGCGAATAAGAAATTAAATTTTGCGTTCGGCTTCGAAAAATCAATTCCTTTCGTGGAAGCTCGTTCCAATCCCGCTCCAATTTATGTCCGAAATAATCCGAACGTATGACAACATATTATATATTATGATGTGTCCGAAGCATATCTATAATAATTTCTATATGAAGCATTGTCTATTTACTCAATGTGCGGTGAGCGAAGGCAACAAAGCGTATCGAAAATATATCACGTCTTTTTTTTCGAAGTAACTCCTTGGTTATTTAGATAGATAGATAGATATAGATAGATAGATAGATATATATATTTATTTCGAAAATAGCATAAAAGCTGTGAAATATGTCAATATACATTACATAAATAATAAATAAAATACAGATAAAATTAGAATTCGTCAATACAATAGAGACATTTTTCTATTAAATATTTTTTCAATTGTCTTTTAAAAGGTGATAGAGGTAGATCTTTAATTTCACTTGGAACTTTATTAAAAATGTCAACTAAATTAAAATTTACATTATTTCGATACATAGAGGATTTTGGCAGTGGAGTACGCAGGTTGCCAGCTCGTCTCGTGTTCTTATTGTGTATCGAAATATTTGTATTAAAATAATTTGAATGTGATTTCACAAACACAGACACTTCATAAACATACATTGAATAAAAAGTTAAAATTTTATAATTTTTAAAATAAGGTTTACACGAGGTTCGTGGACTGAGCTTAAACAATGCTCTGATAGTCTTTTTTTGTAATATGAATAGACCACTGCACTCACTTGCGGCTCCCCATAAAATAATGCCGTAATTGATTGAAGAAAACACAAAAGCATAGTAAACGGACATTAAAACGTGATAGTTAGTTACACTGGAGAGATTTCTTATCATATAAACATAACGAGCAAGCTTAACCTTGAGGAAATCTATAGGTATGAGTTTTCCATGAAAAATTAAAATCCATAAAAATACCCAAAAATTTTATATTAGAATGTAAAGCCATTGTTTTACCGAGAAATTCCACATTATTATACCTGAATGATTTAGCCGCACTATAGCACATTAATTGAGTCTTTTTGACATTGAGTTGCAATGTATTGAAATTAAACCATTCACTGAGATGTGCAGCGACGCTATTAAGATGCACTTGAAGATTGTCAAATACAGGATCTTGTATGATGATCGTCGTGTCGTCAGCATAAAGCACAACATCTGCCGGAGTTGAAGATGGCAAATCATTTATGTAGAGAAGAAACATAAGAGGGCCTAGAATGGATCCCTGAGGAACTCCACAGGAAACGGGCTTCCAATCGGATAGACAGTGATTTAGTTGGACTTGCTGACTTCTGTCACATAAATATGAAGAAAACCAGGAATTGGCGTGCCCTCGTATACCATATGATTGGAGCTTCAGAAGCAAGAGTTCGTGGTTTACTGAATCAAAGGCTTTACTTAAGTCTAATGACGCTGACATAGTATACTTATGCTGATTGACATTTTCTAAAATTTTTGATATAGCTTCGTAGGCTGCAAGAATAGTGTCTTTCCCTCGTAGAAAGCCGAATTGCTGCTTGGAGAGTATATTGTTTTGATTGAGGAAAGTCAACAATTGTTTATGCACAATGCGCTCAATGATTTTAGAAATGTTGGGAAGCAACGCGATGGGACGATAATTATTTAAACATTCCGTATCACCACTTTTAAATAATGGTTTGATCACTGCCCATTTTAAAAATTGTGGAAAAACCGCACTTTCGAAACTTAAATTTATTATATAGGTTAAAAATTTTGAAATTAAAATAGCATTGCTCTTTAATAGTATGACAGGAATCTCATCCCAACCAACCGAGTTAGTATTTTTAAGATTTGAGATTTCGTTTTTTACTTCAACATCTGTTACAGGGAATAATACAAAGCTGTTCAGGCAGTTTGAAACTTTAAAATATTCGAGGTTAGGTGCGCTTAAGTTCATATTGCTAGAGATGTCCACGTAGAATTCATTAAATTTGTTGGCAATAATTTTGGAATCTGTAAAAAGTTCATTATCCACTTTTATCTGTTTCAGAGCTACAGCGCTTTTTTGAGTTTTACCAATGGATTTATTTATTATATTCCATGCTGCTTTAACACGATTTTTCGAATTCAAAATAAAGTTATCATTCGCTTGTTTTCTAGCAGCATTAACATGGTTTTTTACAAATGAACAAATATGTTTATATTGATCCTTTAAAAAAATGTCACCCGGAAAAGATTTTGTTAATTCAAAGTAATGTCTTTTAATTTCAATAATTTCTAAAATCTGCGGTGTAATCCAGCTTTTAATATTTTTATTGTATGATTTCTTTATCCGTTTTTTTGGAAAACATACATTCATGTAAAAAACAAAAGTGTCATGAAAATACAAATAGGCATCATCACTATTAGTTAATTCATAAAAGTCACGCCAGTCATGTTTAGAAATATAATAATTAAACTGCTCTATCGCTGAGGGTGTAAAATATCGTCTATAGATAATATTGGATTCACATTTGCTAGTAGCAGTGTCACAGCACAATATATAAGTATTATATATGTTAGCATGGAGTATATCTCTCTTTATTCTACAAAAAAAGGCAATAAAAATTATTTGCAACGCAAAGCCACGCGATAGTTGTATGCCATTGTTTATTCATTTAAATATTTTTTGACTTTACCAGCTCAGTATATTTATAACTGTTTGATATTTGTTAAAAAACATTTAGATAAATTTAATAATTTTATGTCCCTGCACCATTACAATACAAGAAGAAAAGAAAATCTTGTCATTCCTTTTTTTTCTAACAAAAAATTC
This sequence comes from Xanthostigma xanthostigma, assembly GCA_963575645.1. Classification (NCBI taxonomy): domain Eukaryota; kingdom Metazoa; phylum Arthropoda; class Insecta; order Raphidioptera; family Raphidiidae; genus Xanthostigma; species Xanthostigma xanthostigma. The sequence continues at coordinate 48,033,989 of OY754470.1, forward strand.
AACTTTTGGTCCTAATTACTTAGGTTTACAATTTTTTTAACAAACTGTCTTTGGCCACTAGAAACCTGACTCTTAAAATGTTTAAAAAACTATTTATAATTTTTTTATTAATATAAGTACCTACCAAGAATTTTTTGAGATGGAAAATGCACCCTAACATTGTATACTTTTTTTTCTCTTTTGACGTGTTTTTAACATTTTTTTGTATAACTTAAACCAAAAAATCTATCTATCTATTAACAGTTTTATGTCTTTATCTATGACGTAAGCCAATCAGAGCCAACGAGTTTTTACCACTTAAAAAAAGATAAATATATCTTTGGACTCTAATGGTTCGATTGCGATTTTATTCCTATGCTCGGTATATAATAAAAGTATATGGTTCGATGTGATAACTGTGAAATAATTTTCACATCCCTAGTCGGTATTGTAGTAACCAATATATTTAACATGTGTCATTTACACCACAGTACGCCGGCAAAGTGGACTCACTTAAGCTTTCTTAACACCACTTATTTCACCGGCATAAAGGATTTCAGCTTCGTGAAAATAAATTCCATTTTCAAAAAGCCACCGCAACTGGATTCGTGAGATATAAATATGTCGACAATTGTAAATTAACCCGTTATTTATTTTAACACCTTTTAATGCTCTTCATACTTTATTTAAAGTCTTTTCGCGATATACCGCCAAATAAAACACTCTTTTTTTAAGATTACGTTTTTATAAATTGTAGTTTTTAAATCAAACTAAAAAATTGTCCTTCCAATGGGGTAAATTAACTTTCATCCGCAACGGAAATTCAAGTCATGTAACCTGATGGATTTCGTTATTTAGACTTACTAAAATATACCAAAAATCAGTGGCGTAGCATGGACTAATCTAGATGTGGGTGAAGTCGCGTCAGAGATGCCCTTTTCTTTCAGTAGGTACTAGTGATGTGCCGGATCGTTAAAAATGTATATCCGCGGATACGGATCTGAATACGGATTTTTGGTTTCAAGATCCGCGGATACGGATTCGGATCTTAACTTTATTAGAGTACGCGGCGGTAAATATTTCACATCGACCTTTGGAAAGAGACTATCTGTTATGGGAAAAAGTTATTGACCTCTTTAAGAGTTAACTCTCATAACAGATTGTCTCTTTCCAAAGATCGATGTGCAATATCTCATTATAAAGATAGTTGATTTAGTACCTTTGAGTTATGTGCTATTAGTATGGTACTCACTACGATAAATGTTTGCAATATAAAGGTGCCAAATACGATTTCAAAAAAATAAAAAATAATCTGAATGGAATTTAACAGGTTTTCATTATTACCTAATCACCTCTATATATATAAAATTTCATCTATGCATTGAAAATTAATAAGGTAAAAGATCCGCCAAAAACTAACGGATACGGATCTTACTTCTCCCTCGGATATCCGCGGATACGGATATCCGGCACATCACTAGTAGGTACCTATTCCCAAGATCAATGCAGTGATCCTGCCATATTTGTATGTCGGTTATATTTAATAGGGTGTTTTAGGGTACTAATCGTACTACTTATTTAGCGTAGGTATAATATAGTTCATGGCGTTTGGCCTCAAGTTAGCACACAAGGAGGTCTTGCCACGCCTAGCTACGCCACTGTCAAAAATAAAAAAAAGCGAGAGGTGTCGTGAGGCACCTAGTTGGAACGAAGTTATTTTCGCTAATTATTATGTATCATAGTTATTTTACTAATTTGTAAAATTATACAAAAATTTTATTTAAATCTTTAAAAAATCTTTCACAAATTACATTAAAAATAAATAGAAACTAATTATTAATTATTTTTTTTATATTTTTAGATCCGTTCTGAAGAAGATCCAAATCCGGATCGAAACGTTAATGTATTATTGATATTTTTTGTTAATATATTGTCTGAAAAATTGGTCGATAATTTTATTTATTAAAATTTTATTTATACTAAAATATGATTATTAAACAAAAATTAATCGTGTGACTCTAAAAAAAATAAAAATAACATTTGTTGCGCATCTGCCGGGAATCGAACCCGGGCCACCCGCATGGCAAATGCGTATTCTATCGCTGAAGGGGGATAAGTTAAAAAAATCCAACAGATTTCGGATTAGAAAAGCTGGAAACTGGGGGCATGTAATAGAAGAAACGCCATATAAACAACGACTTTGCTACACTCCTGGTTGTTCGTAAGACCCGATTCAATATCGTATAATTAATTAATATTGTTATGTAATTTATAAAAGTAGCTTTATGATTTAATCCAGTTTTAAATCAGGAATTCCGTAATCAGAATAAGTATCAATAAAAAATCAATTTAGGTATAAAAAGAAATTATGTCTGGTAAACTCGCGCTTAATTATAATTAAGAATTTAGTCGTTCAACTTGAATTTTCAAATCATTAATTTTATTTCGTTTTAAAGTAACGTTCGTATTCACACTAAAGTCCCCGAATCTGCAAAACATGAAATAATAAGATTACTGAAATAAATCTTTCAGTGTAAATCCGGAGGAAAGTAGAAAAATATGTTGGTAAAGAAACTATACAATTTACTTTCAGTGCTCCACATTCCCGGAAAAATAGTGGCAGAAAAAAATTCATGGACTATTTTTTCGTGCGTGAAAAAAATGAACCCTAACCGGATCTAACAAAATGGAAAATTTTCTTTTCGATGTGTACATCGACGGAAAAATGTTTGCAGAAATTTAGGTAGGCCATTTTTCCGCAATTTGACGTCAAAATGTCGAAAATTGGATGTCAAAAATGATAAAAAAAAAAATGGTTAAAATTTTAGAAAAAATGTCTACAGCTTCGTTTTAGGTTATGTTAGAGCCAAAACCGGGAAATATCAGCGGCAGAACTTAGAACTTTTTGACCAATTGCACCCAAGTCAATTCTAAGAGAGTGGATTTATGAATTGGCCATCTCAGTGCATTTGGCTAATTCATAAATCCACCTTCTTAGAAGTGACTTGGGTGCAAATGGTCAAAAATGTCTGTAATAGGTCATATGCTTAAAACTCCAAATTGGTTAAAATTTTTATTTCGAAATATATTTTAGTTCTTGATCATAACGTAATGGTTATTTTATTAATCTAATCACTGAAAAAAATACAAATAATAAAAAAGAAATGTAGAAAATAAGCGCTACTTTCGAATTTTCAAAACGCATCGTGACGTCAGAGTATATATCAACAACAGTTTTCATGACGACTGTGTCGTCTCACAGTAAGATTATGTCAGTATTTAGAGAAAACAACAAATAAACTTCATTTAGAACATTGACAATTTGACATAGTATATCATGACGTCACATAAGCCCGCGAACATGGCCGATTGTTTAAACTGTCTATTTTTGAATGTGGAATTTAATATTTTTTTCTTATGATAATATTACATTTTTAAATGATTATCAATTTTTTTCCGTATTATGGTTGACTAAATAATCTATTAAAAATATTAAAAAAAATCATGCATATGACCTATTCGTGGACAATCTATGTATTTTAGAAGTCTTTTTTTGGCACAATCACCTTTTTATACCAGCGTCGAAACGCCACAGTTTTACGTAAATTATGTAGAAAGATATGCAATAAAGGAGCTCTGTTGAGTACATTCTTAGTGGTTTAAATTGTGTGAACTTTAACACCGTTATACCTTATGAGATTTGCATTGCATTCGAGAGAAGTCAGCACTAGAGCTATATAATATATTCTCGTAGAGTACGAAGATCTTACCAGATCTTATAGTGTTTACATAGGCTTGTTTCCCATTCTCTGGATAACTGCATTTTCTGTCATTGCGGAATTGCAACTTCGAAATTTATTCATGCAACTTATACGCTTATACCATTAGTATATTTAAACTCTTGGTCAAAATTAACGCAGCACTTGATATTTCTGCTATATTATATGCTTTTTTTCAATTTCAAATGTCTGTCAGTCAGTTTGGGCCAAATCTTGCAAGTCGATTTTGAACCACTTCGACTTGATCTATTACTTTAAAATTTTGCATACTTACATATACCTACATATAGCCAGAGTGCCCGCAAAACTTGCAATTCTTTGCAAGTTTTCCAGATGGCAATGAAACTTTCAATGAACAATTCTAACATTTCAACTAAATATAATGATGTTGATTGTTGAATGCGTTATTGCCCTGAAAATTGATTCGTGAACAACCATAGCTAAGATATTATTTTATTTTGGGAATAAGTTTAGGCGTAAACAAAATAGCTATCCTCTTTAATTAGTGAAATAGGTAAATAATCTTAAGATTTGAGGTCAAAAGTTAACCGTCAACAGGCAAGGCTTCTTAATCTGGCATTTTGTTTTCAATAGCAAAACATTACACAATACATTAACACTTGCTTTCGAAAGGATTGCTATAATAATATAAACTAAATTTGTGGGTGAAGTAATTATACTTATTCAAAATTAATGAGCTGCAAACTTTCAAGAATTAATTAATTAAATTTAAATTGAAATATATTTCCTTTTATACTTTGCGTTGTACCATACACCTTTTATCCACGTTATTTTGTTTTCTCTCTCTCTCTTTCCTTCCTGCATGCTCATTTTCAATACATAGTACTGTCCCATTAATTTAAAATCGGTAACAAAACTCCTTTAAGCAATTATATCCAATTTCACGAAACTTCGCAAGCATAATATTAAACACAAAACGACTTTATGGATTCTCATCAGTAGAGTTAACAAATTAGATTTTTTTTAATGATTACAACTCCGTATTGATCAAAAAAAAAATTAATATTATCCATAAAACGGCGTCTTTACGGATAGACCGAGCGGCTTTGGTAGGTGCTCGGGTTTCTTCCTTAGGTCGCAGATATGAAACAATTTGTTATTATACTAATACAGTGTAAACTCCATTTAACGTCACTCGATATAATGACAAACTCCTTAAAACATCGAAATTACTTAACTCTAGTTGGTTTACCTTGTTGCTCATACAATGATAGACTAAATAACGACAACAATACGTCATCATCAAGCAATAAACAGTACTTGTTTATTATTTTGTTGCTTTGTTGTCGGCATCATGCGTACCGAATATTCTAAGAAATTCGTTCATTTGTTTGTTGGGATTATCTTTCATATGTTTAGCTCAGCTGCTTATCGATAAGTTATCATATTCTTAGTTGGTCAGTTGTAAATTTTGTATATTATGAGTAAATACATATATTATTACTAGCGGCCCTGTACGTGCTTCGCTACGTATAAAGTGAAATAATAAAACAATTTAATTGGAACATCTATCTATCTATCTATCTATTTTATTAATTGCTAGCTATTTTAAAATATACATGGGCGTATATGTGTGTATGTCGAGCACTCCGGCTGCGCCGTCGTGCTCGAAAAAAAATAGCGTAAAGTATTCGTGGATAGCTGGTCTTTAAAACACTTGCTCTATTTCGAGCACTTCGGCTGCGCCGTCATGCTCGAAAAAAAAAAGCATTTGTTTTAAACGATATTCAGTTTTTTTACATCCTCGATCTAGATGTATGGTTGTTAAGTTCGTTGCGCCATCTATTGTATATTCACTCAATCCAGTCAACAGGTATCGCCATCTTATATGGTTGTTAAGTTCGTTGCGCCATCTATTGAATATTCACTCAATCCAGTCAACAGATAATTTTGACTGTCAAGGAATAGACAAATAATTTGCAATAAAATAATATTGCGACTATAAATTGAAATGCAAGCTATCCTATCTTTCAAGTTGGATCGAATTGCACACGGTGTGCAAATCAAATTTAAAATCGGTTCAGTAGTTTAGGAGTTCATCGCGGACAAACATGTGACACGTAATTTTTATATATAAAGATAGTAAAAAAAATTATTAATGGATTATTTCTTCTCTCCGTTTAACAACTCTCAATAACGCCACAAAGTGCACAGTCCCTTTTAGATTTTAGATTTTACACTGTATTATAAAGAGGTGAAGTTTGTAAGTTTGGATGTAGGAGGTAATCTCCGAAACTATTCGTCCGATTTCAAAAATTGTTTCACCAATATTTTGAATGGACCTTCAGGATGGCTCTATATTGTCCAATTTTGCAACGCAAGTCGATGAAAAAACGATTGCAATCTACATAATATTCGGACGAAGTTCTTAATAAATCCAGGAACACTTGTTTAAGAAAAACAGCCAATGTACGTTTCTCAGTAAGAGGACGTACGGAAAAGTTCCATATTGCATCTGACTTTGGCTGCCGTGATTCGAACCCTGTACCATGGGCGTCGAGGTACAACTCGTTCGATACAAACCTCGTTTGTGTGTCGAGCTTTTGTAATTTAAGGAATGTAAATAAGATGCCTTACGGTAGATACTATAATAATTTAACTCAAATTATGTACAATATCTGCACAAAACAGAGTATTATTATTATGTAACATCTACAACATGCAGAGTTCCTGTGCTTCCTCAAAACACGTGTAGCTCCCAACTTACGCCCACTCACTGAGTGGGGAATCGCTAGGGAATTGTAGAGAGCGAAGTTGTTAGTGGGGTATATACAGAGCTGGCTGTCCAAACCGTACGGTGAACATTTTAATAATTAACAATGAAATGGGTATAAATATTATTGTAACAAAACTGACACAACTAACTATTTTTTTTCGAAAAACCGTCTCCGTTTAAAACAACCAAAAATGTTAAATAATTGGCCTATAAATATTTTGCTTCATGGAGCTCTTTTTACACTATATATACTTAACAAGATCACGCTGTGAAAGTTTTTAAAAATTGTTTATTTTGTTTATTATATTTTTTAACTTTAAAAATGTATAATAAACAAAATAAGTGGCTTTTAAATATTTATATGACGTAATCATGTTAAGTATTTATGTGAAAAGGGCTCCATGAAGCAAAAAATGTATAGGTCAATTATTTAAACATTTTTTGTTGTTATCAATGGAGACGGTTTTTCGAAAAAAAATAGTTAATTAACAATAGCCCAACTTTATTAAAAATAAACATATTTTTTTTCAACGGAACTTTATTCCTTAAGGTGTTAAGATGACACCATAATTTATTTAAATTTTTTTATTGTTATTTAATACTATAAACAAATTATTTTATGTGTTGTACTCTCTCAACAGGCGGTGCGCTCGAGCTGTAACGGCTGCGCGGAATCCTATTTTCAACATTAAATTAAAACTATAAATAATAGAGATAGAGCGCGGAAAGTGGTACTTTAAGACTCTTTTTTTTCAATTTTCGCTATCGCGTATAGTTTTTGAGTAATTGCCAAAAATCTGAGAGGCTTTTTTTTCTTTTCGTTTTTGTTAATAACAAATGCAACTTTTGTCAGTGAAAAAATTAAAAAAAACGTCTTTTTCGGAATATTTTTCCGAATCGAATAAGCTATTGCTCATATTTTCTGAAGAATCATTTCTTGACTAGGCTAATAGAATTTGTTTCTAACAAAAAATTCCAGCCAATTGGGCAACGGGACCATTCCAACTTGAAAAATGTTAACATTTGATTATAATAAAGAAAATAAAATTTCTGATATCGCGTGAGGTGACGCGGGTAATGGCTATATGATATTTGCTATTCGTTGCCATGGCTACCTACATAATATGTTCCACGTCATTTAAAAATTAATCAAAGAATGCCTAACTAGTTTATTTCTAACAGATCCATTAAACAAAAGAGCGGCTGATTTCCGAAACAATAAAGTTTAAAAAAAAATTTAACGAAACTTTCTTGATAAAATAAATAGAATAACAAGCCGTTATGAAAAGTATACCATTATTATATAAAAAACATCGTTATAGCATATATCTCTTCTGCGTATAAGCCGATTTTCCCCAAAAACAACAGGAGTCTTCACATTTGCATACCAAACATCCTCCTAAAATCTGGTTTCGATCCGCTCATCCGTTTGACCTGTATCGTGTTCACAGACTAACAGACTCATTGAGTTTTTTCAAAAATATGTTTTTTGGATTCGGGGGACCTCAAAACGGAAAGATATTGTAAAATTTTTGAAAAGTGATTTTTGACCTAAACTAGCACCATTCCCCACTTGTGGGTTGGAATGGTAAAGCACTATTAACCAATTTTTATTCTTGATAAAAAATTCACTAATGTCAATATAGCATAATTTTAATTTTATGTTTCAAGGTTGTTGAAATATTTGTATTGATAAATTTGACATCCCTGCTTTGGCCTAATTTTGCTGAAAGAGTAAATGTACATGAAGTACCGAAGTACGCACAAACTGGTTAAAACTACAGTAAATAACGCACCTTTGTAACTTTTGGTAACGTTCCCAAATATTATGCAATCTACATTCCCGGCACAATATGTACTTCGTTTATTCATACAAACAAATGAACGAACAATTTCAAATAACGATTGTTAAACTTTATTTTGACATTACAAATTAATGTACATACTTATATTTAGTACTAGCTGTTAAGCTCGTTCCTTCAACATGATGGCGAGACACCCATTTTAAAACGGCCATGTCAAAATAAAAATGAATTCTAGTAAACTAGCGGCCCGGCCCGGATTCGCCCGAATTTATAAATTGCCATCGCTTTTTCGTCGACTTATGTTGCAAAATTGGTCTCCACGAAAAGTTATTTTATTTTAACGCAACAATATATAACTTAAGTCCATCCTGAAAGGCCATTATAAATATCGGTGAAAAAAAATTGAAATCGGATGAGTAGTTTCGGAGATTATCTCCTACGTCTAAACTTACAAACTTTATTTCTCTATATATTATAGATTTCATTGCTTATTCGACCGACGTCAATAGTACATGTGCCATATGGCAAAGAAACTAATAATAATTTTAAAAAACCAATACCACGTTTTTAAAGCAAAATAAAAAGTATAAAATAATTTCTTTACAGACGGATTAATTTGTAGGATTTGAAACCAAAAACGTGGGGCGCATTATTAATTGTTTGATTTCATAAATAGATTTTTGACGTGATAACGTCTTATAAATTGATGAATCACCAATCTTATAAATTGATAAAACACCGGCTGCATGCACGAAAAAGTGTAACGTTCCTAAATCCTAACGTTCCTAACGTTCGTAACGCGTAACGTTCCGCCTGACCCTGTGCGTGCTTTTTGCTAATTTCTCGCTCAATTTAAATCAGATCGGTTTGAAACCAGTCTTAAACGAAAGAGGAGAACATTTTACATAGATTTCGTATAACAGAATTTGCCTAAACAGTTTTTTTATAAATAGCTGTATAAATGCAACATGAAAACGGCTGCATTTCTAATGTTTAATTCAATTTTTTGACATTAGTATTTTGTGAAATGCAACGCCTTCTAAGTTAAGTATTGGAATAACTAATTATTATTAGAACATAATACTTTGACAGTTGCAAACGTCACTTTTGACATTTTTTATCATTCCGATGTGTTAGTCTGTAGGAACTTTCGAGCTCTACAGGTCGCAATTTTTGACGAATTTATATTTTATTCGCTTTAATTATTATCAGGCTAGAGTCCTATTTAAAAATCTGTCTGTTAAGAAATTATTTTATACTTTCTAGTTCACTTTAAAAATGTGATACATTAAAATTGTTTATATACTTTTTTGTAAAAAGAAACAAAAATACATCGTAAAAAAATATTATATGTACCACGGGGGTTCGAACCCGCGACCTTCGCGTTATTAGCACGACGCTCTAACCAACTGAGCTATAGACCGGTGATTGCTATGTGTCTTACAATGGTAAACAAGTAAGATTGATTTATATGTATGTCTCCATCCGGGCTACTAGAAAGCGAGTTAAAGCAAACGTGGTAAAATCACCTGTAAGAAGTCTGTCACAGTGACACCCTGTATATTATTTTACTATAGTTCAATAAAATATCCGTGTATATACAATATTATAGAGATCGGTTTAATAATACGAGAATGCGGGATCGTTCTAAACAACTGTGATCCAAAATTATAGTCAAAATGAAGTTTGTATAAAGATGGAACGGTTCCTGAACGGCTGAACGTTGAACGCGCGCTGAATGTCGAAAGTTAGGTCATAACGACCATCACGAATCACATCGGCACACGGCAGCCGGTAATATGAATACCTACTTTACCGATGGGACAGGCGCAACAAGGACTTCTACACATTTTGGTATATATACCTACAACCTCACGAACACACATACACGCGCGCACACATACTTTAACCCTTTCCCGGTTGACCTTGAATATATACTCTGGAAATGGGCGGAGCACTACGAAACGAGGGAGTGGGCGGGAAGCACGTGAACCAGAGCCGCATAGTAAAATATAATAAAATATGTCACTGAAACAATTGTACTTTAAGGTGCTTGTCCACTTTAGAATTTCCAAAAAAAACTATTTATTTTCTTTTTGCATTTCTTAACTCCTTAGAATATCTATACTAATATATAAAGCTAAAGAGTTTGTTTGTTTGTTTGTTTGAACGTGCTAATCTCAGGAACTACTGGTTCAAATTGAAAAAAAAAAATTTTGTTGGATAGTCCATTTATCGAGGAAGGCTATATGCTATATAATATCACGCTACGACCATTAGGAGCGGAGCATTATAATGAAAAATGTTGCAAAATGTATCTCAAAAGTAAGTTTCTATTCAGGTGAAATGCTGCACTAACTAAATATACTCATATTAGCGTTTTGCGTACACAATGGCTCAATCGGTAGAGCATGCGACTGTCGATATCAGGGTCGTGGGTTCAAGCCCCACGTTGGGCGAAAATATTTTTATTTTTTTTTTATTTTCTACATTGCTTTCTTTTAAGGCTTACATTTAAATTTATTTTAATTTTATTTAATTAATTAAAAAAAATGTATTAGTTTAAAAAAGTATACTAAATACTGTTTTTTATCGACAAAAGCTTTTGAACGGTAACTCCGATCATTATGAAATTTGGATACAAGTCATCTCGGTAAACTAAGATGAATGTGTGTACTCATGTTCCTCCCTTCCCCATTCGTTCTTTTACACCCGGGTGAAACCGGATGGGACCGCTAGTATAATAATAAAGTATACAGTCTTGCTGTGTGACAATGTGTTGAATTACAATTTAGTTAAAGTCTTAATAGGCAAATTCTCAATTATGGAGTTTATGTGTATGTATTAGGGAATTGTTCGCTGTGAAGTTAAAGTGAATACTATATAAGTAGAATGTTGTCACCGAAGCCCAGTGGATATACAAGTAAGTATAGAAGGCGATGCTGAAGTTATGTCCAAAGATATGCTGAGTAGGATATTATAGCTCTGTGAGTAAAGTGGGGCCACCGCACACACAGACAAAAGTAGAACGGTATCCTAGAGACGGAGGCCGCAGCTGCATCACACGTACACTATAACCCTTTACTGGGGACAGGGCTGTCCAAACTACAATAGAGAACTCGTTTCTGAAGCAAAAAGATACGTTGTGTCACAGTAAAGTTTTCTATCCCTCAGTGAATGCATTTATATGAACAATCATTAGGTAGATATTGCAACAAAACTGTTCTAGTCCGTGCTGGAAATTATTTATTTACAATAATAAACGTTTAACAAAACAGTTAAATAGACAAACGAAAAAGTACTTCTTTAAGGACGTAGTCTGGTGTTCGGGTTCCGGAAAATCGAATTTATTTTTTTTACATTTTTAGTAAGTATAATATATTGAGAAAATACTGTAAAAATTTTAGACCGAAATATTAAATATTTACAAAGCTATAGCATATAGTCGAGAACAGCAACGGTCTTACGGTAAGACTCTTACCTGCTCTTACCTCTCAATTTTTACTACGTTACCCTTATACTCTCGCAGAGTAGAGCAAAAAAATTAGCAGAAAACGATGCCTTTGAAGAAACGGAAGGTTTACTATACACCAGGCATAACTGATTAGTGTAAATATTCATTTTATTTTTTTTGTAGGAAATCTGAAATCAAAACTTTAAACGCGTTTTTCTCAAAACTACGTTTTTGTAAGCGACGCGGGTGATTGAAACAATTGTATACAACCGATTGCTTTCAATTTTGCACAGGGTATTCTACACAACAATAGCTCCGTCCGGTACTAGAATTACTTAATTATAAAAATTATTTCTATTTTTTTAACCGATTTTCAACGACAAAATCACGATTTTCTCGTTGTTTTTTTTTTAAACCCTCCATTTTGTTATTTATCAATAAAAATGTTTATTTCTAGTACGGGATAAAGCCACAAGCCTGCGAAACCATAACCAATTTAATTTTTATAATTCAGATGACTCCAAGTGACGTTATCACCCGCGCTACCCACCTACCTCCATTTAAAGTTGTCTACTTTAGGTTAAAAAAACAATTATAAAATGGCGTAAAATTAAGCAAAAAAATTTTTTTTTCTTAGTTTACGATGTCAGTAAAAATATGTAACAAAATTGAAATGATTGTACATTATTTTGTTATTAAAAAAAATCTGAAAAAAGGATTGAAAACGAGCTTGAACATAGGACTACGTCTTAACAAACAGTAATAATAACGTTAACAGAAACAAGACTAATAGTCCTAAATAATAACATTGAAAACTAAGTAACAGAAGAATTGTTAGTAGAAGTTTTGTTCCAAAATATGTATTGAAGGAGATTTATTTGGTTGAGGAACAATTGAAAATAAGCTTTACCAGTGTATCGCTTGTGGCCAACGTTTCGAAAAATATATTTTCATCATCAGGGCCTCAAAATATATTTTTCGAAACGTTGGCCACAAGCGATACACTGGTAAAGCTTATTTTCAATTGTTCCTCAACCAAATAAATCTCCTTCAATAACAGAAGAATATAAAGTCCTAATTATGCACACAAAATATTTACAACACACAAACACACCGAAGTTTATCTAGTACACTTATTCGCACTTGTCTAAAACCGACCGTCACATGAGCTGGCCCCCTTAACTCTTTATTTAAATATTACTGGAATTCGCCAAAAACAATTATTTATTTCTCTACACTATTTCAGGGTGGGTTATATATAGTAAAACCAAAATCATGATACACATAATTGAAAATTTACCTGGCTATAGTGAATGATTTCTCACACCCCTAGCGCCAATTAACTAAAATCCATTGCCGCGCTACTTGCTTCTCTAAACAACCCTACCAATGTGCAAACTTTGTCCTTCTTGCGGCATGGCAATGTCCTGCGTCTGACTATATTATGTCTTTACTGGCACTCGCATACATCCATACATAAACAACATACGAACATAATATACAGGTGGCCCATATAACCTCAGCACTACTATTATTATTATTACTACGGAAAGGTTATCGAGTTTAATTAAGAGAACTTGACGCCATTGTCGGAGATAGATTACTCTCTGCGCGACCTAGAGTGAATTTAAGCTTAGACTCGCACGGCTATACAGCCTAAAGCTGCAAATTTTTTAGGACAGCCTAAACACCGGAAATAAATAAATAATTAATTAGTCTAATTGGATGAATCATGTTCACGATAAAATTAATTGATTATTGTAAAATAGTCAAAGATATTGGAACAAAACTAGGATATAGGTTATAGGTGAAATATATATTTTTTTTCTTTTTGCTCTTACCCTCTCAAATGTTTCTATTTAATGTAAAAATGCCTCACCAAAGATGGGCGCTGTAGCTCAACTCTAAGAAATCGCTATTTTTATTTTATTTTCCCATTAAATTAACATGGGATTTTTTTTTTATTTTTTTTTTAAATTGAAATTATCTGTAATTAACTCAGTTTTTTACAAATAACCATTATATTCTTGAAGCTGACTCTTTAAGCTTTCAACAACTCTATAATTATCATAATTTAGTTACAGGAATCTGAATATTACTGAATTTCTGACTACGGAGGAATTGTATATAATAATTTTTTATGTACATTTTTTTGAGAGTTTTTTTTAATAGAGTTTTTGAAAGTTTAAGGAGTCTGCTTTAAGAATAGTTATTTGTAAAAAATTGAATTAATTACAGGTAATTTCAATTAAAAAAAAAATAAAAAAATTCCCATGTTAATTAAATGGGAAACTAAAATAAAAATAGCGACCTTTTAGAGTTGAACTACAGCGTCTTTGGTGAGGATTTTTTTTACATTAATTAGAAACATTTGAAAGAGTAAGAGCAAAAAGAAAAAAATATTTTTTTTAATCACCCTAGTAAAGGGGTCGGTATGCGGCTCTTTTTATGTCAAGTTACGGCTCTTCAGTTCCATACGCAAAAAATAATTATTTTATTATATAAACCCTTAAAAATCGTCTAATCGACCCATTATTGAGTACCATGTCTATCTCTCAGCCATTTCCACTCGCGTATCACCCGGACTACCCCCGTCACGACGTGTCGTCCACGAATATAACATATAAGCACATACTAATAATAATGAAACGAAAATGTATAGTGGCTCTTTAAAAACTGGGAAATAATGTAAATTGTTACTTTTAGCTCTTCCGTCTCAAAAGGTTGCCGACCCCTGCCCTAGTATATGCTATATAATACTAGCGGTCCCGTCCGGTTTCACCCGGGTGTAAAAGAACGAATGGGGAAGGGAGGAACATGAGTACACACATTCATCTTAGTTTACCGAGATGAATGTTGTGTCCAAATTTCATGATGATCGGGAGTTACCATTCAAAATCTTTTGTCGATAAAAAGCGGTATTTATACTTTTTTAAACTAATAAATTCTTTTTTTAATTAATTAAATAAAATCAAAATAAATTTAAATGTAAGCCTTAGAAGAAAGCAATGTAGAATATAAAACAAAAATAAAAATATTTTCGCCCAACGTGGAGCTTGAACCCACGCGACCCTGATGTCGACAGTCGCATGCTCTACAGATTAAGCCATCCGACGTTGAGTGCGCACAACGCTAATATGAGTATATTTAGTTAGTGCATTTCACCTGAATAGAAACTTATTTTTGAGATACATTTTTCATTAATGCTCCGCTCCTAATCGTCGTAGCGTGATATTATATAGCCTATAGCCTTCCTCGATAAATGGGCTATCCAACAAATTTTTTGTTTCAATTTGAACCAGTAGTTTCTGAGATAAGCGCGTTCAAACAAACAAACAAACAAACTCTTCAGTTTTATATATTAGTATAGATTATCAATTTACTTAATCTTTGTAATGTATATATACTATACATACGGGAAGGAAAAAAAGAGCATTGTACCAATTTGAGAGTGTTAATATATTGTGATTAAACATACATCGTTCTCTTCATTTTAAATTTCGGTTAAAAATTGATTTAGAAGCATTTGAGTCCATGGAAGCATCAATCTTCGAAAATTGTCAAATTAAGGACCACTTTAATTATACACTTACCAACAATAAGTAGCTGAGATGTAACAGCCCAATATCTTTCCAAATAACAATAATAATAATAAATAAACAATCACGTTTGATTGTTAAACAATACAAACAAAACAATGAGAATATTTCCGCATTAAAACTGTTTCATCCGCAATGACCGCCAGCTCAATTGAACTTGCAGACATCAAATGTACTCACAGAGGTGAAATAAACCAGATTCTAAACACATTGATTTTCAAACTTTAAATCACTGCAGACCTGCGAGTTTAAAGCTAAGAGATTTAAATCCGTTAGTTGTTGGATTAACTGTTCGAGCGTATAGATATACTTTAGTTAGCTGAAAGTTTATAGCGGAATCTGATAATGCTTTGCTGTGTTGTTGTTGCACAAAAAGCACATATCTCGATTTTGCTGCACTGGAGCGAGTACAAGTTGAAACTGTGATACAGTAGGAACCCAATTCATTCCTTTAATATTTATATTGTAACAAAACTGTAATCTAGTCCGTGGTGGAAATTATTTACAATAATAAATGTTTAACAAAACAGTTAAACACACAAACGAAAGCGTACTTCTTTAACAGAAATAATAACGTTAACAGAAACAAAACTAATAGTTCTAAATAATAAAATAAAAGACTAAGTAACAGAGAATATAGAGTCACTAAATTATGTACACAAAATATTTACAACACAGGAACACAACGCAAAGTTTATCAGCACACTTGTGTATTAACTATATGTCTTTTATGTAAAACCAGATTTATATAATTACACTCACTAAAGTTTATTTATCTTCACAGTATAACTGAATAATTTCTGTCGTAATGCCAGAGCACTTGTATCAACACATGAAGAACGCGAATAACTGACAAACTCACTCAACCACTCCGCTCGCATTTTATAGCTTCGTCCCACGCTTCTCGAATGTTCTGGACGCATCTAGATTCCTTCCTCTAGGCTATTATAAAAAGATCGGGTCTTTACCTGCTTTCGATTTTTATTCGTTACTAGAAGATTCCTACAGAATCCATAGTCGTCCCAACAAAGGGCACGCAACAATATATAAATAAAATACGCAAACCTTTGATTAACGTCTGATTATTCTTTAATAAATAAAATTGTCGACCAATTTTCCTAACCCGGATCGAAACGGTAATTTATTGAATTATAATTATATATTTTGTCAATATATTGTCTGAAAAATTGGACGATAATTTTATTTATAAATAAAATAATTGCAATTTTAAAATTCAGAGGGCTACATGCACAAATTCTACTTTTACAATTAGTAAAGAAAAATTTATGACCACTGATATCAAGCACCCCACGCTTTTTTGTTGTCAAATTATTTCGCAAAAAATATATAAGCGTGTTTTTTAAACTCTTTTTTAAAATTGAATTATGAACCCAACCGTCGCGTTGTCCGTATACGATCGAGACCAGAATAAAGACACAAGATACGAGAGAGACAGTGGGAGAGACAGAAAGGAGCCCGTCTATCCCGGTTATAGCATTCACCGCCAGAGCCAGTAGATACTATAACTTTCTCTTTACATATTAACAACCTCTTATGCAAAGACTTGTTGGTCGTACAGTTCCCTTTCCCCCGAATCTCCACGACGACGACGTGGCATCTTGCTAATTGAGTTGCTTTATTAAATTATCTATTAGTTTATAGACACGGTTATATACAGTAAACCACCACCACGCCACCTATCAACAGACAGGGTCGGTCTCGACGCTTTGTAGACCAACATTTGTGGCATTAAATTGATGATTTATTATGTAGCGCAGTATCTATACTAATATATAAAGCTGAAGAATTTGTTTGTTTGTTTGGTTGAACGCGGTTAATTCAGAAACTACTTGTTCGAATTGAAAAAAAAATTTTGTTGGATAGTCCATTTATCGAGGAAGGCTATAGGCTATATAATATCCAAGCTACGACCAATAGGAGCGAAGCATCAATGAAAAATGTCCCGCTCGACAAAAACTTTTGAACGGTAACTCCGATCATCATGAAATTAGGATACAACATTCATCTCGGTAATCTAAGAAGAATGTGCGTATCCATGTCCCTCCCTCCATTCGTTCTTTTGCAACCGGGTGAGACCGGGCGGGATTGCTAGCAGTATTATAGTAAGGCTCGATTCTTAATCAGTTCATTTGCCATTGACGCAGTTAAAGGCTGGAAACACTGCTTGGACTTGGCCGGCAGGCTGGGTACGAAGCTGGAAATGACGTCACTGCGGGCTCGCCTGCCAGCTCACAAGATAGACTTTAAAATTAGAACACGGGCTATTTTTCTTGTTAGGTCCTCTGCTTGCTCTTAACAAGAACCAATCAGGAAACAGTATCTTGTCACGAGGGCGACATGAACAAAACGCCTACAAACCAACGTGGCGTCATTCTGCTCAGAGAACAATAGACACGTTTCGCTCTGTGTTTATATTTGTACTGTCACTGCACTTTATATTTGAACAAATCAAGCTTGAAAAATAGTCTCGGGTGAAGCGAGCACTTAACAGTATAATCAAGAAAACCAGCGCTAGAAAACTAGTAGTCAAATCTAGCAAGGAATCCAGCGACAAGTCCAGTCTCGTGTGCAGCGGCCCTAAGGGGGAAAGGTGGTGAAAAAAAAACAAACATCATCTTCAGTCAAGACATTAGAAAGATACTTAAAATTTCAGTTACCAGTCAAAAGTTATTCGGATTGAAATTAGGCTGGGTTGCGGGAAGCATTGTCAAAAAAAAAACAATTGCATTAGATTGTGACTGCGCATATTTCTCAAAAAAAAAGGATTCAAGAGTTACAGATCGATCCTGCACAAAAAATAATTGATTGATTTTAACGATAATTTTTTAAACTGTAAATAGATATGTAGGTAGATAGAATTTATTCAAAAAAGGCCGTAACCATTGAATATGTTATACATAAAATTGTACAATGTACATCATAATAAAATTCATAAAAGTATAATTATTAAAACATATTTAACATAGTTTTTTGTTATACAATTTTCAATTCGAAACAAAATTTTTCTACGCATTTAATCAAAATTATTCTTCGAAAGCGATTATGCAGATAAGTGATATGTTTTCATGTGAGTCCAATCTAATGTTAGGGAGTTCAACGACATCGCTTCACGTTCTGAAATTGGTTTCTGAATATACACGGTAAATAGGGACAATGTTACAAGATTTTATTTTGAACAAATATACGACTTGATTAGTTCATAATATTTATCGACATAAGGAACAAAACTTTTATATCTCTTCGCAAATATCTCTGAGATTCGATCCGGTTACTTGTTTTATTTCAAACATTCAAATTAACGTCGTAACCAATCGTACAAACATCTTCGAGCGCTCTTGTCACAGTAGAGAAACGTTTATACGCGTCCAGATTGATTTTACTGAACATACACCGGTAGCGGTGGTGTACTTCTTATTGAGTTACGCGCCACAGCTGAGTTTCGCTTAAACAAATACTTATATCTAGGTTAATTTCGCACGAAATCCAATCATATTATTTTTTTTTATCAAATGAAACTAATTTTTGAGTTCATAATTACTCGTAAAATTGGAACTGAAAATCGCAAACAGCAGTTCTGTGTTAGTCTGTAGGTACATTCGAGCTCTACAGGTCGCAATTTTTTATTCGCTTTATTTATTATCAGGCTAGAGTCCTATTTAAATTCACTTATAAACAAGTTTCTTGTATTATTTTTGACAGCTTCAAATAACACAATATTATTGTGCAGGCTACAGGATACTGCTATAGCATAAGTAGCTAATGTCGAAAGAGCTCCGTAGAGTAATAGCTAACGCTCTTGCTTCGTAAGAAGAAAATCGCAGGTTCAATTCCGGGCGACATCTTTACAAAATATTTTTAACGTCTATGTATTGCATTTTTAATTATTTCTTTAAACTTTTTTTTAAATATATTTTGTAAAATTTTTCAATTTTATCCTACAGTGGCGTGCTAACATTTTTAATTTTTTAGAATTGACGTGATTCTATCGAGAAATTAAACTGTGCCCAATATAATATATACAGAATGCGAAATCATGTCAAAACTTCGATATTTTATGAGACTTCAAAATCACTAGCGGTTTGAATACTTCATTTTACTTTGAGGATCTAAAAATGGTACAAAAATTATTAATAAAGTACCATAAAGTCATTACCAGTTACAATTAATGTAATTATGTTCCCACCGTCGCGAAATTATATACCTGCCATTCCAGAACATTCACGTCTATAGAAATTTATTATGACAGTTGATAATCTTTGAAAGATGCGTCATCAGACTTGTGTCTGATGCAAATGCGTGGATCTTCACCGTATTTCCGTCAACAAGGCGCCAAGTTTACTGCATAACCCATACATATACAATATCGCTTATACAGTGTGTCTTCGATGTATAGAAACAAAAGAAAAAACATGTCTTATAATAATATATTTGCAAAATAAGAGATAATCCACACAATTATTACTTTAATAATAAATTGAAAATCCTATTGATTATTCTACAGGATAAAGGTAAAGTGTATATTGGACAGGCACCAAAAAAAAAGGAACCATTTTGACGTGATAACGTCTTATAAATTGATGAATCACCAATCTTATAAATTGATAAAACACCGGCTGCATGCACGAAAAAGTGTAACGGTCGTAACGTTCCTAACGTTCGTAACGCGTAACGTTCCGCCTGACCCTGTGCGTGCTTTTTGCTAATTTCTCGCTCAATTTAAATCAGATCGGTTTGAAACCAGTCTTAAACGAAAGAGGAGAACATTTTACATAGATTTCGTATAACAGAATTTGCCTAAACAGTTTTTTTATACAAATTTATATAGAAAAATAGCTGTAAAAAATATAAATGCAATGTTGTCTAATGCATGGCGCGACGCGGTCGGTCGTCTTTGTTTGCCGTACATGGAAATTAGAAGAGAACGTATGTCTTGTCTTAACATGAAAACGGCTGCATTTCTAATGTTTAATTCAATTTTTTGACATTAGTATTTTGTGAAATGCAACGCCTTCTAAGTTAAGTATTAGAATAACTAATTATTATTAGAACATAATACTTTGACAGTTGCAAACGTCACTTTTGACATTTCTTATCATTCCGACACCAAGGATAAGCGGATTGAAACCAAATTTTGGGAGGTTTAGGTTATGTATTACGGAATACGTTATCACGTAAAACTATCGTCCGTAAACCGACTTTACAGACAACCAATTTTTATAGAGTTAGACACTAGATGGATACGTCAGGACCAAACGTCAAAATGAAATACACGAAGTATAAGAACGGTCATTGCCCAGCCTTGACTGTGTTAAATAAGAGAATAATTTAATTGAATAATTAATACTGAAAAAAGTGACTATAAAGTAAAGTTTCATGGCAAGTAAAAATTTTTTTGAATTGATAAAAGTACTGCAAAAGGTTCTTATACTAGATACGTTCCTACTGAGAACTAGTGATGTGCCGGATCGTTAAAAATGTATATCCGCGGATACGGATCTGAATACGGATATTTGGTTTCAAGCTCCGCGGATACGGATACGGATCTTAACTTTCTTAGAGTACGCGGCGGTAAATATTGCACATCGACCTTTGGAAAAGGACTATCTGTTATGAGAAAAATTTATTGACCTTTTTAAGAGTTAACTCTCATAACAGATTGTCTCTTTCCAAAGATCGTTGTGCAATATCTCATTATAAAGATATTTTTTAGTACCTTTGAGTTATGTACTATTGATATGGTACTCACTACGATAAATGTTTGCAATATAAAGGTGCCAAATACGATTTTAAAAAATAAAAAATAATCTGAATGGAATTTAACAGTTTTTCATTATTACCTAATCACCTACCTATATAAAATTTCATTTATGAATTGAAAATTAATAAGATAAAAAAGATCCGCCAAAAACTAACGGCACAGCACTACTGAGAACAGCGCTGCAAACTTTGAAATATACTGTTTTGTATCGCACGCTTTGCTTTGCAAGCTGCGATGATTTATTTCTTTAACCTGTACTCCATGGTTTTACTAAATCTCGGATTAGAACCTGCGAACTAGAGGCTTGTATTAGAAGAGCCGAATTATAAAAATTCGTTATTATTTTTAGAAAAATAAATTAAAATTGTTGCTTTAACTAATTCTCATTGTTGAGTTTGTAAAAGCCATATTTTCAGAGACAAAATGTAAATTAAGATTATAGATTGAGGTAACATTTTCAAATTTATGGGTCATGTTAGTGGGCACACGGTATAAGACATAAATACAGCGCAGTTTATTTGAAAGAACTGAGCGTCGCCTGACGACGCCATTTCTGACGATGGATGCCACCACACACCGGCGACGCGGGACGTCGGTACGTCTCTCTATTTGTTAGGAGATCAATTTACTGCTTAAATATTTGCTCATACAGATTGGTGCGGGTCTACTCACTCTCTCACTCACTCACACACACACTGCTTCGTTTCACGACTACCGTCAACTTCAATTTATATTCTCTCTGCATTTATATTATGGATAACTACAGTTTGCGCAACAAAATTGGTCGGAAATTAGTATAATTAATCAACCCAGTGCAACGTAATCTTGCAATGGCCTTCTTAATCCTAACATTTAACGGCTGCTGATGTACACGAGGCTTGTTTTGCCGCTAATTTTTTTCTGGATGACTTATGTACGAGCTTCACACGATGCGTCTTTTCAAGCTTGTTTTGTAGATGAGTTTAAGCGCGCGCAATGACTGAACTACACTCTATACTCTATAGCCTTAGTTCCCAAAGTGATCCAGGTGGAACCCCCAGGGGTCCACGGGAGACAGTTTTCTAAATGAAAAAAGTGAGAATTGATTGGTTCCTTGTTCTGTGAGTAGATGTCAAAAAAGTAAAGTTGCATGTATCATTTTTTTGATTGGCCAACTTTACTTTTTTAACATCCACTCACAGCACAATCAATTAATTAATTAACCAATCAATTCTCACTTATTTCATTTAGAAAACTCCCCATTCGTGGCTGGAACTCAACCGCAACGCAAATTTCCATAGTTAGATCTAATCTTCACATTTTTGGGAATATGGTAAAAATGTAGCTGTAGGGGGTCCACCGGAACCAGCTAAATTTTGAAAGTGGTGTATGAGAAAAAAAGCCTGGGAACCTCTGCTCTATAGCAACTGAACACACTAGGTATTACCAGAGACAGGGTTGCCAACTCCTGAAAATCTTTCCCCCCAACTACAGGCTGAAATATTCCTAAAAATCTCCTAAAAAAATAATATTTTTATTTTGGAAACAATTTTATTTCCATTCATTCATATTTATTTTAATTTTCAATAATTATGAATAACGGGAATGCGGACACATAGGTATATAATTCTTTCCTTTATTGCTAACGTTTCGTCAAAAATATTTCATAATTATTGAAAATAAATACTACGGACTTTAAATGGAAAATAATAATTTATTTTAATATAAATATTATTAAAAAATGCTGAAGATAAGTTAACAATAAAAAATGATTGTTCTACAGTTACAATAGTTGGAATTAATTGTTAATCATATTGGTGGGAACGTAATTAAAATTGTAGAATTATGTACTTTATTGTTCTCACTGTTAGAAAGCAATGCAGCAACTTCTAAATATGAAATTGCACTAAATCAGAATATCAGATTCTTGAAAGAATTGTCATGAAGACAAAGTTGAAAGACTGTGATAAAAAACAGTTAATAGTTTTCACTTGATAGGATTGTGAGCACAATATCTGAGTTAAGACAGTACTAATTGTGATTTATGTGTTGACAATTATATAGCGAC
The DNA here is from genome assembly GCA_963575645.1 of Xanthostigma xanthostigma. Classification (NCBI taxonomy): domain Eukaryota; kingdom Metazoa; phylum Arthropoda; class Insecta; order Raphidioptera; family Raphidiidae; genus Xanthostigma; species Xanthostigma xanthostigma. Next base: position 48,057,168 of record OY754470.1, read on the forward strand.
AAAATCTCAGCGGATCAACTGTAGATGTAATGTTGGGTAGACCTTTTAATTTAGAAATTGTTCGAAAGAAGCCACGTGATTCATTATGTACTTAACGAAATTCGAAGCCGAGTGACTTCTCCACTTTTGTGCATTATTTATGCATGTTTTTCTTCTTTCAGCAACAGGAAAATTATTTTTAAATATTGTTCGTTACTTAATAACACATCTAAGAAATTTATAGCACCATTTTTTTCAAAGGCACTCTAAAAGTTTTTCTTCGTGATTTAATAATTTAAATTAGTGCTTGCGATATTCTTTTTTCTAAAATATGGAGTGCAACATTACGAAGATAGTCATTATATTATTAAACGTTTTAAACGCAGTGCCAAGTAATCAACCTTTCGGCCAGTGTGGTGTATACTATTTTTCTTCATACCTCGGTCGTAAGTACGCTTATTAAATACATTAATTAATTACATAAAAACACAGATAAATTTCAAGCAAGCAGCTTTGAGGTTATACGTAAAAACACGAACAACTGGTCGTGACTATTAGCTAAAATGTAATAGGGTTGCTATGGAAACGACATTTAAACAACAGTTGATTGGTTGTTTTTGCTTTACTGCCGCCCGAACGTACGAACATCCCGCATTGGTGCGTGTAATCCCTACCAAGGAGTATGTGTTAGACTTGCTGCCTTTAAATTGGTGCCGAAAGTATGATCGAGGTATGAAGAAAAAATAATTAGTTTCTTTGTAGGTTAGTTTATAAAAAAATGCAGCAAAATAAGAATGTTATTTCCCCTCCTTTATGCCTACTAAAATAAAAAATATAAAGACAGTGAAATCTATGTACTCAGCTGTTGAGCATCTATAATCTAAAATCTAACGTTCAAGCTTGACCATTTATTATTTTATTTTTTTTATAAAAAAAACGTAATGTGATTCAATTTTCACAAAAACTATGTAAGTTAACTTATAAAACTATTAGTACTTTCCACTTTTAATCTTCTTTAAGAGTTTGAAACAAGTTTTCAATAACATTTTAACACTTCCATTCTTAAATGTTTCTATAGACATTTCTGGAATATTGTTTCTTATATACGAAATGATATTTATTTTTCACACATTCAAAACTTTTTTTTTTCATAGTATAATTTACCTTCATACTTATTGCAGTTATTTTCCAATCACCTGTAGAATGAAAACTAAAAATGTGGAAACAGGTTGACCTGTGGGTCAACCCTAATACTTCCCGTAATATATTTAAATATAGGTCAAATAAATTGATAACTTCTATTGTGTTTATAACACATTAGAGAAGGTTGTAAAAAAATGGTTAAGAATTTTTGAGTCATAAGAAAAAAAATTTGGGATATTTTTTTATTTCATTATAACTTTTTGAGAATTATTATTTTAAAGTTATGTGTATATATGATAAATAGCTAATTTAAGTTTTAATGAAAATTTGTATTTTTATTCTTTAAATAACTTTAAAACTACTTAACCAATTGAATCCAAAATCTAATCAGATCTAAATCTCAATAAACCCTTTCGAATACCGCACACCCAAACCCAATCGGTTGATTATTATTTTACACGCACACGGAGATCTCCATCCAAAAATAGACTTGCCTCTTAAAACCCCAAAACATCAAAATCTGATGAAAATCTGATCAAATCCAATAGCTTCCGTTTTTTCTTGAAAATTATGAATAGCGAGAAGTTAGAAAGCAAAATAATATAAGAAAAATGTTTTTCATTTTATTAAATTGATTTGTGTAGACATGCAGCGACAACCAACCAAAATATAATACATAATATTATGTTTTTTGCATAATACATGTAATAATACCCTGTTCCTATTTTCTTCATCTTTTAAGCATGAAAGGTTCTTACTTATACAGTGTGCATCAAAAATTCCTCTAATTGCCTTTTTTTAAACGAAATTTACCGTCGCTTCTGAAACAGTATAAAATAATAATAATAAATCATTTTGGTTTAAAGTTTTCGACAGATTCCAATGTACTATAGAGTAGGAACCCAGTCTTATTTTAAACTGCAGTGTAAACTCCATTTAACGTCACTCGATGTAACGAAAAACTCCTTAAAACGTCGAAATTACTTAACTCCAGTTGGTTTACCTTGTTGCTCATACAATGATACACTCTAAATAACGACACACCCACTCTAAATAACGACAACAATATGTCATCATTAAGCAATAAACAGTACTTGTTTGTTATTTTGTTGCTTTGTTGTCGGCATCACGTGTACCGAAGATTATAAGAAAATCGTTCTTTTGTTTGTTGGGATTATCTTTCATAATATGTTTAGCTCAGCTGCTTATGTTCTTAGTTGCCCAACTTGCAAACTGTGAACATGGCGAGTAAAAAAAAATCTTTGTGTATTGACGAAAAAAAATGGATTATTTCTTCTGTCCGTTTAACGACAACAATAACGCCACAAAGTGCACAATCCCTTGAGTGTCGCTATATAGAGTTTACACTGTATTTCCAAATTCAGGTTATAATCAATAAACTGTACCAACATAACTTTTGTCGCATACTGTATATGCCAACATTAAGGAATAGAAAATCGGCCCATATGTTGACGCATCACCAAGCATTTGAGCTCCAGAAATCCCTACTTAAGCGCTATTTCCCTCCTTCTATAACAATATACTCTTGTTTGTGTACTACGTTAGTACTAGTACGATATATCGGTACCTACTATTGTTTCTCTGCATCTACATACAGCGGGTGTTTTAGTAAAATTAATTAAGTTTCTTTTTATACGTTTTAAAAAATGGCTGGTGTGTTTTTATACCGTTTTTTCTGTTCGTTCATTTCACATCTATTTTATGATGTTATTCTGTATGGTCAGTGTAAGAATTTACAGTGATGTTCAATGTTTTGTCCCTTTCTAACAAACTTAATGTCACATTAGTTAAAGTGCGACAGAACAACACTGTAAATTTCAACATTGCCCCTGCAGAATAGCGCGATTAAGTAAACACGTAAATAATTCATATTTTCGATGTTATTTTTAATACTACAATAATGATCGGTTTAAAACATGGGAGCTATTCGAGTTTAAATAGACGATATAAACAACGACATCCTTACGATCTCGGCTACTTAGAGACAAAATGTTATTAAATTACTATAGCTCGATTACTCCATTGAACAAAAAATGGTATCTAGCAGCGTTCTAATGTTATTTAGATAGGTACGACTTTTTTCATGTGACGATTTTTTTTGTAATACGTGCATTAAAAACGCAATACTTTTTTTCGAAAGACATCAGCGCTCTTTCATTTTTAACGTGTATTTTTATACTAGAACGCTAGACAGTAAAAATATTTAAAAAACATTTCCCACTAGGTAGAGATCAAATCCACTAATTTTAGTAGTAAAACAACTAAGTTGGCAACACTGCTTCCCATGAATAAATTTTTCATAAATACAACGTAGAGTAGTATCGCTTAGAGAAGATAGTAGCAAGCTTGGAAATCTGCGTAGGGAAACACGATAAGTAGCGGAGTGGACTGTCAGTGGTACTTCGACTAGCGACCAACAACTAAATGATCATATTCATAGCATCACCCCCTGTTAGAAAACATAGACCCGTCCGACCCGAAACACGTTTGTGTACGCAGAAATGACGTCACTATCTTCTCTGAACACTTCTACCGTCTTTATTCGTATAGCTGTTTTTTTTTTTCTTTGAACGTTGACACATGTTGTCAAACCCATAATATATTTAACAACTTCTATATTGTTAGTGGCCGTAAGTGGAAGCGTGTCCCATGAAGTGAGACAGTAAATGACTGTTTTCTATCTCTTTCTTTTTACGCAAGTGTCACGTCTGTAGTGGGGCAATCAGTAAGTGGAATAGAGCAAGCCAACACCCTTTCACAGCTTGGAACCATGTGCTAACTGACGCGCATCCATTCAGGGACATGCGCATAGAGTATAATAAGTGAGACAGACGTGTATATGTCTGCACCGTAGTGTTTAAGTCTTTCTCCCAATCTTTGCTAGCAATATAATAATAAATTCCTTTAACTCCTAAGTGGAGAAAATTTTAAATCTAGTCCTATCTTTTGCCATATGTTTGACTTAAAGCCAGGTAGTTCCTTGTTTAATAACATCTTCACGAACAATTCTTCTCCAGGATATTTTTGGTCTGCCTCTTTTTCGGTATCCCTGTGGGTTCCAATCCAAGGCTCTCTTCGCTATGTCGTCATCTGTCTTTCGTAGCGTGTGTCCTATGCAATTCCATTTCCTACGTTTTATAATTACATAGATTTTCTAGCAATATATGGTCAAACCTCTATGATCTCTCTCCCACCTAACCTACTCCACTCTGGCTTGTATTGGTTGAATATAATATTTTCAAAGTGCCAATATATTTCGAGCTTTGACACTGTGAATTTAGATAGAACAGTCTGTATAGGTATCGTTTATTCGTAAATTCCAATCCGCAGTTTCATTTTGGACTTTCTCTTCGGCTTTGCTCTGTGCCTGTTGTCGCTGGATCTCGGTTATTTCGTCTACTTCTCTCCCATTGCCTCCATGGTTCATTTACTTCTCTACACGTTCAGCAAATATAACCAGCGTTACACACAAACAAGTTTGAGTTCTTTAGGTTCCAACTTATTTACTACCTACCTAACAAACACAAATACAGATTAATACGTAGACACTTGTTATTTAATAGAAATGGCACACTGACACGATTCAAACAAATAGAGTTTAATCAAATCGTAATTAAAAACATTAATTTATACTAAATGAGATAGGATCGCGGGCGCTGAATTACCGAAAACAAATTAAACTGATTCGATTCATGTGTGCTATTGTTAGGCCCCCTGACATTTTTCTAGCGAGCGACGCCCAGGGATAAGACGAGCGTTGAACCTGCTGCAAAAAACAAAGGCAAAAAACATTATCAGTGTTCCGTGCCCCCGTTTTCTATAGCCAAACAAGCTCTGCAGTTCAACAATTAAATTGTTTATATCAACTGATCGCGTTAGAATTTTTCAATCCTGATATATAATTATTATCGTTCAATTTATACCTAATCGTCAATGTTCACGATTTTTCCAGATTTCATTTCTTTTAGTGATAAGGATGGGGGATATCAATTTTGAGGCGTCTCCCTGAAAGATGTATATAAAATGCAAAAATACCCGTGCGTTGACATCTTACACCTATGTTTATTTTAATTAGTTAAACATTTGGCGGCACACTATCAAACAGATAAATTTAAATATTACTTGGACGTTAACTTTTGTTAACTTTCGAACTATCATTGCGTGCGCACTAAACCCAAGGCCGTAGTCAAAAATTCACTTCAATTTTTTCAATTTTTTGGAAAATATAAAAGTGTCACAGGTATGCCTGATTTTACTTGACCTTATAGAAAAAAGTGCGCTGAATCAAATGGGCACAAGCGCAGAACTGTATCTCTTCTGGTTTCGAAGTTATGCGCATTTAAAAGTTTGAAAATTTCAAACTTGATTCTCTCCGAAACTAGACAAGATACAAAGCTGCGCCTGTACTCATTAGATTCAGCGTGTCAAAATCTACCGGATAACATTAATATCGACCCGTTCTGGGAGACTTCGATTTTGAAAATTTTTACAGGGGGGGGCCGACGATTAAATTTTCATTTTAAAATAAGTGCAGTATTGACTGGAAATTTATAGAATATATGGTTGAAAATGACTTGGTCCTATGCAAAAAACCACGCTGAATCGAATGAGCGTATCTAGAAGTCTGTAGCTATTGTAGTTTTCAAGTTATAGCGTTTTTAATTTTTTCAAGAAAAATTTATAAAAATCTTGCTTCAAAACCGATCCGCTGCACATGAGGCTGGAAGCACTGCTAGAAACACTGCTTGGACTTCTGCTGGCCAGCAACATGAACAAACGCCCATAAACCAACATGGCTTCATTCTGCTCAGAGAACAACAGACACAGTTTGCTCTGTGTTTATGTATTTTGAACTGTCACTGCGCGCGCACCAGATCTATCCACAATACAAGCTTGAAAAGACGTCTCGTGTGAAGCGAGTACATACAAGCAATTAAGAAAACCAGCGCTAGAAAACTAGTAGTCACGTCCAGCAAGAAATCTAGCGGCAAATCCAGTCTCGTGTGCAGCGGCCTTTAAACTGTGTCCAATTCATTGACAGGCCGTAATGAAACTTAATCAAATTTGAACAGTATATTTTGGAGGCAAGGGACGCATGTTTTGTTCATTAATATGCACATTTGAGCGTTGAACTTTGTAGTCAGTTGAAGTGGGTACAGACAAGTTGGGGCGAAACTGATGCTGGTTCTCACAGTCAATAGTTACATACAGACTGAGATGACAAATTTGATATTATAAACCATATACTTTTATTCTATACCGAGCATAGGAACAAAATCGCAATCGAACTATTAGGGTGCCAACATATACTTCTGTCTTTTTTACGCCGTAAGCACTGGCGTATCCAGGGGAGCAAAACAACCACGGGGGGGCTGGCTTAAGAAATTTCTAATTTGCCCCCTCCTGGGCTAAAAGCTGGGTACGCCCATGTTAACGTCATAGAAAGAGACAAAGCTTTTGAAACAGAGATACTTTATTCAGATTGGATGCAAGTACATCAACCAATCCTGTTATCGGAGAAATCAGGGAATTACATCGCGAATTAACCGGCTAATACCCGAATTAACCAACGTCAAGGATTGGTTAATTCGAGTAATTAGCCGATTAATTCGCGAATTAACTACTTTCTTGTATTAACCGTAACATATACATACAAATATCTATACAATGTCTTATTCTTTTTTCATTTAATGTTATTTAAATTCATATTGACTTCCAATTGAAACTGTTACCAGCTATTATAAAACCTCTTTATTTCATTTGACATTGCAGTTGCATAACTATTGTATTCGTAGAATATTTCTCATTAAAATCTTCAGTTGATCTTTGGCTGCGCTTAAATTAAGATCTATTTGAAACGATTTTAATAAACTTACAATTAAAATTAAAACAAAAGTTTATAAATAATTACTATATAATTTAAATAATACATTTTTATCTGTAAATAAATGTTAGAGTCGTGAAATACAAAACGTTTTTGTATAAAATTTTTGTTCGGTGCTGATAATTATTGTTTTAACGTTTAAATTTGTTAATTTAAACAATGTGATTGTTTAAAATGTTGTTTATAAACAGTCATTTTTCATGTGTGTGATAAAAGATATTTGCTGTGTTTTTCATAATAATGTGTTTTTTGTGCCAAAATAATTCCGTACCCTGATTCTTAGCTGTTGCAGAATCGATTGCAATGTAAGTGATTTTTTACAAACTATTTTATCATCTGTCTTACTGATTATTGGGGGGCACATTTGTATGGTTTTCTATACTATAAATAATTATATATGAATGAATATATTAGTAATTATATTACTTATTCATACATTTTGCCTTCAAAAATTGCAACGTGTTATACGCCTTGAATTTCTTTTTCAATTTTGACGGAAATCCTTTATTATCAGTATTACTTTGTATTTTATTTGTTTCTATTTTGTATTGTATTTTAACGGGTTGAGTGGAAGAGCAGCCTAGCTGAACTCCGCCCCTAATAAAGGCATTTATTATTATTATTATTATTATTATTATTATTAAAATCGATTCAGTCGTTTTCGCGAGTTGCCTATACAAACAGACCAAAAAACTCTGGGATCTCATTTATAGTCTAGATATATAAAATGTGTAAAATCGCGAAATTATTTCGCAGAGATTCTGTTACGATTTTAGTAGGTAAATGATATGTTTTTCGTGTACTGTTTTCCTGCCATCGATTTGGCGCAATGTAAACGAGAAAGCGAGTCAGTTGTCGATAAAATCTTTACATACGATTAAAAATAATCTTTGTTACGACTTCCTTCTTTATGAACTTTTAAAATCAAGATCAAAGATCAAATTTTTAAAGTTAACAAAAAATGACAAATCTGTCATTTTTTTGTTAACTTTAAAAATTTATAACAAACAAAATAAATTACTCTTAAATATTTATATGATGTAATCTTGTTAAGTACATATTCTATAATGGCTCTATGGAACAAAACATTTATAGACCAATTATTTAAACAGTTTTTGTTGTTTTCAATGAAGACGGTTTTTCGAAAAAAATTTAGTTAGTTATCAATAGCCTCACTTTTTTAAAAATAAATTAAAAACATTTTTTTCAACGGAACATTATTCTTTCAAGTGTTAAGATGACAATAATTTATTCAAATTTTTAAAGTATTATTTAATAAGAAAATTATTTTATTTGCTATGACGGCCGCGCGGATATCTATTTTCAATTAAAATTATAAATAAAAGAGATAAAGTGCGGGAGGTGGGACTTTTTTATTGTAAATTTTCTCCTCTCTAAGAAGTATTTTTTCAATTTCCGCTATCGCTTATAGTTTTTGGGTAATTGCCAAAAATTCGAGGGTCTTTTTTTTCGTGTTTTGTTAATAACAAATGCAATTTTTGTCGGTGAAAAAATTATAAAGACGTCTTTTTTGGAATGTTTTTCCGAATCGAATAAGCTAGACTTGGATCTGTTTTTCTCAAGAAACTCACTTCTTGATCATTATTTCGCACAGTTTGCGCTGTAGTCGTTTCTTAATGAAATTAAATTTTGCAGAATTTTCCAATAACACAAAACATATCTATCGCACCCGGATGAAACCGGACCGGGCCGCCAGTCATGTATAAATACTAACTGCAATATAGATATTTCATTAACGTAGTTATATTTCGTGTGATCGGTAATCGTGAGTTAAATATTGCCTTCATTTTGGCGCGTCCCTGTATAATATACGATACAGCTTTAAGTGGGGGGTGGGCGATGTGCGTTAGCTAGGGAGTCCCAGTCAGTGGGACCGCATGCAAACCGCAACTAGAACCTAAACTTGTCTCGATATATTATCCGCGATTAGTGGTTACACATCGTATTAACGCCGACAAGATCCCTGAGAAGTGTACTGCGCCATCATCCTCATGAATTGGGCACAGCGTCTGTGTAGCAGTCGAACGATTCGCTGTGCGATAAATTTATGTCCGCTTATTGTCAGTATAGCAGTGGACCTCAATCAGTTATGGCGGATGTTTAGTTTTCAAAATGGTCATGTTGAATTTAACCATTATAGTTAATAATTTACTATATTATGAATCATTGTCTATCTACTGAATGTGCGGTGAGCGAAGGCAACAAAGCGTATCGCAAATATATCTGCGTCTCTTTCTTCGATGTAATTCCCTGACTTTTCCGATGATAGGATTGGTTGATGTACTTGCATTCAATCTGATTAATGTATCTCTGGTTCAAAAACGTTGTCTTTTTCTATGACGTTAACATGGGCGTACCCAGCTTTTGGCTCAGAAGAGGGCACATTAGAAATGTCTTAAGCCGGGTTCCCCGTGCTTGTTTTGCCCTCCTGGATACGCCAGTGCTTACGGCGTAAAAAAAGACAAAAGTATATGTTTGCACTCTAATGGTTCGATTGCGATTTTATTCCTATGCTCAGTATAAAATAAAAGTATATGGATTTAACTGTGGATTTTCTGTACCAACGGATTTGGTTCTCGGTTAAATTGATCGAAAATGATTTTATTTTATAGTTTAAAGGTCACTAAGGAAAAGTGTTTATGGGCGCATAGCCTAAAAACTAATAGATTTTTAGCTACATATATGTTTGCGAGATTTTAGATAGGTACAGGTATATCCATTGAATTCATAATCTTAAAAAAGCCTAAGCTCTATAAATATGTTTTTCGAGTGCGCTGAATCCGAATATGATATTATTATTTTATACAGGCTGACACCTTCCAACATTAGGTACCTAGTTTTGAACTATTTTTTTATTCCTAAAAAAAGCACAAAAGTTGAACATGGAACATGTTTGTGAATTCAATGGATATCCATATATCTAAAATATCGCTAAACATATATGTAGCTAAAAATCTATTGATTTTTAGGCTATGCACCCATGGACACTTTTTCTTAGTGGTCTTTAAACTATAAAATAAAACCGTCCTAATTGAGAACCTCCCGTAAGGTTAGTGCGGGATTCTTTTATTACTAACTTTTTAAAATTATTTTCCTTGAATTAGCGTCGACCTCAAATTTGTCTCTCAAACAGAGTTACTGTCAGTATACCTCTATCTGCTTTACTTGTACGTGGCGTTCTCAAATCTAAATACTACGTAAGTCAAATGTAACTGAGAACACATTTCATACTTGTGGTATCGACAGACCTACCTTAAGCAGTTTTGTTTTACTAATATTATTTGGGTAGTATTTAAACGAGTGACTTTAAATTACAATTTTGGGTGACAAAAATAATCAATTTGGGTTACTGTATTACTAAGTGAGCGACTGACTGCGCGTGACGAGAAAGTAATAGTTGGGTGATTAAATTACTAAGTGAGCGACTAAATTACTAAGTTGTTAATAGTTAATTGTTTCTAAAAAATATATATTTAATTGACTGTCAATTAAATATACATTTTTTAGAAAACGCAGTTCTATTCAAACAATTAACTATTTAATTCGCATACCCCGTTATCGTTCACCCCGGAATTGTTTTTTCAAAAACTCCACATTTGCCCCTTTCCGTTTCACTGCGAGACAATTCGCATACCCCTTTATCGTTCACCCCGGAATTACAATTCGCATACCCGTTTTATCGTTCACCCCGGAATTATTTTTTTAAAAACTCCACCTTTGCCCCATCGCGTTTCACTGCGAGACAATTCGCATCCCCCTTTATCAAAAAAAGCGATGGTTTTCAATCTTCATGAAAATGTGAGTTTTAAGTTGTAGCCTCAAAGTGAAAAAAAATAAAAAGTAAAAACAAAAAAATATATCTGCTTCAAAATTACCGAAGGCATTCTAGTCGCTCACTTAGTAATTTAGTCGCTCACTTAGTAATTTAGTCACCCAACTATTATTTTAATATCTCAAGTTATTAAAACAGTATCTCATCATCAGTCACCAATTTTTTTTTTATTCGACCGTTTTATAACTCCCCATATTATTTTATTCCGAAACAAAATAAATCCTGGGCGTGGCCCTGAACTTGAAATAGAATGTACGCGGGAGAAGCAACTTAGTACACAAACAGTTGAATCAATTGTAATTAAAGTTCTAAATCCAATGGCAACAACACAGAGGATAGAAGACTTTCGTGTAACTGTTAGACTGGTTGGGTAGAGGAAGTCTACGTGTTCGTTCGAAATCGACTTTAACAGTTTGTAACGATATCGACAGTGACGTCTGGAATCCGAATAAGACCTACGCTTTCTTGTATAATACTCCCTAGCTGCCCGGCCCGGCTTCGTCCGGGTAGATTTCGGTCTCTTACAGTTTAGACAAACGTACACCTATTCAGCTCAGCGGGTTTCCCGACTTGCTTTACATTTTCTTTCACTACTCATCCCCTTTTTATTCAAGACTAGCGGCCCGGTTTGGCTTCAACCCGAATTTGTAGATTGTCATCGTTTTTTTCGTCGACTTTCGACGCAAAATTGGTCTCCACGAAAAGCGCTTTTATTTTAACGCGATAAAAAATAGCTTATGTTCGTCCTGAAAGTCAATTGGTGAAGTTTTTTTTTTTAAATAGGATGAGTAGTTTCGGAGATTACCTCCTACATCCAAACTAACAAACTTTACCTCTTTATAATATTAGTATACGAGTGTTTTTTTTAAACGTTGGGCGTTTTTTGTCGGTGTTTTTTAAAACCATTGGGCGTTTCTTTATCATCGAATGTTTTTTTTTGTGAAAATGAACATCTTTCGTCTGAAATTTTTGTAAATTTAGCTTGTCAAATCCTAATAATGATTTTTTTAATAAGCGTTTTGGTAAAAAACTGCGAGCCGAATTGAAGAACAGTTCAGACAAAAATTTTTTTTCTCATAAAAACAAAATCCGATCGTAAAAATGGGGGTTTTACCTGCTAAAGGTTGAGGTGGTGGAGGTGCGTATTGTGTCCAAACGATTTTCCCTTCAAAACCCAACAACTTTAGTTCGAACTTTTTTTTTATTCAACCCGTTATTTTTTAAGAAAAACGTTCAAATCTTTGATAGCGTCTGATTAGAAATCTTCAATAAATAAAATTATCGACCAATCAGTTCTGAAGAAGGTCCAAATCCGGACCAAAACGTTAATGTATTAATTATTATTTTTTGTTAATATATTTGTCTGAAAAATTGGTCGATAATTTTATTTATTAAAAACGTTCAAAGTTTCAAAAAGAACACCCGATAGATTAATAAGTATGTGTTACTAGAGAAGAATGGCAAATTTTTTGCTGAATTTTAATTATATACATGCGGATGGCAAAGTGCTGTAAGGGGGGTCGAGGAGAAAAAAAAATAAAGAATACATATTATTTTTACTTTTCTATATATTTAAAACATATTTAATTCCTTATAGGCTGTAGATAAAAGTAAAATTCATTGGTCTCAAAATTTTTAACAAATTTTCTATATAATTCGTTTTTTACTTTATTCTTCGTTTCTATACGTCTCTGCAGTATCAATTTGTACGTCATTTCTCTCAGTATGTGGTTTTTCGTACGAAACAAACGCGCAAGATGTATTACAAAATTAAATCTATTCGGTCATAAAATTGTTTTATATTAAAGATATAACAATATTAAATCTTCTTTGTTGTTCTGGTTGGCAGACAAATATTTCAAAAACCCCCTGAGGACTCTATAATAGGTTATCAAAGTTCCAATACAAATCACATTACTTGTAACGGATGTTTTCGCTCAACTGCAGTTTCCGGTTTTTTTGGAAATATACAAAATGTCTCTCAAATAAGCAACGTTCTATCACGAGACAGCAATATTTTTTTATTCGCCCGAATTTGTAGATTTTCGCCGTTATAATATTGGAAATGTTTATGTTTGAGTCGCGTGCCTTGTGTGTTTCTAATTTCTATGTCGCAATACGAAGCGTGCTGGTATGTCAGATGTGGTCTAGTGGTTAGGATGCCTGGCTCTCACCCCGGAGGCTCGGGTTCGATTCCCCGTACCGGAATGCTTAATTTTTACTTTTCATTTTTTCACTTTGAAACTGATACAATTAAAATATACATTTTTTAGAAAACGTCTGTCTTTTTATAGACTTGAATAAAATTAAGGGTTATTGGCGTAACTAGTAGTCTAAGTCATTCATCGCGCTGACAGGTCATGACTTAGCCTACAAGTTACGCCCATAATTTTATTCAACAATTGCGCGTTATTCATGTTTTATTTATTGTTATTAATGAGATGTCGTAAATATCTATTTATTTCTTTATAAAAAAAACTGTCAATACTAACAGCACCAAACAGCACGATTCAATGTTTTGGTTTGAGGTTAGCCGGTTATGAATAAACTCCATGTCGAAAACATTCGGCCTCTCATTTTTAGCCTCAATGGGTAACAACGGAGTTGTTGTTACCGACTATTTCGTTACGACTCAGAAAATAGTTACGTTTATTTTCATTACTCCACAATGGCCGAGCTAGTAGGAATCTTCATTGAGTTATACAAGTAATTGTCACCAGTCGGTAAATGGCTATTTAGGGTTCGGTTTTTAGGCATGATAAAACATGAATAACGCGCATGAGTTGAATAAAAATAATTAATAATAAAATTATGTTTTATATATGATTTAATCATTTCCAATGTCTTCGCTGGTTGCAAGCATTGCGAAATCTGTGAATTTTTTTCGTCGACTTGCGTTGCAAAATTAATCTCCACAAAAAGCTCTTTTATTTTAACGCAATAATATTCTATTAGCGTCGTTTTTTTTAAGTTTACACTTCGAAACAACGTTTTTCTAAGCATTTTGATCAACATTTAGCTTGAAAAGCGGTCTTTTTCTATGTAGAACAATAATTAATTTGCGTTTGTATGAGTACAATCTAATATTCTAAATGGCAGGGAGTTATTAGACTGCTCCTGATGTTTGGAAACTGTAATATTATTATATATGATCACAATCTAAATTCACTGTCAAATAGTTTTTTTTTTCAAAATACAGTGTAAACTCTATATAGCGACACTCAATGGACTGTGCACTTTATGGCGTTATTGAGAGTTGTCGTTAAAACGAAAAGAAGAAATAATCCATTAATATTTTTTTACTATAATATGTATTTACTCATAATATATAAAATTTACAATTGACCAACAAACATTCATACTATCACTAATTACAACGCTTATTGGGTATAGTCTGTCTGACCAACAAATCCCAACAAACAAAAGATTAAAGAACGAATTTCTTAGAATCTTCGGTACGCATGATGCCGACAACAAAGCAACAAAATAACAAACAAGTACTGCTTAATGATGACGTATTGTTGTTATTTAGAGTGGGTGTGTCGTTATTTACAGTGTATCATTGTATGAGCAGCAAGGTAAACCAACTAGAGTTAAGTATAATTTCGACATTTTATAAGCAGTTTGTCGTTATATCGTGTGACGTTAAATGGAGTTTACACTGTAAAACTTATTAAAATTAGATTTCTAGCCTGTAATCGTAGTAACTATTACATTACCATAAAAAAAAAATTAAAAATCTAACTAGATGAATGAAAGTGTAATCTAGATTGCGTCCGTGATTGTACATCATTCCAACCAAAAATGTATGTAGCATGGAATGCACAGTTGAAACTTGAAATTCTGTATGAATTCGCGAAGGAGAATTTAAGCAAGTTTAAGTTAAATGCATTTCAGTTATGTGGAACAATTTATAAGTTGAAAATAGTTACATCGTGTCATCATTGCTGCCAACTATGTTTTGTGAATTCTTAGTAAGTACTAAGCATACATAGTGACTTAATAATTTTGTTAGTTGACACAAAAAACTACTAGCATAGAAAATTATCATTGAAAACGATCATATATATTAATACGTTAAGGTTAATATGTTTGCCTCCCTTTTTAGAAAAAAACACACAATTTCTCCACATAAATTATATATCATTTTACAGATAATTGCTTGCTCTACTGACATCGACAACTAAAAAATTTATTATTGCTTTTGTTTTTGTAAATTAATTAATTAACAGCAACGCTGAACAACGTCTGCCATCTGACGGCTTTAATTTTTAAACAACGTCAACACTTCGATCTGGCATCTGACCTTCATATTGTAAATACTGCATACTGCCATCTGACGGCTTTAATTTTGAAACAGCGAGCAACACTGAACAACGTCACAGCAATGGTGCATGATGCCATCTGACGGCTTAGCTCAACGCTTTTACTACTTGCGCCTCTATATTATGACAATTTTAGTAAAATATTTCTTCGATCTGTCATCTGAGCTTCATATTGTAATACAACAAAAAGAAGAACGTTATAAGCAGTGTGCAAAATTAGAAACGAATTGAATACCTGCAATCATATTTAAAAAATAATTTTGTAAAGTGATAATTATTATACTTATTTAGTGCGAATAATTCGCACAGGTCACTCTAGTATCTTAAAATTGATTGAAAGGTCCAGAATAAACACGTAATAGGCTATTACACCGTTTTTTTGAGATGTGTTTTAAATGAACCCTATAGTAAAAAAGAAGCAGTACAATTTTTATAATAATATTTTATAACCGAGTAGTGCCACAAAAACGACTTTTAATTTATTATTATGAATTTTCGCGCGAAAACGACTCGTGACGTCACTATGATCGTAAATAATAACGATAGTGCACAGTAACCATAGCAACACTTTATAGTTAAATATATTTAAGATTGCTATGATTATTACGTCACAAGTTAGTAAAATTTTATTTATTTATTAAACGTATTTGGTAAATTAGTACTTTCTGCTTTTACAAACAAAGCTTACAACTGATTATTAAGCTGCTATTTTTTACTTAATATTATCCTCCTCAGCAGCTGCTAACCTACTATTTTTGCTACCCACTTCAAAGTTTTTTTAATTTCTAATTCAGATACATTTGTCGCCGCGTTAAATACTAGCCCTTTTTATATAAATAAAAATCACGTATATTGTAAAAATATGAGATGTTTCAAAGCATCGAAACATTCCTGGATAACAATACTAAACTGTAAATTAAACCTCTGATTTCAATTATTAAGCTAGGAGTTTTAGGATTAATTGCATAAAGTACTCGGTAATAAAAATCACGTATATTGTAAAAAAATGAGAATAACAAATAGTATAAAATGAGAATGTTTCAAAGCATCAAAAAATTACTGGATAACAATACTAAACTGTTAATGAAACCACTAATTTCAATTATTAAGCTAGGAGTTTTAGGACTAATTGCATGAAGCACTCGGTATATTCATAGCATAATAAAATTAACTACTTGACTTCATAATGTCATGAAATGGCAGTGTTTATGAACTTTACAAAACTAATTTGCTTATTGCAATTTGCTATTAAAAAAAAAAACAATGATAGTCATTTAAGAAACTTTAGCATTACTACTATTCAAAAAGAGGTAAAATATGCTATTAAAATTTAAGTTAAAAGTTTTTTAGAATAAAACGTTTTATAAAAAAAATCGAAACTCTTTAAATAGCTAAGTACTAAAAACATAAAAATAATAGAATTCTAAAATTTTATTTTTTGTTTTTAAGTGAATCTGTCATACGTAGTTTACAAATTACATAATAGCTTAGTTCTTTTGTAAAAAGCTGTGACAAGAAACTGAATGACAACCAAATCAACTTTTCTTTATTACATTATACCAAAATTCAAATTTCATTAGAAAACTCGATGGATGAATATCGTGTCAAATCGGGATCTTAAACTATAATAGTGACGTTAAAAAACAAAAACTAATCAAAATCTCCGTTTTTCCAGATGTCAACACATTCACATTGAATCATTACTAATTGGTGAGTTTAATGCATAGTATACTAATAATTTTAACTTACATTATTTTTAGTGTATTTGCCATAAGGCACTTATACCATTGGCGTCGGTCGGATGGCGGAATCTAGGGGTCTGACTATAATTTTTCGACGTTTCATAATCACCTGAGCAGTTTGGTATCTATTTTGAAAAGCGCGATAACTCTCGACAGACCTGATCGATTTTAACTAAATTTGGTCCACATATTGGTTCCATCATCGCACGAAACCTATTTAAAATTGATTTAAGCAGGCCATTTCAAGAGTCGCATTAAGGGGTTGAAAAAAGTTTTCAGGCTCAAAAATACCGAAAAAAAATCTCAGAATTGCTTCTTTGTCATTTAACCCTTTAATAATTATTAAAAGGTGTTGCTTAAGACTTTGAAATTTTGTGAAAACGCTAGTTTATTGATATAATAATAATAATAATAATAATAAAAATAATAATAATAAACATATTTATTGCAAAATTATTATATAAAAATCTACAAAAGGGTATATGAATTCAGTCTAAAGGACTGGTTTTCAATTCTGCCCATATCTAAGCTAGTAAATACATTAACATACCGAAGGGCAGACGTTACGTAGATAAAAATATTGAAATTAAAAAAATATATATATTTTAATGGTTTCTGTTCCGATTTTTATATATATCCAAGCGTGGTGTTCAAATAATAATAAGGTGTAAGTTCACAAAATCAAAAATAGAAATTTTTATTTAGTACGAATAATTATTTAAAATATCATTAGATGTTTACACGTTGAAATAAAATAATAGAGTAATTTTTAAAATACCAAAAATTTACATAAACGGACTTTTATTGAATAATTATATAGTTGCATAACCATTAGTAGAATAAAGCGTAATATTTAACAGTTTCATTTTGTCTAAAACCAAACTTCCCTTCACGAAATAAGGCCTATTGACCCTATTTTTCAGTTTACAAAAGACCTTTTTTTGCTACTTTGACCGGTTGATGTTCGGAAATTTTGCATTATTTTATTACACTTTTCATGCTAGATATTTATTTTGTAATTCTTGTATTTAATGAATGACTTTTTTTCTACTCAAACAAGGAGTTCCATTTAGATTGAAAGGGTCGATTGTGTTTAGAAAGTTAATAAATAACCGTAATTTTATCAGCGGAAATCTGTGACTCGTTGGGTTAAATGTCAAACAATTCGTTTGTATGTTTGACACGATTAGTCATTTAAACAAAAAACAATGAGCAACGTTAAACGGTACACCCACCACTTGTCTCAACAAGCGGTCGCGTGCCCCCGGTCTCCCCTATTCAAATGCGCTAGCAGTGCATTTCTTTTTTTATGCGTAATCCATTTCCTCTGCGTTACGCACTTTTATTGAGTAGCGCTATTACAATACACGAAACTGTATTACTCATACTTTATACGCGTATAAATTTAATTAGAGAAAAGACCATTAGAACAGAAATTGTTTCTCACTGAAATCATCCGTCTTCGAAAGGGCCCCGCAAAAACCTTATGGGATTTGGATCTCGGTTAACTTGATCGAAAATGGTTTTATTTTATAGTTTAAAGGTCACTAAAAAAAGTGTCCTTTTTAGCTACAAATATGTTTATACAAATATTAAGAGCACTGTGGTTGGAACAAAAATAAAAAAAATAAAGAATAGTTATTTCTTACCACAACAGTATTTTTAGCGAATTACATTTCGGGACCTATGCTCTCATCTTCAGCAAGCACTAAGTTTAGTGTTTGCTGAAGATGAGAGCATAGCTCCCGAAATGTACATCAGCTAATAAAACTGTTGTGTAAATATTCTTTATTTTTGACGTGATAACGTCTTATAAATTGATAAATCACCAATCTTATAAATTGATAAAACACCGGCTGCATGCACGAAAAAGTGTAACGTTCCTAACGGTCGTAACGTTCCTAACGTTCCTAATGTTTGTAACGTTCCGCCTGACCCTGTGCGTGCTTTTCTCGAAAACGGCCCTAACGATTTGGATGAAATTTACTGAAAAGGGATTTTGGGGGGCAAAAAATCGTTTTAGCTAGGTCTCATCTCTCGAAAAAATCGTTTTCTTACAAATTTTATCATTATAAAAATCAATTTTTTGACGTATGAAAATACTTAAATATTGTAAGTAGGTTTTGGAATTTTATATAAACAGTGAAACAATTGTTTTCAAAATATTATGACAGCTAATCTTTGAGACTTAAAATAAATACGAAAGAAGGAAAGTTAAAAAAAACAATTATATTATATGGTGAGTAATTTAAATAAATAAAATTAACCTAAATTTGAAGCGAAAGATGCAATATCATAGTTCGAATTATTATAATTATTATATAAATTTAGGTTATGTATTACGGAATACGTTATCACGTAAAACTATCGTCCGTAAACCGACTTTACAGACAACCAATTTTTTTTTAAGATTGTGAATTCAATGGATATCCCTATATCTAAAATGTCGCTAAACATATCTGTAGCTAAAATCTATTGGTTTCTAGGCTATGCGCCCATGGACACTTTTTCTTAGTATACGACGACATGCAAAATTTTAAACTTATGCCTATCAGAGTTGTAAGGTAGCGGAGTTGGAATGATAAAAATGCACCGCATATGTACCAATCATAATAATAATTATTATCATCCCATCCCAGCTTTTGTAATACGTCTAGTTACGTTTGCACTCAAAATTAACAATTACAGAATAACGCTATTAAAGGAACGCGCTGTAGAATATTAACATCATACGCTAATGCATCCTGAAGAGGAAATTTTCCAGTAGTGAAACTCCTTACTTTACCAGCCATTTGAACTTCTATGTTAGGTGAAAAACAACTTTTAACATTTATAACTTAAATAGTTATTTCCATTACCATCGAGCCACTACACAAACTTGTATGAACGTCAGTGTTTAGCTGTTGAATAAAATTTTCATTTTTATTTATTTACACCAGAGGTCCCCAAACTTTTTTTTACTCGTAGACCACTTACCATGTTTTTCGGTTTTGGGTAGACTCCCTGCTTATCTGATATTGATTTTTTGCAAATTCATTAATTTCAAATGTATTTTTGACAACCGGTATAGTGCTACTCACTTTGAACGATTTAAATTTATAACGGTAGTGAAATGTAGTGTGAAATGTTTAGTTTTATACATTTATTAATTAGATTCAAATTAAAATTTACTTTCTGTTACATAAAATAACTAAGCAAAAAATAAACAAATATTACTCAGCACCGCTTGGAAATGTTTTTTTTTATTATAATAGAAATTAAATACCTAGAGTAGTCCAAATAAAGGATCCCTATATCTTATAGAGATCCTTTATATGGACTACTATATCTGGCGGCGGAACTTACAACTATAATCAGAGAAACACGATTATAATTCGTATTGTAAATCGGTACTCTTTAAGACTTAGAAATTGTTAAAGTAAAAGGTTGGTTTGGTTTACATTTTTACCATACTTAAACACTCTATATAGCGTAACAACCACTCTCAATAGCGAAACAATACGTCATTATTTATAACCCCAGCAATGGGATTCTTTTCTTGTTGTAAAAAGATACAATTAAACTACTGGCATAGTAAAAAGCGACAAAATTAACAGATGATAATTTTGTCATGTAAATTTTTTGACGTGATAACGTCTTATAAATTGATGAATCACCAATCTTATAAATTGATAAAACACCGGCTGCATGCACGAAAAAGTGTAACGTTCCTAAATCCGTAACGCGTAACGTTCCTAACGCGTAACGCGTAACGTTCCGCCTGACCTTGTGCGTGCTTTTTGCTAATTTCTCGCTCAATTTAAATCAGATCGGTTTGAAACCAGTCTTAAACGAAAGAGGAGAACATTTTACATAGATTTCGTATAACAGAATTTGCCTAAACAGTTTTTTTATACAAATTTATATAGAAAAATATTTTATACAAATTTATATAGAAAAATAGCTGTATAAATGCAATGTTGTCTAATGCATGACGCGACGCGGTCGGTCGTCTTTGTTTGCCGTACATGGAAATTAGAAAATAACGTATGTCTTGCCTTAACATGAAAACGGCTGGATTTCTAATGTTTAATTCAATTTTTTGACATTAGTATTTTGTGAAATGCAACGCCTTCTAAGTTAAGTATTGGAATAACTAATTATTATTAGAACATAATACTTTGACAGTTGCAAACGTCACTTTTGACATTTCCTATCATTCCGACACCAAGGATAAGCGGATTGAAACCAAATTTTGGGAGGTTTAGGTTATGTATTACGGAATACGTTATCACGTAAAACTATCATCCGTAAACCGACTTTACAGACAACCAATTTTTTTTCACTTAATTTAGTCAAAATTAAATCATTCGTAAAATTACATTGTTTTCTTTTATTGTCTCCGTTTAACAAAAACTCTTTATAACGCAATAAAATACCCCGCCCCTTCAATTTCGCTATATAGAGTTTACACTGTACTGCAAGGTCCATTTTTTTCAATAATTTTTACTAGTTTTGAAATAAATAGCGTGCGAAAAAATCGGTTCGCTAATTAATCGTATAGTAATATTCGCAGATCCATCTATCAAGCCGTGAACGACTTTATCACGATTGCAATGAGTCAATTCAACTACTGAAATGCTTATAACGTGTGCAGAGGGGTGAAGGGGGGTCAAAAAGACACCCAAACATCCCCAAACCCACCCCCTATAATACAGAAAGATATGTCAGCGGATACAGTGTTACATATTATGCTATGTAGAAAGCGTACACGCGTTTATATATCAGTGTCGTGCGCAAAATAGGGTCTCGGTGCCTAATCTAGTCGACAATACAGTGTATTTGCTATTACAGACAACGTGGCTTTATTATGTGAAAATAAAAAAAATAACTCCTTAATACACCTCTTAAAATAATATCTTTTTTTTCTTAATTAAAAAGTAACGTCATTCGCACTGAGAATGGCAGCACGGAGAATTGTCAAATTTAAACTTTGTTTTTTTTTAAGATATAACAAAAATTCTTTCGCCATAACTTTTGTTATTTTTAAGGCTATGACTACAGACTAAGTGTTATAAAAATGGGAAACTTCCTTATTAAAATATTTTCATCTTGTCTTTTGCGGAGTTCTGACTGTTGACTATTTTGTATCTATATTTTTTTCGATTATAATCTTCTGCAGCTTCGGTTTAGGTATGTTCCGGCTTTCACATCCGTAAAAAATATCCCACGCTAAAATTTGGTAGGAAATGCATTTTACATTCAGTGAAATGCTGTAATGTTTGCTCACAGGAAAAATCGGAAACGCCCTTTAAAAATTTTCATGAGAACATTCAATACATTTCCTGTACGAAATAATATGCCTGAATTCCGACAGGAATTGTATTTTTTTTTTCAATATTTGTTGGAATATTTTCTCACAGGAATTGTCAAAAACTGGTGTTTAAAATATCTCACGAGAATACTCTCCCAATCTACTTTTGGGAGTGTCCGTACTATATTAATAGAAATAATACATTTATTAGTAAATATTGAAGGAGATTTATGTGGTTGAGGAACAATTTAAAAATAGGCTTTACCAGAGTATCGCTTGTGGCCAACGTTTCGAAAATCATCATCATGTTAATAAGGTTATTTACGAAAAAGCTGTTAGTATATCATCCAAAATCTACTAAAGCGTTCCCGAATCAAGTTTATAAATGGGAGAAATATTTTTTATTTTACCATAAAGGAACAAAACATATTTGAAACTAATTCTATAATCATATATACCGGAAGGAAAAAGAGTGTGGAATCGATTTGAGTGTGTTAATTCGCACACATTGTGATGAAACATCTTCATTTTAATGAGGGGAAGTGCACATTATATGTTTCATCACGATGTGTACTACGAATTAACACCGGTAAAATTGATTCAGGAAAAATCCATATAAGAACCTCAATAAGGTTCAAACTTAAAAATTTAATGAATTACGATGAAATTTCGACCACTTAACGACTACTTGTAATAATAAATTTAAAAGTACTCGTGGACAGTCAACGTGTAATTAAAACACATCGAAGCAAAGCGTTTGATGTATATTATTTATTTTTTAAAGGACTAATTTCTTATTGGAAGATTAAAGGATGAATCCTGGTGGCATAGTATCGATGAACTAAGCAAATACTAAAGGTTTTTTTATTGCATTTTATTTATGCAATAAAAAAACCTCCAGTATTTGCTTAGTTCATCGATCCTATGCCACCAGGATTCATCTTTTAATCTTCAACATTTAAACAGGATCATCATCACTCTAAATTATTAGAGTTATTTTTCACAACTAATTTCTTAATTTTTGCTGTATTTTTCAATGTCGTAAAATAAATGTGCACGCCACTGAAATCTACATAATATAGTCAGTCGATGCTCTACACCCTGTGCCCCATCTGTACCATTATTGAGGCGCCCTTTGAATTGTGTGAGTCACGTCTGCCCTCTACTTACAGTACAACCGTCAAACCCACCCTTGGTCACAGAGGGTTGCATGATAGCAGCATATAATGCTGTCGTATTACCACCCCCGATCTTCCTCCCCCGCCCCCTCTTACACGCAAACATACATCTGTCGACACCATCTCTGTTTTAAACGCATAAACACTACGAGGTTAACCTACAGTTACAAAACTAATTTGGTTCAATCTTGAAAAAAACTTTATCTACAATTTTGTTCTGTTTTAAAACTCGGCACAAAGAAATTCAAGAAATGTTTTAAACAAATTTTAGTTGATAAAGCATATTATTCTTTTAAAGAATTTTTAAATGATTTTAATTAATTTTAATTCAAATGTTATATTTTCTGTAATTTGACTTTGGCTACACATTTAGTTTTATGTCTAACGGCCTCAATAAAATTATTATTATTATTAAGGCAGGCTTTGGAAACTTGTAACCGCAACGGGAAACAACAATAGGGTATATGCATGTAATTTATATTTAGTTTAATGTTATATTTTCGTAATCTTTATTGCAATTGATTAAACTCTAAATAGTTTTTTATTTTTAAATTTTTGCTGAATAATAAATATTAATTAAACAAAAATGCAATAAATACGCGCGAAATATAAAATATTGAAACGCAATGCTATTGATTAGACCGTAGTGTGACGTCAAAAAACACGTAAACATATGGTTGCCATAGAATTATTGCCTCTTTTTCAATACAAATTTATTTAAACAAAATTGTTGACATGTTATATGACGTCACAGATCTCCCGCGCAAAAATGGCGCGTTTAAATAATCAAAATAGCTTGCCCAAAAAGAACGATAATTTTTAATGAAGTTTTAATGAATGATTTCATGTGTGATAACTTTTAATATGAAAATAATTGATTTTAAATATTTTCAAAAATTGTGCATATACCCTATAGAGACATATAGGACAGCGACATACCTTAAAACGAATATTAAAAAATTTTAACCCTTACCCAAAACGAGTACTTAATCTGTTTAAATTTTTATCATTAATACAAATCTATCCGCACTAATTTTTTAAACGGCTGAACCGATTGTGATTGCATTTCACAGACAGGTAAGGTCTATACCGAGAGTGATCTAGACTACACTTTATCCCAAAAATTTTAACGCCTAAGGGGGGAAATATTCTAAATGGCTGATGACACTTCACAGACATAATAAAACCTTTGCAGCGAAAGCGGGACGCAATCCCGCGAGGAAAGACTGTAATAGGGTGGAGCAGAAGGCTCCTCTACTGTGTTGTCTCGTGTTTCGTCTCAATCGCGGGTAGCGGATAGTCTGTTAGTAAGATTTGATAATAATCATAACGAATCTTTATTATTGTCTAAATTTACTATATTTGTTGATGGGAAAGACTGTAGTATTCTCATCACTCTACAGTCTACACCAATCGTTTGGTTGCTTCTTCCTGATTATTTAGCATCGATTCGAGGACAGAAGGACGACGGCGGCAGGCACTGATGATAAACAGTGGCTTCTGCACGCTCCACTGGTTTTTATTATATACATCAAGTATCTTTACTCCCCCAACAACAAACACAACTTGACTGCTTCACACAGGAACACGACAACGGTCGACATACAACATATAGAATATAGATCTCGGGAGCACACTATGAATTAAGTGGTCCGAATATTATGTGTATTTTCACTTGGTTTACTCACATTGTGTGTCTCTCGGTCTATCAAACTCTGCTATAAGACAATTAGACTGAAATGGCAAACGTGAATATCACAAAAATACATTTCTGTATACAAGGCAAAACTAAGTCCAAAATTGGACAAATAGTTTTTTGTGACATACGGTATTATTGTGTGGGGATGTTTATCTTATGTCGGCAGAATTTTTCTAATTAAAAAAGGGGCTCTATTAAAATATTTTCAGGAATAAAAGACTCGAGATACTTATGTAAAAATCTATTTCAGAAATTCAAAATATTGACACTACCATGCGTCAGTGATGGATTTACGCCTAGCCCCGTGAGGCCCGGGCCTAGGGCGGCATAATTTGAAGGGCGGCAAAATTTTTTAAATGACAAAATTTTAGAGGCGAAAAGTGAAAAATTGGTTCAGATTAGTTTTCATAAATTTTTTTTTATAGAATATAATACAGGCGAGTTTTAAGTTGATGCTTTTTTTTACAGCGTGTAAAAATCAAATAGACGAGCAAATATTTCAAATAGTTTTTTTATCAAAACTCAAAAATAAGAGAGAAACAGCCTTTCGAAGTTTAAATAAATTTTATTAAATTTTCTTTAATTTTGAGGTCGGTCCTGGGGTTATATTATGTCACTATGGAAATATATTATTATTACCAAGTATTCACAGAAATAATTGAGGCACACACAATTCTCTCAAAAACAGAACAATACACATACTTGATAATAACAACTTATTTCCATAGTGACATTATATAACCCCAGGACCGACCTCAAAATTAAAGAAAATTTAATAAAATTTATTTAAACTTCGAAAGGCTGTTTCTCTCTTATTTTCGAGTTTTGATAAAAAAACTATTTGAAATATTTGCTCGTCTGTTTCATTTTTACACGCTGTAAAAAAAAAGCATCAACTTAAAACTCACCTGTATAATTCAATTCATTAATTTACTTCTCAATCTGTATGGGTAAGATGTCAATTTTTTAATTGATCAATGTAGTCTTTATCGAGTAGCTTACTTTCTGTTCCTTTAGTGAGATTAATTTATAACTTATTTATATCATGTTTATTAGTTAGGTATATTTAAAAATTATATTTCAATAAATAAAGTTATTTTGACGTGATAACGTTTTATAAATTGATGAAACACCGGCTGCATGCACGAAAAAGTGTCACGTTCCGAAATGTGCCACGTTCCGCGCACGATCGGCCCAAGTTTGACAGCTACTAAAATTTAGGTTATGTATTATTAAATATGATATTCGAGCGGAATACGTTATCACGTAAAACTATCGTCCGTAAACCGACTTTACAGACAAGCAATTTTTTTAAATAAAAATATTGAATCAAAATTCATGAAACTCATTTTATCAAAAAGGGCGGCGCATCGAATGAGACCTAGGGCGGCAGCAAGCCTAAATCCGTCACTGCCATGCGTATATAAAATTATAATTTTTGTTTTCAAAAATCGTACGCTTTTGATTTTAAATATATGAACACATTTGTAAAAATTGCACCCATAGTTGTCTTTCTACCTAAAAGCAAATACAGTCGAACCTGGATAAGCAAGAGTTCAAGGGACCGCTTTATGGAGGTTTTTCACTAACCCGAGTTTCTAGCTTATAGAGGTATAGGAGTGGCCTTTCTCACTTATAGAGGTCTATAAAAATACAGCAAATATGTAGTGATAAACATATCGCACGTTGAAAACAATAGTGACACTATACAAAAAAGTTAACTTTTCACCTTTTGTAAGATTCATGTTTTACTGCAAGAGTGTCACTATACGAAAATTTCCGTTTGCTCATAAATCCACTTATTTCCGCTAGATTGAGCTATAGTGTCACTTTATATTTTGAAAGAATTGCCCATGGTCGTGTATAATATAACGACACTATTTTAATTGTGTCAAAGCAGTTGTTTGGTACGTACGTCGCTGTAAGTGAAAAAGTGACACATTTTGTTAAATGACAGTTTACTGACTACAGTTGCTACAAAAATTAATGCAAGTAAGTAAATACATAAAATGACACATTTTGTTTAGTGACACTTTTTGCAGTTGAAGTCTCCAATTTACTGGTTATAGGTTATGACAACAATGACACTAAACAAAAAATTATTGTTGAAAGGTCTTTTTTTTAATAACTTTATTTTTAACATTGTGGTCAACAAATAAATTAAAACAATAATAAATTGTCTCATTATTTACAAAAGAATCTCTATAAGCAGTATTTTAATAGTAACTTTTTTAGGACAAAACAATATTATTAAAACTAAAAAGTGCTCTACTGTAAAATGTAATTTTTTGCTTAATGTCACTTTTGTTTTCAACGTGCGATATATGTATTATTCGATATATATAATTCGACAAAAAAACAATGATTTAAAACATATGTTAGTTCAGCTATTTATAACTCATTCTTAAATTTCGTTGAACTATTAATACGTTCAACTATCGCTTATAGAGTACAGGCAAGTAGTAGTCTCAGTTATAGAGGTCCATGAGTGAAATACATCTTTCTCTTATAGAGAGAGAGTTTTCTCGCTTACCCAGTTTTCTCTCACTCAGGTTTGACTGTATATAGTCAACAGCTGCTTTTCTATTTCTATACCTACCTGCATTATGTAGTTTTTACTCTATAAATTCTGCTATAAAACAAACAAAAATTTAAAGAACCGAACAGTGATTTTCGCGTGCCGTTAACCCTTGTAGACGCTCGACAACAGAGGTCTAAATTGCGTATGAACGAAAACTATAGTTCAATTGAGATGCAGGAAAGTTCCGAAACAATATTCACTGCAGTATTATTTGTACTTCATTTGATTGGTACCAAACAAATTATATTCCCCCGAAAATAATTTATATGTATTTATGTATTTGGGTGATGACGTATGAATTATAACCGTCCCTATTAATGGTAATGCACTCTTCTATATATGATGAATATATATGGACGAGCTGTTTGTTGGACTGCCACATTCGATATGTGCATTGTATACAGTGGCTTGGAAACTGGGATGTTTTGTTGGGGGTGAAATATAGACATTCCTAATGCCCATATTCACCGAAAACTATTAAAGATATAGTCAGTCACAAATAACATGAACCATTTAAAATGTCTGACCACTCGAATATGTCGAACACATTCGAGGTATCAGACATTTTAAATGGTTCATGTTATTTGTCAGAGAACATTGTTTTAGCGTTTTGGTTGAAGTTTTTAAGCTATCCAATTAAAAAAACAGACAGTATCTATAAATTTTTACATGTGGTCAAAACGACATCTTTCGGAAAATTTAGAGGGAAAATGCCCCAAAATTAAGAAAAGTCATAGAGGAAATAGGTGTCAGACTAGCTCTAATGAAGCCATATAAAAAGTTTGGGGAGTGTATTTGTCAGTAAAATTTTTGCCGACGGGCACTCTGACTAATAGAATAAGTTATTTAACAAATAGTAAAAACAAAAAACACGTGAAAATTCTACGTAATATTTTCTCTTCTCAACGATCATTTTTAGACATTAAGTACATCATCAGGACTACTGACATACACTGAATTATTTGAAGATGCAATTGTTTATAAAGGTGACCGAAAATTACGCGGCGGGGAGATTTTGTTTTATACTATGTAGAGATATCAAAATTTTAAAAAATAACCCGTTAATACATCTCTTCATGTGAATTTTTAATCGGAGCATTGATTAGGAGCACAGAAGGTGTAAGCATTAATTATATTTTCAGGGGAGAAGTGAGGTATTAAAAGTAATCTCGACAAAATGAACGAATGTAATATTACAAAGATATTAAATCTTCTATTTGATATGAATCTATAATTATTTGACCCTTTAATTTCCAATTAACTGTCAGTTGAAACAGTAAATAAAAAATTTACTCGTAGCAAACAATTAATTAACTCGAAAGGTAAACAAATTTTATAGACTTGTATGTATGTAATTATGTTTTGGTATACGTGGCTGTTACTGTTTAATTACTCCTATTAGCATTTCAAATGAACTTTCATCGTCACCGACACTCAAACTTATACGACATACAATTTGGCAACACTGTTAAATATTTCTATTAGCTCTAGCTTACCCTCATATCTAACCATATTGTAACAAAACTAGCAAAACTGGTAAAAATATTTATTTATAAAACAAAACAAACTAAATAGTATACTCCACAATAATGCAAAAATAAAATAAAATAAATAACTAAACACAAACTAATTCTAAGCAACACTATAGGCAAGGGCGGATCCAGCTTTGGCGCCAGGAGGGGGTCACATAGTCGTGGCCAAGTCAAGAACTTATAATTTAATTTTGATAACAATAGATACAAGTAAAAAGTAGGCATTTTATTAATGTACGTAAGTACTGTACTTAAAAATATTTATTCTTTATTGTACACTTGAATATAGAATACAGGTAGAAAGAAATTTTAGTTTTTTAACTTAGAACTATGTTATGATAATGATATGTTGAAGTTTAGTCGTTCCGATTCCGATTGAGGTTAGGTCTAGCTAGACGTTACGTAGTCGACAAGCGCGAGTTATATGTGTCAGGATATGTAACTATATATGTATATGATATGTGGTACATGACAGATCGCACTTTTAACATGTATTATAATCTCAGAATATCCGGTGATAAGAAAACGGATTAGCTCTGATGAGTATGAATAAAACAAAAGACAGACATTCAGGTAATAAACGACTTCGGATCAACAACTAAACTGGGGAGCGCATATCTCCATTTTGGTTAATTAATATTAAGTTTTTTGTAAGACAAATGTAATAATAAATAAATAGAACATTAATAAACACCTAATAAAAATAATAAATTATATTTTTTTTAATCAACGTTTTGACCACGAGCAAAACTGGCGCAGTCGGTAGGATTGGCAAAGCGTATTGTAAAAGAACGTAAATCTAAAAACAATAACCGGGTAAACTACTAGTTATCAGTGAAAATGGTGCTAGCAGTTGTAAATCTGTGTTAGAACGCATATCCAACACAGACCCTTGCCAATCAAAAGAAACTACAAATAAACCGAAAAATAAATATTTAAATAACATATATTAAACGAAATCAAAAAATAAAATAAATACAAAATTGTGTAAATCAACAATTCTTACAAATTAAAATTAAGTGAAGAAAAAATTAGAGCCATATTGCTCCGAAGGCCGGTAAGCCCTTCACAACGTATCCAAGTAAAGAAGAGGAACACCTTTCAATCCAACAACAACAACAACAACGACGTCAACCAAACACATCTTTGCTGAATATCTACACATCTACACAAATCGACGTTATGAAATATTTACTGTTCATCTTAATGTAAGTTTATATTAAGTACCTACTATAATAATAATAAAAAAAGGCTAGATTTTTCGACCTGTAACTTTTTGATGTCACAAGGTTCTGAATTTAACTTTAGAGATATATTAGCTGCATTAGTTGAAATAGAAGTCGAAACATCTAACAATAATAATTCTCAAATCGAAATCATGTCGACACCAGCTTTGGACCGTCATGCTTTTGATTTTGTGCCAGAATTCGATGGTACGAATCCAGATGAGCTTAATAGTTTCCTAGATAGTATTAAAATAATAGTCAATAGGTTTGCTGTAACTGGTGAAAATTTAAGTCCTGACAGTATATATCAAAATCATGTTTTATTGAATGGCATAAAAGCAAAACTAAAAGGGAAAGCGAAAGATTGTATTACTGCAAATTTATGTACAGATTGGAACAGTATCAAAGATATATTAACACGTACTTTCGCAGACTCTAGAGACGAATTTGAACTTATATACCAACTAATTAACCTTAGACCTAAGCCTAATCAACCCTATATGCAATTTTATGATGATACACACAAACTTGTAACACTATATATATCAAAACTAACAGGTAATAGAACAGAAAAAGAAGTAAAGAAAGAGTTAGCCCATACATTTGCAATTAAAAATCTCTGCAAATATTCATTTGAACCCATTGGCACTATGCTTAGAACTATAAATCCAAAAGATTTGATAGAAATTAGACAAGTCATAGAAAATGAAACTAAAAATATTGGTTTTTACCCAAGGCAAGGACAAAAACAAAATACTTATCCAACATTTACTAAAACAACAAATACACTTTGTAATAACGTACAAAAACCATTTCACAATCAAAACAAAAACAATAACGTATGGCATAATTTATCACCAAATCCGTTTGCTAATTTACAACCACGTCACGTGCCTCAAAGATTTCCAACGGCAAATCAAGTTTTCGGTCAAAATAATCGTCCTCAACAGACAAATGTGTTTAAACCAAACACGACACAAAGACCTAATTTACCTCAACCAACCCCTATGTCAATCGGTTATTCCAATACACGAATCGTAAGACCAAATAATCAACAACAGTATACACCAAATCGAAATAATTTCTTTAAGTCAACTGGACCACCTCAGTTTATTTCTGAAGAACTCAGAAATATTGAAAGTATCGACCCTAATAATTATGAGTTAAACTATAACGAGAGCGAACATAATAATTATATTCCACCTGAAACCCATTCATTTAATGAACCCGAAATTAATTATGAAACTGAAAATTTTCATATAGAAGCCTCGGAAGTCAATTTTGTAACACCAGAACAGAATCCAGATCCTTCAACAGATCTGAATATGTAAATTTAAACTGTATCACGAAAGAAAACATTCCAATTACTAACTGTCAAAACGACCTTAGTTATATCTTAATAAATGACCCACCTTTGAAATTATTGATTGATACCGGTGCAACTAGATCATTTCTAAATCCCCAAGCAGCTCAAAACTATTTTCAAAATTATATTAAAAATTACGATTATGCGGTAACTGCCCTATCAAAAACGATAAAAGGTAATGGAAAAATATCAATTCCTGCATTCTCCGAATTCAAACAAAATAAAACTGAATTAGAATTTTTGTTGCTAAATGCACATCCTATATTTGATGGCATTCTCGGACTAGATGCAATAAGAAAATTAAAAATTCAACTTGACCTACAACATAATTGTTTGACCACCCCTGATCAAATAAAATTACCCATTCATTTTCTTAAGCCTGGACAATTTATTATATACGAAGATATAATACCAGCGAAAACTTCCAAAATTTGTAAAATTCCGCTAAATACTTTAGACACAGAAGTGTTCATTGACTGTCAAACAATCGGAAAAATTAAAACATCTCCAATGTTAGCCAAAGTAGAAAATAATTTAGTCACTATAGAATTAACCAATAATAATGACAAACCATACCATGTTAAAATGACTGAACCATTTAAATTTCAAACTTTCAATGAAAATACTTTCGAAATTCATAACTTAACATCTCTTAAAAAGAAAAAATTAGATCGAGAAGTTGAAAAACTTATTAGAACTGAACATTTGAATCCCATGGAAAAACAAAAATTAAATGACCTTTGCTGCAAATATTTCGACATTCTGTCTACAAACGAAACGTCTTTATCATTCACAAACGACGTAAAACACAGAATTAGAACCACAGATGAAGTACCAGTTTATTCAAAACCGTATAGATTACCCCACGTCCATAAAATAGAAATACAGGATCAAATATCGAAACTGTTAAATCAAAATATAATTAGACCAAGTCATTCGCCATGGTCATCTCCGATACTTGTAGTTCCCAAAAAAGACGATGCTAGTGGAATAAAAAAGTGGCGTATGGTAATTGATTACAGGCGATTAAATGAAAAAACTATCCCTGATAAATACCCTTTACCGAATATTGAGGATATTTTAGACAAGCTGGGCAGATCAATGTATTTTACTACACTTGATTTAACCAGTGGTTTTCATCAAATAGAAATGGATCCCGAAGATATTCAGAAAACAGCTTTTATCACAGAAAATGGGCATTATGAATTCACACGTATGCCTTTTGGTTTAAAAAATGCTCCAAGCACGTTCCAACGTGTCATGGATAATGTCCTAAGAGGTCTTCAAAATTATATATGCTTAGTATATATGGATGACATTATTGTATTTTCATCTTCTCTAGAAGAGCACATAACAAACTTAAAAACTGTTTTCGAAAGATTACGAAAAGCAAATCTAAAGATACAATTAGACAAAAGCGAATTTCTTAGAAAATCAGTTGCATTTCTAGGTCATGTGATTACCCCAGAAGGTATTAAGCCAAACCCAGAAAAAATCAGTGCTATTCAAAAGTACCCAATACCAAAGACGCAAAAAGAGATCAAGGCATTTTTAGGCTTAATAGGCTATTATAGGCGTTTCATTCCCAATCTTGCAAAAATTACACAACCTATGACACAGTGTTTGAAAAAAAATACTTCCGTAGATCATAATCCAGCATTTATAAAAGCTTTTGAGATTTGTAAAAATATTTTAACCAACGACCCAGTATTAATTCATCCAAATTTTGATATACCTTTCTTACTAACAACCGACGCAAGTAACTTCGCACTTGGTGCTGTTTTATCCCAAGGTCCCGTAGGAAAAGATAAACCTATCGCCTACATAAGCAGAACTCTTAATGATCATGAACGTAATTATAGTACGATAGAGAAAGAACTTCTCGCAATAGTTTGGGCAATAAATAAATTTAGACCATATCTTTTCGGCAGAAAGTTTACACTAATAACAGATCATAAACCACTAACTTATTTACATAGTCTTAAAGAACCTCATTCTAGGCTAATGCGCTGGAAGATTAAATTGATGGATTACGATTTTGACATAATTTATAAAAAAGGTAAACTTAACCCGAATGCTGATGCCCTATCACGAATTGAAATAAATATACGAGAAATAGACAAAGTCCCCATTGATAGTGACTCAATGATAATAAATATCGACGATTTACCCCAAATTACAGACGATGAACTCTTAGCACTTTTACCAGATAATCCACCTGTAGAAATAGAAGAAATTATTGAAACTAACGTAAATGATAATGATATAAATCAACCTTCGACCTCTCGAGAAAATAATTTACCTCCCATAGAAAAT
The DNA here is from genome assembly GCA_963575645.1 of Xanthostigma xanthostigma. Lineage (NCBI taxonomy): Eukaryota > Metazoa > Arthropoda > Insecta > Raphidioptera > Raphidiidae > Xanthostigma > Xanthostigma xanthostigma. The sequence goes on from OY754470.1 coordinate 48,091,306, forward strand.
CTATCAGAATCTCAACATTCTAATTTAGAAGATCCTATTTTAACGATACCCTATTCTGACTTACCAATAAATAACTTCTCAACTCAAATATTCATAACAATAAAAAACGTCTTAATTAAAGATCACGAAATAATCCATTTATACGACAAAAAGAAAACTAGATATAAATTTTATCTGAACAAAGAAAGTTTAGAAAACGATTTAATCTCTTTATTTTTGCAATTTGTTAAGCCCAACCAAACAATAGCCATGTATATAGAAGAACCGGAATATACAGAAACAATTGTCACATTATTACAAAATACTTTTAAAAACAACTCTTATAACATCCGAATTTGTAGAAGCAAGGTAACAGATGTTGAACAAATTACAGAACAGGAAGAAATAATTTCACAATACCACACTGGTAAAACTAATCACAGAGGTATAGATGAGACTTATAACCGTTTGATTAAACAATATTATTGGATCAATATGAAAAATCACATCACTAAATTCATAAACAATTGTGATTCCTGTCAAAAACTAAAATATGAGAGAAACCCTGCTAAACCTTTTTTAGAAATAACACCTACTCCTAGCTATCCTTTTGATGTTATATCGATAGACATATTTCAGTACAACAAACAGAAATACCTTACAATAATCGACGATTTTTCTAAATATGGTCAAGCTTATCCGATTACATCTAATACAACCTCCATTTTAAACGACGAACTTTTAAAATATTTCGCACATCACGGAACCCCAAATGTAGTTCGATTTGACAGTGCTTTAGAATTCAATAACACCTTGTTCCTAGAACTCCTATCTTTATTAAAAATAAAATCGCACAAAACCACAGCGAGACACCACGAATCAAATGGTATTATTGAAAGATTTCATAGTACACTTATAGAACACATTAAGTTATTAGAATCCAAATTCCCACAAAGACTAAACCTTATAAGGTTTGCGGTAATTGCCTATAACTCTTCTATTCACTCATCAACAGGGTACGCCCCTTATGATATTATCAACCACGATAGATCGAATCTAATAAATGAATTTGAAATTAATAAACATTTCATGAACACATATGTAGATGATACAAAATCCAAACTAGTAGAATTATATAAAAACATTCACGAAAAGTTAAAACGTAATACCTATTGATGATATAGACAATTACTATTCTATTGTACGAATTGTATTATTTAATTTAATTTAATTTTAAATTTTAATATCATACATTAAGGACTCTATACTATATTTTGTATTAAAATTCCCATTAGCTTATTCTGAAACATTTACGCAATATAGATTGCTACCAATACCAAATCAAAACGAAATGATATTGTATCCTAATAAACCTTTCATTACACTTAATAAAGAACATTTTTGGTTTCATACAGAACCATGTGATAAATTTGGTAAAATAAATTATTGTGATACATATGTACATCTGAATCAAATTGTTGAACAATGTATACCCAACCTTATTGTACACGAAAAATCAGTAAATTGTAAACTCTTACCTGTAAGAATCAATTCTAACAGAACTTTGATAGAGATTGTGGACGAAAAACATTATTTAATTATAAATAAAAACACGCAAAAAATTCATTCTAATTGTAAAGATAACATATTAACAAAAGGAACAAACCTTCTCATTTTACCGCAAGGTTGTAATATGAAAATTAATGAAGAAATTTATATCAACAATCAACAAAATAAATTCGAAATTCCTATTATAATACCTAATATTCATAATTATAGATTTAATAATAGTTATAAGCCTATTATGTTAGATAAAATAAAATTAACAGAAATACATAAGTTGAATATGGATATACAGGAAGATCCAACTGAGTTAATCGATTTATCGGAAAGGCTCATGAAATTTTCTTTTATACCCATTTACATTATTATAATATTAGCATTAATTGCATATGTTATTTATAAACGTAAGTCTATTGTCTACCGTTTTATCAAAACAAAGCAAGAAGAAATTGATACACAAAGAGATCTTAATGTTGGAATGCATAGTTCTGTCTAATAAATTTAAAATCGATTTTTATTTTAATTTCTCAGAAAACTCCTCATGTAGTTTTCTTCTTAACGGCGGAGGAGTTATATGTGTCAGGATATGTAACTATATATGTATATGATATGTGGTACATGACAGATCGCACTTTTAACATGTATTATAATCTCAGAATATCCGGTGATAAGAAAACGGATTAGCTCTGATGAGTATGAATAAAACAAAAGACAGACATTCAGGTAATAAACGACTTCGGATCAACAACTAAACTGGGGAGCGCATATCTCCATTTTGGTTAATTAATATTAAGTTTTTTGTAAGACAAATGTAATAATAAATAAATAGAACATTAATAAACACCTAATAAAAATAATAAATTATATTTTTTTTAATCAACGTTTTGACCACGAGCAAAACTCGCGCGCAAGTGTGGCGCGGTAAAATTCAAATTTTCGATGCGTTCGTTCCCAAACGTTTGTTATCATACAAAGTTATTATATTATATTAAATTAATTAAATAGTGAAGGTATGTAGTTACATAAAACCTGTATGGTGACAAAATATATAAATAAAATCATTATGTTCAATTAGTGGTCCACCTATTATAAGTCCTGGAACCAGCTCAGGGGGGGTCATGACCCCCATGACCCCCCCTGGATCCGCCGTTGACTATAGGCTGCTGCACACTAGAGATGTCGACAAAGTAACGATACGATACGAAACTACTCGTTACTCTAGAATACCCGAAGTAACGATTACCGATTTGAAAAGTAAATCGTTACTTTTACTTGAATGATTACTATTGATTATTGATTACTATTGATTATTGATTACTATTGATTATATTGATTACTATTGATTATATTGATTACTATTGATTATTTTATTATGCGAGTATAAGGATATCCATTGAGTTCCTGCGAACCTTAAGATTCGGAGCACTACAAAGGAGCCGCTGATACGTATAATATAAATATGCCGCCGATATCAATAGCCCTTATCAAAATTAATTGTGTATTATTGTATTGTTGATGTTGATATTTCACGGTCAGTAATCGTCTTGTGTCGATATTTATTTTATTCAGTACGTTTTTATACGCAATAATTAATTATTTGTTGATTCAGACACTACGTACTACATTTTATGTATGTAACTTAAGTAATCAAAGTAACCAGTAGTTGAATCGGTTACTTAATACCCAAGTACCTATACTAGTAACGAATACATAAAAGTAACGATAATCGACATCACTAGTATGTAACCTAAGTAATCAAAGTAACGAGTAGTTGAAATGATTAATTAATACCAAAGTACCGAGTAGTAACGAATACTTAAAAGTAACGATAATCGACAACACTACTGCACACGAGGCTAGAAACGCTGCTAGATTACTTTGCCTGCTAGTTTTCTTGATTGCTGTTATGTGCTCTCTTCACACGAGACGTCTTTTCAAGCCAGTTTTGTAAATAGATCTGGTGCGCGCGCAGTGACAGTTCAAATATAAACACATAGCAAAACGTGTCTGTTGTCTGACTCTGAGCAGAATGCTGCTATGTTCGTTTGAGGGCGTTCGCTCAAGTGGCCCACTTGACAAGATACTGTTTCTTGATTGGTTCTTGCTCATATTTAGCAGCGGACCTAGTGAGGAACACAGCCCCTGTTCTAATTTTAAAACCTATCTTGTGAGCTAGCAGGTGATCCCGCAGTGACGTAATTTCCAGCTTCTCACCCAGCCTACCGGCCAGCAGAACTCCAAACAGTGTTTGTAGCCTCGTGTGCGGGGGCCTTTAGTTTACCGAGATAAATGTTGTGTCCAAATTTCATGATAATTGGAGTTACCGTTCAAAAGTTTTTGTTGGACGGATAATTTTGAGTTACATTTTGCAACAGTTTTCATTGATGCTCCGCTCCTATTGGTCGTAGCGTAATAATATATAGCCTATAGTCTTCCTCGATAAATGGGCTATCCACCAAAAAAACATTTTTCAATTCGAACCAGTAGTTCCTGAGATTAGCGCGTTCAACCAAACAAACAAACAAACTCTTCAGCTTTATATATAGGTAAGTAAAGGATAGTGATGTCACGTATGAAACGCAAAAACTAAACAAATCATGAATAATTACATTGATTAATAATTATTAAAAGGTCAATATATCATAATAATTAATCCATGTAGCCAGGCTGTAGCTTGTTGCATAATTTCGTTTATTTATTAGTCGTAAATATTCGCGCTTATACGATATAATCATTTTTTTCTGCATTTTACGTGTAAAAAAATAACCATTTGAATTTGTAGCACAACGGCGTGCCATAATATGGTACATTGTAACTGGCGCTAGATGACAGCCCAGGACTGTACTAAAAAATGACGAAATTTATTAGTTGACCACTAAAGTTACTGTCCCCAGGGTCGTAATTAGACAAGGGCTATTTTTAGCGACTGAACCCAAATCGTCTTCCATCACCACTTATCTTTTCTCCCGCCTCTATTGCGCGTATTAATAAAACTTTTTCGTCAATACACAAAGATTTTCTTTTACTCGCCATGTTCACAGTTTGCAAGTTTGTGGGCAACTAAGAATATGATAACTTATCGATAAGCAGCTGAGCTAAACATATGAAAGATAATCTCAACAAATAAAATAACGAATTTCTTAGAATCTTCGATACGCATGATGCCGACAACAAAGCAACAAAATAACAAACAAGTACTGTTTATTGCTTAATGGTAACGCATTGCTGTCGTTATTTAGAGTGTATCATTGTATGAGCAACAAGGTAAACCAACTGGAGTTAATTTCGACGTTTTAAGGAATTTGTCGTTATATCGAGTGACGTTAAATGGAGTTTACACTGTATATATAACGACATCCGTCTTTCAATTAAGCATTGTAAGCAAATTCCACTGTACAACAAAAACATTATTCCTTTTAACACGATATGATTATATCAAAGGAAACGTGTATATTAATAATGAGATATAATGTATTTTGAGGGTTATTTACTGAATACAGTTAAGCCTATAATGGTGTGTTCATGACAGAAAGCAAAGAGTAAATTATGCTGGTTTAAGCCGTGCCTGTACGTTCATACCTACGGCGATGAATGTGAATGTTAAATATTTTCACCCCGTTTTATGAATCATTACACAGCGTATTCAAAATATATACGGCGTACATATTTTTTTCTCGTTAAAGTAATGACAAAATGATGTCATAAAATTATCCAAACGACAAAATATACAAAGGCACGTAGAATATAATACACCCACTAAATAATATATACGTAATATTGTATCGAGAAAAAACAATGTTTGTCTCGTAATTTTTTATCAAAAATATGATGTTATAGTACGTGCCACGGATCTAAAAGGTTGGGAAGTTAGTCACAAAAGCGTCGCAAAGAGCCATTGATACTCCCACCACCCCCAGCTACCTGCACGGAACGTGCGCTCGTCGGTGATTGCCTTTGTCACTTGTCGCTTTCCTGCTTTCAAGTACAGTCGAGTAAGCTATTGTCAAGTTGTTACGGCTATGTTAGTTTTGTTGAATTGCGAGTTTGTAGTTTTTCAACAAACTGTACAAGCGCAAGCCTGCATTCGCATCTAACTTCCGAGCCTTTTAGATTCGTGGCGCGTACTATATATTTGTCGACATTAAGACCTGGGCGCCGACAGGCAATTCCAAATCGCGCATTCATTTGGTCAGTCCGAGTCGACCAGCGGCAAAATATATTTGGTAAAAAATGTTATTCTATTTTATTTTCTTACAAACATTTGGTGCCAATAACTGTTTTTTCGGCGCCATTTTGTCAATATAGCGATCCCGCCGGCTGCGATCGCATTTTGAATTTTTTTTCTCATTTCATTCAAGACATCGAACTACCCCCTAACTTATGCTGTTTTTTTTATACTGCAAACTCTGAATTTGAAAATTCATTATTTTTACCATTCCAACCCACAAGCCGGGGAATGGTAGGGGAGGACGGGGTCAATTGTAACACGGGTCAATTGTAACAGTGACTATTTTAGTGACATTTACCAACAAAATGAGAAAATGATACTACTGCATTCTGTCGCTAGTGACTGAAAATATATTTTTCGAAACGTTGGCCACAAGCGATACACTGGTAAAGCTTATTTTCAATTGTTCCTCAACCAAATAAATCTCCTTCAATAAAATATACTGTTACAATTGACCCGTGTTACAATTAACCCCGTCCTCCCCTACTATATTAGGTCAAAAATCACTTTTCAAAATTTTACAATATCTTTTCGTTTTGAGGTCCTCCGAATCAAAAAAAAATATTTTTGGAAAAATCTGGCGTCGCTGAGTATTGGTCAAGTATAATGAATATTACAAAGCACAGTATAAAATATATTCGCATTGTGTTAATAAAATTTAAAAGTGTTTCGTTTATTTACATTTCTTGAACGTCGCTACTGTATAATCCGTAATTAATGAAAATTTGTGGGTCAGTGAATTAAAAGTATGCAGATGCAAAAAAAACAAGGATCTTTTATGTGAAAGAAAAAATAAATTTTAGAATAAAGGTTTATTGCAACAAAGAGAACGGAGTTAATACAGTATCAACTAACGCAGAGGCTAACAATTTGTTGAGAGCAGATAGGTATAGCATGAACAAAGGCAAAAAAAATATAATAAAAGTACAACAAATGATATACATACTCTTTACGCTTTTTTACAATTGACTTAAAGAATAGACTGTGCCATAGTTCAGAAAACGAGGCGATCAGAAATGTTATTACACAGCTTTATAACTTTAAACCAGAGGTTCCCAAACTTGTTTTGTCTCGTAGACCACTTGCCATGTTTTTCGGTTTTGAGTAGACCCCCTGCTTATTTGATATTGATTTTTTGCGAATTCATTAATTTCAAATGTAGAGTGAAATGTTTAGTTTTATACATTTATTAATTAGATTCAAATTAAACGAATCAAATTAAAATTTACTTTCTGTCACATAAAATAACTAAGCAAAAAATAAATGCTTTTAGTGTGAGGGATGAACCTGATGCTTTAATAACAAATTTTCAACATTTGGCATCAATTTAGGTAGATTTAATCTTAAATCTCTTCGGTTAACGATGTCCAGTTTGTCTCTTTTTTTGTTAGGAGATTCACTATCGTTGACCCCCATTTTCATTTCATGAACAACCAATTTTTTTCCCGCTGACATGGACCTCTTGCAAGTTGTCGTCGACTCCTGGGGGTCGATATAGACCACTTCGGGAATCACTGCTTCAAACATAATATACCTATAACTGTCCTGCTGCTCAAAATCGAGGAATTTTTTATGCAGACGATCGACATATACTTGTATAAACAATGGCTGATTGAATTAGTCCAAAAGAACTCATTTTTTTCGTCATATTCCAATCATAAAAATATTGTTATTAAACACAAGACGTGAAAAGTTCCTTCTTCTCTTCTTTTTCGGAACATTAAATGTATTGTTTATTTCATTTTTAGGCTTTCGTACCTTAAAAGGAAAAAAAGGAATCCTTATAAGATCATTTAGTTGTCCGTCTGTCTGTCTGTCAAGACTCTTGGGAATCAAAACCTATAGGGTACTTCCCGTGGACCTAGAATCATGAAATTGGGCAAGAAGCAATGTATCTGCGTCTCTTTCTTCAATGTAATTCCCTGATTTCTCCGATGATCTGATTGGTTGATGTACTTGCATTCAATCTGAATAAAGTATCTCTGTTTCAAAAACTTTGTCTTTTTCTATGACGTTAACATGGGCGTTCCCAGCTTTTGGCCAAGGAGGGGGCAAATTAGAAATGCCTTAAGCCGGGTCACCCGTGCTTATTTTGCCCTCCTGGATACTCCAGTGCTTACGGCTTAAACAAAGACAGAAGTATATGTCTGCACCTTAATGGTCCTATTGCGATTTTATTCCTATGCTCAGTACAGAATAAAAGTATATGGAATATACCAATGCTAAGATAATGCACAGTCCATTCGCTGAGTCAATGGTTTGTACAAAGTGAACACATCAGGCACGAAAAACGAGAGGCGGGAGATTTAAACACAAAATCCTCCTCATTCGAGAATATAAATCAATATTTTGTATGCGTGTCAAGGGCTAAGCCTCGGGGTTATATACACAGTGTGAACAACCACTCATTTGTTTGTCTTTCTCAATAGGAAACGGCAATTTTCATTATCTTCCGGAAAAAAGTATTACACGCTGCGCTAATATACGAATTTAAATCCGTTTTTATAATTTTTTTATGTCTTCTTTTTATATCACTGACGATATATTTTACTGTTTGATTACTTTTGATATTGTTTTGTTTAAAAGCACTCGTCGATTTTATTATTTGTGGTTAGGTAGATTTATCAGAGATATAATAATAATAATAATAATAATGCGTTGAACGTCCGTTTTTCGACTTTATGTCATAACAGACGCCATTCGCACCATTACTATTTTTTTTTCTGCCATACTTCCCGTTATTTTCTATACAGTTTTTAAACTTCAACTTAATTGATAGCAATGGGCGAATGAAGAAATTTTTGGGAAATTAGGATAAGGTAGGCAAATTTTGAGCATAGGAGTTTGACAGGTAATCGGCCATGGCCTTGAGTAAGGAACCATCTCGATACTTATCTGGAATTGTTGAGGGAAACCATGGAAAACCTCATCGAGATGGCCGGTACAGGAATTATCGTTTCTCGGCGAGAGGCAGTGAGAAAAACTCCCAGCCACATCTGCCCCCGCCAGGATTCGAACCCGGTACCTCCCAAATGCGAGTCTAGTGCTCTCACCGCTACGCCACCCCGCTCGGTATCATAGAGATATAAGTAACTAGAGTACGGTAGGTCGTATGCTTGCCATAAGCGAAAGTATTCTCAGTTGAGAGAGAGAGAAAGAACGCTGCAGAAAACCCAGAAAACCAGATATTTGTTTACTCAAACCAGCATTGTTTTGTATCATTGGTTACCATAGAGATAAGGAACTGTTCTCTCTCTGAATTGCAGACACTTTCACTCGCGTACTCTAGTCTAATATCTCTATGAGATTTATTCATTAAATGACAAGAAATTGGCGCAGAATAAGTCAATACATAAAAAATATATAGAAAATTAAATAATGATACTATCGAAGTTGTCTTTAGTTTGTGTAACGACATTTAATTAACAAAATAATTTAAAATTCCTTTCTAAATTTTTTTGCTGTCTTATTATTTGGTTATAAAAATCAATTGAAGGAGATTTATTTGGTAGAGGAACAATTGAAAAATAAGCTTTACCAGAGTATCGGTTGTGGCCAACGTTTCGGAAAATATATTTTCATCATCAGGGCCTCAATGCAAGTTGGCCACAAGCGATGCTCTGGTAAAGCTTATTTTTCAATTGTTCCTCAACCAAATAAATCTCCTTCAATACATATTTTTGGAACAAAACTTCTACTAACATAAACATCAATACTTTGTAAAATTTTGAAAATTGAATTTTGACGTAAATTAGTACCATTCCACATTATTATGATGTTTGAATGGTAAAATTGCGTATTACAATGTTTTTTGTTTTAAAATTTCCTGAATCCAAAAAAACGCATTCTATTTGTGTACACGATACAGGTCAAACGGATGGGCGGATTGAAACCAAATTTTGGGAGGAAGTTTGATATGCAAAATGCTAACTCTCCAAGGTTGAGGTATAACTTTCAAAATCTTTCCTGAACTACCCTGCTTTGTGATCGTTTCTATATTTTAACATAAATATATAAAATGGTGACGTCGGTGTTATTTTTATTTCATCATTTTATTTATTCTTGGAAGTAAATTCAAAACGAGAAAATTAATTATTTTCAAATAACCGCAGGCTTTCATCATGTGTTCACTTAAATTTCTATATACTTTTATTTTCTAAGTGTTGGAAATATATATAAAAAAAAAACAACAACATGAAATCACAAGCGAATACGCACAATAAACAAAATATGTAGGCATTACATTTTTTTATCTGTGATATAAATAAATCTTTCATATATAATTACTAGCGGATACCCGCCCGCTTCGCTAGACCGACTGACATTTTCTATAAGTAGGTGTGTATACATAATATCAGAGCCAATTTATTATTCAAAAATTTTTCGATTTTATTAGAAGTAAAAAGGGGGGGATTTTACTTATTCTGTTTTTTAAAAAGTGAGAAATCTGCCAGATATTGTTCACATAGGAAAAAGTACGCTGAATCGATTAGGCCTAAGCGCAAATTCGTATCTCGATTAGTTTAGACGCTACGATGGTTTAAAGTTAATAAAAAATTAAACAGTTAAAATTGGCTATATCTCCGAAACCACAAGAGATACATGGTTGCGGATGGTCGGAATCGATTCAGAAGGACTTTTTCTATACGTATGCATAATACCAAACGAATCTGAGCGAACTTTTTTCTCAAAAATTTTTCAATTTCGAAAGAAGGGTCCCCCCTTATTACTTTTTCCGTTTTTAGAAAAGCACAAAAATCTCTGACATATTGTTCTATACGACTTACAACTGAGGTTATTCTTATAGAAAAATAAATATATAAATTATAATAAAATAAAAATAAATATCCGCGATATGCTTAATAACGACGTGTCTTATAGAAAAAAGTACGCTGAATCGATTAGGCCTAAGCGCAAATTCGTATCTCGATTAGTTTAGACGCTATGACGGTTTAAAATGAATAAAAATTTAAACAGCTCAAAATTGGCTATATGTCGAAAACTAATTGAAGTACAGGGTTGCTGATGGTCGGTATCGATTCTGAATGACTTTTTCCATAATTTGTAAGAAGGGTCCCCCCTTCTTACTTTTTCCGTTTTATAAAAAGACCCAGAAATTTGTGAGATATTGTTCACAAATGACTTATAACTAAGGTTATCCTTCAATTTGAATGAAAATAAAATTAATGTTATCTTTTAAATTCAAAGAAATCATAACAAATCGACACAATGTCGTTTATTTTAAAATACCGCCATTTTGTAAGTTTCACGAGACGTCTCGTCGATTAGACGACTTGAAGCATCAATTTTGAAACCGCCGACGCATTTCTTATAGGAACTAAGGCGCCGTTCAATCATATAAAAAGTTTATTTTTTATGGCACTGTTTACATGAAACTTTTTTTTTGATTAATGTATTTTCTCAAAATGATTCCGTCCTCGCGACGCGACTTGACAAAGTTCCATAAAGCACCGGCATATACATTGTCTGCACAGTTCTTACATACCATTCGGCAGTGCTGTGAATAAAATATCTGCAGTGTATGATTTTTTCTTGAATAATTCATGAGAAATGTTAAAATGTGCCGTATAAACGAACTCACATACATCGCGTACTCGGTTCAGAACTAACAGACGTCCAAACTAGAAGGTAGTTTATAATCCCTTCTTAAATATCAGTGGATTGACCATATTACTTTTATTCTATACCGAGCATAGGAATAAAATCGCAATCGAACCATTAGGGTGCAAAAATAATAATATACTTCTGTCTTTTTTTAAGCCGTAAGCATTGGCGTATTCAGGAGGGCAAAACAAGCACGGGCGACCCGGCTTAAGAAATTTCTAATTTACCCCCTCCTGGGCATAAAGCTGGGTACGCCCATGTTAACATCATAGAAAAAGACAAAGTATGCAAGTTCATCAACCAATCCTATCATCGAAGAAATCAGAGAATTGCATCGAAGAAAGAGATATATGTTTTCGATACGCTTTGTTGCGTTCACTCACCGCACATTGAGTAGATAGACAATGATTCATATAGTTAATTGATAGATATACGAGATTGACACTCAATGCTTAATCGACAAAGTCTACAGTATTACCATCTGAATTGAGATGGATAAAAAAGTAACTAAATATCAGTAGAACTCTTAAGTTTTGCCACGTTTGTTTTAATTCATATTAGTGCAAAATCGCTTTTCATAATAGTTTATAACAATTTCTTTTCTCACATTCATTATGTTTCAATGTTATGCTCAGCACGTAGTCTTTATTTATTTTTGAGGTTATCTAAAATTCACCACCATTATTATTTTAATAAATGATATAGTCACCACTTGATTTTATTCTCAAACGTTATATTTGTTGTGGTATGACAATAGATTTTAGTCAAATAAAAAAGTGGAAGGGAAGACTTGTGTCAGCCCGCTACTTAATATTATAAATACGAAATTAACTATGACTGTCTGTCTATTATGCTTTCGCGACCAGACCGCTGCGCCGATTGTGATGAAATTTAATATGGAGATAGCTTGAAACCTGGGGAACGACACAGGCTACTTTTTTTTCTAAATTCAACCCCTATACGGGTGAAATGCGGATTGTAATATTGTATGAAGTTACGCTTTCACGGCCTGACCGCTGTGTCGATTGTGATGAAATTTGATATGAAGTTAGGTTGAAGTCTAAACAAAGACATAGGCTATTATTTTTTCTAAAAATTCAACCCCTATACGGATGAAATGGGGATTGTAATATTTGTGAAGTTATGCTTTCGCGGCCAGACCGCTGAAATTTAATACGGGTATAGTTTAAACTCTGGGGAAGAACATAAACCAACTTCAATACACGCATCGTGTAAAACGAACTCATAAAAGGCATCACGAAATCCAGCGTCAGAGCACGCTTGAAACCTAGCAGCCAAATCTAGCAAGGAATCTAGCCAGCCGCATGTGCAGCGAACTCAATAAGCAATAGTTCTATACTCAACAGTGTATAATATATTATGTACACATTTTTATGTATAGTTAACATGCTTTGTTTAACTGATACCAGCACATTACATAATATTTCCATATACATACACAACTAACTATATGTACATAATATGTAGCATATCTAGATATCTACACGTATATGTACTGAATGTCACAAAAATATACACAAAATGATTCCAGAAAATGAACATTCAAATAAAAGATACGAGTAAAGCCCGCTGCACACGAGGCTAGAAACGTTGCTAGATTCCTTGCTAGATTTGCCTACTAGTTTTCTAGCGCTGGTTTTCTTGATTGCTATGCAGTGCTCGCTTCACACAAAACGTCTTTTCAAGCTTGTTTTGTGGATGGATCTGGTGCGCGCGCAGTGACAGTTCAAAACGTGTCTGTTATCTGACTCTGAGCAGAATGACGCCATGTTGATTTGTGGGCGTTTGTTCAAGTCGCCCATGTGACAAGATACTGCTTCCTGATTGGTTCTAGCTATCAAGGAAAATAGCCCCTGTTCTAATTTTAAAACCTATCTTGTGAGCTAGCAGGCGAGCCCGCAGTCCCGTCATTTCCAGCTTCGTACCCAGCCTACCGGCCAGCAGGACTCCAAGCATATACTTTTGTTCTATACTGAGCACAGGAATAAAATCGCAATCAAACTATTAGGGTGCAAACATATACTTCTGTATTTTTTTACGCCGTATAAGCACTGGCGTATCCAGGAGGGCAAAACAAGCACGGGGAACCCGGCTTAAGTAATTTCTAATTTGCCCCCTCTGGGCCAAAAGTTGGGTACGCCCATGTTAACGTCGTAGAAAAAGATAAAGTTTTTGAAACAGAGATACTTTCTTCAAATTGAATGCAAGTCCATCAACCAATCCTAACATCGGAGAAATCAGGGAATTACATCGAAGAAAGAGACGCAAATATATTTTCGATAGATAGGAAATGAATGAAAACCTATAATATTCTTACACAGAGAGGAGACTTTATCATGATCAAATTTTTTTTATATATATAGTTTACTCATTCGAATCATCGTTTATCAGGTATTTGCAGAAGAGTTAATATGAATGATTTGCCAATAATACATTTTGTAATATTTCAAATATCAATTTTACGTGAACATGTCTAATTAGTTTAGACTACAGTCAGCTCGTTATTGCACATATTAAGTTAAATAAATATAGTTTAAAAAAACTAAAAAACACGCTTTATATCGAACTAAAAAGTAAAAAATATTTTTTTTTAATATAAGCTTAAAACAATAATGAATAAAAAATACTAGTACTATTGTGAAAAAGCGTGGGGCGCTCGATGTACGAAAATGTGGAACAAAGCGCCCCACGCTTTTTTCACAATAATAATTTTTATTCATTATTGTTTTAAGCAAACATACTCACAGTAACAAACCACTTGCTGTAGTCCAAACGAGGTTACAAACAAACATACATACAAACTTTCAAGTGAAACTAATATAAAGCGTGTAAAAACAACATATATTATGAATGTCGTAAAAGTGTGTTATTTTAGAGCCAATTCGTATAATCAAAATTATCATAGCAATTCCATGTCCTAATAATCTTGAAATATTTACGTAATTTAATTTTTTTTTATAACTTTGTTAAGAAACAGTTTTGAAGATTTATGAAAAAACTAATTATATCACTTAATTTTGAGTTTTCAACTTTATTTGAACCGGGCTAAAATTTTCCGGGTTTCGTATCACCTCTTGTATATGCGTAATATCGATTTTGTGGTTTATTTTCCTTATATTTTATATTTATATATTTTATTAGTAGGCCGTCCCGGTTTCATCCGGGCGCAAAAGTGTTCTGGAAATATTATATTGACCTTCCCATCTACACAGCAGAACTATCAAAGCACAATGTTTTGATGTTTCTCTAAAGATTTGCCCAGCGTTAACCATGTTAGCGTACGAAAACAGTTTTTTTTTTGACAAAACACCGTCAAAGTTCAGCCATTTTGTACAAAATATTTACAAATTATATACAGAAAGCATCCTCGTTTATTGCTCTTTCTATTAGTGAAAACCGTATGAAAATCCGTTCAGTAGTTTTTGAGTTTATCGCTTTCAAACAGATAGACAGACAGATTAAAAGCTAGAGATAGCGATGAAATCGGCCATACATCTATAATAATTTATTCTCCTTCTCTCTTCCCCCTATCTTTCTTTCAGCTCTCGGCCACGGGCGAATTTTTTTAAGGGTTCTACAATAATATGTACAAAATATGTTGTTTATTTTTGCTTTAAAATCAATAATTAAAAAATTGGTTGTCTGTAAAGTCGGTTTACGGACGATAGTTTTACGTGATAACGTATTCCGTAATACATAACCTAAACCTCCCAAAATTTGGTTTCAATCCGCTTATCCTTGGTGTCGGAATGATAAGAAATGTCAAAAGTGACGTTTGCAACTTACAAAGTATTATGTTCTAATAATAATTAGTTATTCCAATACTTAACTTAGAAGGCGTTGCATTTCACAATATACTAATGTCAAAAAATTGAATTAAACATTAGAAATGCAGCCGTTTTCATGTTAAGACAAGACATACGTTTGCTTCTAATTTCCATGTACGGCAAACAAAGACAACCGACCGCGTCGCGCCATGCATTAGACAACATTGCATTTATACAGCTATTTTTCTATATAAATTTGTATAAAATATTTTTCTATATAAATTTGTATAAAAAAACTGTTTAGGCAAATTCTGTTATACGAAATCTATGTAAAATGTTCTCCTCTTTCGTTTAAGACTGGTTTCAAACCGATCTGATTTAAATTGAGCGAGAAATTAGCAAAGAGCTGTTTTATCAATTTATAATATTGGTGATTCATCAATTTATAAGACGTTATCACGTCAAAAAAAATGTATAAGCGTAGTACAATTTTTTTTTTCAAAAAATCGACATTTAAAAAAAATAATCATAACCTAAGAAAAATAGACGATTCATATCCTCGCAGTGTTTAGACATACCTTTAAAATTACATTATGAACTTCGTGCCGATCAATTCTATTTCTACTTGAAGCACTGAATGAGCTGTGCTGTCAGTTTAAATAAGGAAATTTTGATTGAAAATTCTTTTCAAAATTGAATATCGAATACACAATTTTGTTGAATTCAAAATCATTTATCGTCCATTTTTTTATTAAGGCGCTGTTTATTGGACTAAACCAAGAGTGGGCAAATCTTTTGATCGTCGGGCCACATTGCGGATGAAAATTTGACCGTGGGCCAAACAATTTCTTTTTCTAATTTTCAGTACAGTTTTTTTGAAACAACAATTTCAAGTTTTTAACCACTATTTACTATTTTTCTAAAATTCTTTTTATGCGCCAATTTATATTGGCAAACAGTAATATTTTTGCTTTTAATAATCATTTATAAAATGCTTCGCGGGCCGGAGAAAATTCTACTGCGGGCCAAATTCGGCCCGCGGGCAGCCATTTGCCCAGACCTGGACTAAACAAAGTTTGATAATTAAAAATTTTTTTTAAAAAAGTCTAAAGTGTCCAAAACTTATAGCAATTTTACAAAACTAAAATTGCTGTAACTTAAATTTGGTTCGTGAAATGTAACATAAGTATAAAAAAAACTTGATCCAGTTTTGGAGGTAAAATATTTTATATTTAAAATTTTCAATAGCGAAAAGTAAAAAACAGTTGTGTGGTTTTAAGAAACCACGACGCAAGTGAAACTTTTATTGGATTGTAGGCGTTGGATTGTAGACACTTATCCATCACGATTACTTATAAACAACAATATTCACATGAATACACGAATAAAAACATGTAAACACTGTACAGCACTTGCCCGCATGACAGACTGACTATGTGTTATACATTATACTACACGGTCAGCTGATGCTAACCATGGGCGCCGCCATATTGGCCTTGGCTGCTCTACCGAGCGCCTACTCCGAGCGCCTTTCACTTTACCCCTACTCCGCGGCCGCCTGTAATGCGACATGCAACAGACGGCCAGAAAAATTCGGGGCGATAGAATAAAAGTTTCACTTTAAAAAAAAACTGTGCATTTTTGAACAAGGGTACGCTTCAACCAGCTTAATAAAAGAATAATATGTCAAGTTAGTAATGGCAAGGATCTTGACAAATACAAATTTCATCTATCTTGCGAATTCTATACCTACGTTTTCATTTAGATCTTAATATTATGTTGCTCTTTGTTATTAAGAAAAGGATATGTCTAGGACTCGAAGTTTTCATTACTCAGGATATATACAGTGAACAATACCCTACTATAATAACTATATTTCTAAACTATTGTGTTTTTAGTTTCTGTTTATTGTTTACGAATTTCCATTACTTTCTGTTACATATTATAATATCTAACAATCAGACGAAAATTACTACAGTGTGCTCAACATAAAAATTAAACGACGCGCTAAAGATTGTATAGGGACTGCAAAAGTCGTAAATTCTCTCCTTCTAGAGATACACAAAAACATCAGTTTTCCTGAAAAGCTATTCTTTTTTATTAAACATCTTTTATTCTAGTCGGGCACTACGATTTTTTATTTTTTCAATTTCTTTATTAATGTCTTAATTTTTAATTAGATAGTTTTTTTTTCATTTTCTTCGACAAATTTGGGTGAAAATTATTAAAACATGTCGCCGATCCGTCGCTTTGCCGTAAGATCAAATTTAAATATGCTTACTTTTGAAATCAATTATTTATTTAAATAATCGGTTAACCCCCTCAAATTTTCAGAATTTGTTTAGACGTATTTAAACTCGATCTAGTCGTATTTTTTTTTTGTTAAAACAAACAAACTGCAAAAAAGTATATTTTTTTGTATTTCTGAAAAATATTTCTCGGGTCTAATGTGTTAAATATTTATCAATATTAATCATACTAGAAAGTTCATCGTGTGGACCTCAAAGATCTCACTTCTAGAGTCCCAGTAAACGACCCACCTCACAGCTTATTTCGAATATTTTTGCATATGCGTTTACAATGTTTGTAACCATAATTAGTTCAATATTAATTTATTTATTTCAAAATGATTTTGTTAAATATAAAACTCCAACAGTTTTGTTAAAAACGTGACAACAAACATACAAAAAAAAATCAAAATTACAATGAATATCTAACTGAAATTCAACTGATTACATAAACACTAAACAGGCTGTACTACGCTGACATAATTGAATACAAAATAAACTCAACAAACGGTAAAAACATCGATGATTTTTATTGGTGTCGAATTATAATTGAATATACATCATACGTTTTTCAACAAAATATTTGTAAAAGTTTATTTATTATTCATATTCAATGTTTTTTTCATTCCTCTGGGGTCACCAAATGGCGGACCGCGGTCCGGACCCGGACCGCCGACCTATTTTGCGCCGACCCAGAGAATCTAAGAATATCAATATAAAAATTTGAGGTACTTCAATTTAGCTTTGTCTTGTCTAAGCGTCACTGTTAATAAACGTCCCCAAAACATTAAAAAATCCGTAAAACTGACAAAATTTTAAAAATACCTAAAATAATTTCTACTAACAAACTCTTTTTATAAACTGGATGACTTTTTAAGTTATGAATGATTGAGAACTTGATGGACCTACTACACAATGACAATGTGTACCCTCTACCTTTATTGGCACCAAAAAATAAATATATTATTATTATTACTTAAGGGACTGTGCACTTTGTGGCGCTATTGAGAGTTATCGTTAAACGGAGAGAAGAAATAATTTTTTACTAGAATATGTATTTACTCATAATATAATATATAAAATTTACAACTGACCAACAAACAGCTGAGCTAAACATATGAAAAGTAATCCCAATAAAAAAAAAACGAACTTCTTAGAATCTTCGGTACGCATGATGCCGACAACAAAGCAACAAAATAACAAACACGTACTGTTTATTGCTTAATGATGACGTATTGTTGTAGTTATTTAAAGTGGCTGTGTCGTTATTTAGAGTGTATCGTTGTATGGGCAACAAGGTGAACCAACTAGAGTTCAGTAATTTCGACGTTTTACGGAGTTCGTCGTTATATCGAGTGACGTTAAATGGAGTTCACACTGTATATATTTTACAGCTCTATTATCCACGTTTCACTGTATTTCAATCGAGATGATAAAGAGTTCTGTGTCAATGAAAGAAGATATTACAAAATCTGCCTCACACTTAAGTGAACACATCAAACTGCCTTGAGATCTTTTCCTCGGGGAACTTGTCTCACATGCTTTCAACCTGTCAAAGGTTGCTCTAGGGTCTCTAGAAAAGGACAATATTATACAAATAACAAAAGTGTAACAAAGTCAGCCATTCAAAGCTGTCAGATAATAGCTATACTGCCGCGGTCGTTGGGTGAATAGAGATTTATCGATTTTTTTTACTTCTGAATGTGAGTTAACGATATTTTTTTTTATTATTTTATTAAAACCACCGACTGAAAGTGTTGTCTGAGACTTTTCGTGGAGACCAATTTTACAATGTCAGTCATCAAATTCGGGCGATTCCGGACCGGTCCGCTAGTCATAATACCAATATTATAAAGAGAAAAGGTATGTATTTTTGTTTGTAATGAATAAACTCAAGAAATAATGGACCGATTTTAAAAATTCTTTCATTAGTAGAATGCTACATAGTCACTGAGTAACATAGGTTATATTGTTAATCGAATTAAATTAGGGATCCCTACGGAAACTCCAATAATGTAACCCAAGGTGTAAAAAATACAGAATATAAAACTCAAAATTTGTCCGTCCGACAAAAGCTTTTGAACGGTAACTCCGATCATCATAAAATTTGGAAACAATATTCATCTCGGTAAACTAAGACCATCATATATATTAATACGCTAAGGTTTAAGATGTTTGTCTCCCTTTTTAGAAAAAACCACACAATTTCTCCACATAAATTATATATCATTTTACAGATAATTGCTTGCTCTACTGACATCGACAACTAAAAAATTTATTATTGCTATTGTTTTTGTAAATTAATTAAACTCTGAACAACGTCTGCCATCTGACGGCGTAACGTTAACATTTTGATCTGTCATCTGACCTTTATATTGTAAATACTGCATACTGCCATCTGACGGGCAACGCTGAACAACGCTTTTGCTACTTGCGCCTCTATATGACAATTTTAGTAAAATATTTCTTTTACAACAAAAAGAAGAACTGGTATCAAAAACATAGCGCAGTTTAAAAAGTACAAAAACGAAATTTTTAAATTATTAGTCCAACAAGAATTTTATAAAATCTCTGAATTTTATGACTACCAATTTTAATACAAATTTTAATACTATGCATAGCTTGTGAATTTTATAAATTTTTATTCCAATGTAATTCTTACTACATGTAATTTTATTTATTGTACTGACTTACGGCACACAGTTTTGTCACTGCTGCGTAATAAATATATCTATCTATCTATAAGCAGTGTGCAAAATTAGAAACGAATTGAATACCTGCAATCATATTTAAAAAATAATTTTGTAAGGTGATAATTATTATACTTATTCAGTGCGTATAATTCGCACAGGTCACGCTAGTTATTATTGATATCCATTAGCTAACATTTAGGAATTCAATTTTACATATTGTCTGATAGTGTTGAATAAACCTGGGCTACATCGTCGTCGTCATATTATATTTATTCTGCAAACTGACAAAGTGTGATAGCGTCGCGCGCTCCGTAGCAAACAACTTTATTGGTGTCGTATGCAGAATAGTTCTGTCAGGAATTTTAAAATATCATATTTATTTACTTGCCTTTGAGTCGAGCTCATGAGCGAGCACTTTTGCCTGGACAAAATGATCTGAAATTTTCTTATTCTCACATTTTTGCTAGAAATTCTTACGATATTATTCTGCAAATCTACGTTTGAATAGCGAAGCGCTACAATATCGATGGTCCACAAGGACATAAGCGACATTTTGTTTTTACGAGAGAACCACAAGGGCCGAAAGGTTGATAATCTTCGCCTCGGGTATCATGGCGCGCAGTGCAAGATATCAAACTGTCAACCAGTATAGTGTGTACTATTTTCCTTCATACCTCGGTCGTAAGTACGCTTATTAAATACATTAATTAACTAATTACATATAAATTCCAAGCAAACCGCTTTGAGGTTATACGTAATAATAATAATAATAATAATAATAATAATAATAATAATAATACAATAAATAAAATTATCGACCAATTTTTCAGACAATATATATTGTCTGAAAAATTGGTCGATAATTTTATTTATTGAAGAGTTCTAATCAGACGTTAATCAAAGATTTGAATAATAATAATAATAATAATGCATTTATTTAAATAAAACCTCAGAGAGGTGATTAAAACGTCAAACATAGGTACATTAAATCTTACATAGTTACATTAAAATAGTTATAAAAATAGTTCGTTTGTATTATAAAACATCTTTTCAATAAGCAAGTCTTTAAGTTTTTTTTTAAATTTAATTAATGGCAGTTGGCGGATATTAGAGGGTATATGGTTATATATTTTGATAGCCATATTGTGGGCGCTTTTATCGATATAAGTTCTACTCGTGAAAGGTTTATACTTATTTTGGCACTGTCTGGTTTGGTGGTCATGTATACACGCTGCAGTCTGGAACATTTCGGGGTATTGTTTAACTATTAATGCTGATTCATATAGGTAGATGGATGCTAATGTTAAAATTCTATTGTTTTTGAAATATTGGGCACAGGAGTCAGTCTTCTTTAGGTTGAATATAGCTCTTATACATTTTTTTTGTATTCTAAATATTACAATGACGTTAGGTGCATTGCCCCATAGAGTTATACCATATCTTAGGTTAGAAAATACATATGCATAATACGCTATGATGGTGGTTTTCAAATCTGTCATTTTAGCTAGATTACGTAGCAGATAAACAGCTGTGCTTAGTTTTTTACGCATATGATCAATGTGTGTGGTCCAGGACAGATTACTGTCTATGTATACGCCCAGAAATTTAACATTATTTACAGTTTTTAAGTTATGTCCAGGAAGGTTTATTGAAATTTGATTTGCTTGTTTTATTTTACTAAACTGTATTATTTTAGTTTTCTCGACATTTAGTTGATTGAACCAGTCTATAATTATATGATAATTCGGTTGAACGTCATGAATTGTCTTGAAAATTATGTTTGTGTCGTCAGCGTATAGTACACATTTTGTTTTGAGAACGGAAGGTAAGTCATTAAACAATGAAGAAAAAGGGTCCAAGAACACTTCCTTGTGGTACACGAATGACAGCTGTTCGCGACTATTAGCTAAAATGTAGTAGGGTTGCAATGGAAACGACATCTAAACAACAGTTGATAGGTTATTTTTCTCTTTATTGCCGCCCGAACGTACTTACTTCCCGCATCAATGCGTGTAATCCTACCGTAACGCGTAAATGTTTACTTTCTGTATGTACTTTCGATCGAGGTATGAAGAAAACTGTTGTAACATACTCATCCGATTCCTTGGCTCAACTACTGCATAACTTGATCAAGGTTAGAGGTATCGGCACTATTATCATTTGTGAAATTATGCCAGTAGCGTCGTGAGTTACGTACCTGCCCTTTGAGAAGATGGGGAATATTAATAAGCCTTTGAAAATGTTATTTAGATTGCATGTAAAGATGAAAAGTTTTTACACAATGCTACTGTTTCATGCCTTGAAGCATTTTCATATTACACGAGCGTCGTGAACAACGATTAAAACGAAATTCGTTTATCAACGTACATTATTTCACTCGAAGGGAGCTCACCCTTTGTGCGAGATCATTAAATTTAAAATGCACATTGGTGAGAAAATTTCATTCAACTCTATTTATGTAACGCATGTCTCAAAGCGGATAAATTGTAGTGCTGCCTTTTTATGTTGAAGAAAAAAAATTCCAGCCACTTGGGCGACGGGACCATTCCAGTTTCAAAACAAACAGACGCAGAGAGTTTTTTCAAAAATATGTTTTTCGAATTCGGGGGACCTCAAATGAAAAATTATTGTAAAATTAAAAGTGAATTATGACCTAAACTGATACCATTCCCCACATGTGGGTCGGAATAGTAAAATTATTGCTTGAGACTCGTGCGTTAGAAGTGAAACTTCTTAAGTTCTAACATTTGTTGACGATTTTATTATAACTAGTGGTCGCCCAGTGGTCAAAATTAGACCAATTCATTAAATGTTTAAGTTTAAACATTATTGAGGTTATTTTGTCATTATATGGATTTCTCCTGAATCGATTTTACTTGTTTTAATTCAAATACATCCTGATGAAACGCATATTGTGCACTTCCCCTCATTAAATGGATATCTCGTCACAATGTGTGTGAATTAACACACTCAAACCGGTAAAACACTCTTTTTGACGTGATAACGTCTTATAAATTGATGAAACATCGGCTGCACGCGCGAAAAAGAGTAACGTTCCGCAAGCGAGAGCGCGATATAAGCGATAGTCTCTCTCTTCTCGCGTGACGTCAGAGAGTAGTGTGCGTTCAACATTTTTTTCGGCTGTTCCAGCGAAAGCTACATCTGACAGATGGCCAGATAAATGATACGGTTTGTTAACATATATATAATATATATACATTCTTTTAAATGTCTTTTTTAATTGCTTAAAAATATGTATTTTGCTTTGGTTGATCAAATTATTAGTCGGTAAAAATATAGTTTGACAGCTACTAAAATTTAGTTATGTATTATTAAATATGATAGTCGAGCGGAATACGTTATCACGTAAAACTATCGTCCGTAAACCGACTTTACAGACAACCAACAGCGTGTAGAAATCAAATAGACGAACAAATATTTCAAGTAACTTTTTTTATCAAAACAAAAAATGAAAGAAGAACTGGCTTTAAGAGCTTTATTAAATGTTGAGGTCGGTTCTATAGCGTTATGTTATGCCACTATGGAAATATGTTATGTCATTATCAAGTATTCACAGAAATTGTTGGAAGTTGTCCCCGTTTTGTTGGACACAAAGATGCGTGAATCGTAGCCCATGCTTGTACTGCTCTAAAAAGGCAAAGGGCAGTAAGTGACATTTTTGAAAAATGAGTTCATACTGAAACCAACGACAGCAGTAAGTGCTGCAGCAAAAATTTTAGTCTTTAAAAAATGTTTTCCCCATGTTTTGGTTTCCATAATCTAACTTCTGGAAGGTCAATACATTTTTAGTAAATCTTGATTTATTCAAATTCATAAGTTGGTCACTTACTGCCTTTTGCCTTTTTACGGCAGTGTAGTAGCGATAAGGGCCTTCTGCGAATTATTTGAGATGCATTTCCGATTCGTGCTATCATTTCGTCGCGTGTATTAAACCGGGGTTTTCAATTAATTAAATAAAATTTTATTTAAACTTTGAACGGCTGTTTCTCTCTTATTTTTGATTTTCCGAATCCCGAGGCCGGCTCAGCTACAAAAATCTGTCTGTTGAGACGGATACGCGATTTTGTCTTGCAACCGTAGATTTTTCGACCGTATATTCGGTGTATATTTAATGTTTGAACGCTGGTTGATACGTCGTCGAGCAGGTTTGTTCAAATTTCAATTAACAGACAATTACAGCTGAATATCGACTCACGACTAGATTAATTAAGTTTGCCGTTTAATATTTGTATAGGCGCAAAGCTTGTCGGAAATGTGGCTTTTCAGTAAAGCTAGGGTAACTAAATGGGTAGCTTAAAACAGTGCCAGCCGTTATCTAAAATTAGCCGTCATACACTAATACATACCTATATAGCAATAATATAAACACTGCAAACCTACCTGAACCTGAGAATTATTAACGAACGTTGTTCAACAATCTATTAATAAAATTTTGAAACGAGAAATACCGAAATCAATGTATTGTACATTCCGCTGCATTAAATTTGAAATCTGATGAATAGTTTCCTAATAGTTATCCTAATGTCCTAAAATTCCTTCATTCGCCCATTGCTATTAATTAGTTGAAGTTGAAAAAATGTAAAAAATAACGGTAAGTGTGGTAGATGGAAAATAGTAATGGTGCGAATGGCGTCTGTTATGACATAAAGTCGAGAAACGGACGTTAAACGCATTAATATTGTAACAAAACTGTTCTAGTCCGTGAGGGA
Organism: Xanthostigma xanthostigma; assembly: GCA_963575645.1. NCBI lineage: Eukaryota > Metazoa > Arthropoda > Insecta > Raphidioptera > Raphidiidae > Xanthostigma > Xanthostigma xanthostigma. Next base: position 48,116,200 of record OY754470.1, read on the forward strand.
AATTATTTATTTACAATAATAAACGTTTAACAAAACATTTAAACACACAACGAAAGCGACCTTCTTTAACAAACAGTAAGATAAAGTTAACAAAACTATTAGTTCTAAATAATAAAATAGAAAACTAAGTAACAGAAGAATATAAAGTTCTAATAATGTACACAAAATATTTACAACACACAAACACAACAGACTGTATCTAGTATACTAATTCGCACAATTATTTGCACTACAGAAGCTATTTATGTAGAACAAGATTTATACAATTGCATTCATTGAAACTTCTAGAAGGGGCGAGAACCACTCTTTACCTGAATTGGCTTCTCCAGGCAATTGTATAAAGGCCGGGTTTTTTTAACTACTTGTTTTCCATTGTTGTTGTTGCTAAAACATTCTACAGAAGCCATATTATCATATATATTAATACGCTAAGGTTAAAGATGTTTGCCTCCCTTTTTAGAAAAAACCTCACAATTTTTCCACATAAATTATATATCATTTTACAGATAATTGCTTGCTCTACTGACATCGACAACTAAAAAATTTATTATTGCTTTTGTTTTTGTAAATTAATTAAAAAACAGCAACGCTAAACAATGTCTGCCATCTGACGGCTTTAATTTTGAAACAACGTCAACACTTCGATCAGTCATCTGACCTTCATATTGTAATACAACAGACACAATACTGCATACTGCCATCTGACGGCTTTAATTTTGAAACAGCGAGCAACGCTGAACAAAGTCACAGCAATGCTGCATGATGCCATCTGACGTCTTAGCTCAACGCTTTTGCTACTTGCGCCTCTATATGACAATTTTAGTAAAATATTTTTTCGATCTGTTATCTGAGCTTCATATTGTAATACAACAAAAAGAAGAACGTTATAAGCAGTGTGCAAGATTAGAAACGAATTGAATACCTTCAATCATATTCAAAAAAAAAATTTGTAAAGTGATAATTATTATACTTATTTAGTGCGAATAATTCGCACAGGTCACACTAGTTATATTATTATATTATTTATAATTGTTATGAAACGATATACAATATATGTTTTCCCCTCGATATTCTCGACTCGAACGTGTGCGGTGGCAGTGAGTGTTACGAGAGAGGGAGTCGAACCGGTTGTCATCACGATGCGCCGTCGGGGTGTGTTGTTTTCATCCCTGTTGCTTTACACCGAGCCTGCTAATGTCATTAGACAAACTATAAACCATACTAAAATAGGTACATACCTTTGGTGTGGTCTGCGTCTTTGTAAGTTGCATCCCTTTCCACGTTGTACACAGTTCGTTCCTTATTAAGACTGTACCTACGTCGAGCCCGGATAAAAGGACTCTTCGAAATGTCGATAAACAGAACAAGTCCATGCGTTTTAGATGCTTGAAAAGTATAAACAAACACTGTTATTTTTTTAAACGTACTTTTACCGGAATCCTACATTACCAATTTTGATAATTTTGGGCAGTGAAAATTATTGGCCATAAACTAATAATTTACCAACGTTTGCGTTTTTCACAAAAAATTAAAAATTTATCATTTTTTTGTTAACTTTAAAAACTTATAATAAACAAAATAGACAATTTTTAAAATTTTTTATAACGTTATCTTGTTAAATATATATTATGTTAAAAGGGCTTCATGAACAGTGCCGGATTAAGACCCATTGATGCCCTAAGCATTTCTTGCCTATGGGGACCCCATTTCTAATACCAGTTTAAAAAAAATTTAATACTATCTGTTTTTGTTATGTTAAGTTTATAAAAAAAATTTAATACTATCTGTTTTTGTTATGTTAAGTTTATAAAAAAAATTTCAAATTGGAAGAAACATTGTTAGAAAAAAGTTAAGAAGCATAGAACTTAAGGAAAAAAATCGAATTTTTGCAATCAATGCTCTCATTAAAAAATTAACTGTCTATAAAATTGGTTAATAGGCATTTTTATTCAGTTAAAAAAAGCATTTTTTTCGTTTTCATTTTCAAAAATAAATTATTATTCATTTTTAACTTCTTTGCTTCTAAATATAGCTTTATATCAGTAGATGAAATTTTTGAGAACATAATATGACAAAAAGATATTTTTTTTTTATACACGGTCCAGTGAGGTGCTTTAGTAAGTTGTGACTTTTGGTGTCCCCTGAGACGTGATGCCCTAAGCAGTTGCTTACTTTGCTTATAGGTTAATCCGGAACTGTCCATGAGCAAAAAATTTATAGGTCAATGATTTAAACATTTTTTGTTATTTTCAATGGAGATAGTTTTTCGAGAAAAATTATTTTGTTAACAATAGCCCCACTTTTTTAAAAATAAATAAAAAAATTTTTTTTAACGGAACTTTATTCTTTCAGGTGTTAAGATGACACCATAATTTATTCAAATTTTTAAATTGGTATTTAATACTATAAAAAAATTCTTTTATGTGTTGTACTCGTACTCTATGAGTATTAGAAACGGCCGCGCGGAACCCTATTTTCAACGTTAAATTAAAACTATAAATACTAGAGATAGAGTTTCGGGAGTGGGCTTTATTATTGGAAATTTTCTCCTCTTTAAGAATCTTTTTTTTTAATTTCCGCTATCGCTTATAGTTTTTGAGTAATTGCCAAAAATCTAAGGGGCTTTTTTTGTCTTTTAGTTTTTTTTTAATAACAAATGCAATTTTTGTCGGCAAAAAAATAAAAAAAAATTTTATCAGAATATTTTTCCGAATCGAATAAGCTATTGCTCATATTTTGTGGAGAATTGATTCTACTTTTCTCATAAATCTCAGTTCTTGACTAGCTACTAACTTAAATTGATTAAAATCTTTGATTAACGCGTCTGAATAGAATTCTTCAAATAAATAAAATTGTCGACCAATTTTTTTCAGACTTTATATTGACATAAAAAAATAAAATTATAAATCAATATTACAAAAGATGATACTAATTAATTTTTATATTTTTTAGATTATTTCTGAAATCTGATGAAGCTCCAAATCCGGATCGAAACGTCATTTTTTGTAATATTGATTTATAATTTTATTTTTTTATGTCAATATATAAGTCTGAAAAAAATTGGTCGACAATTTTATTTATTTGTTAAATTGATTAAATACAAAATTAATATTTTTTACCAAATTTTGTAATAAATGTTAGGTTTCTCCTGTCCTAACGGCCTCTCAAGCGTGGGCCCCATCAGGTCTGTGGAATTTTGCCCGTTTTGCCACCCTATTGTTATGCCACTGTACGTCATTAACGTAGAATATAATTAATATAATATGTAGAATATAATTTGCCATTTGTGTACAAATCGTTGTATGTTTGGAATTCAAATTAATTTTTGACACACACACACACACACACACACACACACACTTTTTTGCAGTGAGGCAGTTCCATTTTTTATTGACGATTAAATTTGAAATCAATTTTCTATTCACGCAGACAAAGCCGTGGGTAAAAGCTAGTGTGACATTTATATTAAATATCTACTAAATTATTCGTACTTTTTGTTAAATAGTTGCATAGGTACTAATGTATAAACAGAACAAAAAATTCACGCTATTATTTAGTTGAAACAATAAAAGGTTGATATCATGTTTTTAGGCTATTAAATTTGTCGAAAACGCACACATAAAATGATATAACATGATCCTGTAAAAACCACGGAGGATAGAATAGAAACCCACATCAAATTTGTTGTTATGGACACTGTACACGTACCCCGGATTCTAAAAAAACAACAGGTTCAAGGACGTTTTTAGACTAAATACTGGAATGTGAGAACACACATACTACAAAACATACGTGTTCGTTGTAGTACCTCCGTACTTTAACTGTAAAAAAAACTCAGAGAATGCGAATAGCTTTGAATCTAATTTAACAGTTATGTGTGCCGTATGACACGAATACTAACAGCTCTTTAACGTCAGGGCTGTCCAACCGTACCATAAAAAAAATTTGGTTGTCTGTAAAGTCGGTTTACGGACGATAGTTTTACGTGATAACGTATTCCGCTCGAATATCATATTTAAGAATCACGCACAGGGTCAGGCGGAACGTTAGGAACGTTACACTTTTTCGTGCATGCAGCCGGTGTTTCATCTTTTTATATTGACGTGATTCATCAATTTATAAGACGTTATCACGTCACAATGAGCATTCTTCAAAAAAAGGACACACTGAGAAGTTTTGAGGTCGATTTACTTTTATTTAATTGGTTATTTATTTTACGCTTTTTAATGACCTTTTTTGAGAGAGGTTCAATTTTTTTTACTAATTTTTGTTTATTTTTTATGTTTTAGTGGGTTTGTAATACGTAGGTATAGTTCGCGCGTTATTAACCGCTTTCTTCTTTAATACTATACAGGGTGTTGAGTGTTGAGTGCCGATACTTAAGGGTGTGATTTTAAGAAGAAAAGTTAATATCAGCATCTAAACCAAGGTGTTAAAGTTTAAAGAAAAATATAACTTTTTTATCATCATTTTCTTATCACTCTTAGATATTTTTATGCAATTTTGTATACACCTTTTAATCATTAAATGAACCGATTTTGATGCGATTGGCGGCAATCGATGCAATTTTTTTAATCTAAGAAAGTAATTATAATATAATAACAACAAAATCGATCTGACAAGAATTTCACGAGTAATGTTAAAAAAACACTTTTTTACGAATTTTTCGTTCACAATATCTCGTGAACAAATGAACCGATTTTGAAGCGGTTTGCGGCAATCGACGCAGTTTTTAGAGGAACAGAGCTGGTTAGATTTTGGAATTTGTATACACCTTTTAATCATTAAATGAACCGATTTTAATTTTGTTTGCGGCAATCGAAGCAGTTTTTTTATCCTAAGAAAGTGACTTATAACAGCAAAATCGATCTGATAAGAATTTCACGAGTAATGTAAAAAAAAACACTTTTTTACGAATTTTTCATTCACGATACCTCGTAAACAAAAGAACCGATTTTGAAGCGGTTTGCGACAATCGACGAAGTTTTTCGAGGAGAAAAGCTGGTTATATTTTGGAATTAATCGGTTTAATAGTTTAGAAAATATTCCAAAAAAACAAATTTCTAAAAAATTTTGAAACTTGTATTTTTGAGATTTCTCAAAATCTATTGGGTCGAATCATTCCAAATTGTCAGGAAATCTAAGTTCAGCAAAGTCACGTCAGATGCCGCAAACCGCGTTTTAATCGGACACTCCGTTCCAAAGTAATAAGAGGTTTAAATACACTCACACACACCTACAATCCAAATAGTTCACCAAAATAGTCAGAATAGCTTTCTAGGACCTCAAAACGTCAAGATCTAAAACTCGATTTTCGAAAATCGGGGTGAAGACAATAACTTTCCGATTCAAAAAAAAATCATTGATTTTTTTTATACTGAGAAAAAAAAGGCTTTCTCGACCCTGATTTTAGTGCAAACCTATATATTGAAGAATGCGAAGTAGTGTTCAGTATCCAACAACCTAATAGACGTTTTCGCATGCATGTTTACACATATTATTCAAACCTGTTTCCTCTACATCCGCTACAGCGCATGCGTACCATGCACACACATGAGCCTCTTCCTACCCATACAGGTCATGAAAGGAAATGAGGGATTTCGAAAAATTTACAACTGTCTACTTTCACCTTACCGCCTCGCCTTAGTTCGGAATGATTTGGAAACATTTCATTTTATACCTGTGCAACGTCGAAATGTCTAACAGGCGTTAAGGGGTTATACGCAGTTAGAAATTTCAAAAAAAAAATTTTTTTTATTATATTTTCGAAATGTGTATATATTTGGTTATATTCTCTGAAAATTTCAAATTGATCCGGCGAATATTCTTGGAGATACACGCATATTTGTAAGAGCATTTGGAGCGTTACAAAGCAGACGTCGTCAAGATCAGAGTAGCAGTTGTTTTTTATGACGCGCAATACCTGGGTTGCCGTTGACCCTTTTCATTGTATTTGCAACAACAACTCGGAATATTAGAAGCTGCTGATCATCTTATGGCCCTGGCATAGATGACTTCATTGTAAGTAGAAAAATACCTAACGATGTGTAATTAAACGTCTTTCAAAACTTTAAATGAGTTTTTCTCAAAACGGTATTTTCAAAGTCGGTGCACGATTTCTCCAAAACGGCTCAACCGATCGGTCTGAAATTTTAACACAATCTTCTCAGATATATTCTTCAGGTATTTATCAAAGGAATAAGATTTCCGATAATCATTTCTATTTTATTAAACCATTTAACAAAAAAAAAATGGGTCGAAAATCGGATTTTTTTTCGGAGCTGCCATTTTGTCAAAAATTATAATTTCGTCTATTCCTTCGATCAGTACCTAGACTTATCTATCCACTAATAGAATCTTCTGGGTTTTTTAAATTCAGATAATCTAGACCGGATATATCTTGCACACCGCCAGGCACCCTTTTTTAGAAGGACCTCCAGGAGACCGTCTACAGGAGCAGTGATCATAAATGATGTGGAAACATATAATTTTTAATCAGAAGTCTAATAACCGAAAAAACTAATCTCGTTTTGAGGCGCCCCCTCTGTGGTAGTGCCCCCGCCCGGAGCTTTATAAATCCATCACTGGGCACAGGAAAAGACTCCAGCTGTAGTCACGTCTATTGTGTATCCCCAATATCTTAACCATACCCTGAATAGTGTTGAGTCATCGTGAAAAAACGCTCCAATCCATTCGTGATTGACCAGTTATTTCTCATAGTAACCAAATAGCTTTGTAAAGAGAGAGAGCAACCTGAATCACTCCACAATCGAGCCTCAAAGTGTCATAAAGTTGTTTCCTTGCAACAATTTTGCTACAAAGAGCCAACTTTGTAGCAAAAATTGGAAGATTATTTTAACCGGATGGAGTTCTGGATGCATAAACAAAGCTAACACAAACTATGGTGTAAAGTGTAAACAATGTAAGTATATATAGTTAGATTTACCAAGAAACGAGAGAAGTTACAGAAACATTTTACTATTTATGCGCATTTTGAAGCTTAACGTTTCGCGCGCAGTCATGTTAAAACAAGTAAACGTACGATTATACTAGCAAACTTAACTCGTATTTCATACTTGGATAACGCTAATAGTTTTATCTATACCTTAAACTAGTAGAGTTTACAAAATATCATGCTTCTATCTATCTATATACCTATATATATATTATATACCTCTTTCTCTCTTGTACTCTTCAGCCTTTGCAGTTTGATCAGTGGCGAGGGCTAAAAATTTTTGAAAATAATATATTTATACTCGATTTCTAGTGCGACTTTCAAAATACTGCGTAAACTCCATTTAACGTCACTCGATATAACGACAAACTCCTTAAAACGTCGAAATTATTTAACTCTAGTTGGTTTACCTTGTTGCTCACACAATGATTAACATACACAACCAATCTAAATAACGACAACAATACGTTATCATTAAGCAATAAACGGTACTTGTTTTGTTATTTTGTTGCTTTGTTGTCGGCAGCATGCGTATTTATAAGAAATTCGTTCTTTTGTTTGTTGGGATTATCTTTCATATATTTAGCTCGCTTATCGATAAGTTTACATATTCTTAGTTGCCCACAAACTTGCAAACTGTGAACATGGCGAGTAAAAGAAAAGCTTTGTGTATTGACGTTTTATTAATGTCCACGCGCAATAGAGAAGGGAGAAAAGATAAGTGATGTTGGTCAGTTGTAAATTTTATACATTATGAGTAAAATAGTATTTACTCATAATACATATTATAAGTAGTAAAGAAATATTAATTTAATTTGCACTGATTTTTCACTCGGCACTTGGTAGAACATGATTAATATTAAATAAATAATAAAACACTTGAAAATTCTACAAATATTTTCTTTCTAAGTCCATCTTCAGGAGTACAAACGTATACGTCTGTACTCCTGAAGATGGACTTATTGTCCGAAACGATCGTCGAGAAAGAAAATATTTGGAGAATTTTGAAATATTAATTGATTACTTACTTCTTCTCTTCATTTAACGAAAACTCTCAATAACGCCACGAAGTGCACAGTCCCTTGAGTATCGCATATGTAAATATTGTAACAAAACTATTCTGAAGATTTATTTACATAACTAAATGTTAATAAAACAAACTAAATGTTCTTCTCTATAATAATGCAAAAATGAAATAAAATAAATAACGAAAAACAAACAAATTCTAAAACAACAATAACAATATTAAACTACTAGGTTAAAAATGCTTTTAGCGTTGAGTTTTTATCATATGGTAAATCAGCTCTAAAAATGTATCGTGGTTCCCATGGTAATTCCATACTTAAAAGTTTTTTTAGAGTTGAAAGCTGTACCAGAAACCGCAACTTAGCGTTAGAGTTAATTTTTACGGTTTATATATTTCTGTAATTCTAAAGCAGCTGTGCCAACAAAAATGATAAAATTCATTTTATGTTACGAATGTCTTTCACAATTTCGTAAATGTTTTCGAAATATGTGTAAAACGGTTGATTTTCAAATTGTTTACATAAACAAAAACAACTTGAATTTATCAAAAAGTGTATGTGTGTAAGTGCATATTTTCTATAACGGTCTCTTTTTATTTTCAGACATGTTTTCAGCCATGCAGAGATGAAGAAAATTACTTCAGTGGAATTGCTGAGGGAAGACTTTGAATTAGCTGCGTGGAATGGAGAGGTCTTATACTCCTAGTACCCTGAAGTCCTGTAACTTCATTTAAACAGACTGCAATACTTGGTGAGTGAATAATAATAATAATAATAAATATTTGAATATTTGAAACTGTGGTCTCAAAAGGCATTTTACTACTGTTTTTAGCAGTGATTAAACCATTAACCTTCACAAAATGTACCTTGTTGCTTAATAATTTCAAAAAACATTAATTTACTCCATTTTTCTTTACAGCAAGACAGAAAATTACGTTAAATCTAGCATTTTAAAGTTTTTTCTTTACAAATGTTTGTTAAAAATACTGAGAAATGTAGCTTTTAAACCATTCTTTTGTATTTTTTTCTGTACATAGATTTGTGTTGAACTTTAAATGCTATTGTTGTCATTTTTACCTGATAAAACATGTATTTAGATCAAATAATAATTTACAAAAATCAAGTTCAAAATTATGCGAGTCGAACGATGTACAGATACTTCTAATTTATTTTGAAAGCATTACCAGCAAAGATTAAATATAGTATTTCATAGAAATCGAATAGGTTTCCGAAACTGTTTATCGTGTGATTTAGCGCATTTTGTATGGACAAATGTTCGTAGTGTGTATTATGCGGGTGAATAAGGGATCATATTGAACAGCCTTATAAGTACGCAACTGAAATAGTTGATTACGAATACGTATAGCCAAGAAAAGAGAAAGCATATATATACACACACGCGTGTTTACGTATTATACAAAGTGCAATTTCAGCTCGAAACTTTATAAACTGGCGAGAGAACGGTGTTATACCACAAGGATATTAGAACAAAAATGGATTCCTTATTTTCTCTACACTGACCAACGAGAATAGCCGAGCGTTAAACGATACCGATGTTACATTTTACTGTTGCGACAAAGGTAGGGAATGATACTAATTTAGGTCAAAATTCACATTTCAGAACTTGACATAATTTTTTCGTTTTGAGGTTACCCGAATCTGTGCGTTTGTTTGTCTGCATACACGGATGAGCGGAATAAAAACAAAATTTTGAGAGGACGTTCGATATGCTAATATGAAGAGCCTTGTTGTTTTTGAGTAAAATCGTCGTATGCTCAAAAGAGATATATGCTATAACGTTGTTTTTTATATAATAATGGTATACTTTTTATAACAGCTTATTATTCTATCAGTTTTTCAAGAACGTTTTGTAAAAAAAATTTCTAAACTTCATAGTTTCGGAAATTTAGAAAAAAAAGCTGTTCTTTTGTTCTATAGATCTGTCAAAAAGAAATTAGTTAAGCATGCTTTGGTTCATTTTTACATGACGTGAAACATCTAGAATAGAATAGAATATTTATTTTCTGCTTTGTACAATATGTACATAGAAAATTATCTAGATAACCATAGAAACGAATAGGAAAAACCTTCCAAACCATAGAGATATAAGTAACTAGAGTTCACTAGTTCGTATGCTTGCCATAAGTAAAAGTGTCCTCAGTTGAGAGAGAGAACGCTGCAGTGGGTCCAGAAAACCAGATAGATGTTTACTCAAATCAGCATTATTTTGTACCATTAGTTACCACAAAAATAAGGAATTTTTCTCTCTCTGAATTGCAGACATTTTCACGGCTCATTTGCGTACTCTAGTATAATATCTCTATGTTCCAAACTAAGCCAAAGAAGCCCCTGGCTTAAGGTTATGAATGATTTTTAATTGAACTGAGCGATTTTCAAATTAAAAAAATATTGCGTAAGAAGGCAACTCTTGTCTATTTACATTATCGTATTAATTACTTCAATTAATGAGACAAATAAACGGAATTACTTGGGTAGCTTTATATAAATATTAAATGTCTATCCTCCTTGGAAAGGCGTACAGAAGTAAAACAAGTTAAAGATTCGTAGTCTCAGACTCTCTCTCCCTCACACACACACACAGACACGTGATGATAATAATATGCATACTTTATACTAGGAAGTACTAGGAAACGTAGTACAAATAATGGCTATACACATGACATAACCATGCCAGGGAAGAATCAAGAGAATTCTTGTAAGCTTACGCCAAACAGTTCCATGGAGGCGTAGTGGTGAGAGCATTAGACTCGCATTCGAATCCCGGCGGGGGCAGATGTGGCTGAGACTTTTTCCTGCTGCCTCTCGCCGAGAAACGGTAATTCCTGTATCGGCCTTCTTGTTGAAGTTTTCCGTGGTTTGACTCAGTAATTCCAAATAAATATATAGAGATGGTTCCTTATTCAAGGCCATGGCCGATTACTTATCAAACTCATAAGCTCATAATTTGCCTATCTTATTCTTGTGTTCTAAAATCCTTCTTTCGCCCATTGCTATTAGTTAAGTGGAAGTTTAGAAATATAGAAAAAAACGGGAAGTATGGTAGATGGAAATAGTAATGCTGTCTGTTATGACATAAAGTCGAGAAACGGACGTTACAACGCATTATTATTATTAATATTATAATTAACGAAAGAGATAGTTTGAGATCAAAGCCTGGACTTAAACCTGGAACAAAATACAACTCTGAACTATGACATTATGTAACCAAGATAATAATATACATAAACGATGTCGTATATTAAAATATACAACTTCCATCTTCTTCTGCTTCTTCTTCATTTATGTATACACCATCCTCCTTGTTTTTATATACACAGATATACTCTTTTATTATTAGTCTTGCATTTACTTTAGTCGGTAAACTTTGTTATATTCATCAAACAAATTATGAAATAAAACCGACACATCAAAAATTTTATTTTCAACTTTTCATTAATAAAACACAAATAGTTTTAATGGAACTTCTTTGAAATTTTATAAGGTTTCTACAAATACACTTGAATCTAATCGTTCAATTACAGCCACGCAATGCATTTTTGAAATGATGAAAGCACAGTCCATGTTATTCAATCAAATGAGAATATTAATATGTCAAATCTTTGATTAACGTCTGATTAATAAATAAAATCATCGACCAATTTTTCAGACAAATATATTAACAAAAAATTTATATAAAATTAATACATTAACGTTTCGGTTCGGATTTGGACCTTCTTCAGAACTGATCAGGCGCGGTCCGAAGGGGGGGGTCACAGGGGACATGACCCCCCCCAAAATCTAAAGTCAAATTGAAAAATCTCAAAAATTTGCCAAATAATAAAAGAAAATTTTTAGCTACAATACAAAAAGACGACTTTTTTTATTAGTGTAGTGAGTGACCCCCCCCAAAATTTCAGGCTGCGACCGCGCCTGGAACTGATCTAAATAAAAATAAAAATTAATTAATAATTAGTTTCTAATTGGTTTTTGAAAAAAATTTACTTCAAGTTTATAATTATCAAATATTGAAAAAATAATATTATTTTTTCAATATTTGATAATTAAAAAATATAAGAAGCTCCAAATCCGGATCGAAACGTTAATGTACTAATTTTATATATTTTTTTTAATACATTTGTCTGAAAAATTGGTCGATAATTTTATTTATTAAATATTTAATTGTATCAGGCATAGATAAATCTGAAAGTTGGTGACGTTCAAAACATTCAGTTTCGGTGCAAACCAGTTGTTTTAAATGTTAAAAAAAAATTAAGCATTAACGTTATTCATAGTAAAAGCCAGAGAAAAATCTCAGATGGAATCTAAATGGTGGAAGAACCGGTATCGTTGCCCGTTCTTCCACCATAATAGAATTTAATGTTGGGAGATTGTGCTCTGTCATCTCTGTGCTCTTTTTTGTGAATTATTCAGGTTTTCAAGAATGAATACATATTTAAATTACGAAGTAAGCCTATGCAGACATCTGTTTTAATTAAAGGTGAAACACCTTTTTCGTAACTGAAGACAAATTAAAATCTTTTATTAACGTCTAATTACTCCTCAATAAATAAAATTATCGACCAATTTTTTAGACAATATATTAACAAATTGATTTGTTTATGTCCCCGCTGGACACTTATGTCCACGGTGAACACTAGTGATGTTGGGCAGAAAATTTTCCATCATTATGTTTTTCCGGAAAATTTTCAATGTCAAAGAGGCATTTTTTTAGTAAATTTTTATAGATCATAATTTAACTTTCTATACTTTGTTTTATTAGTCAATTTCTGTACCATTTAAACAAAAACTACAGGTTATCATTATACCAACTTTGTAATCCGCATGACTAAAAATTAAGTTTGATTCTGTTTTACTTGAAATATTTAATTTGCAACTCATAACAAGTCAATTCATCCTATTTCTTAATAAAAGAGCACACAGAAAAAGATTCATCCATTTCTCTTGTTATTTGATTGAGGTAGTGGCAGAGGCCAGAAGATGGCACCACTGTACTGGCTGCTACAGTTTTAAAGGGAATTCCCCTCATGTAAACAGCACTAGATTATTGTTTTTTGTTGGAAGGGAAAAACTCAAAAAGAGCATCACATCCAGAACTGATAAAAATACTCCTGTTTTGTTTACTTGTAGCCTCTTAAGTGAACGAGAGTTTAATTTTAAAATACCTTATTAATTTAGTGGCTTAGAAAATTTTCTGTTTCAAAATTTTTCGGAAAATCCACAGCTCTAGTGGACACCTATGTCTACTAGGCGACCAATAGTAATATTTAATAAATACTTTAACAACCGCATTAGTTTATCGCATAGACGCTCGACAACTAATTAAATTAAACGATATCGCAAAACATACGCCAGCCCGCGTAATTGCTTCAGACTATTATTAATAATAATAATAATAAAGGTATATTTGCATGGCTCTAATGAGGTACAAATCGTCAATATACAAAATACAATATTAAAATAAGTCTCCCATACTGTAGGGACAAACTTCAACTAAATATTTTTTAAGTTGTTTTTTTAAATTCATCGACGCCTGCTGCACAAATAAATTGTTCAGGCAGTTTGTAATATATTTTATAGCCAATATACATAGGGCTCTTTTCAAAAAATGAGGTGTTATGTTTTATGCTTTTCGCTGATGTATACTGTAGTTATGTATCCTATTGGTGGCATTTTTATTAAAATATTTGTTTTTGTGCATGTAACACAGCAGTTCAAAAGCATAAACACCGTAATACGTCAACAGATTTTTTTCTTTAAATATATTTTTACGCGATTCACAGTATCTTAAATCATAAATTACTCTCAAAACCCATTTTTGTATTATAAACACTCTATCTCTGTCAATATAGATAGATTCTATCTATATATATAGAAATAGATTATACGCTCACAGTCTAGCGTCGCGTTATGGTCAAGTTTGTGATAGCTTTTTCATAATATCAATATACCTATTAATATTTTATGAAACGAAAATTTGCATAGGAAACCGAGTACTGCGTTTTATGATTTTTTTATTGCAAATTACGGCGTAGTAAAAGTTTGCGGAAACGTATGTCATAATAAATTTTTAACATATAAGCAAATGCGGCGACCGTCTGATCGAGCAGTCATCAAAAACTCATTAAAAGTTTATAAATTCATAATTATAATTTTGATTTATTGACTATGTATAGATTTCCTGTCTTTATTCAAACGTCGTGCTGTAAAATATGATCTTGCAGACTGAATGATATTTCTTTTATTTCGTTTATCGTGGAGCATTACTTTTTAATATTTTATTTTAAACCTTATGGGATTTGGTTTTCGGTTAAATTAATCCAAAATGGTATGCAAAATTTGAACTCCATCGGATAACGGGAAATATTTGTAACGGTCAGTTGTTATAATATTGTATTGTCATCGGAACTACATACGTATGCAAAATTTCAGCTTAATCGGAAGCCGGGAAGTGGGTCAAATTTAACTGGCAAGATTTGATTTCAGACAGACAGGTAATGATCAAGTAAAATAAAAAATATATATTACTGAAAAAATTATAGGTAATGAAAAATTGTATATAAAATAAAAAATAAAAAATTTTTATTCGTCTGATTATAAAATGATACAAAAAAAATAACATCATTGTTAGTGCAGTGTACCTCTAAACCTACTGCAAAATAAACAAACTAGAGAACTATATACATGGAAGAGCAAATAATTTTTTTTTTTGAGAAAAGTTTAAAAAAACCCAAAATCGCAAAATTGTATATACCTATGTATAACATAATACTTTATACGATGATTACCACAATTCTCTTCTTCAACTTGCAAAAATCCCAATATTAAATGAACTGTTATAAATTATATCGTAGCAAATTTTATATTTTTCGCGAATGAAACCATTTGCAGTTTTTTGTTTATAATCGCAGACTTTAATTATTTTTGTTAATGAAAAAAAAGTGAGTGGTAAAATACAACGCAGAATATTTAAAATCACGCTACTCTTTGTTAAACTTGTTACTGTACTCATACGAAGAGTAATGCGAGTGAATGACATCCCCCCAGGTCTGTTCATAGCAGATTGCAACAGGGACATATTAATGTAGTCCGTTGGTGGAACTGACATCGTGTCACTGGTTATATATACACGTTGCACCTATTTTCCGTTTCATCAATAGAAAAACACTCGTTTCGCCAAAAACTATCAAAAAATTCCAGCCAATTGAGCAACCGGACCATTCCAACTTCAAAAATATTGACATTTAATATAGTATAATAAAGAAAATAAAATTTTTGACGCGGGTAATGGCTAGTTTTGAATATGATATTTGCTATTTTTTTTTTTTAATATACAGGCTGAGTTTTAAGTTGATGCTTTTTTTTTACCGCGTGTAAAAATCAAATATCTAAATATTTCAAATAGTTTTTTTTATCAAAACTCAAAAATAAGAGAGAAACAGCCTTTCGAAGTTTAAATAAATTTTATTAAATTTTCTTTAATTTTGAGATCGGTCCTGGGGTTATATTATGTCACTATGGAAATAAGTTGTTATTATCTCTCAAAAACAGAACAATACACATGTCAGTTTCAAATAAGCACCAACATACTTATAAAAAATAGAATAGTTACTTCTTACCACAACAAGTTTATTAGTGGATGTACATTTCGAGAGCTATGCTCTCATCTTTAGCAATACACTAAACTAAGTTCATAAACAAAAATCTTTACATTATATAGCAATTACAGGTATAAATTAAAATAATAATACAGGTACTAAAAATTAACCATTGACTTATGAAAAGTCAGGTAACGTCAATCTGGTATATCCAATATATACCTGAAACAATGTCAACCAAGCGCTGGTCCGTGTCAATGAAAATTCTGTAAAAAACAAAGGAAACAACAAAACCAAAAAACACAAAAATTAACGAACTTCGGTTACAAAAGATCGAATAATGCTGAAAAAGGTATAGGGCCATTATCTGAATTTAAAAGTTTCTGTGTGTCACTCTTGGCTATGTATATACTTTATGAACTTAGTTTAGTGTATTGCTGAAGATGAGAGCATAGCTCTCGAAATGTACATCCACTAATAAACTTGTTGTGGTAAGAAGTAACTATTCTATTTTTTATTAGATTCAAACCACAGTGCTCCTAATATTTTTGTTACCAACATACTTGATAATAACAACTTATTTCCATAGTGACATAATATAACCCCAGGACCGATCTCAAAATTAAAGAAAATTTAATAAAATTTATTTAAACTTCGAAAGGCTGTTTCTCTCTTATTTTTGAGTTTTGATAAAAAAAAACTATTTGAAATATTTGCTCGTCTATTTGATTTTTAACGCTGTAAAAAAAAGCATCAACTTAAAACTCATCCTGTATATACAGTGCGCAGCGACTAAGGCTATGTGCACGAGTCTATAATATTAATTCATGGTAAGTAACATACATGTATGACTCTAAAATTAGTAGGCAGTAGGTAAGTACAATTTCTATATTATATGATATTTGCTATTCATTGGCATGAATGCCTACATACCTAGTTCCACGTCGTGTAAAAATTATTCAAAGCATTGCCAACAAAAGAACAGCTGTTTTATTTTTTTATTTTTAAAATATTTCCGAAAGTATAAAGTTTTAGTAAAAAATTTTTAAAAAAACTGTCTTGAAAAAATAAATAGGATAACAATTCGTTACGAAAAGTATCCCATTATTATATAGCAAAACAGCATTATAGCATATATCTCTTTTGCGCCGATTTTCCTCAAAAACAATAGGGCTCTTCATATTTGCATATCAAACATCCAGCGAAATTTTTGTTTCAATACGTTCATCTGTTTGACCTGTATCGTGCTCACAGACAAACAGAAGCACAGAGTTTTTCCAAAAATATGTTTTTTTGGATTCGGGGGACCTCAAAACTAAAAGATATTGTAAAAGTTTGAAAAGCGATTTTTAACATAAACTTGTGGGTTAGAATGATAAAATATGAGAAAACAATCCATACACATTATGATCAAAATGGTGTCAATTTTTTTTAAATCGGTATTAGCTCCCTCGAAAAAAAAGTATTAATGAGTTGATAACCTCTTTTTTGGAATCGATTAAAAATGTTGACGCCTACGCTGGTAATCGGGCTTATATAACGCGACTCGATTTCAATGTTTCACTGCTTATAGAAATAACAGTGGTATATAATCACACAATGCAAACCTATTTACCCTAATATATTTTATGTTCGTACTTGTGTCGAAGCCAGTTCGTGTCAAACACTGTCCATACTCCATGTCGCCTGTAACACGACGATACGCCAATAATTCGTCAACATATTACATGTTACAAATCGCTGTTACATGTTTTTTTTTTAATACGGGATGCACATAATCGACAATCCCGACGAAAAACATCGTAACTCTATAATATATGCACAAATCAATTATTTGAAGCAGTATTGCTTCATTGACTCTGTATTGTACGTAACTGGCATATATTTAATACCCTCTATATTGCTAGCAAAGATCGGGAGAAAAACTTAAACACTACGGTGCAGACATTTATACGTCTATCTTACTTATTATACGCTGAGTCTCATGCGCATGTCCGTGAATGGATGCGTGTCAGTTTTCACATGCAACTAAGCTTTGAAGGAACTGTTTATTGTACGTAACTGGCATATATTTGATACCCTCTATATTGCTAGCAAAGATCGGGAGAAAGACTTAAACACTACGGTGCAGACATTTATACGTCTATCTTACTTATTATACGCTGAGTCTCATGCGCATGTCCGTGAATGGATGCGTGTCAGTTTTCACATGCAACTAAGCTTTGAAGGAACTGTTTATTGTACGTAACTGGCATATATTTGATACCCTCTATATTGCTAGCAAAGATCGGGAGAAAGACTTAAACACTACGGTGCAGACATTTATACGTCTATCTTACTTATTGTACTCTGAGTCTCATGCGCATGTCCGTGAATGGATGCGTGTCAGTTTTCACATGCAACTAAGCTTTGAAGGAACTGTTTATTGTACGTAACTGGCATATATTTGATACCCTCTATATTGCTAGCAAAGATCGGGAGAAAGACTTAAACACTACGGTGCCGACTTTTATACGTAAGAAAAAACGTCACTTAAGAACTTTTATTTAAAGACCTGTCCAACAATACTCCTGCAATGGAGGGAATGAAAATAAAAATGTTGATCCTTCAGTTCTAAATTATTTCATTAGACAATAGTATAAGCTACAGTGGCGGATCCAGGATTACGGCAAGGGGGGGGTCTTGAAAATTTTTTACTCCTTTTGCGAAGAATTCATGAAAAACATGAAAAGCTTTTTTTTTATTGCGCAGTAAGATTATAATTTGGGATTTTTGATTCTCTGGAAGGGGGGGGTTTGAACCCGAAAACCCCCCCCGTGGATCCGCCACTGATAAGCTATGTGCAGGGAGGCGGAGTTACAAATTTTTCGATGCGAGCGTTTGTGGTGAGCACTAGGAGAAACTTCAAGCTCAAATTTTTCGTATGTCACTGAGCAATGTTTATTAATAGTTATAATTTTATGAATTTTTTTAATTACAAAGAAAACATAGGAAAACTAAGCGATCTGGAAATGATTGTTGTGTTCCGGGCTGTTGCGCTGATGGCGATTTAAGTAAAATAAAGACCATTGGCGCCCTAATTTGACGTTCCGCTATCAGTGTAAACAAATTAACATCAGTTTATCTTATTACATTTTTTTGGAATATCATAACCAACTAAAGTTTTTGACTTATCCACCTTAGAAACATGTCGCGATTTCCATAAAAAGTGAGTTCAATAATTCTCTATTACCCACTAGCGGCGCTAGTAGGCTTTGTGCACACAGCCTATAGCGGTTCATTTACATGTGAAATTTCATCCGAATCGATGGAAAGGTAGACTGTGACATACGGACAGACAGACAGACGGGCAAACGGACGAACGAACATGACAAATGAACAGTCTGTATTTAATAATTGGATTACACGTGTCCAAAAACCTTTTCACAGGTTATTATGTTCAGTATTGGTATGATGCATGGAAAGGTTGGCTGCGTTTTGATTATACGCGGGCATACTATATTGTACAATAACAACGATGTTAATACTAAAACAAAGAGCTTATTGAATTAAACAAGAAAACAACAGCATTTGTTGTTCAAAACAATAAATGCAAATATCTGGACTCTCGATTGAAATGTTTCGAGTTTTGTGTATTTGATAAATTTACCAACATTAATTTTCATATAATTTAATTTAAATTCTCTGCAGAGGCGGCCTACGGGGTCCAGATGCAAATCTCTAAAAAGATCCGTTTTTTAATCTCTGCTTCAAATTTGTAAAACTAAAAAAATAAAAAACTACACTGATTTTTTTTTGAAATTTTAATCATCTCCTGACGATGCTAACATTGTAAGCGAAACGTGCGTTTTGATGGCTTATCTAAACTTATTTAATATTTAGTGGATCCACTTTTATTTTGTACACAAAATATAATAAGTAATAATAATGCGTTTCACAACCTTATAACCCAAGATCCCAGAGCCGCCAGACACAACCTATTTTTAAATAAATGAAACCTTACGTTTTGAGTAGTGTTTTATGTACTTAGAACGCTTGGCGTACCTCCATCATTGAGTCTGTGACAAATGTACAGGTACCAGGTGAGAAAGGTGAGTAAAAATAAGAGTCACTTAATTTAAATTTAAATGGCTGATATTTATATATGTTTTGTAAAATATCACTATAAATTAGTATCCAGTATCGCCAGTCACTTTTCGCTGACCAGACGAGCTAACATCCCCCCAGACGTAAAAAATAGTCATAAAGCTCTCGCGCTCATACTAACAGTTGACTATTTTTTACGTCTGGGGGGATGTTTGGTCATTACAATTTGTCTGGCTGTTGAAATATAATTTTGTAATAGTTGTCTGAATAACATATATAAAAATCAAGCGTTTAAAAATAAGTGAAGCTCATTAATTTTTCTCTGAGCTTTAAAGCGTCTGTCAGAAGTTGTGGTCAGCGGAAAGTGACTGGCGATACTGGATACTTTATAGCGATATTTTACAAAACATATATAAATATTAGCCATTTAAATTTAAATTAAGTGACTCTTATTTTTACTCACCTTTCTCACCTGGTACCTGTACATTTGTCACAGACTCAATGATGGAGGTACGCCAAGCGTTCTAAGTACATAAAACACTACTCAAAACGTAAGGTTTTATTTATTTAAAAATAGGTTGTGCCTGGCGGCTCTGGGATCTTACTCTATTATGTCCTAACAGACCCCACTCGCACCATTACTATTTTTTCCATAACATTTCCCGTTATTTTTAACTTTCACTTAATTAATAGCAATGGACCAATGAAGTAATTTTAATACAATAGAATAAGGTAGCCAAATTTTGAGCATAGGAGTTTGACAGGTAATCGGCCATGGTCTTAAATAAGTCATCTTGATTAAATTTATTGAGTATTCAGTGAACCCATTTTTATTTGGTTTGTACAGGAATATTATTATTATCGCAACTAACAATATTTTATTCTAGAAGAAATAAATGGTATAGGATAATTTCACACCAAAATCAAAGCACGAAAAAACCAATTTACATTTCAAGATGATTCTTTGAAGGAATAATACGAATGGCATTAAACAAAAAACAATAAAACGATAAATTAACCGCGGATAAAACCGGCTAGAGTTTTGCATCTGACACTAGAGTTAAGAGAATGTTGGACGCATTCGCAGTCAAGTCACGCGTCTTATGCTCTATACTCCGGCGCTCGTTCCCGTACTCCAAACAGGAGAGGCGTCAGTCAGCTAGAGTCCCGTAAACTTTCTTCACAAATCCATGTACGGTATCGCCCATAATATTGTAATAAAACTATTTTTTGTTCGTGGTGGAAAATGTTTATTTACAAAACAAACGTTTAACAAAACAGACAAACGAAAAAGTCCTTCTCAAAACGTAACAGAAACTAAACAACAAATTCTTGCTAATAAAATAAAAGAATATAAATTATTATCTTTGTAAACTAAATATTAACTATATGCAAGCAGTTATTTATCTAATCAATGTTTATTACAATTGAAATCAATCACACTGTATCTACTTAATAAAATATTAAAAGTTCTGGAAGCGCAAGGGACTCTGCACACCGATCTGCCGCAATCGAGTCGGTTTCTTCTGTCTTTCCAACATCTTACATACCGCATATAGTTAAGCGTCCGCAAGCGAAACGAACTGCGCTGAGCCGGTGAAGGAGCAACGCGTCGTGGGACGGCGCCCCCACCGTCCCTCCACGTCCCTCGATCCGTATATCTACATGTATATGAGTGAACCGCCACGTCCGTGGGGCCACGTGCCCTAGCGCTCCGCAATCAATGCACCCCGTATCAGTGCATCATATAATATCAGCTGCCTGTCTGTCTGTCTATAACCCACTAGTCCCAGCTGAATGATTTTTATTATTCGTTTCTTTTCATTTTTACGCCATGACCTGAATTTATTACGGCGTTGTGATTGATAGAGTAAATGTGCCCGGAGTATTTTATTATTACTGAACTCGATTCTTGAAGACAATTTATTGTTTTCACTTACGTTATCTAGATAGTATTTTACTATCTTATTTGGATAAAATATTATCACCCCTAGAATCAAGGATTCTTTCGTATGTTGAGTAATCTTCACCACTCAACTGATTTTAATGAAATTTTGGAAATGTGTCTTGCTTGGTACTGTAACATAATCTGTTACATTTTAATTTAATATCACTATTTTTTTATCTTTTGCCACACGCCACTGCTGAAACATTTATAATAAGTTCTCAATTACATAATACTCACCTTTTTAATTTGCTAGAATATTCTGTACATTTTTTTCAATTCAATTCGATTTTAAAATTAAATTCGTCGACAAAAAAATTTCAAGACACCAATTAATTCTGTGGCAGTATTCAATTTATCCACAGAAAATATTTAATTGTGTGCTATTTTTATTAATAATTTTTTTTTTTTTTTGGGTCGTTAATAGTTATTATTATAAAATATGTATTTCTTATTTTAAATGTATCTACGTTTTGTTATTAATCATTTGGAGATCTCTAAATAAATATGTGTTTCATTGATTACTGTTGAATTTACTACAAGCTTTCCACTGCCAACCAAGAATTCAAATCTGAACACTAACTAAACTTTGTTACAGTCCAACTTTACAATTACAATTACGGTGTTTTCTCAAAAAAAAACAAAAACTGTTTTAGTAACATGTAACGACATCTGATAGAATTTACTCAAAGTTATTAGTTCAGAAGTAAACAAAAAAAAAACTGTTTTAGTATCAAGTAGCGACATATTGACGAAAATGTAAGGTTTAAAAAGAATTGTACAAAACCTTCTCGCAAAAACGGTTAGAATAATAAACCGTTCTGAAAAAAGTGGGTAAAACAAATTTATAGTGGTTGTCCCTTCTATGCATGCGTTCATATACCCCAAAAAAATAATTGAACTTTGCTTTTTATCCGCCGAGCCGTTTGACCTGTATTGTTCTTACAGTAAACAGACAAAATTACTTTTTCCAAAAATATGTTGTTTATACCCAGGGAACCTCAAAATGTATTGTAAAATTTTGAAAAATTGATTTTGACCTAAATTACAACTGCCACTCGTGGCATTAAAATGGTAAAAAACTGATTAGTAAAATGTGGTGGAGGTAAGGGTGTTTATAATAAACAGCCTGTAGGTACTCTGTACGTATTCCAAAGAGAGAAAAATGACCTTTAAAATAATTCTGTTTTTTTCGATACAAGCAGGGATATAAACCCAAAAAAATGTTTTAAAAAAGACATCCTTTTCAATCGTTTTTATTCAGTTTAAATATTTTTATCATAAGCACCTTTGCTTCCACCACAAACTACAATACAACTTCAATAGTAATATTTCGGCAGGAAAAAGGCAATGCCGGTTGTATTGCCGTTAAGTGACACTGTTTTCCGGAAGACTACCGGATTTTGCGGGCGTATGTGTGTTTGTATTTAAACTAGCCTAGGCAGGAAGAACCGTTTAGACTGAGCCCACGTACAGATGGTGCGTCGGCGGCCGCCGGGTATATGTGAGCGGGCCGTATTCGCCTCCCGGAGGGCAGAGACCCAGCACCGCGATGAAGGAGCCCTGACTGCACGTACCGTACTCGTCAGCTTGATTTAAAACTTTCTTCAACCGAAAATTAATCGAACTTACGTCATTAGACTTTCGTTGACTTAACGTAACAATACGATATATTTGCATGATTTTTGACGTGATAACGTCTTATAAATTGATGAATCACCAATCTTATAAATTGATAAAACACCGGCTGCATGCACGAAAAAGTGTAACGTTCCTAACGCGGAACGTTCCTAACGTTCGTAACGCGTAACGTTCCTAACGCGTAACGTTCCGCCTGACTCTGTGCGTGCTTTTTGCTAATTTCTCGCTCAATTTAAATCAGATCGGTTTGAAACCAGTCTTAAACGAAAAAGCAGAACATTTTACATAGATTTCGTATAACAGAAGTTGCCTGAACAGTTTTTTTATACAAATTTAAATAGAAAAATAGCTGTATAAATTCAATGTTGTCTAATGCATGGCGCGACGCGGTCGGTCGTCTTTGTTTGCCGTACATGGAAATTAGAAAATAACGTATGTCTTGTCTTAACATGAAAACGGCTGCATTTCTAATGTTTAATTCAATTTTTTGACATTAGTATTTTGTGAAATGCAACGCCTTCTAAGTTAACTATTGGAATAACTAATTATTATTAGAACATAATACTTTGACAGTTGCAAACGTCACTTTTGACATTTCTTAACATTCCGACACCAAGGATAAGCGGATTGAAACCAAATTTTGGGAGGATGTTTGATATGCAAATATGAAGTGGCTTATTGTTTTTGGGGAACATCGGAGCATGCGTAAAAGAATATATCTCTTATAATGATGTTTTATATAATAATAATATAGTTTTTAAAACGGTTTTTACTCTATCTATTTTTACTAGAAATTTTTGTAAATTTTTTGGGGAAAATCGGCGCATGCGCAAAAGAGATACATGCCATAGTTGTTTTTTATATAATAATAGTGTACTTTTTATAGTGTTTTATTATTCTACTTAATAAAATTTACCTAAATTTGAAGCGAAAGATGCAATATCATAGATTCGAATTATTATAATTATTATATAAATTTAGGTTATGTATTACGGAATACGTTATCACGTAAAACTATCGTCCGTAAACCGACTTTACAGACAACCAATTTTTTTATATTAATACTAGCGGCCCGTCCCGGTTTCACCCGGGTGTGATATATATAATTCTGAAAAATGTGTTTCGTTTGCGGCCCGGCGTCTGAACTAATAGCTTTGAGGAAATTCTACCAGATTTGCTTCTGAACTAATAGCTTTGAGCGAATTATATCAGATGTCGCTACTTGGCACTAAAACAGTTTTTTTTTTGTTTCTGAACTAATAGCTCTCAGTAAATTCTATCAGATGTTAGAAGTGGATTTATGAACATAAATCCACTTTCTTAGGAGTGGCTTGGAGAGGGTGCAATTGATCAAAAATGTCTTCCGCAGGTTTTTCTCGGTCATTTGGCTCTAACAGAACTGTAAAACGAAGCGACAGAATTTTTTTTAATTTTAACCATTTTTTTACCTTCTATGAAATTTTTTATCCCTCTTATCTTAAAATGGGTCCAGATTTTCATATAAGAAAAAATGCTCTTGATTACTTAAATAGCTTATGTACCAGGCGACAGAAAATTGGGACGACGTGGTTTTTTTGCGAGTCAGCTCTCTATTAGGTACCTATGTTAAAAATTTCACGTCTCTATCTCATCAGGAAGTTAGTTTAAAATCAATTACAAAAATACAAGAAAAGCGAGTTAATAAAAACATGGTAAAATGAAAAATTTAGACGGACTAATAATATCCAGATGCGTAGGCTTTCACGGCTGGTGTTGATCCAAATCATCGGTTTTACTACCTGACGTTTCGTCTACAACTGCGGTAGAGATTATCAAAGGCGATGTGGTAGCGGGCGAAGTGTCCTTCTAGGCTGCTCAAGGTAAGTGTGGTACTTCCGTCTTTTATAGTCAGCGTGATCGTGTTCTCTACTCGGTCATAGTATGCTCTTCTGGGATTAGTCGTTCCATTCAGTGGGTTGGTATTGCACTGAATGGAACGACCAATCACAGAAGAGCATACTACGACCGAGTAGAAAACACGAACACGCTGACTACAATAATATACCACACTTGTCGACATACTTGCCTGCGAGCAGCCTAGAAGGACACTTCGCCCGCTACCACATCGCCTTTGATAATGTCTACCGCAGTTGTAGACGAAACGTCAAGTAGTAATGCCAATGGACGACGGCACACAAGCACGGAAACCAAGAAGATTTGGACTGATAATAGTACAGTACCGGACAATAAAATTTCGCACAATGTAAGCACGGTCAGACTGGGATCTGTCATTTATCACACATATTTGACTTTATTGTTCAACCCTTTGTTGATTTATATTAAACGATTACTGTCCCTGATAAGAATCAACGCCAAAATGGAGTCTTGTTTAAATCATATTGCTTATTCATACAGCCTGCAGCACAAAATAACGATTCAATTTGTTTGATTAAAATACCTCGACACAAAACAAATCTCGAGGGACTGTAGTAGTTTTGTTGGCTTTCAACGTTTTAGTGGGTTTGGAAAATACGTCATTTCCACAACGGGAAATGCGTCCAATGACTCTCGATTAAAAAATAAAAAACTTTTCCAAAAAAAAAAACAGTTAATTGGATATTTTTATTTTAAAATGTGTACACTATTAATAGTCTAAGATCCCGATTTGGTTCGATCTTCATCCATCGAGTTTTGATAATATAACAACCTTAATTTTTTATTCAAAATAGCTGTGCCAAGAAATTTAATGGCAACCAAATATATTTTTCTTTATTAAGACATTATATTTTCAAAATTCAAATTTCTTTAGAAAACTAGATGGGTGAAGATCGAGCCAAATCGGGATTTTGTACAATTACTTTCTAATCTTTGATTAACGTCTGAATAGAACTCTTCAAGTAAATAAAATTGTCGACCAATTTTTCTCAGACCATACGATATATTGACAAAAAATAATAAAAATACAAATCAATATAACACAAGTTGACGTTTCGATCCGGATTTGGATCTTCTTCAGAAATATCTAAAAAATATAAAAATTAATTAGTATTAAGTAATTTATTATCTAATCTTGCGTGAAATCTATTAGATAATAAATTACTTAATACTAATTAATTTTTATATTTTTTAGATATTTCTGAAGAAGATCCAAATCCGGATCGAAACGTCAACTTGTGTTATATTGATTTGTATTTTTATTATTTTTTGTCAATATATCGTATGGTCTGAGAAAAATTGGTCGACAATTTTATTTACTTGAACTATTACTTTCTCATATTAATTGTCACACGATAATAAGTAGGCTTAAAAAGTGACAGTCGTGAGTAAAAAGTGATAATAACTAGGAATATATAATTCATCTGTTACCACAAACGTGTCCAATACTTTTGAAGTGTGATATCCGCTTTTCTTTTTACCTGAAACAAAAAGAAAGTATATTACTAAGATAGCTTCAAAATTAAATCGAAACAAAGGCGAATTTAAAACATCAGGATTGCTGAAAAGTCACTACAGCGTCAAAATATGGAGGCTCACATAATTTTCAAAATGTTTGATAGTTCAATTTTGAGCAAGTTCACTTCGAATTGCAGACTGCTTTAGTTTTTCATTTAACACGGTTATTTTCACAGTTAAGCAGTGGTACACCATTTTTTAAATTCATTTTTCTAGGCTCTTAGGTCCCTAAATAATCAAAAACAAAAAACTTTCGTCGGTCGTAAAGGAAATGTTAAAATTTTGAAAAACATTACCCTCTCTCTAACGCAGTCGGGTAAAAATTGCTTCTAAAAGAGCATCTTACCAAGATGAATGTTGTGTCCAAATTTCATGATGATCGGAGTTACCGTTCAAAAGTTTTTGTCGGACGGACAAATTTTCAGTTATATTTTGAAACATTTTTCATTGATGCTACGCTCCTATTGGTCGTAGCGTGATATTATATAGCCTTTCTCGATAAATGGGCATTCCAACAAAAAAAATTTACTGTTATATTGCCATCTGCAACCCTATTGCGCATCTGTGGATGAAAATAAAAATACTAATATCGCTATTAAAAATAGGGATTGATGGTAGAATGGTGAAAATTTAAGGTTATAAGTATTTTTTAGTGGCAAATCATAAAAAAATTCTGGAGAGGGTCACCCTTATCACCCAGGGGTACAAAAAATAGCCTACGACCTATTCTCAGACCTACCAAGTATACACAAAAAATTTCATAAAAATCGGTCAAGCCGTTTCGGAGGAGTTCGATAACAAACACTGCGACACGCGATTTTTATATATATAGTTATTACAAGGTTAGCATTCGTACCGCGTTGCTGGAATTAATTGAACTCTACACCGCTAGAGCACTTCAGTCATTTGCCTCAGATCTTGCCTAAGTTTTAAGTTCAAACGATGAGCTGAATAATAATTGTCAGTTCTTTTTATCAATCCCAGAGCAATAAACCAAATGTACATAAAATGCTCCGTAACTCTCTATACTATACTCCTGAAAACATAGGCGTCGGTGGCAATAATAAATATTACACTTTTTGCAAGTTTTATATCACATCTGTTGCTGTTTGTATTTTTAATTACCAAGAGTTTATTGCTTTTATTTTTGCTCGCAAAGAAAGCAAAACTTTTGCATTATTCTCGTATGAAATATGTTTTCTGTTCATACCGACATTTTTCTTGAACGGGCGTCGACAGTTCGAAATGTCTTGTCCCCATCCAAGAAAAGAGTCACAAAATACAGTATGTAGCACGTCTATTAATTGATATCATGAAATAAGTTCGCTACAAAATAATATCATATATATTAATACGCTAAGGTTAAGAATGTTTGCCTCCCTTTTTAGAAAAAACCTCACAATTTCTCCACATAAATTATATATCATTTAACAGATAATTGCTTGCTCTACTGACATCGACAACTAAAAAATTTATTATTGCTTTTGTTTTTGTTAATTAATTAATTATTAAAATTACATAAGACACAATACAGCAACGCTGAACAACGTCTGCCATCTAACGGCTTTAATTTTGAAACAACGTCAACACTTCGATCTGTCATCTGACCTTCATATTGTAATATAACAGACACAATACTGCATACTGCCATCTGACGGTTTTAATTTTGAAACAGCGAGCAACGCTGCACAACGTCACAGCAATGCTGCATGATGCCATCTGGCTTAGCTCAACGCTTTTGCTACTTGCGCCTCTATATGACAATTTTAGTAAAATATTTCTTCAATCTGTCATCTGAGCTTCATAGTGTAATACAACAAAAAGAAGAACGTTATAAGCAGTGTGCAAAATTAGAAACGAATTGAATACCTGCAATCATATTTAAAAAATAATTTTGTAAAGTGATAATTATTATACTTCTTTAGTGCGAATAATTCGCACAGGTCACACTAGTATAAAGAATATATGAATATTGAATCATTCAGTAAACAGATTAAACTGCACGTTCCGCCGTCGCGTGTTGTCTGACTTGCATCCAACGCCTCACAAATCCCCCTCTTCCCTGTGGGAACACCGGTGGCAGTGTTCATTTTAGGATGTGTTGTTACAAG
Source organism: Xanthostigma xanthostigma (assembly GCA_963575645.1). Classification (NCBI taxonomy): domain Eukaryota; kingdom Metazoa; phylum Arthropoda; class Insecta; order Raphidioptera; family Raphidiidae; genus Xanthostigma; species Xanthostigma xanthostigma. The sequence continues at coordinate 48,145,011 of OY754470.1, forward strand.
TATATTTTTAAGTCAATCCTTAATATAAATCCTTAATATATAATAAAAATGCTAACGGGACTTCTATTAACAATTTTTTTTTTGTAAAAGTTTATTCACGTTCTTCGGGTATTCATAATTGACACCAAAACATAAAAAAGTGTTTCTAGATTTTTTTTGTCTGTTTGTATCGACGTCAGTCGAAAATGTCTGAACCTATTTTAATTAATGTAAGAGCCACGGTTAATACCAAATTTCATTCAAATCGGTCTTGCTGTTTTCAAAAACATTGTATTCTCTGTAAGTTTACACTATTAATTCCAAACTAAATGATAATAATAATACAATAAGTATGATGCGATTCATTTGATTTTAATTCAAACTTGGCATTCCTCCCTTTAAACTCATGCCACAAAATTATATAATTGTGAATTGAATACAAATTTCCTATTTAAAACACTCTAAACTTTATATGAACTGAATGGGATTAAAAGGTTCAACGACTACGGTATGTTGTACTCGTAAAATTTTACTCTATCTTTATTCCATGGTTAAGCTTCTGTTTTTATTCCACGGTTAAGCTCACACCCTTGACGCAGGTTTTTAATCGACCGACTTTTTAGTTGTATGAATCAAATGCACTAAACGACAACTACTAAATCGGTCACTTAAATAATTTGTCAAACAAAATTGCTTTCCTAATGATCTTGAATTGTTGAGCGTCTATAATCTACAATCTAAAAATGTCCTCTTATAGCCAGGTCTTTGAATAAGAAAAAAAAAATGTTTGTTGTTATTCTTAAAAGTAATTTGGTTGTCAAGTTGAAGAAAAAATAAATTCATGAAAACTAACTCATTTTTAACTATTTTTCATGTCGTTTTTGTACCTAGTTTGGCCATATTTTTTAGAGTATTAGACCGTGACAAAAAATAAGCAGTCTGACACAACTCAAGCTAGGGTTCGCACACAAGAGCTATACTTACATCAAAAAGCTCTGTTCAAAACTTCTAGTTTTCAGAGCCACCTGCTTTCATTTGTGCATTAAAGTTTCATTTTCTAACTCTAATGGTGGCGTACAGAAGTGGGGATGGTTAAAATCAGTAAGGCGTAGAGCTGGAATCGTTGTTAAGAGCGACTACTGTACAAGAAAATTTTTAAAAACCTGCCGAAGTATGTACACTGGTCAGCCCTTAATAAGCTACTTTATTATACATAATTTATTATCTGGAATGTCGAAAACAACAAAAGATTGTAAATCCGTATTCCCGCCGAGACATGTATTCATAAAGAAATGAAAAACAACACCCGGGTGTGAAGTGTGGGAAAGATTACTACTTCACTGCGCAATAAAATAATTAAAAGCTCCAAGCTTTATGGATCTGAACTTTATGTGGAAGCTGTACATACACTAAAACCAGGAGAACCGTATAAATTCTGTACCGTTTCAGAACTATCCCGAATCAAACATAAATCGCAGCCTTATTGTTTCCGTATTGCGCTGCTGCGAATGAGTGAAATAATGTAGCCAATTAGGCTTTTGAAAAAAAAAATAATTATCGATTTATTTATTGTATTTTAAAACTTTATTATAAATAATATTGATAATCGATGCAAAAACTTTCAAAAAACTCTTTTTAAATTAATTATAAGCAATTTAAAATTGATAAAATATTTTAAAAAATCACTTGACTGCAAACGCACTAAAATTGTTTTTGACAGTTGTGACGTCATAATAGTAAAATGTATATACGCAGTATACTATCAATGGCTTCTACATGTGTATTGACTAAAACATTTTGACGTCACATTATGTTCGGGAAATGTCGGCGCGTTCTCGGAACTGGGTACAAAAATTTATTTTTAATTTGATATAACTTTTGAATTATAACGAAAATAAAAAAAAGAAAAATAGTTTTGTTATAAAACTTATATACGATCTTTCCATTTATGACAAAAAAAAATTTCATTCAAAAGCCCAATTGTTGCTACACAGTGGCAGTCCAAATTCATAAATATGGCACGATTTTTTAGTCGTAAGAATGTATTGTGAATAGATCGGTTTAGATTAGTTTTTTTTAATGGCGCATGCGCGAAAATAATGGCGCTGACACGGCGGCAGCTTAAAGCTTTGCGACATACGCGACTTGCAGTGAAAGTTCTCACCGTCAAAGAATTCCTGACACACGAGGCAATCAACATAATACATTCGTGGCATATCTGAAGGACCTTGAAACCTACACAACAGATCACAAGCACATGCACAAGCGACCTAGACATTTAGGCCTAGCACACATGAAGAGCGTTCAACGCGCCACCAACGCGCGTTATCATATAAACAGTTCTATACAATTGTATAGAAACTGTAAACGCGCGTTGGGCCAACGCGCGTTGAACGCCTCTCATATAAACTAGGCCTTACTCGAGCACAACAGTCACAACGGGCGTAAGATGAAAAAAGAAGACCAATTAAGGCGACCAGGCTGTCCTATCTGGGTGGCTCTAAAATAAGCATACCAACAAGCAAACCACAAGAGCTGCTCGGCTCCCTAAGCAACAGTAGGACTAAGATCTCGCGACCAATTTCCTCAATTCACTTTTGGACTCAAGTGAAATTAAGGGGGGAGTAGGTACAGTGTAGACCAGGGGCGGGCGAATCATTTGATCGTCAGGCCACATTGCTGATGAAAATTTAACCGTGGGCCAAAAATTTTGAGAGCAAAAAAAAAGGTCCTTTCATTTCAACAACAAAAAGGTCTTTTTTCGTCTGTTGTGGCCCTTGCTATTTACTATTTTCTAAATTTTTTTTATGCCCCAAATTATATTGGGAAACTATTTTCGCTCTTAATAATCATTTATAAAATGCTTCGCGGGCCGGATAAAAGTCTACTGCGGGCCGGATTCGGCCCGCGGACCGCCATTTGCCCAGGCCTGGTGTAGACGGATCAAAATGAGGAGTGTTTTTATAAATTCATTGTGACTTAAATATAGAACTGAGCCTTTTCATATTATGGGTTATTATTAAGGTATGTGTCAGGTACAATTCCTTTTTTTGAAAAAATGTATTTGCTCCACTGAGTGGCCCGGTAACGACAATCTTGTAACTTAAGCGAAAAAAAAGGGGTCGGACGGCGGGCACTCTAACTGTTCTCTAAAGGCTCTGAAATAAAAAAATTAAGAATATTTTTACTCAGGATACTTGCCACTATCGTGTGAACCACAGTATTAGTGTCCCAAAATTTTTTTTGTGACTTTTAACAATTTTAAAAAACTGAGATTTGAAAACATTGAGTTTTTTCACTTTTACAACGTCTTAAAAATTTTTCCGAGAAAAAATGCCCAATTTTAGTGGTTCACACGAGAACAAGGTTCTTTTGAAGTCATTTGGCGTAAACCGCACAAAAATATCTTTTTTTACGCTCTGGAAAGTGCCCGCCATATTGAAAAATGGTGTTTCGAGATAAAGCCATTTAAAGAAAAAAAAACGTTATTTTGGTAATAACTTAAAAAAAAAATTCTTCCCAGTCCGAATCAATGCAGGGGCCGTACAGCAGTCCAGTTTCGTCGAGTGCATCGTCCTATGCCTTTCTGCGACGAAAATAGGAGGGGATAGCAAGAGCACAAGTCAGCTGACAGGATAGAGAAAACGCCCCTTTTCAGACGACGCACGCGCGCAAACAAATGCCTGTATAGCTGCAGGAATATTTTGAATACAGCGCTCGGAGTGCCCGCATTTTGTTCAAGAAGGGTAGGAGATTTTTTAAGCCCATAAAAAGAAAATCGATTTTTTTTTCGATACTACACTGTACTTCCTCCTTAAAGAGTAAGTCAATCAGACTTGCAGAATAGATAGTTTGCGCTCTTTTGGCAACTTTTTTGACTCAATTAACCAATTTTTGACATGTTAGGATAAGCTAGAGTGCCCGATCATGCCGACACATAATATTTTAATGCAAAACACGTAACGATGATAAACTCCGGTGTTATATTTGAACTTTTGTAAAACTAAAACCAACCTCTCTAACACTGATAATAACATTTAAATTCGCTAATAAATGCATTATGTTTTCATTACATTAATTTTACGCTTCATAGCGAAACAAATAACAAAATTATATATTATATAACAAAACACGTTGATGAAATTATACGGATACACTACGTTAAATAATATCGAGTATTATTAACAAATAGATAAATAAACTATCGATCTGGTTTCAAAATATGCCGTATCTAAAGTTTTTAATTTTTGACGTGATAACGTCTTATAAATTGATGAAACACCGGCTGCATGCACGAAAAAGAGTAACGTTCCGAAAAGTGTAACGTTCCGCCTGAGCGTGAAACACCAGCTGCACGCACGGAAAAGTGTAACGTTCCGCCTGACCCTGTGCGTGCAAGCGAGAGCGCAGTAATGTATTATTAAATATGATATTCGAGCGGAATACGTTATCACGTAAAACTATCGTCCGTAAACCGACTTTACAGACAACCAATTTTTTTTACAAGGTACATGTATTCAAAATTCAATTACCTCATATAGGTATTTTATAATTTACTATATGAATCATTGTCTATCTACTCAATGTGCGGTGAGTGAAAGCAACAAAGCGTCTCTTTCTTCGATGTAATTCCTTGATTTCTTCAATGATAGGATTGGTTGATGTAATTGCATTCAATCTGAATAAAGTATCTCTGTTTCAAAAACTCTTTCTTTTTCTATGACGTTAACATGGGCGTACCCAGCTTTTTCAAAACAAACATTATTTCAAATATTATAGATTTCTGGATTTGTAAAAGCCGCTGCACACGAGGCTAGAAACGCTGCAATATTTGCCTACTAATTTTCTAGCGCTGGTTTTCTTGATTGCTGTTATGCGCTCGCTTCACATGAGACGTCTTTTCAAGCTAGTTCTGTGAATAAATATGGTGCGCGCGCAGTGTCAGTTCAAATATAAACACAGAGCAAAACGTGTCTGTTGTCTGACTCTGAGCAGAATGACGCCATGTTGGTTTGTTCAAGTTGCCCACGTGACAAGATTGGTTCTTGCTCGTACCTATCAAGAAAAATAGCCTCTGTTCTAATCTTGTGTGCTTAGCAGGCGTGCTCGCAGTGACGTCATTTCCAGCTTCGTACCCAGCCTACCGGCCAGCAGAACTCCAAGCAGTGTTTCTAGCCTCGTGTGCAACGATCTTAAGTCGTAGTCCATTCGTATTTCTACAATTTTCGATGCCGAATGGTCGATCGCCTTTGAAAATGTCTGCTGCAGTTATGGGTAGAGCTAAATTCTTTCCGAACGTCACGTTTATGGTGGTAAAATTCGAAAATTTGTGCATAGTTCGTTACTATGGTTTGTCACGTCTATATTATATAAGTGAATTAATTAATGGATTTGAGGTTTATTCGTTTTATTAATATAAATTAACTGTTCTTGTTATCCATGTTACTGAATAACTAACACAATCTATACTAATATTATACAGAGATAAAGTTTGGATGTAAGAGGTGTTCCCCGAAACTGTTCATCCGATTTCAAAATTTTTTTCACCAATATTTAGAGTGGATCTTTAGAATGGACATAGGCTATATATAAAACGGTGACGATCTACAAATTCGAACGAAATCGGACCGGGTCGTTAGTTTAGTATAAATGTGGTGGACGGTACGGGTCTAATGTGGTGGAGATTGCGGGTATAATTCGACAAACGTTACATACTTAAAACGTAAAACTGTAAGCAACGTATTGGGTAGTCACTAAAAAAAAAAAATAAGGACAAGTGCCAGTAGAACTCGCGCCCTGAGGGTTCCGTACTGTTATTTCATAAACACTAAATTTGTCATGTAATAATTCTAGATATGGGGACCGTGCGTGAAACATAGAGGCAGCACTACTGGCGAAGTTGGCGCTCTCTAGTATCTAATTAATGAAGTAAATGGGATGATTTTTTAATAGTAAACAATGAAAAATATTTGAAAAAATGGAAAAAATAAGAAGTACGCATTTCAACCTGTAATTAATACTCGTGTGCATGGACAGAATAGCTCAAAAGGCGAAAAATTATATAATTCTGGTCATGTATATGATGTTGTCGAAGATTATTTAAATAGGCAAGTTGTCATAACCGCAAATTTGTACCACAAACAACAGTGTCTAAAGTGTATAAAAATTACGCTATGTATAAATAATTTCTTCTTTATAATATAATATTTTGTATAATATTAGTATTTTACTTTGTAATCGACTTATATTTTCGATAACTGAAAAGCAAACTGTCACTAATTGACATATAAATGCAATTTTTTTATCCAAAGCCTGCTCATTTTATATCATTATATTTTGAAAAAATTCTCCCATAAAATGAACATTTTTACCACCAGTTGGCGTGAAAATCACGAAGCTCAGTCCTAATAGAATCAGAAATTTATGGTTTTAGGATTTTTTCTTTACTTGTGCTATGCAACCTTCATTCACGAGAAACAAGATTCTAGGTTAACGGGAAACATTAAAGATTTTGATAAGTAAGTCAGTATAAACATTTTTTTTTGTAATGTAACTACAAATTTACGGTTTTTACTGCTTTGACGGAATAAAGTATTTCCCAAATACTATTGTTTCAATCTGAATCTGCAGAAGTTCAAAACAGTCAACTATACTAATCAGTATAAACTATTATCAATAGCTCATCAACTGTTTGAATAAATTCAAATCAACATTTGCATAAAATTACTAAACCAACCGCGTGTCATGAGGTTATACACAAAATAATGTTTGCTGTTTTCTAATCACATACAGTACTGTCCATCCTTGTCCCCCCCTTAACTACGCTCATGACTATATTGGGTTTTACACAAGACCACATTCTTTGGAAAAAGTTCATTTTACACAGGTTGTAAAATATAGTAAAAGTTATCAGATTACCTAAAAAGTATAAAATTAAGGAGTTATTCTCATGCGCGGACAGAAAAAAGGACCTTTTTCAGAAATTGTTTCCTTTGTGATGATCAGGAATTTAAAAAAAAAAATTGTACCTACGTTTATTTAAACATTCAAATAAGCAACGAAATTGAAAAAAAAAATATTTTTCTTTTTGACGGGGGTGGTTTTCAGTCACAGGATTATCTGAAAAAAAAAAATTCAAAGTGATTCTTAATCAGTAAGAACGTACCTATCGTCCGTTGTAAGTTTGAATCTGTTCATCTAAAATTTACAAAATGGCAGCCATTGAAAGTTATTTTTGTAAAATATACTTGTTTTTGAAGATATTTGCAATGATAAACATAAGAAATTTTCAACATATCGGAGTGACTTTTCTAGGAACGAGAGATACGGTTCATACTGATTAAGAATCTCCTTGAAATTATTGTTTCAGATAATCCTGTGACTGAAAACCACTCCTGCCAGCTAACCATGACGCGGCAGGGGCGCTGCGTTTGATTCACAAAAAGTGTTTAAAAAAATATATATATTTTTTTTGTATTTTTTCGTGTACTATTTCAATGTATAAATAAACGTACAATTTTTTTTCAATACGAATGAAAATAAATCTATTTCTATTTCTACGGTCCAGCTTATGTTGTTATTTGCGACATAAAACATATTTTATATTTTATAAAAACATGCCAGTTTTAATGTAGGTACGACTATTAAAAAAATTGTATTAATTAAACAAAAAAAGCAGCAACGAAAAATGAAAAAAAATAAATATTCAAATAACAAGAGATTGCTCCATGTACATATTATGATTTTTAATATATTTCTTTCATTCCAATCTTCCACAATACATTCTTCAAACTTTTAATTTAATTAAAAGTACCTATAACTTTTGAAATGGTATACACACTGCATAAAGTTTATTTTACTTTCAACGGCCAAGAAGTTATTAAGTAAATATAAAAGATGTCTATCAAATTTCTCCTCATACACACGATGATTAAATCGACATAAAAAATAATGTATATCTGTAGCAGTTTGTAAAAAAAAATCACATACAAACGGGTTAAGCAAATGCGCACGCGTCGTCAGTTTGCTGAAGGTTTAAGATCGTTGTGCGAACAAAGCCAATTTCATTGCGTTTAAGAAATTGAGATACATACAACATTTTTTGCACGTGCCCCCTTTAAATAGCTGGTTTTCAGCCAATTTTCAGTTTTCGACATTTTTCAAACTTTGAACCTCCCATTTATTTGCTTGGTTATGACAATTGCCTATTATGAATCGTCACACATGGAAATTACTATTGATTTGATTATACCGCATTTTTTAGTTTACGCACACTAGTGTTAAATAGGTTATTTTACGACCGCAGTACTTATAGGCATTAAAGCAGCTATTTTATAGGAGAACTAGCGGTCCGTCCCGGTTTCAGCCGGGTGCGATAGATATAATTCTGCAAAATGTATTTCGTTTACGGCCCGGCGTTTAAACTAATAGCTTTGAGCAAATTCTACCAGGTTTGCTTTTGAACTAATAGTTTTGAGCGAATTCTAACAGATGTCATTACTTGGTACTAATTTTTTTTTCTTAATCTTAAATTAACGTCTGAATAGAAATCTTCAAATAAATAAAATTATCAACCAATGTTTTCAGACTGTATATTGACAAAAAATTATAAAAATATAATTCAATATCTCAATAAATTAGATACGGAAAATTTAAGTAATATTTATTATATTATTTTGAAATAATATTTTGTTTTTAGTGAATTTTTTCTTTCTTTTTAGGTACATACATAACTACTTATTAAAAATTGTTTGTTATTAATTTTTCATTAATTTTCAAAACTTATTTAAAAAATTCAGTCTTAATTCTATTGTAAAATAAGTAGATACTATTCCATTTTTATATTTTTTAGATTACATATTTCTGAAGAAGCTCCAAATCCGGACCGAAACGTCATTTATTGATATATTGAATTATAATTTTATATTTTTTTGTCAAGTATACAATCTGAAAAAATTGGTTAATAATTTTATTTATTTGAACAGTTTCTTTTCTTAGCTTCTGAGCTAATAGATTTTAGTAAATTCTATCAGTTGTCGTTACATGTTAGAAAAACAGTTTGAGAAAACACTGTAATTTTGTACAAAACTTTAATAAAAACTGTCCTATAGCGTAAGTTGCATCAAGAAAGACATATTTACAAAATTTCTTTAAAATCGTTTCAGTGGTTTCGGAAATTAGCTCGGCCAAAATTGTGACATGATATAAATTTGCAAAAATACTTTTCCTTTGAACAGCCCGACAATGTCTTGCTAGGACGAAGAATGTCGTAGTAGTTCTTCAATCATCTTTCGAGATGGTTCTTTATCACGTTATTATCAGTATGTTTTGTGCTGATCTAAAGTTGTTTTGTTTTAAAATTACTGATTTGTACTTAGTCTAGAATGTTCCTAAATCACGTTGACATTTATAATCTATAAGTTGGGTAGAAGAAAACTGCGCATGTACGGTATAATACAATATAGAAGAACACAGAAACTTCAAGTCGTCATTCTAGAACGCGCGAAAGAAACACTGACAGAGTAGTTATACACTTAAGGTTGAGTGGACAGTTGATGGAGGTTATGAATTGCCAAGTAGTTTGTGTAGTTCTCTAGTACTTTTGTGTGTTAGTAGGTACACGACCCACTCTGACATTTATAGTCTGACACAAAATATACACAAACCAGAGGTCCGTCCCGGTTTCATCCGGGTGCAATAGATATAATTTTATAAAATGTATTACGTTTGCGGTCCGGCATCTGAACTAACAGCTTTAAGCAAATTCTACCAGATTTGCTTCTGAACTAATAGCTTTGAGCGAATTCTAACAGATGTCGCTACTCGGTACTAAAACAGTTTTTTGTTTGCTTCTGAACTAATCGCTTTGAGTAAATTCTGTCAGATTTATTACATGTTACAAAAACAGTTGAGAAAACTCCGTAATTTTGTACAAAATATTTATTATTATTATTATTTTTTTTTTTATTTAGGAGGAAGAAAAAAATAGTGTGTTTCAACTGAATGTCACTAACACCAGACTATACAGTATGTTACAAAATTATTATTATTGGTTGAGGATAAAAAAATAAGCTTTACCAATGTTGCGCTAGTAACCAAACGTTGGCAACCAGCGTAACACTTGTAAAGCTTTTTCTTTATTCTCAACCAAACCTTTCTTCATCGAGGTATATGACAGCTATACAAAAATACTGTATGGAAAGATCAACTGAACTTGATATATCTTGTTCAAAGGGTGCTGTTTTTGCCAGTTGGCTACGGAAAATTAATAAATAAGAATGTACAAATTATTTTGTCTCGCCTTTATAATGAACTAGACAAAGGTGTGAAAATGGGAACGAAAAATGTAACAGCGCGAGCTGTAGGTACATAGGTACCGTGGATCAGCTTTCATTCTACTTAACAAGGAAACGTCCAGCGCGGAACTACACAGTGTCTGCAGCCGAGGGTGTTTTATGAAGTGCGCATATTTAGGAGATGGTTTTCATTCAAAACAAAAACATTTCTGTTTTCTAAATATTATAAATTTTCTCGCAGAAAGTCGATTTTGGCGCGAACTCTTTCTTAATCTAATGAATAATTTGACGCGGGAAACAAGTAGTATTAAATGTTATGAAATTTACTATTGCATGGGTACATGATATGTTATCACATGTAAAAACTAACTAAAGTGGGCTTGTCGGCTACCTAACTAATTTCTTTTTTATAGATCTTCAGAACAAAAGAAACAGCTATTATTTATTGCTTAATATATTTCCGAAACTATAAAGCTTAGAAACTTTTTTACAAAACTTTTTTGAAAAATAATTAGAATAATAAACCATTCAGAAAAGTAACATTACGCGCAGTGCAAGAATATCAAACTTTTGGCCAGTGTGGTGTATACTATTTTTCTTCATACCTCGGTTGTACGTATGCTTAGTAAATACATTAATTAATTAATTACCGATTAATTACATAAAAACACAGATATAAATTCCAAGCAAAAAGCTTTGAGGTTATCCGTAAAAAACACAAATGACCGCTGTTCGCGACTATTAGCTAAAATATTATAGGGTTGCTATGGAAACAACATTTAAACAACAGTTGATAAACTATTATTTTCTTTAATGCCGCCCGAACGTATACGTATTTCTAGCAGCAGTGTGTGTAATCCCAACAATGCGTAAATGTTAGACTGTCTGCCTTACAACTGATGCCAAAAGTATGTTCTTTCGATCGAGGTATGAAGACAATATTGTAAAATTTTTACCTAAATTAGTTCCATTCCCCATTTGTGGAGTTGGAACGATAAAAAGTCGTTCCCGCGTCAATGGAAACGTGTACAAATTGAAAATTCAAAAAGTTTTATGCGACAGCATACAGTCTGCAGCTCATTAATTCTCATTATATAAGTCCAGTCAGAATCAGTGAAAGGCAAATAGCGACTTAGAAAATATCGCGGTGCGTATTCTCGAGTGACGTATTACGATGTACGGAAAATGAGTTAAAGTCTAAAGGATACAATATATTCGTCGTTGTGAAAGGGGAATTACCGTCGTAAAGCGAACTGTGAACTCGTGATGGTTGGGCACATATACACCCCCGGGTGTACCCGAACTTACGTGTAGGCTGCCCGATTAAAGCCGAAGACACGGTTAACAGGGATGCGTCATTTCTGTTAAGAAATATTTTACTTACCTTCTTTCGTTTGCTTCTGAACTAATATTTTACGACCGCAGTACCTATTGGCATTAAAAGCAACTATTTTATAGGAGAACTAGCGGTTCGTCCCGGTTTCACCCGGGTGCGATAGATATAATTCTGCAAAATGTATTTCGTTTGTGGCCCGGCGTTTGAACTAAAAGCTTTGAGCAAATTCTACCAGATTTGCTTCTGACCTAATAGCTTTGAGCGAATTCTAACAGATGTCACTACTTGGTACTAAAACAGTCTTTTTTGTTTGCTTCTGAGCTAACAGATTTTAGTAAATTCTATCAGATGTCGTTACAAGTTACTAAAACAGTTTTTTTTTTGAGAAAACGCCGTCATTTTGTACAAAATATTTAATAAAAACTATTCTATAGCGTAAGTAAATATTGGTGAAAAAAAATTTGAAATCGGATCAGTAGTTTCGGAGATTGCCTCCTACATCCAAACTTACAAACTTTACCTCTTTATAATATTATAGCGGTCCGTCCCGTTTCACCCGAGTGCGATGGATATAATTCTGCAAAATGTATTTCGTTTGTGGCCCAGCCTCTGAATTAATAAGTTTAAGCAAATTGCAAAATCTAACAGATGTCACTATTTGGTAATAAACAGTGTTGTTTGTTTGCTTCTGAACTATTAGTTCAGAAGCAAACAAACAAAACTGACTTCTGATAGAACAGATACGTGTTACTAAAAAAGGTTTTTTGAGAAAATACCGCAATGTTGTACAAAATATTTAATAAAAACTATCCTGTGGCGTAAGTTGCACCAAGCAAGACACATTTACAAAATTTCATTAAAATCTGTTCAGTGGTTTCGGAGATTAGCACGGCCAATATTGTGACACGAGAATTTTATATATAACTAGCGGTGCCGTCCGGTTTCACCCGGGTGTAAAATAACGAATAGGGAAGGGAGGAACATGAGTGCACACATTCATCTTAGTTTACCGAGATGAATGTTGTGTCCAAATTTCATAATGATCGGAATTACCGTTCAAAAGTCTTAGTCGATAAAAAGCAGTATTTAAACTTTTTTTAACTAATTTTTTTTTTTTAATTAATTAAATAAAATTTAAATAAATTTAAATGTAAGCCTTAAAAGAAAGAAATGTAGAAAATAAAAAAAAATAAAAATATATTCGCCCAACGTGGGGCTCGAACCCACGACCCTGATATTGACAGTCGCATGCTTTACCGGTTGATCCATCTGAGGTTGTGTTCTCACAACGCTAATATGAGTATATCTAGTTAGTGCATTTCACATGAATAGAAGCTTATTTTTTAGATACATTTTGCAACATTTTTCACAAAGCTCCGCTCCTAATTGTCGTAGCGTAATATTATATAGCTTATAGCCTTTCTCGATAAATGGGCTATCCAACAAAAAATTTTTTTTTTTCAATTTGAACCAGTAGTTCTTGAGATTAGCGCGTTCAAACAAACAAACAAACTCTTCAGCTTTATATATTAGTATAGATATAGATAGAAGATATGTTATAAATTGCAACTACATTTTCAATCTCAAGAATGAAACTCACTCCAGCGTGCCAAAAAAAGTTTTACTTCAAATTAGATCCAACCATCCCTGTAAAAATAAGAAGTCGCAAAGTAGATAGGTACATGCAGCAACGTTTACTGCGCTCACTATATAATAGTAGTCGACACAAGAGAATAATATTCATAAAATGATTAAAAGCTGTACCTCGTGACTCGTTGATCACTGTGCCTTTTGTTCCGTTCTACACCGTTCTTTCTTTGTACTCTTTTATACTCATTTACAGTATTTTCTCAAATGCCACTACCTACTTTACTCAACTCGTCATTACAGAACACACTGCGTCACACTGTTAAAATATCGCGCTAGGTAAAATGAAGAAAAATTACAGATCTTCTTATTCATTTCACTGTGAAAAAAAATATAGTAAAAAATAGCAAAATTTAATTAACTCAACTAGCGTTTAGTAGATTCGTACCATATATTTAATAACTTCTATATTGCTAGTGGCCGTAAGTGGAAGCGTGGCCCATAAAGTGAGACAGCAAATGACTGTTGTCTATTTCTTCTTCAAGTGTCACAGCTTAGTTCCATGTGCAAACTGACGCGCATCCATTCACGGACATGCGCATGAGACTCAGAGTATAATAAGTGAGACAGGCCTATATATTCCTCCACCATCTATATTGCTAGCAAAGATCGGGAGAAAGACTTAATCACTACGGTGCAGACACTTATACGTCTGTCTCACTTATTATACTCTGAGTCTCATGCGCATGTCCGTGAATGGATGCGCGCCAGTTTGCACATGGAACTAAGCTGTGAAAGGGAGGTGGCTTGCTCTGTTCCACTTGGTAATTGCCCCACTACAGACGCGACACTTGCGCACAACGGGTCAAGTAAAAAGAAAGAGATTTGCTGTCTCACTTCATGGACCAGGCTCCACTTACGGCCACTAGCAATATATAAGTTATTAAATATATGGTACGCCAGTTGAATCAATTAAATTATGCTATTTTTAATATATGGTCTGTACCGTAGTGTTTAAATCTTTCTCTCGATCTTTGCTAGCAATATAAGAGTATTATGGATTCGTACTACTATTCGGTTTTACTTCACATCTGTCAATGAGGATTTTTTGACATCCACACGCGGATAAAAATTTTAATCCGACTCCTAGATCCTGCCAAAAAATCAAAACAACAGTTGACGAACTTTCAAAACAAACGTACGCGATGTTAACGGCGCGCGGGGGGAGAAAGGCAAAGCGCGCCACGACGCTCGTGCCGCGACGCTGATGAAGCATGGCCACGGCATGACGTCTTCTCCGCTTTTCGTCGTCGAGATTTATACACACACACACATCGCCATCACTATACGCTCTCTCTCTCTCTCTCTCTCTCTCTCTCTCGGTGTATGTTTGTGTGTGTGTGTACCCAAAGGCAACACGATGGTGGCGATGGAGACGCCGCCGCCACCCAGCTCTCCGAAGCAGATGGAAACGTGGTGAATACTGAATAGTGTCTTTTGAATAAAATATTTGCCTGCATTGCGGAGCTTCCTGCATGTGAAGCATAAGAGCAACACTTCGTCACACATATACCGTCTCCTCAGTGGCGGTTCCTCAGGTGTGTAGAAGTCAATAGCCTCAATAATCGTAACAAATCGAATAACTTCTTCGCAGACGCGTATCTCGCAGACTAAAGTCCTAAGGTCATACCCGAATAAATGTCACATTCATTGATATAGATTATTATTCATGGAGTTGTATAGCGTAGTGGTGAGAGCACTAGACTCGCATTCGGGAGAGTACCGGGATCGAATCCCGGCGGGGCAGAGCCGGATTAACCCTGTCCGAGCTCCTAAGCAATGCAATCAGGTCTTTTCAAGTTGATGAAGGGATGTGAGTAACTTAAAGATGATCATCCTGTTACTTCAATGTCTTATGTGATATTGTAACAACATGATTACTTTAACTAGATGCTACAGCATCGGCTTACCTAACTCGTTAGCTTTATTGAAATGGTCTTAATGAAAAAGTTGTAGATAATTGATGATCCAGGTTTTTTGATGGGTCGGGAAAGAGAAATCAGACGTGACGTAGTTCTTTTAAATTTTATCTTGTTAAATGCAATAAATTACAATAAACAACGAAAGAAAATTTCATTCAAATTTTCAAATAAAATATTCGATCAATGAAAAGTTTTTTTCTTGGTGCGTACATGGGCCCCTAATCGATGCGGGGCCCCTAGGCAGTTGCCTACTCTGCCTATTGATTAATTCGGCACTGCGGCGGAGGCAGATGTGGCTGGGACTTTTTCATACTGTCTCTCGCCGAGAAACGGTAATTCCTGTACCCCGGCCATCTTGTTGAAGTTTTCCATGGTTTCCCTCAATAATTCCAGATACATATCGAGATGGCTCCTTATTCAAGGCCATGGACGATTACCTGTCAAACTCCTATGTTCAAAATTTGCCTACCTGATCCTAATGTCCCAAAATTCCTTCATTCGCCTATTGCTATTAATTAAGTTTAAAAATGTAGAAAATAACGAGAAGTGTGATAGATGGAAAATAGTAATGGTGTGAATGGCGTCTGTTATTACATAAAATCGAGAAATAGACGAACGCATTAAAATTATTTTATTATAGATCATTATTTTATTTACCTTGTGGAATGCAGTTTTTAAAACAAGATAATAAGAACTATCCCATCGAACTTGGCAAGTCAATTGCAATGATTTGATAATCCTCTGACGATCCTAATATGGCTAGAGAAACGTATGCCGGGAATACCTTTAAAAGTCAGTGTCTAAATGTTCAAGAGATTCATGGAAACACAAAAATTCTCTGTTCATTGTAAACGATCGGCAATTCAGCATGTATTGGGTGATACATAAAATTATATAAATAGCCGGCAAGCACTGATAAAACTTTGTTTATTCATTATTATTTTACAATTCCAACTCCACAATTAATGAGGTCTCATACTGAATTTCGTTATTTATTTACTTAAATTCTCGCGAGACGTCACTGACGTCACATGGCGTATGTGGACTACCTATATCAATGGTCTCAAAAAGTACCATCGTAACTCAAAAAATTCTAGCCAGTTTCTTAAAAATGGTGTAACTAATTTTAAAAATATTGATGAACTAGCAGAAAGGAATATTTTTTACCAAATATATATTTAGTGTTTAAATATTAATTCAGAATTAACATTTGATATAACTTTAAATTAATGCTTACAAAACCGATCAACCGAATTGCCATGTTTTGGAGGAACTGAGACGCTAAGATTAGTTTATTTTGCTTTTTTCCATTTTAACATCTATTATGGAATATTGCTTTGGGGCTTACTACAAAAAAGGCCATAAGGTGTATTTCTGGTGCTATTTATGAAGCTCATTGTAAACTACTGTTTATTGAATTACGTATTATGACTGTCTTTAACTTGTATATCTTCATCGTATTGTGTTAAGTAATTCAAAGCATTTAAAATATTGATAATAATTTATCAACCGGTGCCGATCATCATGACTATGATACCGTAAGTAAAAATGAAGTTCTTGTGCTTAAAAATTTGTCAACAAAGTCCAGACTTAATGGGACATAAACTTTTCACCTTTTTACCGGAGAAAATGAAAGGACTTTTCTTTTAATATTTCAAAAAAATCACTAAACAATTTTTGATCTCAGAACCATTTTACTGTTTTGACGAATATTATATTATGTGCAATATGACACAAAGTTTTAAAAAAATACATCCAAATTTATTGTAATTTCTGTATCATTTTTCTTTTTATTGACAATGTCTGTACAATTTTAATTGTGTTTTTGACTAATAAAGTTTAAATTGAAAGACTTAATTTCAGTTCCCTTAAAACATGGTTGATCGATTTTGTAATCTAGCATTAATTTATAGTTATATCAAATGTTATTTCAGGCTTTTTGACGATCCTAAGTCATCCTAACTATCCTGACATTTCAGAGCTTCGAAAAAACTTTTAGGTAAAAGTATTCATGGCTTTTGTCTTAATAGCCATAAAGTATCGTAGCTTGAGTTACTCTAATTTTCCTTGAGACCTTCGATATGTCCGTATGTATGAATATAACGTCATAATCATAATATTAAGGTGAGTTCATACACACCACTCGTTGTTTGTGTCAACTTCAAAAGAGTATGAAATGAAAAGACCGTCATTACTACACTTGGAACTCATACATAACCCAACAGTATATCTGGTTAAAAAGGCCGTGCAAAAGACCTGCAGCCTGAACGATGTCGCACACTAAACCAGTATAAACCAGCACAAACCAGCATAAACCAGCACAAACCAGCAAATTTTAGTGCAGGTTTTGTAATGTGCGGTGGACATTTTGCAGATTTCAAGTTGTTTTATCAATTCAAATTAATGAAAGCATCACATCACTAGCACACTTGATCTATGTCGACCATATTCGAGGTGTCAGACATTTTAAATGGTTCATGTTATTTGTCAGAGAACATTATTTTAGCGTTTTGGTTGAAGTTTTTAAGCTATCCAATTAAAAAAAACAAACAATATCTATGAATTTTTATATGTCGTCAAAACGACATCTTTCGGAAAGACGCCCCAAAAACAAGAAAAGTCTTAAAGGAAATAGGTATCAGACTAGGCCTAATGAAGCCATATACACAGTTTGGGGAGAGTATGTATCAATAAAATTTTTGCCGACGGGCACTCTGACTATATGAGACGTCATACGACCACGGATATCCTCAAATGGGAATATTTTTTTGTTTCATACTTTTCAGTAGTTAGGTTTTAGTTTTTGAACTTATTTTTTATTTAAATTATTTTTTTTGAACTATTTTTTTATTTGTTTTCAATTTGCTTCCCTCTCGGACCAAAATTCAAAAATAAACGTAGCCTATGTTACCTGACCCATAATAACGAATCGATTGACACCTTATTTATCAAAATCGGATGAATAGTTTAGAAGCTACGGTGGAACATCCGTAAATACAAACATAAACTGCTAAACTCATAACCCTTCTTTTTGGCTTCGCCGCAGTCGGGTAAAAAGTATCTAGGGTACAGACTACAAGTATCAAGATACAAAAACAATATCTTGGACATAAGATATTCGTCAGCTCTGAAAAAATGGCAACGTATTGACTTAAAATCACTTACGCTAAAACAAATTCGAAATTTACATATATTTGTCAAAAGAATATAGATTTGGTAACAGAAGATAATTCAATTTCATTTGATCTCTTTGACAGGAAAGCGGTTGCCAATACTATTTACTTTTCATGTACAAACTCAATTATTTTCTCATTTTTCAATTGATTGAAACATTCGTTTATTGTATTATCAATTCGGAGGAAATATATCTTTGTTAATTTCTATTCAATTTTAAATCAGCTTTGTAATTTCTACGACATGATAAACTTTAATTTCACATTGCAGCTTCACATATTTTTTAAGAATCTTCTTACTCCATTGAAAGACATTCAAAAAATATTTTTAGTACTTATTTTTTATATCTAACAGACCCGATCGATACTAAAACATTATTATTGAATTCATCGCATGATGTTGTAACAAAACTGTTCTAGTTCGTGATGGCAAATATTTATTTACAATAGTGAAACGTTAACAAAACAAATAAACAAACAAACGAAAAGTACTTTAAAAGACTAAGTAATATGATTCACTATTTATGTACACGAAATATTTACAACACTGGAACACACCAAAATTTATTTAGCACACTTATTTATTAACTATATACAGTTGCAGACCGGCCAAAATAACATACTTCATAAAATTCACAAGCGAGTAGTCTGGTTTATCAGAGCAGCGATTCCGAATGCATAATTAAAAAATAAATAAATTTAATAATTTTGTTTTTTTTTTGTACACGCAAATTTTAAACATTAGTATAAAATCCGTAAGTAGCTACCGTCGTGTTTCCACGAACGCAACTCGTTTTCATTCTTAAATAAATGTTATTGTTGAAATAAATTCTTAAAATACCTTTTATTTATACGTTTTTCTTGTAAACAAAAAGTATAGTCTAATTAGAAAAAAAAAACAACAGACTTTCCTTTATCTTTTCATATAAGAAACGATTAGGCAGAAACCGGTAACCTTTAAAGAAACAGTTTTTTTTAACAATTCTTAGCAATTCACGTTATACAGAATATTCGAAAATTCATGTTCTCTAGAAAAAATAATGTATTGTATGGTACGTATAAGAGTACGACGAAATAATCCACAATGTTTCCAAAAAAACTTCATTGAAATAATCCTACATTATGTTTTGTGCGTGTGAACTTTAAAATGGGGTGATCCTTAAATAATCAGTCTCTGCAGTTCTCGGCATTAACATGTATATATCAGTGAATTGCACTTTGAAAAAGAGAAAAGTCTGCCCTTTACCCATAAATAAAACGAGCTTTTTCAACATCTCGCATTTTATGGGTTAACGTTGCATTCTTCGGCGTTTTAAAAAGTAATTTCTGATTGCATCTGCTGAAAAGGTACTACATTTTGTATAATAGACTCTTTTAATTGGAAGATAACTGTTTTAAAATAGCATTACTTAAATCAAGTTTCGATCCAGAAACTAGAGGTAGAATCCTTAATTATAATACGATAGTCGTTTATGTAAATTAAAAAGTCACTTATTAAAGCAGGACCTTCATTTTTTTTTTCTTTTGTGTAACATTATACAGCAAAAATAATAATTCCATTTTTTCAAATAGAGCACGTCTTGCCAAATGTACTTAAATTATCAAATTTGCTTAACAATCACATAGCAATATTCATAATGACCGGGCACTGTGATAAATAATGGAGTTTTAATGATTATTTATTACATGGCCCGATTTGACTTGCCATTATTCATATTTCCCGGGCATTATACATAACGCCCTGATTAATCACATAGTCCATAATAGGCCCCACTCACGATCAAACTTCATGCCACAGTTCAGTGTTCAAACTTATAGTTCAGTGAAGCATGATAATGTGTGGGACAAATAAACACTGAAACCAACACTGAAGTCAAGCATGAACTCATCAAATGCATCTTGATTTTTGAACGACTTCAGTGTTCAGTGTTCAAGTAAACTGCTGTGTGTGTGGGTTTTTTTCAGTTCAGTTTTTGGAGTTCTGTGTTTTGTACAACCAGAAGCCAAAAATCTCAATGTTGCTGCAAGTCTTTCTTGTGTAGAAATAGATTTTCGCATATTTGTATCCTGGTTCTTAATAAATGGGGTAGCTAATTCCAGTAAATAATTGTAAGTTAATTCATCCATTCGTAAATAATTATTCCAATGAAGCGGCTCAAGATGTAATTCATTAATCAAATAAACATGACTTCTTGAATCACGCATTTCTAACCAATTTTTCACCCATATTCTTCTTTTTTTTATTTCTCTGTTTTAAATACAATCCCACAGTTATGAACAGCCAATCCTCACCATTTAAATAACTCATTTAGTTCTTATTAGTTATCTATAGTATAATATTATAGTATGTATATAATATATATTTTATATATCTATACTCGACGAGTGTATGCCAACAACTGAACCAAACTGAACACAAAAAATTTTAAAAACTGAGCAGTTTGCATGAACTGTGTGTGGTGCCAGTCAGTCTTTCGATTAATCGGTCCAACTTCACTGAACACTGAACTGTGGCATGAAGTTTGATCGTGAGTGGGGCCTATAACATAGTAAAACGATCTCAATTCTCGAGCGTCAATAATCTACAATCTGCATTGATGCGACGTTTATAGAAACAAAAGATGGAATGAATGACTTATGCAATGCAGTGTAAACTTGAAAAGCAGTGCATTTTGATACAATGTAGTTTAATCGATGTGCAGTAATGGCACAATATACACAGGTAACCTCCACGTATTATAATAATGTACATTGTTCGTGCATAACTTAGTACATCGAAGCTATACTTCAGTCACTGAGGGAATGGAACATTTTAAAGCCGATGCTCACTTGAGCAAAGCTCCCTCAAAGCTGCGCAGGTGCGCAGCCACGTATTAATTTATCGAAAATTGCGCAGCCGTTTTTGTATTCTGCGCACAATCGGCTTGTTCAACATTTTTTCTTATTTCGTTTTATAAAAGAATTGCATCTAAAAATGACCAGAATACAAATTTCATTTTTTTTTAAATCGGCCTTTCACATTTAAACGTCAAACGAAATCTCAGAGGAACCCC
This sequence comes from Xanthostigma xanthostigma, assembly GCA_963575645.1. Classification (NCBI taxonomy): domain Eukaryota; kingdom Metazoa; phylum Arthropoda; class Insecta; order Raphidioptera; family Raphidiidae; genus Xanthostigma; species Xanthostigma xanthostigma. Next base: position 48,166,416 of record OY754470.1, read on the forward strand.
CCCCTCCCTTACTTCCATACGTTTTGCACCCATATAGTTTTGTACCGCGCAGTCAGTAAAAATATTAGATAGAACATTGGTAAGGAGGCAAAAGTTTCACTGATTCTAGCCTAATTAGAAATGAATTAGGAGAAAGCTGGAAGTTATTTTTATCCACTCAGTTTTGGTTTAAAATGAATTCATACTGCGTTTTCCGTCTCGTGCTAGAAATTATACAAAAACTATTCTGAATCAAGGTACTTCTGAATATACACATTTTAAAAGAAAAATATCGTTTGAATCGAACAATTATTTTTCCAGCAGAATCCATTTAAAATTCTTGTTGAGAATTATGTGTGATCACAACAAGGGCGTAAATTACAACTTTGCAACATAATTAGTTTGGAAATTAATATTTTGCTTGACACCTTCCTTCGTGAGTATTTCTGTTTGATATTAAAAAAAACTTAAAAATATATTATTTTTTTGTTTTACCTCTTTCTCCCCAAAAAAAATATATACGCCCTTGGATCGCAATCTAAGATCATTGTTAAACAAAATTTTCTGACTATGCTCTCAGCAACCCACTACTTATCTTCTATCGACTGCACTATACGATAAACCAACGCTTGGTAACCAATGGAAACGCAGCTTTCAGTTCAAATTCAGGGCAAAGTTTAGTCAAAGTGGAAACAATATGAGATAGAATCTGCTTAGAGTATAGACTAGTATAGACATAGAGGATCAGTGGCATATTATGTATAAATTGTCGCGTACAACAATCTAATACAAACGTTATAAACTGTGAATAGACTGACAGATGCTACACAAACAACAAACTAAGTCGTTTGTACTGTAGTGACAACTAATTAACCTGAAAGCGACTAGTTTTCGAGTACGTTTCACCTGTTCAAAATACAGATGCAATCCATTGACAGTCGCCTTGATTTTTGGGGTTCTGTACCCCAAACGGAGAACCCCTACATAAGGGTGAGCATCGAAAATCGCTGTTTTGAAACGGTTGTAAAAGGCCGCTGCACACGGGGCTGGATTTGCCGCTAGATTTGACTACTAGTTTTCTAGCGCTGGCTTTCTTAATTGCTGTTATGTGCTCGCTTCACACGAGCCGTCTTTTCAAGCTTGTTTTGTGGATAGATCTAGTATGCGCGCAGTGACAGTTCAAAAAGAACAAAACGTGTCTGTTGACTGACTCTGAGCAGTATTACGCCGTGTTGGTTTGTGGGCGTTTGTTCATGTCGACCACGTGACAAGATACTGTTTCCTGATAGGTTCTTGCTCAGAGCAAGTAGAGGACCTAGCAAGGAAAATAACTCCTGTTATAATTTTAAAATGTATCTTGTGAGCTAGCAGGCGAGCCCGCAATGACATCATTTCTAGCCTCGTAGCCAGCCTGCCGGCCAGCAGAAGTATTTCTAGCAGTAAAACCAGCCTCATGTGCAACGGCCGCTACACACGAGACAGGAAACACTGCTTAGACTTCTGCTGGCTACGAGGCTGGAAATGACGTCACCGCGGGCTCACCTGCTAGCTCACAAGATACATTTTAAAATTATAACAGGAGTTATTTTCCTTGCTAGGTCCTCTGCTTGTTCTGAACAAGAACCAATCAGGAAACAGTATCTTGTCACGTGGGCGGCATGAACAACCGCCCACAAACACTGTGCCATAGTGTACGTTCTCTTCAAGGACAATAAACGCTTACTTTTGTAACCATTCTAGCCACCACTGTGTGCGCACCAAACCCATCTACAAAGCAAACTACGATACATGCATTGTGCATCACAAAAGAATCTAACTAGAGTCGCTGTCAGTCTCATCTTAAGGAGGCTATGATAACCGTATTAGTACCATAAATCAGCACTTAACTGTACTTTGAATGCTAGGTGCATGTTCATAATATAGCATAAACGTATCAGATATTAATGCGCTTTACATTAATGACAGAACGTTGTTAACACCAATTGTCAACCCCAATATAACGTGAACTTAACTTCGACTAGTTAAATGAACAATATGTACAAACAGTATAATATTATGCTGTAACATAAAACATTTATAACTTATACAGACTGTAACAAAACACATAAAATATCTTCTAATTTGATAGCATTCAAAAATATATAACATGTATATTATGTTGACAATTTCGTCGAGGATCACTGTAGACTGGATTTAAATCTGTCGAAATTTATTAACCATAAAGATATTAATCTAGAATCGTCAACACATATCTGTAAAGTTCGAATACTAACGTTATTACAATAATAACAATGAATCACAAATTATTATTTCGTATACGCCGTGACAACTTTCCCGTCTCTGTCAATAAAACAGTCAACTGTCGAATGCTTTCTTATCCACTTAAATCATTCATAAAGTGGTTCATCGATGACGCTTTGGTATGGTAGACTTCATTGAAATTAATATTCTCTTGGTAAGTAATTTAATAACTAAGATATTAATAACAAACCAATACTCTAACTCGAAATTTTTTTTTGTTATTAAAATATTTTTTCGTGTTTATTAAGGGTCTATCTACAAAATAAAAACGAAGTTCCGAAAATTAGTCAACACTCCTATTAACTACCACCATTCAACATATTTTCTCCCTCAACATTCTTGCAAAATATCATATATATTTAATAATTTACTATATGAATCATTGTCTATCTACTCAATGTGCGCTGAGCGAAGGCAACAAAGCGTATCGAAAATATATCTGCGTCTCTTTCTTCGACATAATTCCCTGATTTCTCCGATGATAGGATTGGTTGATGTACTTGCATTCAATCTGAATAAAGTATCTCTATTTCAAAAACTGTGTCTTTTTCTATGACGTTAACATGGGCGTACCCAGCTTTTGGTCCAGGAGGGAGCAAAATAGAAATTTCTTAAACCGGTTCCCCGTGCTTGTTTTGCCCTCCTGGATAAGCCAGTGCTTACGGCGTAAAAAAAGACAGAAGTATATGTTTGCAGCCTTATGGTTCGATTGCGATTTTATTCCTATGCTCAGTATAGAATCAAAGTATATGCAAAATATATATCTATTTGACCCGTTGTGTCCAAGTGTCGCGTCTGTAGTGGGGCAATTAGTAAGTGAAATAGAGCAAGCCACCTCCCTTTCACAGCTTAGTTCCATGTGCAAACTGACGCGCATCCATTCACGGACATGCGCATGAGACTCAGAATATAATAAGTGTATATAAGGCTGCACCGTAGTGTTTAAGTCTTTCTCCCGATCTTTGCTAGAGGGTATTAAATGTATATTTACAACACAGTTATCTAAAAAAAAAGACATTTTATTGTTTGTTTATATGAACATTCATTATCGCCTGTATGTGACCTTAATATTATATGCAGTTAATTAATATTAATAAAGCAGTAAATTATATTCGAATCAGATAAGTTAATATTCCAAACATTATGCATATATTATTTTAATTAACTTATTTTATATACAGCCCACCGCCCACAATATACTACATGAACATTAAATTTAACTCTGTTATTTACTGGCAATTCAATCGTCAAAATATTACACCAAAGACAAACAAGAAACCTTTATTCGTATAATAAATAGTGCCGACGGCGCCGTCTCGTCTCGCCTCGACGAGGAAGAGCAATTTTTGAGACGAGGAATGCTGCAATACTTATCTCATTGGAAAAATATTTCATTGCACCAGTATTTTGCCCAAGCGAGCGTTATAATGACGTTAGTTATCGAGCATCTATAATTAAAATTGTCTCGCTTTGAAACAGGGTTTCGCGGAATATTTCGGAGGTACTGCGAAGCAAGATCAATACGTTTATTTGAAATTAAAAAAATATACAATTTTGTGAAAAATTTAATTTCAAAAACGTAAAAAAATCGCTGTTTTCGAAATAACGAATTATTATGGATTCTATATCTATATTTAATATAAAACTCAAAATCAAAATTTGTCAGTCCGACAAAAACTTTTGAACGGTAACTCCGATCATCATGAAATTTGAAGACAACATTCATCTCGGTAAACTAAAGGCCGCTGCACACAAAGCTAGAAACACTGTTTGGACTCCTGTTGGCCGGTAGGCTGAGTACGAAGCTGGAAATGACGTCACTGCGGGCTCGCGCCTGCTAGCTCACAGGATAGGTTTTAAAATTAGAACAGGGGCTATTTTCTTGCTTAGTCCGCTGCTAGGTACGAGCAAGAACCAATCGGGAAGCAGTATCTTGTCACGTGGGTGACTTGAACAAACGCCCACAAACCGACATGGCGTCATTCTGCTCACAGTCAGACAACAGACACGTTTTGCTCTGTGTTTATATTTGAACTGTCACTGCGCGCGCACCAGATCTATCCACAAAACTAGCTTGAAAAGACGTCTCGTGTGAAGCGAGCACATAACAGCAATCAAGAAAACTAGTGCTAGAAAACTAGTAGGCAAATCTAGCAGCGTTTCTAGCCTCGTGTGCAGCGGCCTTACCACAAGAAAGTGTACTTTATCACGTCAAAAGAGTATTATTTTACACCAAATCAGTAATGTTTTGCGAGGAAATGCGTATTTAATGAAATTCAAACAGGAATATAATTGAAACCATGTAGCTGAGGGGTTGTCTCCAAAGAAAATAGAGTATGTGGAAACTTTGTCTTTTATAAAATAAACTTCGCTCAAACTACAAACTACCTGACATTTCCTTTAACTACATCTACTAACACAGGGTATTACAAAAAGTTGCATTAAACTTGCACGACACCAGCTATGTTATCGAGTGTCTATAATTTACAATGTCTGTCGAAGGACATATTCACGTTTACAACATCCATGCAGGGCCGTCTTTAACCTATTGGAGGCCCTGGGCACATTAGCTTAACGGGGTCTCTATGACCTTAACAGAGCAGTATTTTGTTTGAACAGACAAAGAAAGTAGAAAAGCAAGGTTCTAGATTTATTTTTATTTCTTTGTAGTCACATTAAATGAATGAACATAATGAGTGGAGCGAGTCGCTCTTTTTTTTTTTGTAAATGACTCACTCCAAGCGCCATTGCTCTGTGCTGAGCTGTTCTGTTCTGTTGCATTCGCACATTTACAGAGCGCACACAGCACAGGCCACAGAGCCACTAGTGAATTTTGCAAGTACTGAGTCATTTAATGTTGAATGACACACTGTAAGTGTAATAGTACTAAGCTTACAGTGACTTAAACCATTCACATTGACTACGTTGACAAAGAAATAATAATATTGTAACAATACTCATTATTATTGTTAAGCATTTGTTATACATTAGAGTTTATCCGAAATGCGAATAATATAAGATCAGATACATATTAAAATGAGGTCAGAGCTGAGTGTGTGTATTGTGCTGTGCAATGCTACGTAGCTCTTGAGCATGTATGATGACAGTTCACACCTCTGCAGTCTGCACTCTTGTGTAGTGCGTACTGTATAGTGTCGCTCCTTTGAACGAGTCCTTCTGAGCGACTCTTTGTAGTGAGCGGAGCGCACGGAGCCAGCTCCCAATAAAGAGTCATGGGGACACATCACTATTTTGGACACTCCCAATATATGGAGTTGACGATCCTTTCCTCGCCAGCTCATCCATTTCGATGACAACTTTCTGAAACATCTTGTATACACATAAACTTTTTAACTAACTAAAATTGAAGTCGAATTACTTTAAATCACATTTATACGAAAAAAGAAACTCACCGAAATGTTGTTACGTTCATGTATGTCTTTTTGTAAACTGAATTAACTTGAAAATGAAATATGTCTCAAACTTAGGATATATATATAACAGAAGAAAACCGGTTGACTTGTTAGAATTCGTCCAACGATAACAAAAATTTATTGTTTGAAACTCAACGATAATTTTACTACTTACTAACTTCGGTATTGCACATACCGCTAAACTAGCGGTATGTGCTTTATTATCGCTTTGTGCGTCAGAGCTGACTTTCGTTCATATAAGAAGTTATATCTAAGTTAATTTCACACGAAATCCATTCAAATTGAAGCTTTTTGAAAAGAGGAGATTCTAATCTATAAACTAGAACCATTTTCAAATCAATTCGAGTTCATAAATACTATTAAAATTGTAATTGAAAATCACAAACAGCAGTTGTCGGTTGGTCTGTACGTATGTACGTATGTACGTACGTCACGACTCTACAGATCGCAATTTTGGTCGGATTGCCTTGGGTTATATTTTATTCACTTTGTTTACTATCAGACCAGAACCCTATTTAAATTCACTAAAATGTGTTCAGTAGTTTAATTTTTATAAACAGTTTTATTTTTTATTATTTTTGACAGCTAATAGTTTAAAAACAATATAATAATTGCTGTGTAAATATAGTGTAATCCATAAAACAAGTGCTACACTTCTATACCGTGATAACACCACTACACGTAGTAGGGCGCCGTGGCGTAATGGTTATGTCGTTGGATCCCCAAGGGCAAGGTCCTGGGTTCGATTCCTTACGAAATCATTGATTTTTTTCTTTTTTTTTCTTTTTATTTTGTTTTATTTTATTCCACTTGATATTAATTATATATTATATTATGTATAGTTCTTAATTTTTTTTATTTTTGCAAACTTAAAAAAAAATATTTTTTCAATTTTTAATTATTTATTTCTTTAAATTTTTAAATCTTTTTAAATTTATTAAAAATATTTTTTAATTGTTATTTTTTTATCATACAGTGGAAAACTTGCGGGATGTGCACTTTTGGTTTTGCCAACTATTTTACTTATTTAGATCTAAACTTAGTGTCTCAGTGAAATTTTTCAGAACAACCTCTACTAAAATTTTATTATTTTTTCTCTGAAAACGTTGAAGTTACTGGATTAACTAAAGTGCCTATCTAACGTAATCACCCAACATTTTGGGGCCTATACTTCAATTAAAATATATAAAAGTTTTCGTAACTAAGACAAACGCAATAACAATCTCAAAAATAAATATCGATCACAGATATTAAAAAACTGGCCAAGTGCGAGTCGGACTCGCGTACCGATAGTTTCGTACAAACTTTTATCGTTAAAGAAATTGGATATAACGAATAGTTCATTATAAAATCTATAACTTGTCAGGGAATTAAATAAGTTATTATCGTGACTATTGGAAAAGTTGTTTATCCGTTTAAATTCTTAAAGACAATATTAATATCTCAATAAAACAGCAGCATAAAAATAAAGTTTTAATAACACAATTTCCAATAAAAAGTACCAATACAAACTTCACAAACTAAATATGAATATATTATTAATTGTTTACTCAACATGAGCAAGCAATTTATGAAACGTATCAAATTCTAGTAGATTCTATAAATATTTTTACATCTATCTATATACAGTATGTTTCTTTATTCAACACGCGTGAGTAATATGTAATTTCGGGGCCCTGCTAAACTCGGGAGAAATAATAAATTACTTCATGTTGACGCGTAGAAGTGCTAATAATAAGCCGTACAGTGTAATAATGAATTTTCTGGACCAATAGAAACTCAGTACCAAGCCCAAGCGTGAAATAATGAAAAAAAACTGCACGCAGCTTCTGGACCAATAGGAACGTGGTAGGCGGTATTGTATATATGAAAACAGCATCGCAATTCAGCGAAAGTCATGGCAATCTTGTGTTAATACACTGACGGTGGGTACGTCAATCAATGAAGTGATTTATTATTTTTCCCTCTTTTATCAGGGCCCCGATTACATATTACTAGTGCTAGTTGAATAAAATATTATGTGCGACCATTGATCGAAGGAGAATATTCCACTCGCGTGCGTTTTACCGCACTCGCTACGCTCGTGCGGCAAATTTCACGCTCATAAAATCTTCTCCTTCTCTCACTAGTCGCACAATATACTATTATTCTATCTTTTCCTCGGGGGAAGCATTGGAATGTAGTATGCATTTCAAATGTTTTTTTTTTGGGAATTAGCGCTGCCATGAACCTAATGCACACATAAGCTTTGATGATCTCAGCTGTTGAGCGTCTATAATCGAGTATCACATCTATTCTATCTTTGCCACGCTACTTATTTTGTTAATAGCTTCGTCGTTGCACTCTATGTTCTCAAGCTTTGGTACATCCTGTATATAGAGGATGTTTAAAAATGACTTTGGAAAGTTATTAGTTCGTTTGATAGTTTGTGTGGTTGGGCGCTCGAAAACGCTTTGTGACGGGATTACAGTCGTCTGAAAATTTCGATTTTTATACGAGTATGTATCACCTCTGTAGTATTATAATAGGTCGTAGAAATTTGTTTTTATTTTATTTTCAGTCTGCATGTACCAAAAAATTATCGCAATATGTCTTTGCAACTGGAAAACACTCGATTGTTAATTTTAGATAGCTATTAGTTATAGTTATATAATATCTTTGTGTTTTAAAAGAAAATGACACATCAAAGACAAAATGTATACGTGTGAACTTGGTACTATTATTCAATTATAAAAAAAAAACTGGATATTCAACTATAAAAGCGGCTTTTTTGGGTATCTACCGCTCATGTTGTCAAACGCCCCCACCCCCACTGAATGTCCACAACCCGCACAATGATGGTCTTTAGACGCTTTTAAGTTCTTGCACAGGTGTTACTTTGATGACTTTTTTGTATTTTAATTAAAAACTCTTTTTATATCAATTTTTTCTCTGAAACAGCATATGTATCAAAATTTTAAAAAATACACACAGGCTGTTTCAGTTCATTTCTGTAATGTTTGATGATAATATGAAGTCACAAAATCAACATTTTGGTCGGAATATGGGCGAAAATAGGACATATTTGAAATGTTAGTAAATGTGATAAAAAAATTAAATACAAATCTTCTTAGACTAAATATTTTTGTATAATACGCGCCACGAATCTAAAAGACTCGGAAGTTAGATGCGAATGCGGGCTTGCGTTTGTACAGTCTGTTGAAAAACTACAAACTCGCAACTCAACAAAACTAAAATAACAATAACAACTTGACAATAGCGTACTCGACTGTACTTTAAGGCAGGAAAGCGACAAGTGACAAAGGCAACGAGCGATCACGGCCAATCATCGACGAGCGCACGTTTCGTGGGAGGTGATGGGAGTCACAACGGCTCTAAAATGTGCCTTTGCGACGCTGTTTGTGACTAACTTCCGAACTTTTTAGATCCGTGGCACGTATTATAAATTTATTTATCCGCCTGTTTTGAGCAAGAACTAATCAGCAAACAGTATCTCGTCACGTGGGCATTGGGCGACACGACCTATATATTTAATAACTTCTATATTGCTAGTGGTTGTAACTGGAAGCGTGGCCCATGAAGTTACTGTTTTCTATCTCTTTTTTTTACTTGACCCGTTGTGCGCAAGTGTCGCGTCTGTAGTGAGGCAATTAGTGAGTGAAATATACCAAACCACCTCTCTTTCACAGCGCAGTTCCATGTGCAAACTGACGCGTATCCATTCACGGACATGCGCATGAGACTCAGAGTAATACATAATAAGTGAGACAGGCGTATAAATGTCTGCACCGTAGTGTTTAAGTCTTTCTCCCGATCTTTAGCTAGCAATATAGAGGGTATTAAATATAGGTATGGGGCAAACGCTCACAAACAACCATGGCGTCATAGCGTGTGTTCTGTGATAATGTTTTGCGACACAGTCTAAATATGATTCTACAAAATTTAATAAATCAATATTGTTCCGTTTATAATCTTATTACCGTTATAATACCGAGGCAAAAAAAACTTTTCTTTCAGAGAATAACGAAACAAAATTTTCAATAACCACCCTTAAACTGACTTCCCTACCAAAAACTGTAACAATGACAGTGTAGACTTTGCAAACAAAGATTAAGCTGAAACTCTCAAGTTGTTGTTCGTTGTCGTTTGCTTGAGCTTTACACTAAAGTTTTGTACAGGTTCGTAAAAAAAAAACACAAAAGTCACCAGCGTTTGCATACAAAGCTCTAAAACTTTGCCGGAATGTTTGTGTACATTTGTTTTGGTTTAATGATGCAGTGACATTATTTTGCCGCAGGTCATAGTGTTACCAACCGACCTAATTATTCAGATACAAATTGAAAAGTTACTTGTTTTATAATTAATAATGTAAACGAAGTAATATGCCATACCGTGCACTAGTTAGGTTGCTTTAGCGATTTTTCTTTTTCAAAGAGAAAAATAATAAAATAAAATTGCTTAATTAAAAATTAAACAACTGAATGCGATATAGATAGGTTGATTCGAATTCATAATAAGTTCGGAAATTCTAACTGAAAATGGCAAACGGTTGTTTTCGGTTGGTAGGTACATCCGAACTCTACAGGCCGCAATTCTCAACATACCGATTTGGTTTATTTTTTATTCGCTTTGTGTATCAGGATAGAATCCTATTTGAATTCATTGAAGCTCTGTTGAACGGTAACAGAACCGTCACAGTACGAATCAATCGATTTTGAAACTGAATATAATCAATTCATTTTCATAAATTAATATTTTAATAGTAAACATTTTTTATTAGCTTATCAGAGTCAAATCTTGAAATCCAATTTCTACCCACTTCCATTCGAAACTTTTACGAGTTCCGATTACAATAAAATATTTTTATAAGGACCTAATTTTCATGGTGTCCAAATCCTTCGTTAACGAAATCCCGTCATTTCCGCCATAAATATTCCGGTATCTCACCACGCGAAATACAATATTTTCATGGCTCCGAAATGGAAAAAAAAATGTTTTTGAAGTAAAACTTCTTAAGGCACGCTTGATTTGGGGAGTAAGCTGGTAAAGGCCTGACGAAAGCGTTTACGGAAGTGCGTCGTCGGACGAGGCGAACGGTGCGTGATCGTTCGAGGCCAACGGTAGTTGAGAGGAAGATATAAGTTAGTGAAGATAGCTATCTGCGTTGCCAGTGCGACAAAGACGGAGCATTAATCGAAATTCTTTTTTTTTTGACGTTTAAAATGAAAGCAATTGTTTTTGTATCAAAAATACATTTCATCGAATTTTGCTGCATTTTGTAACGGGAAATAGATAGATAGATAGTTTATTCATCATAGCATCAAAACATAGTTTGAGTATGACAATAATGTAGGTTAGTTAATAAATTCTTTTAAATGTATTATAAATTATCTAATAAATATGTATACATTTTTTGCCTATTATTTAATCAAAAATTATATTTTAAACATTTCGTCTTTGTAGATATGAGCAACAGAGTGAGGTTATATTGTGTCGTTAAATCATGATGTCTAATCAAAATATGGTGATAGATTATCGAATATTATTGTATCATTATTATATATTATTATATATGGCAAGGAAGAAGTTTTACTTCAGTTGTGTGGTCTAAAGCACACTCATTTTTTTAATGAAGCAAGAAATGTGCAGCCTGTATGTTTTATTTGCATCTACATTTTCATTGGCAAGTCCTTGGTAGATTTATGATAATGTATTTAGGGCTTGTTTTATAACAACGCGTCTGTGACGTCATTCTTGAGCCTTTCAATTCAATATAGTGGACCTTAAAGTCTTAAATTTAATAGCATCGTATATTCATACAGCTTGTTGCTATACGTTTGATACGACCCCAACTTTACACCAAGTCCCTTGACGAAGTCCTCTGTGCTTTAGTTTTCAACAACGACCGTTACTGGCTACTAACTGCTAAACCTATATAAAGGGCCTACTAGTTTCTGGACAATTGTAATAGTATATCGCACCACGAGGGCCGAAAGTGTGATATCCTTGCCCTGCGCGCCATGATACCTGAGGCGAAGCCGAGGGCATCATGGCGCGAAGGGCAAGGGAATCACACATTCAGAAAATACGACTTATAATTTCGCTGAAAATTACTAAATATGTTGGTAAATGATAGCGGAAAAGTGGACAGGTACACAAATCAAACAACTTATTTAGCTGTGTATAACGTTTCGCTGGTGATCCCAGTTTCTTCAGATACTGAAAAAACATTTACATAAGTAACATTTCTTTTTAAATATATTTTCAGTATCTGAAGAAGCTGGGATCACCAGCGAAACGTTATACACAGCTAAATAAGGTGTTTGATTTGTGTACCTGTTCACTTTCCCGCTATTATTAATTACCAACATCATTATAATGGACGTGAAACCACAAAATTACTAAATATGACTTTTTAACGTCTGTTATTTTTGCTTTCAGAATTCAGACTGTCAACCCAAGTGGCCAGTAGGTAAGTTGATATAGTTTCTATATTATACACAAATCCTATTATACACTTTGTACAAATACTAAATCGACCCCATCGAAATTCGACGGAGTGAGGATGTTTGGCAAAGTTGGAAATAAAAGACATAATATATAATTATATATATTAAGAACTGTTTGTGGATTATCGAAACAAAACAACTTTTTTTTTGTTAATACTGAAAAATATTGTCTTATTAAATAAAATTGTCGACCAATTTTTTTCAAACTATAAATTGACAAAAATATCATTATAAATCAATATTACAGAAAATTAATTACTAATTAATTTTTTATATTTTTAGATATTTCTGAAGAAAATCTAAACCCAGCTCGAAACGTTATTTTTTGTAATATTGATTTATAATTTTATTTTTGTCATTATATAATCTGAAAAAAATTGGTCGACAATTTTATTTATTTGAAGAGTTCTATTCAGACGTTAATCAAAGATTTGAATATTGTCTTATTTTCAGTAGAATTTTATGATCAACTTTTTATCACACCTAAAAATAAAAAAAAAACACTACAAAAAAAAAGGTTAGAATACGATAGCTCGATGTGCAAAATATCAATTGGTAATACACAATTATTATTTTATATATATTTTTTTTTGCGTAGTGAAAAGGGGAAGACGTTTGAGGAAGTTCTTTAAAAAAACAATTACGGGGTCATGTTTACAAAGTGAGATAGTAATACACTAATTCTACACTGCAGTTGCTAAGACTGTATATGTGATTTCTGATTGGTTATAGATTCAAAAAATGACAGTGAAAAACGAAAAGTTTTTACGTATTTTTGAAGAAATTTGTGAATAAACCGCAAAGTTTTTTTTTAGAACGTCAAAATTTAGCGTTTTCTATGTCAAAATTTGGGCACATCGAGTTATCAAACTGGACCCAAAAAAAATACGTACATAGCTTCTTTAGATAATTTCAAACAGCTTACTGTTGCGCCTTCATTAAAAATTCAGTCCGCAATAATAAAATTAGCCAGCGATTCTATTAAAAAAACACTCTGTAGATAGCCCCAAATTCCCTGCTGGGTTACCGAGATAAACAAATTAACATCGACGGGGAAAACAACTGTTTTATATTTGAAACGTTCATTTGTCTGTCAATATGTATTCATAACCTAACAAATACTAATACAGATAAACGGTAATAATTATATAACTGGTATAGACGCCAATAGCATCGTCATATCTCTGTAACAAAATAATATTGTAAAATGATATTGTTGAGTCCAACAATCTATTGTCATATACAGTGAAAATCCCTTAGAACTCTTTGTATTTACAGATAACAGGCACTCTCATTATTATAAGATTTAAAAAAAAATCTCAAAAACGTCTATCCAAATAGCCTTGAAAATCAGTGGTGTTGAACATTTTTTAAAAATTGTCTAAATTCTAAAGTCTTCAGATTTAATGATTTAGATTAGTCTGGCGGTCTGGTTCGGCTTCGCTCGAATTTGTAGATTGCCACCGTTTTTTCGTCGATTTACGTTGCAAAATTGATATCCACGAAAAGCGCTTAATATTAAAATGGGTATAGTAAGCAATCCTTAAAAGATAGACATATGCCATCGCAAACTTTTCTGTAGATCTATAAAAGAGGAACAATTCCACCGAGCAATGTTTTGTTATATCTCAAAGGGATTAGGCAGCGTTTTCGATGAAAGCTCCCAGTCGGCTTGATTTTTTCCATCTTAAACAATCATCATCATATTTCAACCAATTTACACAAAATATTAATGAATTATACACATAAACCTTTATTATAAATCACTCCGTTCATTGGTGAAAACCGTATGGAAAATGCGTTCAGTAGTTTTTGAGTTTACCGTTTTCACGACAGAGAGACACGCGGCGGGGAGACGTTATATTATAATATGACGTAGTGATGGAATAACAAAAAAAAGCGGCAACTTCTTTAGGGTCTATTGAGTAGTCATACTTTTAAAATCAGTCCCTGATCAGATCAACTAGTCTATGATACCTGGATAATCTGTGTATATTATTATATAAGCAAATATTATATTTTGTACTATGTAATTCGGTCTACCTTACTATAAAACCGGGTTAAATTAATAGTTCAAGGAAGTAGTTTGTCATTAACGGAGACAGTCAAGTGTAGAGAAGTACCGTTGGAAGTCGAAGGATGGAGGGAGTGATGAATGCGATAATATGCTAAAATATCGTCGTAAACAATACGTGGAATGTTTCATAACAAAAACTTAAGGTGGTTTAACCATAATATATATTTCTTTGACAATAATATCTAGATGGGTTAATATTTAGTCTTGAACGATATTGATTACCATATATCTATAAATCACATATTTAAAAAAAGCACAACTCAATTATGTTTATTTATTGATTTATTTACGTCAGCTGGCATCTTGAGAAACACGCTTTTGCGAATATCTCGAGACCGGCTGGTTCTACGAAAAAAACACAAGAACCGTTTTTGTATAAAAAATGAATGCTCTCTCTTTTTTATTTAATACACTTTTGTCGTAAAAACAACACTTTAAGAGTTATTGTGGTGAAAATGTTTCACATTTCCTTTTTTTTTCGTTTACAATTTATCAAAAACTGAACAGTGACAATATTTGCAATTACTCTTAAAATATTGATTTTACGGAAAAAGATTTAAAATAAAAAATATATATCATTCATTTTTCTACAAAAATTATTTCTTGTATTTTCTTCATAGAACGAGCCTTTCTCGACACATTTACAAAAACACGTTTATTAAAATAACTTTTTTTTAAACTCCGATTCAAAATTGATGTATTCTACTACACTTTTGAACACCTATTTTTCGGTCTGCTGACTGGGCTATATAGTAAAATTATGGAACAGACATCTTAATTTTTAAAACCATTATACTTATACGAGTGCCTAGTGTCGCTGTAACCGCTCACTAAACGATCACCTTTACACTTAAATACACGCAATTGAAAATCATGATACGTATTAACTACCCTGATTTACTTTCTAAACTTATGTTTACATTTCATCCCTGTGTTATTATTTTTAATAATAATAACTACTTTAAAATTGATTCGTTTGCGTGTACACCTACTTTACCATTGTTAGTAACAATAAACACTTTATAAATCATTATTATTAATTGTTTCTGAGAATAAATTGCCACAAAGACATTTCGAAATATTCTAAGAAATGGATTTCCACGTCAGCAAAATTACACACTAATTCATTTTTAATTAATTCGAATAAAACTTGTAAGTGCTTCCTTCCTTTTAACTGTAAAGGCTTTCAGAGTAAATTATATATATTATTCAGTAATATTGATAAAAAGTTTTTAAGACAATATTAATTATTAATCGGTTGTTTTAATTTTAACAAAACATAAAAGGAACAGAAAGTACGGTAAACGGAAAAATATATTTTTGTAATATGAAACCAGAGAATAAAGAATACTATGATTGAAACTTGAAAGTGCATTATTACTTGTATTCGGGAACGAACGTTGGCTTTTGTATGCCAATCATCTATATACGGGTGATCGGTAATTGCTCGAATTCCTCTCGGGAGAAGAAACTATGACTAATTTGGAATGATACAACCTTATCACTTGGGGATTGGAAACTCGTCATTTTTTTATGATAATGATTTTTATTTTATTTCTGTTTATTTATTGTAAGTTTTAATTTTAACACACAGCATAAAATCTAACAGTAAATTTCGTGGTTTTTTCTTTAGTAAGGTTGGTCAATTAGTAAGCTATCAGATATCGAAAAAATTCAGGCCAAAAAGTGAGAATATTTTTTTTTATTTTTAACTTTCAAAATTCGGATTTTTGTTAAAAAGAAAACCAAAGTAGACTTTCTCGATAATGACTCAATTCCGACCCCCAAGTGATAGAGGTTAAATCATTCCAAATTAATTATAGTTTCTTCTCCCGAGAGGAATATGAGCAACTAACCATCATTCTATATATAAAACAAAGTCCCTTCGCCGCATCTGTCTGTCTAAACGCGATAAACTCAAAAACTACCGAACGAATTTTCATACGGTTTTCACTAATGGAAAGAGCGATAAACAAGGAAGGTTTTTGTATAGGCGTCGAATCATTCATCTGAATGGTCATATACTTTTTAACCGACGAAAAACAAAAACGGAGGAGGTTCTCAAGTCGACGCGTATATATATATTTTTTTTATATTCTATACTGAGCATAGGAATAAAATCGCAATCGAACTATTAGGGTGCAAACATATACTTCTGTCTTTTTTTACGCCGTAAGCACTGGCGTATCCAGGAGGGCAAAACAAGCACGGGGGACCCGGCTTAAGAAATTTCTAATTTGCCCCCTCCTGGGCCAAAAGCTGAGTACGCCCATGCTAACGTCATAGAAAAAGACAAAGTTTTGGAAACAGAGATACTTTATTCAGATTGAATGCAAGTACATAAACCTATCCTATCATCGGAAAAATCAGGGAATTACATCGAAGAAAGAGACGCAGATATATTTTCGTTACAATTTGTTGCGTTCACTCACCGCATATTGAGTAGATAGGCAATGATTCATATAGTTAATTAATAAATATATGGGGACGGTAGACTAAATAAGTATATGAATCTCTGGTACTATTTC
This sequence comes from Xanthostigma xanthostigma, assembly GCA_963575645.1. Lineage (NCBI taxonomy): Eukaryota > Metazoa > Arthropoda > Insecta > Raphidioptera > Raphidiidae > Xanthostigma > Xanthostigma xanthostigma. Next base: position 48,183,244 of record OY754470.1, read on the forward strand.
AAAATTAAATCCCTATGTCTCACATACAGTCGGACACACTGTATAATGTATATATAGATATTAAGCATGCATATGGATTAGGGAATCATAAATAAAAACACCGAATGCAAGCTGCAATGTCAGTTTTTGCTGTCCTAATCTCCAGTGCAGACCGCGCACGCACGCTCTACACCTATAACATATGATATGTCCGACTGGCCAGGTGTTTTAGGGACTCAATTCGTCGACCGTAAAATTGTTGCCAGCGGCGCACGTCTGAAATAAAACCTGTTTACGATCAATTATCGCAAATACTTTTGTGTTGGATATTATGCGAATGGCGAATACGTATACAATAAGATCACTGAATGAAAAAAATTAGATACACTCAAATTACAAACAGTCGGAATCGGATGTATAATTTCAAAACACGACATGCGGGACATACAAGAATTTTATAACTGCACCTGCAAATAATTGAGAAGTAAACCAACTCGTTCGCGATATTGCACATAAACTATTGGCGTCGAATCAAAATTTTTCGACATTTGCAGTTGGGCATTGATTTAGAACTGTACGATAACTCTCGACAGATGATCGATTTAAGCGAAATTTGGTTGGAATCCATTACCGCACGAAACTTATTTAAAATAAACCCAATCGGATTTAAGCACTGAAAAATGTTTTTGAGTCCAAAAATACCGGAAAAGTCCTCAGAATTCAAAATTGAAATTTAACCCTTCAGAAAAAAATAAAAAATGCCCCTAAAATGGTAATAAAATTGACCTAACAGGACCGGTTCTACAAATTTTATGTAAACACTAGTTTACAGATAGTGAGTTATTTACTTCAGGATGTATTTAATTTTATGTGGATGTTCGATTGTAATATTGCAATTAAGAAAAAAAAAATAGTCTAAGGGGCGTATTAAGCGGTTATATTTTTTATTTTGTCCATCAACAAAATTAAGTTCACATAATAAAGCCACACAGCAAATACAGTATACTTATTATCCAGACTTGTAAAAAATACTTTTTAAAAGTATTTGAAATACAAATAAGATAAAAGTATTTGAAATACAAGTACTAGAAAAGTATTTGAAATACAAATACAAATACTAGAAAAGTATTTGAAATACAAATACAAATACTAGAAAAGTATTTGAAATGCAAATACTAGAAAAATACTAGAAAAGTATTTGAAATACAAATACTAGAAAAGTATTTGAAATATAAATACTAGAAAAGTATTTGTATTTTGAAATACTTTTATTCACATACTTTGCAAGTCTGATATTATTGGCAGGGTTTGGCACTGCGACTTGAGTTTTTTACTCATTATTGACAGCGTTACCGTTTGTACCAAAATTTTATATATTTTGGTTGTTGTAGTACGAAGATACACTTTGTAATCGAATAGGGATATTTTGGTACGTTTTAAAAAAGAAATTAAAAAAAAACTCAAAAATGTTATTGAAATTTTATCTGACGGCTTAAAAAACGCTACTGATACACAGATGTTAATGTTGAGAGCAGGCTTGCGGAACACTGCTAGAATATGTTCTGTCCAGGACTTAACAAATATGATTATAAAATAATAAATTCAAATTTTTAAAACCTAATACTTTTAACCAGTTAATGAAAACTATTATCATTTCGATATATTTTAATTAAACTTTTTAACAGGTTCCGTTTTCTAATTTGCAATTCTTATCACGTCCTTTTTCAATTAATTAAGTTTTATCAACGTTTTCCTGTGAATGCTGAGCAAATAGTTTGTTTTTTATCAATTTAAAACACACGAATTTTTTAATGATTAATTTGATTACCTTGTAGGTGGTGTGAAGGTTTTTAAACTTTTGCACTATCCAAAATAATTTACAAACTTGTTATCTATACTAATATATAAAGCTGAAGAGTTTTATTTGCTTGTTTGTTTGAACGCGCTAATCTCAGGAACTACTGATTCAAATTGAAAAAAATTTGTTTTGTTGGATAGCCCATTTATCGAGGAAGGCTATAGGCTATATAATATCACGTTACGACTAATAGGAGCGGAAAATCAATGAAAAATGTTGCAGAATGTCAGTCAACATTTTTCACCATATACTTATATTTAGGTGAAATGCCCTAACAGAATATCCCAATATTAGAGTCAGATGTACTGGATCTCGTTTGGCTCAGTCAGTAGAGCGCTCGGCTCTTAATCTCAGGGTCGTGGGTTCGAGCCCCACCTTGGACGACTATGTTTTTAAAGTTTTTTTTTTTTTATTTTCTACATTGCTTTTTTCTAAGGCTATCATTTAAATTTATTTTAGTTTTATTTACAACTGATTAAAATTAAATAAATCTAAATAATAGCTCATGTGAAAACTATATACAGTACCTATATATAAAAATAATTTTCCTATAGTGTTTTCAATTAAATATTTATTATATTTTATTAATTATACAGTATTTATTGATTTAAAAGAAATAATTATTACTTAAAAAAAATATTTTCATCAAAAATGGAGGTTTGAGTTTAAAATAAGTAATAAAGCAGGGAACTGCCGAAAACTGCAAAAAATTTGGACCCAACATTAATCTCGGTAAACTAAGATGAATGTGCGTACTCATGTCCCTTCCTTCCCCATTCGTTCTTTTGCACCCGGGTGAAACAGGACGGGACCGCTAGTTGTATATAAAATTTGGACGCTAATATCAAAAGATTCTCACGATATCATAGAAAAGTGATCCTGTGTCGCAAGATTTTGCAGAAAAGTTTCTAGAATTTTCTTCTACATTTTTTTCCTTTTTCTATTATTAAAATAACGATTGTTCGTTCAGCTGACGTTTCGTTGTTATTACAAACTTCTTCAAAGCTTTGAAATAATAATAGTTAATACAGTGAAGCGGCTAAACGTAAACAAAGCTCAAGTATTTGCATATTTTACCGACGCACAAATTTCCATAATTACTTTTTTTCAACTTTGAATAAATACTGCATAAAATTGAAACATCCATTCTCAAGAAAATTTTGATTTGAATTTTCTTGTCGGTACAGTTGAACTTCTCAGATTATAACTAATCGAGATTGGATGTGAAATCTTATTTCTTAAAGCATTATGCGCAGAAAATGTTTGAGATTATTAACTACTAGCGGCCCGGCCTGGCTTCGCCCGAATTTGTAGATTGCCACCGTTTTTTCGTCGACTTACGTTGGGAAATTGGTCTCTAGCCCAGGGGCGGGCGAATCTTTTGATCGTCGGGTCACATTGCTCATGAAAATTTGACCGTGGACCAATTTAGAGAGCAAAAAAAAGTCCTTTCATTTCCACAACAAAAAGGTCTTTTTTCTTCTGTTGCGGCCTTTGCTATTTACTATTTTTCTAATTTTTTTTTTATTTTCGCTCTTGATAAGCATTTATAAAATGCTTCGCGGGCCGGATCTGACCCAGGCCTGGTATAGCCTATGTTTATCCTGAAGGTCTATTCTTAACATTGGTGAGAACATTTTTGAAATCGGATGAGTAGTCTCGGAGATTACCTCCTACATCCAAACTTACAAATTTTACCTCTTTATTTAATATTTTCGCAGCGCATTCGATGTAAGGAGTTTTATGTGTAAATTTTTTACACCTTGGGTTACATTATTGGAAATTTCGTAGGGATCTGTAATTTAACTCGATTAACAATATAGCCTATGTTACTCAGTGATTTTTACTAGTGAAAGAATTTTCAAAATCGGTCCAATAGTTTTTGAATTTATTCATTACAAACGAAAATACAAATCTTTTCTCTTTATAATATTAGTATAGACTGTATTTTACAATGATTGCCAATATAACGAATAAAAAAATATTATTAATCTACAGGATGTTTTTTAAAGCCTAAACACCCTTTTATTTCGTAGGGGAAGGGTTTTCGAAAAAAAAATCGGATAAAAGTTACAGGGAATCGTGTATTTTTTTGACGTGATAACGTCTTATAAATTGATGAATCACCAATCTTATAAATTGATAAAACACCGGCTGCATGCACGAAAAAGTGTAACGTTCCTAACGGTCGTAACGTTCCTAACGTTCGTAACGTTCCTAACGCGTAACGTTCCGCCTGACCCTGTGCGTGCTTTTTGCTAATTTCTCGCTCAATTTAAATCAGATCGATTTGAAACCAGTCTTAAACGAAAGAGGAGAACATTTTACATAGATTTCGTATAACAGAATTTGCCTAAACAGTTTTTTTATACAAATTTATATAGAAAAATAGTTGTATGAATGCAATGTTGTCTAATGCATGGCGCGACGCGGTCGGTCGTCTTTGTTTGCCGTACATGGAAATTAGAAAATAACGTATGTCTTGTCTTAACATGAAAACGGCTGCATTTCTAATGTTTAATTCAATTTTTTGACATTAGTATTTTGTGAAATGCAACGCCTTCTAAGTTAAGTATTGGAATAACTAATTATTATTAGAACATAATACTTTGACAGTTGCAAACGTCACTTTTGACATTTCTTATCATTTCGACACAAAGGATAAGCGGATTGAAACCAAATTTTGGGAGGATGTTTGATATGCAAATATGAAGTGACCTATTGTTTTTGGGGAACATCGGCGCATGCGTAAAAGAATATATCTCTTATAATGATGTTTTATATAATAATAATATAGTTTTTAAAACGGTTTTTACTCTATCTATTTTTACTAGAAATTTTTGTAAATTTTTTGGGGAAAATCGGCGCATGCGCAAAAGAGATACATGCCATAGTTGTTTTTTATATAATAATAGTGTACTTTTTATAGTGTTTTATTATTCTACTTAATAAAATTTACCTAAATTTGAAGCGAAAGATGCAATATCATAGATTCGAATTATTATAATTATTATATAAATTTAGGTTATGTATTACGGAATACGTTATCACGTAAAACTATCGTCCGTAAACCGACTTTACAGACAACCAATTTTTTTTTAATTAAGTGGGGGCGCCTCTGATATATCCAGGTCACCTCCAAGCCGTTTAGGTTGTAGAGCAGGCATGACAGACTGCTTTTTCTGAAGGGCCATTTATGAGATTTGGGGTGTGTTAACGGGCCAAACTCAATTCAAAACTAAAACACATATAAAGGTATAATAAAAAAAAAAAATAATCTTGAGCTTGAGGATCCAGCAACTTTAAAAATACGTAGTGGTACCGAATGCCGTCTAAAATCCTCACTGGAGAGATTCTGATCGCGGGCCGTATTGAGATGGCTTGAGGGCCGGACGCGGCCCGCGGGACGTATCTTTAACATCACTGCTGTAAAGCGTGCCAAAGAATTAGACATGCATACACTCGAAAAGCATTACCCTCCTTCTGAGGCTGTCGGGTAAAAATACAATTGATGCTTTCACTCGACTGGAACGGAAGTTGAGGTAATAAATGAGCCGCGAAAACAGCAGATAAACAATAACATCCTTTTACAAAAGACAGTTTGAAAAATTTCAAAAATAACTCAAACGTCGATTTGATAAATCAGTATATTATTTCATAACAACATAGAAGTAATGGTCTAGTAAATAGTACCTACAGCACTTGTATTTATCTGAACGACACTAAATCCGTCAAGCGCAGCCGTAAATAAGTATCTAATCAAACCACTTTATTAAGTGGACGTCTAATCTTTCTTCCTTTGTGTTTACAAAATTCACGATAAACATTGAAAGAAACATATTAATAAAAAGAAAATTGTTTTCGTTCCCTTTATTAATAGTGTAATTTTTCGTCCTTTGAAAAATTCTGATAAAATATATTTCAATTACATTATTTTGTTGCTTTTACATTGGAGAAAATAAATAACGAAAATATCTTATAATAGGTATACCTACAGTCTAACCTGGATAAGTATTTTTTCGCTTATGGAGGTTTTTCACTAACCCGAGTTTCTAGCTTATGTACGGGAGTGGCCTTTCTTACTTATAAAGGTCTATAAAAATTAGTGTTTGCAGTATCGGTACTGAAATCGAATTTGTATTTCCCGGTACTGGAGGAGATCCAGTACCGAGAAATTCGATAATTTCGGTACTAGCGAAAAAATGTGTTAAATGCTTGTTGTGCGTAAGTATAAAATGTTGGAAACAGTTTTGAAGAAGTTTGATCACAATACAAATCACTGAATTACCCTACGTAATACAATAAAATTTAAATATTACAAGCAGTCTCAATAATAATCTTTGATAATCAATAAATTAAGTATATTATCTTAACTCAACTTTAACAAAAAATAATCATTCTATAATTTTGATAAAATGAATTTTTCTGCACCTACCATCACGTATACCTACTCTCTCTGTCTGCCTTCCTCTCTAGAAATATTATATTGACCTTCCCATCTACTCAACCATCCACACCCACCCACGTAACAACTCACGCCCATAATATATGTAATGGTAGCTGAAAAATCCGTTTTGAATGGGATTTGCGTAAAATGCGTTCTTAGTGGCTGTCTACGTCGAGAAAGGAATAACTATGCCAAATTTCAAATCAATCGGGCAATCTCGCATTGAATCAGTTTATTAGTCAGTCACAAATTATATAGAATCGTAATGTTAGATTGTTGATGCCATATGATTGCATCGTTCCGACGTAAGAGAATATAATTAATGATTAAAGTTGAATTACTATTTTTATTAATAGGTTGGTGCGTAAACAATACAATGTAGGTACCTAGATAGCGGTATTTTCCAAACACATTTCTTTTCCTTCGTAGTCAAGACTTTTGATTGATGGAATTATCCGGAAAAGTCAGCGTGATTGTTGTTTATTTCCGCCTCCATACTATCAGATTCTTTTACAAGGTTTTAATACAAATAGAATACTTACGAAGGTATTTTGGACAATCTAAGAATTCCAGAATGTTAAATATGAAAAAAAAAATCATAAACTTCCTTATTTTAAGGTCTACATTATCTATGTACAAGCTGACACCTTTTTAAATTTTACACACATTTTTATAGGCCAGTAAAATGAAGATGGTTTGACCCTAAAAATTTCCATAAAATCGCAAAAGGGTGTAAATTTGAGGAAACATTTATATAACTATGATACACAATCTGCCAAAATTGCATCTTCGTGCGATGACTGGAATTTGTTAAAAAAAACGGTATTTCATCTGTTTTTTGCTTGTATCTTGTCAAAATTCAATCGCAAAAGGGTGCAAATTTCAGGGAACAATTATATAAGTATGATACACAATCAGTCAAAATTGCACCTTCGTGCGGTGACTGGAACTTTTTAAAAAAGAGTTAAAAAACTGTGTTTCATCAGTTTTTTGCTTGTATCTTGTTAAAATTCAATATCCTAACCACGAAAAAGTTCTAATTTTATGAATTAGTGGAAACTTAGTTCATCATTTTACTGGTTCATTTAGTCTAATATTTGAATATATAATTTTATCATTAAATATAGCCCTATTTTATCACGTACAATATACATAATTTGGCTCAAATTGCGCAGATTTAAACCATGCACTATTATATAAAATGTTTCATTTAAATTGAGAATTATTGATAATAATGTTAACTCCAAAATGGAATATTTTACACGCGAATGTAATATTCACTGGATCTATATGAAGAACTGTATGATTATTTAAAATAAAAAAGCTGGGAGTCGAATTAAGGTTATGTCGTCGATAGAGCAAAGTCTATGAAATTCAAGGTCAGATCCAGCCGATTTTTAAGAGGGTAGGCTGTCTTCCATCCGATGGAGATCGGGATGTTATAGAATATCTCCTGTGCAGCGGAGGAACCGACGAGCCTTTCCCAAAATTTATTTTATATACAGTGCTAGTTGTTAGGCTATTTTAAGTGCCTCAAAAGCACAACATTATTTTAAACTAAACATTTCTTTTTGATCGCTACAAATAAATATCTATCTAAAGGTAGGGGCTGCAGCCCCCGTCAGCTTTTCTGTACCCGTCCCTGAAAGAATTTAATATTAAAAAACGATGACTAAACAAAGTATAGCTAACAACTCTGAAGAAAATATATCTAAAACCAGCTAAGTAGAAGCCGTTGAAAGTCGTCAGACATAAAGAATACGTCTGGAGTTTTAATTATACGGATAGCGGAAAATATACATATTTTAATTTCTTTATTGCAGTCTGTGAGAGAATATTTTCGGTTATGCCACTGCCAAATAACTGTATGTAATGTTCCAAATATTTGCAAAACAATAGACTATCTTAGTGCCATGCATAGTAAAGTAACTGAATAATAAATCACTCCATCTACCTCCTCAAACTCTAAACATCCACCTCTCAAACTCTTGTAAACATTGTCAAATTGTCACTTTAAATACCCAGTTTAACTGACACAATCTACCTATTTTAATCTTTCAAAACTTGAAAATTGTTTTCAGCCGAATTAAACATATTCTGTAAAATAACTAACTACCGGGTTTTCGTGAAAGCAATGACGAGAATTATCCATATCTCAAATTTAACACGCGTTTCAGTCAAATATATATTATGATTTAATGGTGCATTGTTACAAGGGCAGAAAACTGATGATTGCGAAGGAATTTTCAATTTTCAGATTTAAAATCATCGAGTATGAAGACGTAATTTCAACAATGGGAATGTTAGAGTACGATAACTCGATGTTCAAAATATCCATTGGAAACACACAATTTTTGTTTTACATAACATATAACAGTATTAAAACAATTACAGGGTCGTATCGATGCGATGGCGTTTTTTTGCGCAGTGAAAAGGGGAGAGCATCTGGGGGAAGTTCTTTAAAAAAAAATTACGGGGTCGTATCGATGCGATGGCGTTTTTTTTTTTTTTTGTGCAGTGAAAAGAGGAGGACGTTTGGGGGGAGTTCTTTAAAAAACAATTTTGTGGTCGTGTATAAAAAACAATTACGGGGTCGTGTCGATGCGATGGGTTTGTTTTGCGCAGTGAAAAGGGGATGGCGTTTGGGAGTTCTTTGAAAAACAATTGCGGGGTCGTGCATAAGAAGTGAGATAGTAATACAGTAATTCTACGCCAGTTGTTATGATGTGATTTCTGATTGGTGATATTCAAAAAATGACAGTGAAAGACGTAAAGTTTTTACGTATTTTTGAGCAAATTTGTGAATAATCCGCCAAGTTTTTTTAACGTCAAAATTTAGTGTTGTCTATGACTTTAAAAAAAAAGTCAAAATTTGGGCCCATCGAGTTATCGTACTGAACCCTAATAGGAAACATAAAGCTATTTATTGGTGTATTATTTTCAAGGTGAAATTTGGCATACTAGCCTTCAATTATAATAAACAAACAGAGCAAGATTTGCAATAGTTTGCTACGTGTCAGGTTGTAAACAGAGGTTCACCTGAACACGAACACCAACAAAAATTGTTCTTATATTTTCACGAACCATCACAATTTTACAACGGCAATTTGAACGGCTGCGCATTTAAATAAAAGTCAGGTTAACGATATTTTTACTACTCCACTAAAGAGAGTAAAATTAATATTTTTTATATTATTCTATTAAAATGCATACCTATATTCAATAGTGCATCTGCAAACTGACTGTTTCATTCACTCATCTGTCTAAAAATTCTGGTTCACTTCCAAATTAGTCCAAATTATTGTAAAGACTAATCTATATTATATATAAAAAATCAGTTGTCTGTAAAGTCGGTTTACGGACGATAGTTTTACGTGATAACGTATTCCGCTCGAATATCATATTTAATAATACATAACCTAAATTTTAGTAGCTGTCAAACTTGGGCCGATCGTGCTTCTCTATCGCTTATACTGCGCTCTCGCTTGCACGCACAGGGTCAGGCGGAACGTGACACTTTTCGGAACGTTACACTTTTTCGTGCGTGCAGCTGGTGTTTCATCAATTTATAAGACGTTATCACGTCAAAATCTTTTGTCACGATGTCAAACTTGAGTGAGTGAGAACTGGGTAAGCGAGAAAACTCTCTATAAGTGAGAAACAGAAACATCTATAAGAGAAAGCCGTTTTTAACTCATGGACCTCTATGACTGAGACTACTACTTGCCTACACCTCTATAAGCGGTAGTTAGTTCCACGAAAAAGAATGAGTCATAAATAGCTGAACTAAATAACATTGTTATTGTATAGTTAATAGACCACTATAAGTTCGACTGTATATTAATCCGTGACTTTCAAGTTACAATGATACAAGTTTACATGATAAAAATAATTTGCTAACATTATTTTGTATAAATTTTCTCGACGTCGACCGATTCAAAATGGAAGATGACAAATCAACTGCCTTTCTGTAGAAATGTTCCATTACATGCCGAACTAACCAAAAACATCAGAATGTGTTAGATGACCGGACACATTCTGACATTTTGGTCAGTTTGCGATAACCTTTCCACAGAAACCAATCATTTGGTACAAGTGACTGTATTTGGTTTTAATTTATTGCTTGCAAAGCGCAAGTACGTAACTCAGTAATAAATGCGAGTTGAATACGTATTTTAATTACGGGTCATTTGCACTCTAATGCATAATGGAGTCATATGCTGGGCTTTTTGATAACCACACTGTCCACTCAATTTATTATTATGTCCCTCATTTGTTTTGTTCCGGCTCGATTTTATATAGAAATGCACTGCATTTCCGACTGCTGATGGACGAAATAAAGGTATTAAAAAAATAACCGCTTCAAAAATAAAAAATTGTTTCCAAAATATTTCTAATCAAAAATAATATGTTATTAAAAACTTGTTATTAAATAATCTATTATTTTAACCTGTTCCTAAGTAGTTGGATTATGTAAGACTGTAACACGTCTTGAATTAAATAATATTCATTTTACAAAATTACGTTAATAAACATGTTGAATTAAATAATATTCATGTTACAAACTTACGTTAATAAATATGTTGAATTAAATAATATTCATGTTGCAAACTTACGTTAATCAATATGTTGCATTAAATAATATTCATGTTGCAAACTTACGTTAATCAATATGTTGCATTAAATAATATTCATGTTACAAAATTACGTTAATAAATATGTTGAATTAAATAATATTCATGTTACAAACTTACGTTAATAAATATGTTGAATTAAATAATATTCATGTTGCAAACTTACGTTAATCAATATGTTGCATTAAATAATATTCATGTTACAAAATTACGTTAATAAATATGTTGAATTAAATAATATTCATGTTACAAAATTACGTTAATAAATATGTTGAATTAAATAATATTCATGTTGCAAACTTACGTTAATCAATATGTTGCATTAAATAATATTCATGTTACAAACTTACGTTAATAAATATGTTGAATAAAATAATAATAATTGTTACAAGACTATTTAAATCAAACTTAAACTTTAATCAAATACTTTAGATACAAGTAAATATATTAATTTTTGACGGCAGTCAAAAAAAAAAACAGCGCCATCAATGGCCTATGGAGACGGGGTGTCAATAGGGTTTCCAGATTGGGAAATCAAAATTTCTGGACAATATTCTAAAATATCTGGACCAAAGGATTTTTGGCTGGACAAAATAAAAATCTTCATTAATCAACCGAAACACGACATATAATTAAGTAATTTGTACTTACTTAGGTATTATTGTTATAAGAAAAACGAAAATATGAACTATTGAGCTGAACAGCTGAAATTGGTACAAAAACAGAGGTAGCTTAATCTAACAGTCAATGGTACCTTTCAAGTCACTTTTTTGCCACATATATTTAGTATTTTCCTTACCCGCCTTTATCATTTTAGAACCTTTGTCTGTATTTAGAAAAGATTTAAAATTAGTACAGTTTTCTTCATAGTTTAATCTAATTATTAGCTCTGGCGATGCATGTTTTGTTTTAGCTGGACATTTTGCCTAAAACCGGGACACTGGACACCGTGTAAAATTGCTGGACAATCCAGCCAAGTCCCGCCAATCTGGTAACCCTAGGTGTCAAAGGTGCAGAAACAATCTTTTTCTCTAAGGTCGGTACATGGAAACGAACAGCATTGACTACTTATTTCGGTCAAGTTCCTACGATTCTTTAGCTTCAGTGCGTGTAATTCAACCAATGCGTAAAATGTTAAACTTTCTGCCTTAAAATTAATGCCGGAAGTGCGTACTTTCAACCGAGGCATAAAGAAAAAAATTTTTTTTTCTTTAATATAGTCTAAGGGATTTCTCTTCGTGATTGATTTAATGACACCCGGTATAAAGGCAACCAATTCCGACCATTCTGCGTGATATTTAGAGATTTTCCGAAGCAGTCAGACTCATGTTACATTATTCAGTTGTAGAGAAAAGTTTTCATGTGGAATAGCTCTATTTCAACTTTATATTTGCGGTCTTGAGGAATGCCTATGAGCTGTTTATATATACATGTACATTTTATTGTGTAAATACCACGGAATCCGAAACACTGACTGAACATTCGGTATTTTCCCACATTCCCCATACACATTCCCCACAATCTCTGATCGTACAGTTCACCTGTTTCAGTGGCGTTTCAAATAAAACAAGTTTCATTCATATAATGTTGATTTTAAACCAAGCAATAGTTGAAAAGTAGTTGTTTGAAAACTACTTCGTAAAAAGTAAAGAAGGAATTCTCTTACTCTTTGCAAAATGAATAGTTTTTTTAGTTTGCACTCATTCTTCATTCAGTACTTGGTTGAATAACAAATAATTCAGACACTTGAATAATTCTACAAAATAGTTTCTTCAAACATTATTACACCCCAATCATTTCGAATACTCATGCTGGATTGCAGAAAGGATTATTATCAAAAAGTCTGATTTAGCAAGGATCTTAGATTGTAATCATTTAATCACAGTCTCCATACATCAAGAGCAGTCTAATGTCGCATTTAAACTCCCTGTCATATAGAACAGTAGATTGTACTCACACAAACACAAATAATTGTTCTACATAGAAAAAGATCGCTTTTCAAGCAAAATTTTGATAAAAATGCGTATAAAAACGTTGTTTTTAAGTGGTAACTGTACAAAAAACGATTCTAAATACGTGTGTACACAATTTTATGAAAAATATTGTTTCAATCGATCAATTATTTTTCGAGCAGGATCGATTTCAAACTCTACAATGCTTTTCATAATGGAGAAATGTTCACAATCTAAAGTCATAATAACATTTTCTGACAATGCTTTCTGCAATTTCCATTTTCAGGAGCATAGACTATACTAAGTTTAAAACTTAGTATTATCTCATATATTATATGAATAGCCCTAGCTGGTAATATATTTTCAAGTGAAAAAAAATTGAGTCTCCTTAAAAAAAGCCACTAAAAAGTGTAAAATAACAAAGTTTTGAAGTCGACGCCAATTCAAAACTATAACTTTTTACATAGCTATGTACTTTCATTAAATTGCCGCCTACCTCACAACTTTATTATTTTATGTTTTTTAGTTGCTTTTTTGAAGGAGATTAATTTTTTACTGTATAGTGCCTTTGTAATATATTGTTCGCATGTTATTAAATGCCTTCTTCCTTAGTATTTTACTACGAAACTAGAAAAAAACGACTTAACTCGCTTCACAAAAGCTAAAGTTTAAGGCATAATATAGGTACATAAAAAAACTCATTTTTCGAAGTTAGTTAAAAACGGCTGAATCGATTTAAAAAATTATTAGGAACCAATCTATAAACATTCTGAACAAAAAATCACGTCGAAAAGCTGTGGCTAAACAAACTTTAAATATAGGTAATGTTAAATTGATAACCTCTTTTTAAGTGAAAGTTAACGAGTAAAGAGCGACAAAAATATTCTTAACAAAATTATCCATGAGTCAAAATATTCATAATAAAAATATCTATGAGGCGTTATAAATCACGAGTCAAATTACCCAAAATGCAAAGAAATGTGCAGGTCCGTGATATATTGTTGGGGTTTCAAAAAATTGCCTTTTATTTCGTTGTCATTTATTTTTTGAGGTATGTATAAGTATATTGGTGCGTAATAAATTGTGAAATTTTGCAGTGGTTATCCTTTACCCTTTTTTATCCTTTTAATATCCAAACATTTGATTTTTGATCGTTGGTAATTTTTTCAAATGATCGATAATGAATTTTTGAGGAATGGTAAAAGCCGTATATTATAAATTATAATTTTTATCTAATATCAATTCTTACGCATGAACGTTCTTTGATAATCATTAATCAAGTTAAAATAATGATTAAATGATTACAGATTGATTGACATTAATATTCAATATTGTAAGTATTAAAAGTTTAATATTTTTTCAAATAAATATAGGTACTGCTTTTGGGAGATTTAGTTGCTGGATATTTTTGTTTTGAATGCCTCCTGGATATTTTTATCGTGTATATATTTTGTCCTAGATATTTAGCCGTGTAACCAAATTAAATATCCTCATAATTACCTTTATAGAATAAATACCGCAATGTTTTCACACGAAAAAATAATTTGAAAAAATTGTTTTTTCAAAAAAGTATAATAATTCTCACATCATATTTTTATGTACCCCACCATAAATTCTCATTATAATACCTCAAATTTAAACAATTAGTTCGTTGACATAGTTAACAAGTTTGTTCCATACAGCCAGCAAACGAAAACGAAACCGTCACCCGCATGCGCAGTAGTTAAAACGAAACTGTTGTATCGGTTTTGGACATATACTTTTATTCTATACTGAGCATAGGAATAAAATTGCAATCGAACTATTAGGGTGCAAACATATACTTCTGTCTTTTTTTACGCCGTAAGCACTGGCGTATCCAGGAGGGCAAAACAAGCACGGGGGACCCGGCTTAAGAAATTTCTAATTTGCCCCCTCCAGGGGCAAAAGCTGGGTACGCCCATGATAACGTCATAGAAAAAGACAAAGTTTTTGAAACAGAGATACTTTATTCAGATTGAATGCAAGTACATCAACCAATCCTATCATCGGAGAAATCAGGAAATTACATCGAAGAAAGAGACGCAGATATATTTTCGATACGCTTTGTTGCGTTCACTTCTCGCACATTTGAGTAGATAGGCAATGATTCATATAGTTAATTAATAGATATATGGTTTTGGAACACGTTTTAGCTATCTGCGCATGACAGTGACTATTTCGAAACCGTTTGCTGGCTGCTTAGAACGAACCTAATAATGATATGTTCGCTAATCGAAATAAGTTTTTTTTTTTTTTAAATTATGTCTTAATTTCCGATTAAAGCATTTCAACAAATTAAAATTTATTAAGTGATAAAAAACAGTCAAACAGAATTAATTTTAATAATAACTTTGATAAACTATGAACTCTTTAGCTATTTAATTACGAAACTATATAATAGGAATCGCGTCAAAATAAAACAACAATAGGTTTTTTAATATCGTAAAACAAATTTTAATTAATAATCATGGTCTAAATTAAAATTTCAAGTATTTACTCAATTTCTTTATTAAAAACTTTTTACTTTATTAACTCACTTTCAAAATTTATCGACATTAATTAAAAAGTCGACGCTAATAAACTTTGTATTTAAATATTGAAAATTGGATGCTATCGAGTTATCTTTTCAATATTTTAATGAAGCGGCACTAAATAAATTACATTTAGGTAAAAGTTACGGAACTTCATTAAATTTACGCAAGCTGAGACCACTTTAACTATAGAGGCATTAATAAATTAATTTAAGTATCATAAAATTAATTACAAATAATATTATGTACTCTATAAAGTGATTCATTTCTGGTAAAAGTTTTTAACAATAGCAGTGTCTCGCAGCATCACGCGTCGTGCCAATTGCCGTCATTACTGACATTTTCACGACTTTGTTTCATGATTATATGTATCCTATACGCCTCCTGAAATTTCAAGGAACATGTTAGTTTAAATTTTATCAAAATCGGCCCAGCAGTTTTTAAGTCAACAACGTTCAAACATACACCACCCATAAGATTTTTATAATATCAAGATAGATAGCTTCGGTAACTTTGACAACTTTGTTCGCTCTCTTTCTTTAAATTTAAATTATTTACGTATGAATCAAATATGAATTTGTACTTTTGACTATATAGATAATAAGTAACAGAAAGTACTTATTAGTTTAAATAACATTCTGCCCAAAGTATTATTTAAAATAATAAGTACTTTACGTTACTTTAAAAATTCATTTTTTAATCATTAATACACGTAAAAACGTTTGATTTGTATAGTTTTGTTCATTTTTATCATTAAGAAAAAAATATCTCTGACTCAAAATCATTAAACATACATAATACAGTAGCTATGTTTTTTATAACATGAGTTCAATGAATGTACCTGACCATAGGCTCTATATTTACGTGATTTGTGGTTGCTCTCAGTTATTTCATCGCCAAATCAAAATCGACCCGGGAGCGACCCGGGTCGAGCAGCTGTAATATTTAATAAAATGAACTATATTTATTACGGGTCTACTTAACTGAATTTATTCTTTTTTTTTAATGTCGCTAATAAACAAAGTTTTATCTGTCGCATCGGCTTCATGCTTCGAAGAACAGGGTTCGACGTCCCGTTCATCCGCCTTTTACAATTAAAACACATTAAATTAATTACAAGATAAATGTGTATGCAAAAAATTGTTTATAACAAAGAAAATCTGGTTTTCAAGTCGTTCGAAATATTAGGTATATCTATTAAAATATTGCAAGTTAATATTATCAACAATTTAACTTAGAACTCTAAAAAATAATTAAATTCAATGCTGTTTTTTTGCAGCGTAAATAACACATCGTAGATTATTAATTAATTTTTTTTTCGGAGAATCTTCTTTTAATAGAAGTCTCTTTGGATTAATATAATTAAATAATTTTTTACTCATCACATTAAACCATTTTTAAAAATAAAGTCACTGAATAATCCTCAAAAAATAATTCCGATATGTAACTTTAATAAATTAATATTGATAATAAAAATATTTTTTTCACTGCGCATAAAAATTCAGAGAGCATGATTGAGATAAATTAGCCTTTTGCATAGGTCATTATTGTATTTTTTAAATTTTAATAAACCAGCCATTATTGATTTTCAAATTTCTTATTTTTTTATTCATAAATTATTACAATTATGTTTGATTGTAATTATATAATCATGCAGCAATTAGTCAATAATCAGTATGTTTTAAATTATGCATAATATTGATAATTAATTAATCAATACGCGTCCTGCAACATCGCAGGAACAAATCTACAGCAGGACGGTTTGCAGGAACTACAATTTTATCGAATCCTATTGTACGTTTTTTAACCTCATCAGCATAATTTACTATCAGTAAAAAATACTAATAAGCAGAAAGGTACAGACCCACAGCAAATAATCTTAACAATCTTTCATATAACAATACAAATCCTATTTAAAATTGTCATACAAATTGAAATTATTATGTTTGTTAGAAGACGTATTTATAATTTCTAATGAAAGAAAAATAAAATTTTGTATGAAATATTCGAGCTCGTTTTTTTGGGATAATAATTAATTTTACTTAATGGTAATATAACAAGCCTCGCTATCTTAGTTTGCACTAAAAGATAAACACATATTATGCTTCACGTCGTGTTAATAATGAAATAAATGTCCTACCTTGTAAAACAATAAAATAGCAAGTGACCAACAGTAAGTACCGCCTGGAGATCAGCCAATCCATTGTGAAGAAATGTTTAAGTACAAAATTTTCAAAAAAACAAACTAAACAACACCACTTTAAAACTATCAATAAGTACACCACTAAAATTATGTTAATTAATAATCAATTAATTCATTCACACTTTCAAAATGAACCACTCAAGTATTCACGACATATCTGCACTATTTCACTAAGAAACGGTCATTATTAATTTCATTTTATATGAGAAGAATCATGCCAAACGAGATGTCATGTTCTAAGAGAGCGTATTTTTTGAAATTTTCAGACGCGGCGCGAGTGCGCGACCGACAAGAACAAACTCCAGCAGTGGAAAACAACACGTATAGCGTTACAGAGGGAACAACGCAGGACGTATTAACAACGCAACGTTCAACACCCGACTACTAACTTGAGTTGAGTGGACTATTTCACCCTCACAGTCTCAGAGGATCGGATGTATTCGGAACCATCGATCCACCTACAATAACGTAAATAAATGTAAGTACGCTTTACGCACCGATATTATCTATCGGTATTTTGTAGACAAACGGAAACTGACAACTATTTCCGTATGTACGCACTTCCGATATACGCAACTAATAAAATTGACAGCTCTGGCTGATTTTAATCGAGATACCGATATCACGATCGATATCGGGAATGCACGTTTTAAAAATGTCAACCCCTAAACATCATATTTTAAATTAATGTCCAACAACAAGATAGAACTTGGGCTTTCATACCGGAATTCCGAGACTTCGCAATTCCAAAATTACAAACATTTTTAAACATCGATTCCGAAACTGTAAAAATGAATTCCGGAATTAATGAAAAAAATTAACAAAATTTTGTTTATTTAATCCACTAGGACAGCGGCCCGCGGACCTATACCTATAACTGTTTTACAAATAAAAGTATATACCTACCTAAATAAATAAATAATTAAATTAATTTTCACAAATCCTTTTTCTTGTGATATTGAGGATGTGCCTAGTCATTTACAAATGAACGTGATTGTTCTCCAATCTAATGATACTCTCAAAAACACATTTTCGAAATTAAAGATCTTTTTAAATTTTATGTCAGTTTGCCATCTAATTTTGATGAATTCAAAAGGTTTGCTCTGCAATTAATTACAATTTTTGGTAATACTTATGCGAACAAACCTTTTCGATTCTCAATTACAGAAAAAATAAATATGCTTCTCGTCTCACAGATGAGTATTTGAGAGCTATTCTACGAATTGCAACTACAAGCCTGGAAGCCAACAAATACAACAAATAGCCACTCAAATAGAGCCTCAAACAACACACTAATTTTTGAAGTTCTCAGTTAAATTTTTAATAAAATCCAAATAAAATGTTTTCGAATTTTTAATATCACAAGTACTTATTATTAAACTTATGAACAAGTGCAGCCCGCCTTTATTTCAATTTGCCACTATGTGGCGCTTGCTTGCCAAAAGGTTGCCGACCGCTGCACTAGGAGGAAGCTGATCTTAATATTGAGCGATGCAAGTATTAGGCGTTTTTTTTTCGAAAAATCATTTTTTTTTATTTTTATCAAATAGTATAATACCTATGTCTAGGATATTTTTCCAAAATTTTAAGTCAATCTGAGTAAAAGTCTAGGAGAGAGAGCCTTTGGAAATTCCCTCCATTAGTGACGCAGGTATATCGCGTTTTTCTCAAAACACTACTTTTGAAGTCGGTGGACAAGATTTCTCAAAAATTAATGAACCGATCTCTGAAATTTTGCACGCTTCTTTAAAATAGGATCGACTAGTGATTGAACGAAGGAGTTTTTTTTTCAAGTCTATAATATTATGTAGTATAAATTGTACCAAAAACACTGCCAAAATTTCAAATATTATTTTGACGTGATAACGTCTTAAAAATTGATGAAACACCGGCTGCACGCACGAAAAAGTGTCACGTTCCGCCTGAGCCTGAGCGTGCAAGCGAGAGCGCGGTATAAGCGATAGAGAGGCACGATCGGCCCAAGCGTCGGCTTGTGCGCATTTCTCTCTCTTCTCGCGTGACGTCAGAGAGTTTATCAATGTTTCTTTATGACGTTATCACGTAAAACTATCGTCCGTAAACCGACTTTACAGACAACCAATTTTTTTTTAAATCCTTCGTTCAATCAATATACTTAAAAAAAAGAATTTATAATTTCTGATAAAGCTATCTTGAGTTATCATGTCCACCGCGAGGGTTTTCCGGAAACCAAGTCCCACCGACTGAATTTTCCAAATTTCTAAATAAAAATTTCCCAAAATATTACTCTATTGGGTGCTTTAAATTTTGATTAAAATTATTTATATAATAATAGATTTGGAAAAAATAGAGAAATTTTGTTTTTTTAAGTTTCGAAACCCATAGAACTCCTTAGGCTCTTAAATGGATATAACAGCATTCGACAGAGATAAGCACGGGGCAAACTATCAGACGTGTGTATAAGAAACAATTGTCATTTATTGTTATAATAATTTATTATATTAATCAATATTATCAGGGTTTTTTTAAACTTTTTCCTATATACCAAAAAATAATAATAATGGTAACGCATAAGACTACAAATAAACAACATTCAAGTTAACATTAAGCTTATTCCACTGGGTAATTAATAAGGAACCAGTATATAAAAATATGTAAAATTGTAACTTACTTTTATAATGTGACAATAAAATCTTATCTTATTATATTAACTTGAGTATGCGAATTTTGCGGGTACACCCTTATAGGTATTGTCGATTCGAAATTAATATTTTTTATGCCTAATAATTTTTTATAGATTCCAATCAAGTCCACTGTAAATAATGAATAAATTAATATAAAAACGAAAACTGTATAGGTACCTATGTAATAAAAAATCGTGATGGCGAAAAAAATCGGAGTCGATATTTCAAGGTATAACAGACGTTTTATGATCGTTACATACCAAAGAAGCAATTTTTGGACGTTCATCGTCCATTTGTCCGTCCGTAGCAGTCATATACGTAAAAGTTAATCTTAATTCGCGATTATAAAAGGTTTTCCAATAAGAGGTGTTATTTTGAATAGCCCGCTATTTCGGTAGATGTCACTTTTGGAGTTGTCATTTTTTGACATTTGACAAGTAGAAACTACGCCATTAATAAAAATAGAACGATACACGCTTCAACAACGCATTGAAATTATTAAAATTCATTATAAAAATGATCAAAATTTGGTAGAAACGGTTCGTAAAACTCGAACATTTTTGGGTCGTCGTGAATCACCTTGTTGGTGGAAAAATTTGAGCTGTTGGAACAAGCTAGTGATGTGAAGAATAAAACCCGTGCACGTCGCTCAAGAACAGCCGAGAATATTGCTGCTGTAGCCGAAAGTGTTGAAGAAAACCCAGGTGAATGAATTGCGCTATCGAGAGATGATTAATGATTTTTTGTGGCCGGAATTGGATGGTATTGATCTGGACAACGTTTAATTTCAACAAGACGACGCTACGTGCCACACAAGCAACGAAAGCATTGATCTTTTACGGGAAAAGTTTCCGGACCGTGTTATCTCTCGAAGAGGTGATCACAATTGGCCACCGAGATCTTGTGATTTAACACCTTGCGACTTCTTCCTTTGGGGCCACGTGAAAGAGAAGGTCTACGCCAATAGCCCAGCATCGATTCAAGACCTCAAAGATGGAATTCGTGAGGCTATCGAAGACATAGGGCAGCCACTTTGCGATTTGGTTATGGAAAATTTCATGAAAAGGATATGGTCCTGTAGGCGTGGTCGTATGGTCATTTGGCTGATGTTATTTTCCATTATTAACGGCATACCTTCCTCTTTATAATGAAATAAACATTCGATCATTTATCTCAAAAAATGGCATTTTCCTTTGAATATCAAAATAACACCTCTTATTGGAAAACCCTTTACTTTCAAGGTTGAAATATTATGATTTCGAAACCAGCCTCAGATAGTAACAATAATAATTTTTTTCTTTTGTACAAGAATAAGATTCAATTCAAATCTTTTTAGTAAAAAACTACATAATAGGTTTCCTATACTTTTTAATTAATCGTAAAAAAATAGAATGAAAACAAGTTCGAAGTTTTTAACCTTAAGTAATCGTTATTAAAGTTCAGTTTTATGGCACCCTAATAAAAATTAAGTTTGATTTCACTTATATCTTTCAGAATCGATTTTTTAAAACATCGTTAATCGAGTCGACTTTATCATGTGCTCATTAAATTTTAAACTTTCGAGTCCCACCTTTGTTCATATATATTTTCAATCTATATCTATATGTACTAATATATAAAGTTGAAGTCTGAAGAGTTTGTTTGATTATTTGTTTAGTTGAACGCGCTAATCTCAGGAACTACTGGTTCACATATCTAAGAACTCGCAAAATTCGCTAAAAAAATTGCCGAAATTCACCCAAAAAATTGTCAAAATTCATCCATGATATTAATAATCTTCCAAGTGAACAATTTTTTACTATTCGGTAAGTGCTTATTGTTAATGAAAAAGTATTAAAAGCTTATGATAAGTCTCCAATTGCACTTGGAGTCCTAGGGCTTAATCCCTATTAGACATTTAGATTATATATACAGTTCCGCTTCTGAGTAAGACTTATATTATTATTTTCTGGCAATCAGCCATCTTGGATTGATTTCATTGTTCTCTAACTGTCTAACACATCACAATGGATTGCGGCCCTTGATAAATCTAAAGTCTACCAAAAAACTAGGAAACATACTGTTGAAAAATACCCACTATAAGAACGGATTTCATGCAAATCCTGTCAACTACCGGCTACCATGCAATCTATACTAATATACAAAGCTGAAGAGTTTGTTTGGTTGAACGCGCTAATCTCAGGAACTACTGGTTCGAATTGAAAAACATTTTTTTGTTGGATAGTCCATTTATCAAGGAAGGCTATAGGCTATAGAATATCACGCTACGACCAATAGGAGCGGAGCATCAATGAAAAATGCTGCAAAATATAACTCAAAATTTTTCCGTCCGACAAAAACTTTTGAATGGTAACTCCGAGATCATGTTTGGACAAAACATTTATCTCGGTAAACTAAGATGAACGTGCGTACTCATTCCCCTCCCCCTCCTCATTCGTTCTTTTGCACCCGGGTGAAAGCGGGCGTGACCGCTAGTATACTGTACGGGTGTGAGCTGCTAAGTGGGTGGGGTGGTTAGTTTCGTAGATGAGAAGGTCAATATATTATTTCCAGAGAAAGAGAGGACGATAGAGAGAGAGAGAGAGAGATTTCCATAAATTCCGATCTTACTGGGTTTTTACATCGAGAAAGGAGTAACTATGCCAAATAACGGGAACGCATACATGTTTCGTCTCAATCTCGTGCTAAGCCGCAGGTAACGGCTAGTTAACTATGTATCTTATAATTAATTGTGGGATTCAATAATAACTAACGGCTATAATGATCAGTTTGAGACTGTATACAATAACGCGTTGAAATTAATTCACAATAATAATTGCTGTAATTATTTAATTAACACCATTAATAATATCATTTTACTGTCTGCCAGTATATTTTTTAAAGAAATTATAAACATTAACGTCTGCATTACTGTCTGCGCCAGGGTTTTCCAAAGTGGGTTTCGCGGAACCTCAGAATTCTGCGGATAAATTCAGATATTTCTTGAGACAAGACTAATACCGTTAACATTAAAGCTAAGCAATTATTTTGTAAAAAAGTTATCGGCCTTCAGTGGCGAATTTATTAACTGTAGTCTGGAGCGGCAGATTTGGAGAACTACACCACAAAATGTGGAAAATAAACCTAAAATAATTCGCCTCATAGTTGTATATTACTTTTCTTTCTTAACAAAATTACCTAAATAAATAATTGGAACTTGGAACAAAACGATATAATTACACGATATTTTTGTATTTTTACTCGACTACGAAAAGAGGAAACATCGTGAATATATTTATATATTATATGTAAAACAAAGAAGGCAGAGTTCATCATTTACAAAATAATCTGTATAAGCTAGTATACCTAATATATAATTTGTTTTCGTAAAATCTTAAATATTATGCAGTTTAAACGGTTGCTTTTAAAATACTTATCTCGTAGTCTAGAGAATTTTTTATTCTTAATCTATCAAAATATTCAGTTGTAAAAATATGAAACTAATAAACCTTTAACATAAAAACCCGCGCGTAAAAATTTTAATCGATGCGCATTCACTGTTGCCAACGTAACTTGCGTAATATAGTATCCACATTCTACAGTTAGTTTGGCTACACTGCGCTCTGTAGCGTTCCTACTCCATGGTTCATACTGTTTGACATACGTCACTTGGTGGTGCTCGATGGATAAATTGCGTTATTTATAAAAGAATATATTTTTATTTATCAAAATTATATATAAACCATGCATTCTGGTTTGGTAATGAGTCGCCCTTGGAGTCCAGACAGCCATCATACAGATAGAGAACGGTATATTATATTATTATTTTGGTAAGCATATGTTTAATACAATTTTTAACCCTACTTTCTTATTTCAGGTGGATTTGCATTTATCCAGCATATATCAACAGCAAGAAGACTTTAGCTGAAGGAAGAAAACTACCGAAAGAAAAATGTGTAGAAAATCCGACACACCAAGAAATACAAGACGTTTTGTCAGCAACCGGTTTAAGCGTAGGACTAGAAAATAAGTTATACTGTCGTGAGCGAAGCAAAGAATTATTGTTCAGAGGTCGTATTAGAGTACAATTAAAAAGAGATGACGGTACGCCATTCAACTCCGAATATCCGACTCGTAAGAGTTTGTTGTATCATTTAGGCGATATGATTCCGAAGTTGAAAAGTAGACAAACCAAAAGTGCACCCGAAGGCTCGCACACCGGCGCTAAAGGGAAAGGGAAAGGCAAAAAGAAATAATTATTATAGTGCGTATAACATTTAATTCGTAAATATTTTCTTCTTTTTTAATTGTATATAATTAAACTCAATATCGGATGCCGGTTTTGCACTCGGGAGTTAAATCATAAAAAATTCAATTACTTCGTTTTCAGTTTATTTTTTAATAATAAAAAAATTGTACAATTTAAAGAAAAAACATGTTGTTTTTTACTGAAAATAAATAAATAAGTTCTAAAAATAGCTATCTATAAATAATTATTAAATACAACATAGTTACAATCATGTTTCAAAATCTTTCGGTTCTACCACTAGTTCATTATTAATGTCACCGTTTACGACGCCTTTGGGTTCAATATCGAGTTCTCTTTGTTCACTTTCCGGTGTATGTTCGATTGGATTTTGAGCTGTTTCCGGAGAAGGTTGCATATTCCTTTGTTTATCTAGTTCCGATTGGATTTCACTGGCCTGTTGTGTAATCACTGCATCGTTGTTCTCGACCGGAGCTACTGTCGTTTCTTGCTGAACTCCTAATCTGCGGTTATGCAGTCTTCGATTGACTGTAGGTCTTTGTCTAGTTCTAGATGTACGGGCCGCTGTTCTTGGATGGTGATGTAACTCTGGATTATGATGTTCGGGTAAGTGATGATGGTGTTCCGGTAAATGTTCAGGAATATGATGATGTTCCGGAATGTGGTGGTGATGTGACAACTCGGACGGCCGATGTTGCTGTCCAACTATCGTATCTTGACCCGGTCGTCCTTTTTTTTCCGTTTCGCTTTTCGTACCTCTTTGTTTTCTGTTCTGGTCACCGGAATTGCCTTGATTTAGGCGCGTTGTTATTTGTTGCAGGGTCTGTTGAATTTGTTTAACACTGTGCTGCGCTTCTTTCGGCGATTGGCCTGCACGTTGACGCTCCATGAATTCTTTCATGTGCTGTTGCATTTGATCTATTAATATATTAACAGTCGGCTGTTCTGAACGTGCCCGTGACTTTTGTCGTGGCGATTTGCCTTTGCGCGATTGCATCACCGTCGGGTCTTCGCCCTCGGTTTGTTCAGTTTCGACATTGTGTTCTATTTCAACCGTTTGTTGTCTTTCAGTAATTTGATTTTCAGTTTGTTCAGTGTTTTCCTCTTCAGCAACTTGTCTTTTAACTGAAATAAATTGAAAACAGTAAATAAGTAACATTTATCCAACGCATTGTGTCAACTTGACTATCCCTGTAGAGACACAGGTATTTGTTTGTCTACGAAATATTATATTTTTTTAGACATTTTGTATTATATCAAGAATTGATCATTTTCATATTGTTTCCGTCATAACTAATCCGATTTCAATGAGATTTGGTACATTTATATTGAGCTCCGCAACTCAAATGATAGGCAACTTAAAATCTAAATAAAATAAAGTTTCTCTTAACGCCTGCGAAGCCATTAGTAACAATTAGTTATACAATTTTGAAATAATTAAAAATTAAACATTTCATGAAGGCATGCCTTAAATAAATATGTACCTTTAAGTGCATTGTCAGCGTTAGCATCGTCCACTTCATCTAAATCTTTCATTTCTAATAATATATCCAAAATGTTTGCGTTTGTTTTCATTTCTTCTCGACATGTTTTATCTGTAACAAAATATCATTATTTTTTATAAATCGATGTAATTTAATCTTTATCAACAGCACTCCACTGTCAAGTTTAGATTTAGTTGGTAAAACTACTTGAGACTTCTTCAAAAATTGTACCAGAGGTCGCATGAAAAATGAAAATATATCATTTCATTAATCAGACAGCCAACGCATCACATCAAAATTGAACGGAAAAAATATTATTAGAAGAAGTTTTGTTCCAAAAATATGTATTGAAGGAGATTTATTTGGTTGAGGAACAATTGAAAAGAAAGATGAAAATATATTTTTCGAAACGTTGGCCACAAGCGATACTCTGGTAAAGCCTATTTTTCAATTGTTCCTCAACCAAATAAATCTCTTTCAATACGATAAAAATATTGTCCCCAACACTCTTCTCTTGTATTTGAAAAATGTCGCTAATGGTAAAACAGATAGATCCACATTTATGTTGTAATTATTTTTGCAAACACTTTAAACTCCTGAGGATTGTGAAATAGGCAATTCTTCTTGCTAAATTATGTCTGAAACCGACACGATCGTCGCCATCATAAATCATATTTCAAAGAACTTACCTTCAATAAGATTTGATTGAGCTAAGAAACACTTGCAAAGTAAGCTGATTTTATCGTACACTGGTACTCCATTGCAAGCATTGCATATATTTTTGCAATGAAATTCTGCATCAATTTCACCCGAATCTGCGTATGACGGCTCAACTGTTGTTGGAGCACTGTATGTTCCCACTGTAACGGAAAAAATATATATTTCGCATGTTCGTTAAGTCCACGATTTCAATACTTTTACTGTACTGTACTGTTTTCAACCATTACAAATCCCCACTCTTTTGGTGAGGAAAGGGTCGTGAAGTATATTACCCCAAAACCTACCCTGGGAGTGTCTAAAAGTAGAGTACGGGATCAATTGGGGGAATTTGTAAAAATTAGCTAAAACGCCTAAAACACATTGGAATCTGATTGTCACGCAACAACATGGCCGCTGTCCAGGAAGATGGCTGAAGAACTACTACAACTTAGTAGAAATAATCTTCGCCGGGTGGTAAGTCTCCTAACAAGACATTTTGCTCTGAAAGGACACCTACTAAAAATCTAAGACCCAAAAACTGATTTTAACCAGAATAAGATTTAAAACTGGTCAGCCGAAGGAGCCAAATTTAAGAGGTCGGGAATCGGTACCTTCACCCTATGCAAATATAGAGATTAAAAAATAGTATATTAAATTTTTAATAAATACGTTCCCATTCCAATATCAAGAAGTTATAAATATTGTAATTAAAAGTGATTGTTTAATTGTTTTAAAGAAATATTTTTATTTCATTTGTATTGTAAACAAAACATTACGCCATATTTTGTTGATTTGTGTTAATGACTAAATGTTTTGTTAAAAATATGCATTGATTATTCACAATTTTATTTTCAAAAATGTTTTCATACGGAATTAAAATTTTGAAAAAACGGACTAATGTCATGTCTTGTCTATTTGCAATTTCTAAGGGTCGGAAATTACTCTAAAATAACTGTCATAAAAATCTATTAATTAAAAAACTATAATACCGAATGTTCATTAAGTACTGTAGTTCGTAAGACTATAATAACAGTAAAATAACTATAGTTTGTTACAATTGTTAAGAAACCCCATTGTTACAACGCTATATTAGAAAAAAAATATTTTATTTACGATATTTACATGTTCCTAATTTACCAGCTTACAAAAATTTGCGTTTTCGATTTTAAAATGAATGGAAAATTATTTCATCTTTGGTTCATCTAACTCTCACAAGATTCAAAATAAAAATTAGCTCTCGCATGAAGGCAAAAATGTAATTGTTACAAATATGATTTTAATATAAGACAAATTGAGTCACTGTTGAGTAATTGGTAACTCATCTTCCGCGATAGTGCAGGATCGGGTGACAGTGAAAATATTGTTTTTTAATAATATAGCATTGTAAATGTAACATGTCTCTTTAACAACTGTAGAAAAATATAGATATTTTATTGTTATATTAAGTGATGTAACAAATGTCAATTTTTAGATATTCCTGAATGCGCAGTTTTCAAATGTGGCGTCATTTGTCCAAGTTTAAAATTTGGCAGCTAATTGGCACGAATATATTTGTAGTGGTTCTGGGTAGCAGGTTGATTATTAATACTAAGTCTACGCCTTTATTACCAAATGCTAACGTAATAAAAATGCTAAGAAATTATTTTATTCAACACGCGTGAGTAATATATAATTTCGGGGCCCTGCTAAATTCGGGACAAATAATAAATTACTTCATGTTGACGCGTAGAGTGCTAATAATGAGCCGAAACTGTACAATAATGTATTACTGCATAGTTTCTGGACCAATAGGAACGCGGTAGCGAGCCGAAACTGTACAGTAATGAATTATTACTGCATAGTTTCTGGACCAATAGGAACGCGGTAGCGATTTGTATATATGAAAACAGCATCGCAATTCAGCGAAAGTCAGGGCCATCTTGTGTGCATCGAGCGCGGTGGGTACGTGATTTATTATTTTTCCCTCTTTTATCAGGGCCCTGATTACATATTACTCGTGCTAGTTGAATAAAATATTATGTGCGACCATTGATCGAAGGAGAATATTCCACTCGCGTGTTACCGCACTCGCTACGCTCGTTCGGCTAATTTCACGCTCATAGAATCTTCTCCTTCTCTCACTAGTCGTACAATATACTATTATTTAGTGTTATTATTATATTCATATTCGCAAAATATTCACATTAATTTTGCAAACTCGAATGTAAAAAAATATGTGAATGTGATTATTCGTTACATCACTAATTGCTATTTTAAAAACTGTATTTTTAATTGAAAATTAGAACTATAACTACAATAAGTTAAACGAAATCTGTAGTAATTTTGAAAATAGTCTTACCTATGGAGAGTAGAGCCAGCACAATTGAAATTTTGGTTGCCCGCATTTTACGTGCTGTAGTAGAATACATTAAAGAGAAATAATATAATTTCAAGGTTTTCGAAATGGTTTTATAGTCTCTGAATAAAGAATTTGCTGACGACGCAAATTTTTATAAACAAAGTATACACTTTTCTCATTAACAAACTCGTATTTTCAACAAATACGTTAAGTAATATTGTTATTTTTTACAATAATATTGTTATTTTATAAACGGCTGTTATACAAATATGTTTTAACACAGTTGTAGTTTTTTTAATAAAAGAAAGGTCATTAAAACGTAAATTATTCTAATTCACTGCTTCTAATAAATTTACAATATTCTTATATTTTATTTCCGATTGGAACTTTTTCTTCTCTCAATTTGTCACGATTATTATTTTAATTTTACTGCAGGTTATCTGTGCTAAATGTTTATTAATATACAAGAAAATATAAATAATAAAAAATATATAAGAAAAACAGAATAACATGTAATCTTTTCAGATATTTTTTTATGCGAATGATATTTATAATAGAATATGGAATTATTCGAACTCATAAATGTATTTAATATTGAATTACATTAAATGATTATTTTTATTAAAATTTTCCTTATTTATGTTGTATTTTGTTTGTTTTGAATTTTATTATTTCATCTGAATATATCAAGCAAAGAGTTTTTGAAAGCATGAAATCAGAATCTCGTCATGGGTGCTAATTAATAAAAAAATTGAACCTCCTGCAATGATGACCACTGAAAAGCAAGTAAAACAACGTGAAACCCGAAAATGATGAGCCACATTTTTAAAGATCTTAACAATGGAACCATTTTTGTTTTTTCTGTGTATCTAATCCATTTTTAGATCTTTGCAGAAACACGTTTATGGGGGTAGTTTTACTACCCACATTGTTTTCAAAGGCTAGTGCTGGGCTGCAGAAAGGGTTGTCACAGTTGTCATGATAACTAAATGTGTTGGTAGGAAAGATTATAGTTGAAATTTGAATTGAAAAATTAAAATTTGAATACGGCCTTAGAAGAAATGCAGAGAAAAGAAAAAACGGTTTGATTAAACATTTTTTGCGATTTTATTTAAATTAATACCTATTTACCTACATAGCTTTGTTGAATAGTTCATATTTATAGGAAATAATAATTAGTAATAACAACTTTTAACAAAAAGAAATAAATACATTTTCATTTTTCAATATAAACAATTGAGTACCTACTCACAGTGAAATCGCTTTTTATAAACACTTTCTCAGGTCCTTCCATTTTGTCGTAATATATTGCTATCAAATTCAAAACTAAGCTGGGAACATACTTTTTGATTTGGAAACATCTTAAAAATTAGTATATAAATAATTTTCAAATCGTTCTATTATCGCGAAAAATGATCGAATTTTAAAAAACTAAAGCTTATTTTAAAGCTTGTATATACTGTCTAGTTTTTTAAACAAACATTCCAATTTTTTTTATCCCTTAACGAGCTTAACTTCTATTACCGTTTCGAAGACAGATTTTTTTGGATATTCTAAAATATTGTTAAGATTCTTTTGAAATTCGGTAAACTTTTAGAAAACGACACTGAATTCAAAAAGCTCATTCCTTGTTTTGTAGCTACTACCCTTTCGAAGATAAGGGCTTTCTATAAACAAATTATGCTTTTGGAATGTTGCTCGGTACAGTCGCAGAAAACGAAGCTCTGATTTCAACGAGCCTACCCCCATGTAAAAGGAATTTTATCTCTAACTAGCCACTACCCGCGGCTTCACACGCAACAACAGTAATGCACACCGTATTGCAGTGCCACTTTAACACATCTTGGATGTTTGTTTGTCTTTTTTTGTCGGAAATCCTCCTTAGGGAATGAATTTCCAAAAATCCTTTCTTAGTGTTCACCTATGTCATATAAGGAACTCCTATGGAAAATTGCATGCTTTTAGATCTACTGGTTTAGGCTGTGCGTTGGTCAGGCAGTGTCAGAATTTCGTTCGAAGTGCATTTCTGGAAAGTCTGGAATACGTATCAGATACATTTCAAATTCGGTGTACTGATAGAAAACGACACGCTGAATTCAATGAGCGCAAACAGAGGTCTGTATCTAATACCGTTTCGGAGATATAGACGTTTAAATGTTTCTTCTACATTTAAACTCACTATTAAAGCCCACAGGACCTAAAGTTGAGCTTATATTTTGATTTGGAGTGTCATTTCATGTTAGTATAAGCCGTCTGGACCAGAAAAGCGAGTTATTGGAAAATGTCGAAAATCGACTAAAAACGAGATTTTTCCCATAGTATAGCCTTAGTTATTTTGTGATTTTTTTAAGACAGTTTTGGGCAACCTCTCGAATCCGATTCAAATTCGGTAGGCTTATGGATAATGACTCGCTGAAGTCACCAAGCCCCTCCGTTGCTTCGTATCACTTACCGTTTCGAAGATAGACCAGTTCAAAGTGCTTTTCTGGAATGTCTGGAATACGCATCGGAAACATTTCAAATTCGGTCTGGTGATAGAAAACGACACGCTAAATTCAATGAGTGCACCCAGATGTCTGTATCTAATACCGTTTCGGTGATATAGACGTTTAAATGTTTCTTCTACATTTAAATTCACTACAAAAGTCCGCAGGACCTAAAGTTGAGCTTATATTTTGATTTGGAGTGTCATTTCCTGTTAGTATAAGCCGTCTGGACACGAAAAGCGAGTTATTAGAAAATGTCGAAAATCGACTAAAAACGAGATTTTTCCCATAGTATAGCCTTAGTTATTTTGTGATTTTTTTAAGACAGTTTTGGACAACCTCGGATCCGATTCAAATTCGGTAGGCTTATGGAAAATACTCGCTGAAGTCACCAAGCCCCTCCGTTGCTTCGTATCACTTACCGTTTCGAAGATACACCCGTTCTAAGTGCTTCTATGAAAAGTCTGGAATACGCATCGGGTACATTTCAATTTCGGTCTACTGCTTGCCCAGATACTAAAATTCCAATTTTTAAGAATTTGTCTGTGTAACCGGAAAAATATTTTTCAAATTTAACGTGATGGCGATGGACGATGGCTGTGGCCGTAGCCGTGGACGTATGTATAATCTATCTACCTTATTTACACTATATTTTATAAATAAAAATATTTGTTTTTAGTTAATTTGTATTTATTTTTCACAATCCTTTTTCCCTTACAATCATTAACACATATACAATAATAAGGGTACAATATAAGAAGTAATAATTAAAATAATATTTTTTGACTTCAACTTGATGCAGGCAGCTCCAGAGGGGTTGGGGGTCGCCAAGTCACGATCGTAGTATCCTGTAACAAAAAAAGAAAAAGTTATTTTTTCACGATTACAAAATGCGCATACATTGTATCCAATCTTGTAAATTGTGGACGCTTTAATTATCTCAATTATTACATTTCAATTGAAGCCTTTATCGCTGTACAGCGTCCATAATATATAAAACATCTTTAGGGCGGCCTAGGCCCTAAAATACCAGTCCTATTGGTAAGAACATCTGTAAGACGCTAGACCGTTATCGAGCGTCTATAAGACGCTGAGCCTCCGTTGTCGAGCGTCTATTTACTTTACAATATGCTCATCTTAATTTCTTTACGTTTTTACTTCGAAAAATCGTACAATTTTTCTCTACAAACCTAAAAATCAAAAATTTGCTATTCAGCTCCCAGAAGTATCAAGAGGTATTTTTTATTCATTAAAAATCTGCAGAATAAATCCTATAATTTCTCTACAACTAAAAATCAAAAATTTGCTATTCAGCTCCCAGAAGTTAAAAGAGGTATTTTTATTCATTAAACCGTATAAATTCTCTACAAATCTAAAAATCAAAAATTTGCTATTCAGCTCCCAGAAGTATGAAGAGGTATCGATGGCCAGTGCTGCGAATACAATATAGCACACCAAAGGCACTTGCATAACATGATTATATACCGGATGTTTTCATAGCTCTGTACCGCTGTCGTGTTTAATGTACATGTATTATTATTCTTTGATTTATTTTTAATTTATTATTCGGTCCGCATGTAGACAACACAGATTTTAAATTATAGACGTTCGACAACAAAGCTCGTCAGCATGTA
Source organism: Xanthostigma xanthostigma (assembly GCA_963575645.1). Classification (NCBI taxonomy): domain Eukaryota; kingdom Metazoa; phylum Arthropoda; class Insecta; order Raphidioptera; family Raphidiidae; genus Xanthostigma; species Xanthostigma xanthostigma. The sequence continues at coordinate 48,216,419 of OY754470.1, forward strand.
TACTTGCAAAAAAATCGGAGATTTTATCATTAAATAAAAACGTAATGAAAAAAGGTAGAGTTTTGAAATTTTGAACATGCGTATAAGTCCGGCGACAATGCATAAATACAATATGGCGGATGCCCCAAAACGACGGACCACCCTTTTTGTTACAACTTTCTTAACATGGGTATCAAATGAAAGAGTTTGCCAAGTGGAATACGATAAGCTATGTGACGTAATTGTAAACCCAATATGGCGGTCGTCGCATATCTGATCGAGGAAGTTTTCTATGCATATATGTTTCCGATGAGAATACATGATTTGATCGTTTTTAGAATTAAATATTCAATAATTTTTAATAATTTAGTCATAAATATAAGTGTGGATTGTGACTAATAAGCAATCGTAGACCTTACAACCCACACATTATAAGTTTTTTAGTAATAATTTTTTAGAAAACTTATTTACACAATCCAAAAAATACTTACATAGACAATTTTTCAACAAGAGTCGATTGGAAGATCGTTTCTGAAGATCCTAGTTGCAGATTCCCACCTTCATCTGCGAGTTGATCTCAAAATTGTTGACCAAAGGACAGCACCCAGCGTTGAATCTGCAACAATCAAATGTTTACATGAGATTACGGTGTTTGATACATTTCAATACAGCCAGGGAAAAAAATTAAATGATCGTCATAATATTACACAAGACACAAAGAACGGTTAGGCACTATTACTTGCGGATCATTTAGCATCATAAAATAGACTAGTGTTTGAAATGGGAGGTAACACCATTATTGTTTTGACCCGTCTGCAAAGAACATCAATGCCAGTTCAAAATTACTAATCCGGACTTCGTTAAATTTCCAATGAAAAAAGCTGTTTTTAAAATTTATTATGTATAGGTCAAGTAGGTATAAAATATACAAAATATTTTCTAACTATGCTTGTGTTTGTCCTGAATCTGTTCACAGTCGAGTACTGTACTTTTTTTATCGGACACCGCGTATAGTATTTTATATTTAAAACCATTGTCTTTTGACACCGCCCACAGTAATAATAATAATAATTGTATTAGGATGGCAGGTCGCTTCCAGTGTTACATAAATTCAGTGGCGTATGCAAAATATTTTTTGGTCGAATTAAAAAAAAAACTAAAATTTTCTATTTTCAATTTTATAATATAATAATTAATTATTTTCAAATTTTGAGTATATAATATCATCGATAGTATAATAAAAACGTTTAACTTATATATTACTTATTTTATTTTTAAAGTTTTAGTTTGCTTTAATGTACCTATACTAGACTGTATAACAAGTGAACAAACAAACGGAACGTGAAGTTAAATGAAAACGTTTGAATTAAGTGAACGAAAAATAACAATTGAAGAGATATAAATTTTTTTTACACATGAATAATAAGTATTCGAAATAACATTCTTAATACATTTTATGGGTCTGTCCTTTTTTTAAAATAATAATTCATGTTCTTTAGAATCAACAACGAGTTTATACAAAACACGAAACATGTTTCCATCTCAATTATATAGCCCTTAATGGTGCTGTTTTTTGTTGCTGTCTATGGAATATTTCTATTTTTGAGAGGCGTTTCCAAAAAAAAAAACACAAAACAAAACAGTCACTCCTGTTGAATATCGCCGTCTTTAATGACAATGCAGTGTTTCCAAAACTATTTATTTTCAGTTTCTGAAACCCGTGGATCTGTCTTTTTGAGCAGGCAACAATTGATCGTTTTAAAGACAGGTCTATACTCACGGTAGTATTATCAGCTGGTGGGGGTACAGGACGCTGCAATTATAAGAAGGCTTAGTAAACAAATAAATAAATTTACTGCAAAGGGATAAAAATTCAAAAAAAGCGTAAGCCAGAGAAAATGCGTTACAAATTTAAAAATTGTACATTTGTTCTTTATCGCCTGTTCTTTACCTTTCTACAAAAATCCAGATCGCAACGCCGCCATTCAACCACAGTGTCTAGGTCTGTCTATACGACCGTGATCTAAAGTTTTGTCCTAAAAGTCAAATTTAGAACGCTTACCAATATATACATATACTCGATTTTTGGGCGTCTACAATTGTGCAAAGCTTAGTATATTTGCCCAAAGTATACTATTTGCAGCTAGAACTTATAAGTTTAGCATTTCCGTTTGGATATATTTTTGTTTTGTTTTGCAAAATTGTCCCAAACACCTGTCAATCGAGTGAATTTCAGGGAAGAATGGTTTAGCTTTACAAGTCATATTTCAAAACTGTAAAATTACAGACATGACCTCTTGATTCAGGACTGCAGTATAGGCGCAGTATTCGATATTACGCAATCTCTAAAATACGTCTGTCAATAATATAAGCACAAAAGTATTAGGCGCTCAGCTAAATAATAATTTTATACATAAACTAGCTTGTTACCCGCAACTTCATCTGCGTGGAATTTATGTTTGTAAGATTGGTATATTTGAATGTATGCTATTAGCAGTCAGAACTTTTAAGCATAACATTTCAGAGATAAAGTCGCTCAAATGTTGCGTCGGTGTTTAAACACACTTCAAATGGCCACCTTTCCTTAGTCTTAGGTTTTTTTTTGGACAATTTTGGAAAATCTTTCTGAACCGATTCAAATTCGGGAGACTTATAGAGAACTAGCTGCTGTTACCCCTGCGGCTTCGTCCACAATTGAGATGAAACACAATAGCAAGAACATAGTAGTGGCTGTATGCGTTGTCCGTCAGTATAAGTCGTTAAAGTAGATTAGCCCTGATAAATTTTCAAAAATCCTTTTGAATGCTCACTTACGCCATATAGGGGCGACTTCTATGCAAAATTGCATGCTTCTAGAATCTAATCGGTTTAGACTGGGCGTTATTAACATATACATTACTCATAACATATACTCTAACATTGACTTAGAGTTTTAACCAAGTAGGTTTATAACCCCCTTAGGGGATGAATTACCAAAATCATTTCCGAGTACACAGCTACGTTAAATAAAGAACCCTTGTGTAAAATTTCATGCATTTAGACCTATTGGTTTCGGCAGTGCGTCTGTCAACCGACGGTTTATTAAGAAAAAGTGAAAAAAGGATTTTTATTGCAAATTTTCTATACAGAAACGTAAATATCAGAAATTTGCTATCCAGCTCCCAGAAGCGCTAAGAGGTATTTTTATAACGAATAGAATAAGACAAAACATAGTTGCATAATAGTTTTTATACTCACACCAAAATAAATAGCGAATAAAGCAAGACGACAGACTTGTTATCTAATGATTAATGAATTATGTTTTTAATATTTTAACCCCTTCCACAGTCAGGGCCGGACTAGTCCATTTGGTCTTTTTGAAATCTGAAAAATAGTTGAAAAAAATTGGTTGTCTGAAAAGTCGGTTTACGGACGATAGTTTTACGTGATAACGTCATAAAGAAACATTGATGAACTCTCTGACGTCACGCGAGAAGAGAGAGAAATGCGTACAAGCCGACGCTTGGGCCGATCGTGCCTCTCTATCGCTTATACCGCGCTCTCGCTTGCACGCTCAGGCTCAGACGGAACGTGACACTTTTTCGTGCGTGCTGCCGGTGTTTCATCAATTTATAAGACGTTATCACGTCAAAAGTTAATTCAAATATTTCTTTTTTTGTGTATAAAAGGAATTATTATAAATTATAGGAAAAATTAGTTTTTATTAAAATGAAACATATAACAACACATTTTCTTTAGATTTTAGAATAACCATATAAAAAGCAACATTTCATTTATTTGTTGTCCAACAGCAAAGTAAACTATATTGTTTATACAAATCAGTTCAAAATAGACAGGTTGACCGGGTCCTTCTAAAAACCGAGCCCTATAGCCATTTGTCTCGTTTGTCTATAAAATAATCCGGCCCTGCCATATTATTACCTATTGTGTAATAGTTTTGAAATTCGACTTTGACAAAGTATAAACAAGCAAGTATAATAAATAATAATTAATCATTAATTTGGTACCAAAACAGTTTTTTTTTTGTATTATTGCAGATATTTTAAATTTAAAGTTGAGATAATAACATCAAAATATATAATACACTTCAGGGTTAAATCTATTTAATTTAAATAGATATTATGCATGCATAATAAAGCATGATAAGAAACAAAAGAGTAATTAATTGTTTCAGCTTTTCAAGGCTAAATATTTCAAAAATGTAAGATTAGACATGACCTCTTAATTTGGTACTGTAGTATACGCAGTATTCGACATTACGCAAGCTTTAAAAATTCGTCAGTCAATAATATAAACAAAAATGTATCAGGCGCCGCAGACTATCAGAAAAAATAATAATTTTATACATATAAACTAGCTCTTACCCGCGACTTCGTCTGCATGGAATTTATGTTTGTAAGCTTGGTATATTTGAATGGATATAATATATATATATATATACAAATCTTTGATTGACGTCTGAATAGAACTCTTCAAATAAATAAAATTGTCGACCAATTTTTTTTTCAGATCATATATTTACAAAAATTATATAAAAATATAAATCAAAGTAACAAAGGATGACGTTTCGATCCGGCTTTGGATCTTCTTCAGAAAAATCTAAAAAATATAAAAATTAATTAGTACTAAGTTATTTATTTTCTAATAGAATGCACGAATGATAATGTTAGAATTCTAATTCTAAGTGCTCTGTCAAGGTCATAGGGGCGCCATTATCCTAATATGCTTAAAGCCTACAATTGGTTAAAGACGGTCCTGCCCGGAAGTCTGTATTTAATACCGTTTCGGAGATACAGACGTTCAAATGTTGCTTCGATGTTTAAACACACTTCAAATGCCACATTTTTTTATTTGGGGTGTCATTTCCGGTTAGTATACTGTATAATCCGTGTGGACCTAAAAAGCGAGTTATTGGAAAATGTCAAAAATTGACTAAAAGTGAGAAAGTTTCCTCATCGCAGGTTTTTTTTGGATAATTTTGGAAAACCTCTCGGAACCGCTTCAAATTTGGTATAGACTTATTGAGAACTAGCTGCTGTTACCCCCGCGGCTTCGCCCGCGATTGAGATGAAACACAATAGCAACAACGTGGTTGTGCGTTGTCCCCTCAGTATAAGTCAGTGTTAAAGTAGATTAACTTAACCCCCTAAGGGAATGAATTTTCAAAAATTATTTCCAGTACACAGCTACGTTAAATAAAGAACCCCTGTGTAAAAGTTCTTGCATTTAGACCTATTGGTTTCGGCAGTGCGTTGTCTGTCAGCATTTAGTTATTAAGAAAAAGTGAAAAAAGGAACCATATTGCAAATAATTTCTATACAGAAACGTAAATATCAGAAATTTGCTATCCAGCTCCCAGAAACGTTAAGAGGTATTTTTATAATGAATGAAATAAGACAAAACATGTTGCATAATGCATAATAGTTTTTATACTCACACCACAATAAATAGCGAATAAAGCAAGACGAGTGACGACAGACTTGTTAATATGTTATCTAATGAATTATACTTTTAAAATTTTAACCCCTTCCACAGTCAGGGCCAGACTAATCCATTTTGGTCTTTTTGAAATCTGAAAAGTAGTTGAAAAAAAGTAAATTCAAATTTTTTTATTTGAGTGTATAAAAAAAATTCTAAATAACCGGAAAAATTAGTTTTTAATAAAGTGAAACATAACAACACATTTTCTTTAGATTTTAGAATAACCATATAAAAAGCAACATTTTATATATTTGTTTATTATACACTACAGTTGTCCAACAGCAAAGTAAACTATATTGTTTACAAATCAGTTCAAAATAGACAGTTTGACCGGGTCCTTCAAAAAACCGGGCCCTAGACATTTGTCTAATTTGGATTATTTTATAGACAAACGAGACAAATGGCTAGGGCCCGGTTTTTAGAAGGACCCGGTCAACCTGTCTATTTTGAACTGATTTGTAAACAATATAGTTTACTTTGCTGTTGGACAACTGTGTATAATAAACAAATATACAAAATGTTGCTTTTTATATGGTTATTCTAAAATCTAATGAAAATATGTTGTTATGTTTCATTTTATTAAAAACTAATTTTTCCGATAATTTATAATAATTCCTTTTATACACAAAAAAAAGAAATATTTGAATTAGCTTTTGACGTGATAACGTCTTATAAATTGATGAAACACCGGCTTGTACGCATTTCTCTCTCTTCTCGCGTGACGTCAGAAAGTTCATCAATGTTTCTTTACGACGTTATCACGTAAAACTATCGTCCGTAAACCGACTTTACAGACAACCAATTTTTTTTCAACTATTTTTCAAATTTCAAAAAGACCAAATGGACTAGTCTGGCCCTGACTGTGGAAGGGGTTAAAATATTAAAAACATAATTCATTAATCATTAGATAACAAGTCTGTCGTCTTGCTTTATTCGCTATTTATTTTGGTGTGAGTATAAAAAATATTATGCAACTATGTTTTGTCTTATTCTATTCGTTATAAAAATACCTCTTAGCGCTTCTGGGAGCTGGATAGCAAATTTCTGATATTTACGTTTCTGTATAGAAAATTTGCAATAAAAATCCTTTTTTTTCACTTTTTCTTAATAAACCGTCGGTTGACAGACGCACTGCCGAAACCAATAGGTCTAAATGCATGAAATTTTACACAAGGGTTCTTTATTTAACGTAGCTGTGTACTCGGAAATGATTTTGGTAATTCATCCCCTAAGGGGGTTATAAACCTACTTGGTTAAAACTCTAAGTCAATGTTAGAGTATATGTTATGAGTAATGTATATGTTAATAACGCCCAGTCTAAACCGATTAGATTCTAGAAGCATGCAATTTTGCATAGAAGTCGCCCCTATATGGCGTAAGTGAGCATTCAAAAGGATTTTTGAAAATTTATCAGGGCTAATCTACTTTAACGACTTATACTGACGGACAACGCATACAGCCACTACTATGTTCTTGCTATTGTGTTTCATCTCAATTGTGGACGAAGCCGCAGGGGTAACAGCAGCTAGATCTCTATAAGTCTCCCGAATTTGAATCGGTTCAGAAAGATTTTCCAAAATTGTCCAAAAAAAAACCTAAGACTAAGGAAAGGTGGCCATTTGAAGTGTGTTTAAACACCGACGCAACATTTGAGCGTCTTTATCTCTGAAATGTTATGCTTAAAAGTTCTGACTGCTAATAGCATACATTCAAATATACCAATCTTACAAACATAAATTCCACGCAGATGAAGTCGCGGGTAACAAGCTAGTTTATGTATAAAATTATTATTTAGCTGAGCGCCTAATACTTTTGTGCTTATATTATTGACAGACGTATTTTAGAGATTGCGTAATATCGAATACTGCGCCTATACTGCAGTCCTGAATCAAGAGGTCATGTCTGTAATTTTACAGTTTTGAAATATGACTTGTAAAGCTAAACCATTCTTCCCTGAAATTCACTCGATTGACAGGTGTTTGGGACAATTTTGCAAAACAAAACAAAAATATATCCAAACGGAAATGCTAAACTTATAAGTTCTAGCTGCAAATAGTATACTTTGGGCAAATATACTAAGCTTTGCACAATTGTAGACGCCCAAAAATCGAGTATATGTATATATTGGTAAGCGTTCTAAATTTGACTTTTAGGACAAAACTTTAGATCACGGTCGTATAGACAGACCTAGACACTGTGGTTGAATGGCGGCGTTGCGATCTGGATTTTTGTAGAAAGGTAAAGAACAGGCGATAAAGAACAAATGTACAATTTTTAAATTTGTAACGCATTTTCTTACGCTTTTTTTGAATTTTGATCCCTTTGCAGTAAATTTATTTATTTGTTTACTAAGCCTTCTTATAATTGCAGCGTCCTGTACCCCCACCAGCTAATAATACTACCGTGAGTATAGACCTGTCTTTAAAACGATCAATTGTTGCCTGCTCAAAAAGACAGATTCACGAGGTTCAGAAACTGAAAATAAACAGTTTTGGAAACACTGTATTGTCATTAAAGACGGCGATATTCAACGGGAGTGACTGTTTTGTTTTGTGTTTTTTTTTGGAAACGCCTCTCAAAAATAGAAATATTCCATAGACAGCAACAAAAAACAGCACCATTAAGGGCTATATAAATGAGATGGAAACATGTTTCGTGTTTTGTATAAACTCGTTGTTGATTCTAAAGAACATGAATTATTATTTTAAAAAAAGGACAGACCCATAAAATGTATTAAGAATGTTATTTCGAATATTATTCATGTGTAATAAAATTTTATATCTCTTCAATTGTTATTTTTCGTTCACTTAATTCAAACGTTTTCATTTAACTTCACGTTCCGTTTGTTTGTTCACTTGTTATACAGTATAATAGGTACATTAAAGCACACTAAAACTTTAAAAATAAAATAAGTAATATATAAGTTAAACGTTTTTATTATACTATCGATGATATTATATACTCAAAAATTGAAAATAATTAATTATTATATTATAAAACTCAAAATATAAAACTTATTTTTTTTTTTTAAACGACAAAAAAATATTTTGTATACGCCACTGAATTTATGTAACACTGGAAGCGACCTGCCATCCTAATACAATTATTATTTTTATTGTGGGCGGTGTCAAAAGACAATGGTTTTAAATATGAAATACTATACGCGGTGTCCGATAAAAAAAGTACAGTACTCGACTGTGAACAGATTCAGGACAAACACAAGCATAGTTAGAAAATATTTAGTATATTTTATACCTACATGACCTATACATAATAAATTTTAAAAACAGCTTTTTCATTGGATTAGTAATTTTGAACTGGCATTGATGTTCTTTGCAGACGGGTCAAAACAATTGGTGTTACCTTCCATTTCAAACACTATAGTCTTTTTTAAACGCTTTATATTAGTTTGGGTTGTAACTATGTATGTAACTAACTATGTATGTATGTCCGTAACGGAATCTTTGAGCATAATTTTCACCAATTTCCCGAAGTCTGATCAATTTGAAACTTTGCATACGTATCAAGGACCGATGACAATGCAATAATTTGATAACAGTTTCCCATTATCCTTATTAGGACCCCCAGGATTAATAAATTCTTTTAAATCTTTGAGCATAATTTTCACCAATTTCCCGAAGTCTGATTAATTTGAAACTTTGCATACGTATCAAGGACCGATGACAATGCAATAATTTGATAACAGTTTCCCATTATCCTTATTAGGACCCCCAGGATTAATAAATTCTTTTATAGATCCTCTGTAGTAAACGCTTTATTTTCACCAATTTCCCGAAGTCTGATTAATTTGAAACTTTGCATACGTATCAAGGACCGATGACAATGCAATAATTTGATAACAGTTTCCCATTATCCTTATTAGGACCCCCAGGATTAATAAATTCTTTTATAGATCCTCAAACTAAAAAAGTGAAAAATAAAATATAGTTTAAAAAAAACTAAAAAACACGCTTTATATCGGACTAAAAAGTAAAAAATAATTGTTTTAAAATAAGCTTAAAAAGCGTGGGGCGCTTTGTTCCACATTTTCGTACATCGAGCGCCCAACGCTTTTTAAGCTTATTTTAAAACAATTATTTTTTACTTTTTAGTCCGATATAAAGCGTGTTTTTTAGTTTTTTTTAAACTATATTTTATTATGATGCTAAATGATCCGCAAGTAATAGTGCCTAACCGTTCTTTGTGTCTTGTGTAATATTATGACGTTCATTTAATTTTTTTCCCTGACTGTATTGCAATGTATCAAACACCGTAATCTCATGTAAACATTTGATTGTTGCAGATTCAACGCTGGGTGCTGTCCTTTGGTCAACAATTTTGAGATCAACTCGCGTATGAAGGTGGGAATCTGCGACTAGGATCTTCAGAAACAATCTTCCAATCGACTCTTGTTGAAAAATTGTCTATGTAAGTATTTTTTGGATTGTCTAAATAAGTTATCTAAAAAATTATTACTAAAAAACTTATAATGTGTGGGTTGTAAGGTCTACGATTGCTTATTAGTCACAATCCACACTTATATTTATGACTAAATTATTAAAAATTATTGAATATTTAATTCTAAAAACGATCAAATCATGTATTCTCATCGGAAACATATATGCATAGAAAACTTCAACTCAATCAGATATGCGACGATCGCCATATTGGGTTTACAATTACGTCACATAGCTTATCGTATTCCACTTGTCAAACTCTTTCATTTTATACCCATGTTAAGAAAGTTGTAACAAAAAGGGTGGTCCGTCGTTTTGGGGCATCCGCCATATTGTATTTATGCATTGTGACCGGACTTATACGCATGTTAAAAATTTCAAAACTCTACCTTTTTTCATTACGTAAAAATTTAATGATAAAATCTCCGATTTTTTTGCAAGTATACATGCTGACTAGCTTTGTTGTCGAACGTCTATAATTTAAAATCTGTGTTGTCTACATGCGGACCGAATAATAAATTAAAAATAAATCCAAGAATAATAATACATGTACATTAAACACGACAGCGGTACAGAGCTATGAAAACATCCGGTATATAATCATGTTATGCAAGTGCCTTTGGTGTGCTATATTGTATTCGCAGCACTGGCCATCGATACCTCTTCATACTTCTGGGAGCTGAATAGCAAATTTTTGATTTTTAGATTTGTAGAGAATTTATACGGTTTAATGAATAAAAATACCTCTTTTAACTTCTGGGAGCTGAATAGCAAATTTTTGATTTTTAGTTGTAGAGAAATTATAGGATTATTCTGCAGATTTTTAATGAATAAAAAATACCTCTTGATACATCTGGGAGCTGAATAGCAAATTTTTGATTTTTAGGTTTGTAGAGAAATTGTACGATTTTTCTAAGTAAAACGTAAAGAAATTAAGATGAGCATATTGTAATGTAAATAGACGCTCGACAACGGAGGCTCAGCGTCTTATAGACGCTCGATAACGGTCTAGCGTCTTACAGATGTTCTACCAATAGGACTGGTATTTTAGGGCCTAGGCCGCCCTAAAGATGTTTTATATATTATGGACGCTGTACAGCGATAAAGGCTTCAATTGAAATGTAATAATTGAGATAATTAAAGCGTCCACAATTTACAAGATTGGATACAATGTATGCGCATTTTGTAATCGTGAAAAAATAACTTTTTCTTTTTTTGTTACAGGATACTACGATCGTGACTTGGCGACCCCCAACCCCTCTGGAGCTGCCTGCATCAAGTTGAAGTCAAAAAATATTATTTTAATTATTACTTCTTATATTGTACCCTTATTATTGTATATGTGTTAATGATTGTAAGGGAAAAAGGATTGTGAAAAATAAATACAAATTAACTAAAAACAAATATTTTTATTTATAAAATATAGTGTAAATAAGGTAGATAGATTATACATACGTCCACGACCACGGCCACAGCCATCGTCCATCGCCATCGCGTTAAATTTGAAAAATATTTTTCCGGTTACACAGACAAATTCTTAAAAAAAATTGGAATTTTAGTATCTGGGCAAGCAGTAGACCGAAATTGAAATGTACCCGATGCGTATTCCAGACTTTTCATAGAGGCACTTAGAACGGGTGTATCTTCGAAACGGTAAGTGATACGAAGCAACGGAGGGGCTTGGCGACTTCAGCGAGTCATTTTCCATAAGCCTACCGAATTTGAATCGGATCCGAGAGGTGTCCAAAACTGTCTTAAAAAAATCACAAAATAACTAAGGCTATACTATGGGAAAAATCTCATTTTTAGTCGATTTTCGACTTTTTCTAATAACTCGCTTTTCGTGTCCAGACGGCTTATACTAACAGGAAATGACACTCCAAATCAAAATATAAGCTCAACTTTAGGTCCTGTGGGCTTTTGTAGTGAATTTAAATGTAGAAGAAACATTTAAACGTCTATATCTCCGAAACGGTATTAGATACAGACCTCTGTTTGCGCTCATTGAATTCAGCGTGTCGTTTTCTATCAGTAGACCGAATTTGAAATGACGCAAAGTTCTCTACTGAAAAGGGTGCTCAATAAGTATTAAATTTCCACACAGGGATTATAGACATATCCATGGGCTGGATAACTGTGACTAAGAATTTGGAAAACAGAAACAGTTTTTTTTTCAAGACAGTTCTTACCGACAAAAAAAATGGAAACACGTGTTCTCTAGTAAGAAGAGTGATCTTTAAATATTGAATTCCCATAGAGGAATTATAGACCTACTTATGGGCATTAACTGTGTCAAAAACCCTGCAGAAGAATTTCATTTTTCAAGATACAATTTTTCGACTTAAAATGGTATGAAATATGTTCATTAAATATTAAACTTACCTTATGATGGGTAACACTGCAGCTCTCACCGTGGTTCAAGTTCACCATTTTCGCTAAAAATGGCATGGTAGGAAAAAGGTAATAACAGTAGAGGCAATATGATAAAAAAAAACGATGTATAATAATATAATAGTTTAATTTGCCTATTTCTATACAGTAAATCTGCGAAAGAATTAGTAATGTCTTTATATTTATTTTTTTGAATGTCGGATGCATTGATTACTTGATTAAGTGTCAACAGAGCCGTATCACCTATCAAAATTTGATCATTTTGAACGGTGCATCTATAGAAAAAGACGTATATAAATTATCTTCCTCGTAATTCGCTTTCAATTTGACAGTTCAGCGGGAGTGACACAGGTTGATCTATTCAGCCAATTCCATGCTCAATGTTATTGACCAATAGACTTTTGGGATGTTTATTAGAAAAAAGCTTCCCAAAAACACATGACTATTTTGTTTGAAAATCAATTTGAAGATTTCAACAAACAATGAGGGACGACTCCATTGTTACGGCCGCTGCACACGAGGCTGGATTTGCCGCTAGATTCCTTGCTAGATTTGACTACTAGTTTTCTAGCGCTGGTTTTCTTGATTGCTGTTAAGTGCTCGCTTCACACGAGACTATTCTTCAAGGTTGTTTTGCGGATAGATCAGGTGAGCGCGCAGTGACATTTCAATTATAAACACAGAGCAAAACGTGCCTGTTGTCTGACTCTGAGCAGAATGACGCCGTGTTGGTTTGTGGGCGTTTGTTCATGTCGCCCACGTGACAAGATGCTGTTTCCTGCTCAAAGCAAGCAGAGGACCTACCAAGAAAAACAGCCCCTGTTCTAATTTTAAAATCTATCTTGTGAGCTAGCAGGCGAGCCCGCAGTGACGTCATTTCCAGTCTCGCACCCTGTCTGCCGGTCAGCAGAAGTCCAAGCAATGGTTCTAGCAGTGTTTCCAGCCTCTTGTGGAGCAGCCTTTAGTGTCTTTTCTTTGGTCCAAATATAATATTTTGATAACACGTAAGGTATGACAATGTGTAAAATGAATATAATAATAGTTACCGACATTCAAACAATTAAATAACATAAATTATTCATATCAAATTTCAGACTTTCATTCTTTCAAAAAAAAAGCAAGTGTACTGTTTCAATTATCGAAGATAGAGAGAAAAGTGAGGAAAATATGGGTTCTTATTCCGGCAATAGAGGCGCTGTAACTATAAGACCGCAAATAGAGTGGGCAATCGAACAATTACGTTTTTTTTTTCAGGTCAGGTTATCTGTAAACAATACCACGTCGCTGTGGATTCGTTTATAAAATCACAGAAACTGCCTTCAACAAGAAGGGTGCCACAATGTAGAAGACTCAGGGTCTTATAGCTTTTTCGAATCCTTGTTATCGCACCGCGGCCTGCCTAGATCAGATCTCCTTTCTCTCTATTCTTCTTGGTTTCAATAATGAATGTACGAAAATTTCAGATAAAAGATCTATTTGTAATAAAAAAAAAACATCACAAATATGAAAATTGCAATGTTTATATTGAAAATTAGTACCTAACTGTAAGCGCGCCGTTCAAAAAAACAATTTCTTCAATGAGTTGATTTTTTTTTTATTAATAAACAAAAAAAAAAGTTTAATAGGTATATATTTTTAGAGTATAATGATTATCCCCCTATGTATTATCTATTCCTTACCAAACTAGTACAAGGCAACATGGTATTTACAAATACACATTTTGATGAAAATAAAATTAAAAATCGTTTTTTACTAAGTAAACACAGCTGGACTATATTACTGAAAAAAAAATGTCGAATTTTATAAGTTTAGGTATACATAAATCATCAATTAACTGGGAAGCACCGTCGATTGACATTAAAATCTGTGCAAAATAAACATATTCAACATGTTTTCCATTAGTATTCATAAAGTTTGTTCCAAGCAGCCGCGAACAGTAACAGAACCGTACTGTCTTGCGCAGTGACAAGATTGTACGGTTCTGTTACCGTTTGCGGCTGCTTGGAACAAACCTATTCTTTTGCGTTTTGAAAAAGACAAAATCCTCATCTCAAAAATACCAAAGAATTTTGCAAATGAACATTGAATTATATTACAAAAGTGAAAAAAAATTAAATGTTATCAAAGAAGAAACTTGAATACAATACCCCAAAAGACGCATTGTAAGAATGTATAGATATATATCAAAGTTACTTTTAAAAGTATCTTAGGTACCAGATAATTCTGAGAAGTATCTGATGCTGTTAAAACCGCAGCAATGAGGAAATTCCAGTTTTGACGCAATTTGTATTTTTTATGACTGACAATTAGACAAATGAAAAAATGACGATTTTTGAAATAAATACCAATGATACATTTTATAAAAAATAATTTTAGTAGTCAGAAAATGGAATACACATGCATTAATGGCACAAAATATGCGAAGAAAATAAAAAAAGATCCATTCTTAACATAAACTGTGAAGTAAATAAATTTCATGGAATGCTTCCAAAATACATTTTGTATCCGCACTATATTATAAAGATAATATTATTTCGCAATAAGATTCATTAAATTTCGTTGCGAAATAATCCCAAAAAGGCTCATTATTTAAACAGGAAAGAACATTTTCAGTAACAAAGTATTCAACATTCAAATAGTACTGATTATTTTGTAGTAATATAACAAAAAATACAATCTTAAAATTATAAAGTTATAAATATCTATCAGAATACAAATTAAAAAAAAAACTGTGTTTGTAAAACTGACAATGCAAGTAATACAATATGTTAAAGTAGTCAACTGTCCTGCGCACAAATACACTTAAATAAATGCCAAACTTACAAAATAATGTTTTCTTTTTAATACTAAAATAGTAGGTTAAATTTCTTTTTTTTATGACGATAATATTGGTGAATAATATTTATATATAAAATCATAGGGTGTAAAAATAATCACACCTAAATTAAAACGAAAAAAAAAAATAAAAAAATTGTTTAATTAATTATTAATAATTATTAAAAGGCCACGATTTTAGGTAGATAAATGTTATGAATGCAGACGCTACCTTTCGTTCTTCCGCCAAACAGTTGATGTCTGAACACACTCCAATGAAATCACTGTTATTGTTGATTGTTATTTTAAACAACTGAACAAAGGCAGTTTTTAGTGCGATGGACGTTCAAAGTAAGAAATCTACATGTTCTCGAACTGATCGACCCTACGTTTTGTGTTTCCTTTGCGAATTTCGCGAAGGGTTTTGTATTTATCACGACCTTGGCGAACGTTTTCACGATGTATCTTATCCATGGCCGTTTCTTTTGTTTCATCTCTTGATTGCGCTAAATCTTGTTTCAAGGCCTGTTGATAGAGAAAAATAACACACATAAGAATTATAATAAAAAAAAACTTGGGTCGCAGTGCGAAACCCTGCCGACAATATAGTGCATTTGCTATCATGGTGAGATCTCTGGTGAGAAATACGCCAAACTTACCAGAGGTCTCACCATTCCTTTAGGTTCCAAATAGGCAGTGTGGGGCTCCATTATATACAGGGTGTATCACAGGAAACCGTACATAGGGAAAAGTACACAGTAGAAATTAGTTATTAGATCAGAGATTGCTTTGCCGTCTATTCAGAGGTCGTTACCATGGTTTACACTTTACATAAAGAAATCTATTCGGGATGTGGCACAATTTGGATGAACTTCAAAGACAAAATCGCCGAAGTATGTTTCAATGTGACTCCTGTAATGTTAGACAAAGTGAGACAAAGTTTTTATAACCGATTAAGTTACTGCTTAAGGAAGTACCCTCGGTACGCAGTAAGTCAAAGAATTTCAGTCTTCTACTTGAGTAACGTAGTATATAATTTGGCAACACCGTATGCCTTGCCATAGTTACAAGTGTTTATGTACGCAGCATAAGTCAACACGCGGTGTCAAATTCGCATTAATTTATAAAAATGCTTTTCTTTATTCGTGTCATTTAGGAAATGATAATATACTGTCATTTTTTTTGGAATACTATGCTTTTAGCATTTACTCAATTTACGTATGTTTTTACGATATCAAAACTGCTGCAGTTTCGTAACTTACCTTTGAATGACGCGCCACAAACTATAATATTGCGGTGTTGCCATGTTTATGAATTGCTAAAAAGCTCGGCTTTGTTTTAGTTATTTCTATTAACATAAGCAAGCTTTATACGTTTTGGAAAAAGAAAAATGTTCATAGAATATTCGTCTATATTTCCTGAAAATTTTATCAAATTCTGTTTGTCAATTCCAACGTAATAAATGATGGAGTGCGTCAAAATCACAGATTTCCATAAGACTCCATGTTAAGTGCAGCGAAATAAAATTATCAATATCTTTTTTCAAAGTCAACCAAAAATCACAAAAATTTAACTGACTCATTTTTGAAAAGGTTTTGACATATTTGCAAATTTTCGTAATTTTTTGTTTGTTAATTCATTTATCGAGGGTACTTCCTTAATCAAAATGGAGGTTTATTTAAACATTTGCTTTAATTTTGATTTTAATTGTTTTTTTGGTTTAATTATTAATACAAAAAATATTTTTTTATAATGGTTCTCTATGTGGCCAAAGTAATCGTTGATCCTAACTAATTTGCACAATGGAGTTTTCCCTATGTACGGTTTTCTGTAATACACCCTGTATAAACTTAACTTTGTTTTTGAACAAAATTTTAAAAAAATACCCCTTAATACACCCCTTAAAACAATATTTTTTTTCTTAATTTCAATAATATTATCAATTCAACATCTGTGCCAAATTATATATACCCTTCAGTAAGTAAATCCATATCAGTAAATTTGTATTTTCATAAAATTTGTAAGTTCGGTCCTGTTGGGCCGATTTTATTAAAATTTTAGCAGCAGATTTTAATAATTATTAAATGATTAAAACTCAAATTTGAAACGATTCTGAGAGAATTTTCTCGGTATTTTTGGGCCCAAAAACATTTTTCAACTCCTAAATACCACCCTTAAAACGGCCCGATTGGGCCCATTTTAAATAGGCTTCGTGCGGTGGTGGATTCCAGCATGTGGACCAAATTTTGTTTAAATTGATTAAGTCTCTCTAGAGTTATCGTCCTAACACGCACACATATACAGGGTGTCCCATTAAGAATGGGACATAGAACAACCGCAGATTCTCCAATTCAAAATAAAACGATTAAGCGAAATATGCTTAGATAAAATGTTACTCGTTTCCGAAATACGGGGTGTTGAAGGTGAAAACTGAAAAATTATTAATGTCCATAATTTTTTTAATACACCGTATAATTTTACTCAAATCGGCACACTTGTTAAATATCATAAAATGCACCTAACAATAAAAAAATTAGTTCAGTACGCTCTACCAGTGGCGTACGGCAGGAGTAAGTAATGCTTGTACCCCTTCTAAATGTTACGCCGCTGTCTAAATTTGAATTTTGACTATAATTTTAATTTTTTTTGATATTTTCTAAGTCAATAATGTACACTTGTTAGTTTGTTGTAAAGTCATTGGTTTTCGAGATATTCGCAGTTTTTTTAAGACAAAATTGTAAAAATGAATATTATTAATAATAATACAAATAAAAAGTACATGTCTATCTATCTTTAACTGCGAATATCTCGAAAACCAATGACTTTACAACAAACTAACAAGTGTACATTATTGAATTAGAAAATATCAAAAAAATTAAAATTATAGTCAAAATTAAAATTTAGACAGCGGCGTAACATTTAGAAGGGGTACAAGCATTACTTACTCCTGCCGTACGCCACTGATGGAGCGAGTAACATTTTATCTAAGCATATTTCGCTTAATCGTTTTATTTTGAATTGGAGAATCTGCGGTTGTTCTATGTCCCATTCTTAATGGGACACCTGTATACAGTATGTAAACACGTAAGGTGCACATAGGGAAATTAACATTGGGAAAAAATGACTGGATCAGAGTGAGCCTTGAAATCTTGTTTTTCAATTTGACAGATATTCTTTTGCAAAATGAATGTGAAAATATTCAAATGATTACAACATAATTGGACTTTTTTTATTAATGGGACATTAAATTCCCAAAAATACTTAAATATGGTGCGAGATCAAATATCTCCGCCTATTCGTGTTGAACCTAAAGACATTTGGATCACTAATTTACCAACGCGCATACGTCATATCAGTCAGACAATTTTTGAATGAAATGTTTCTAAACAGATGGAGTTGTTTTTTTGTTTTATTTTTGTACAAAAAAATTAAAATAATGAGTTATAAGAGCTTTTTATTATTAAAAAACCCAAGTAAAATAAAAATAAATCAAAATAAAATAGAAATCCTCAATATTACCACGATAATTCAATAGAAATAACAATTAATGCAGTCATGGCTAACTCTGATCCAAGTATTTTTTCCCAATGCTAATTTCCCTATGTGCACCTTACGCGTTTACATACATATAAACATTTCCAAAAATGGTGCCAAAGTGGTTTGGAGGCTATGAAACGTTGAAAAATTTTAGTTAGACCCCTAGGTCCCGCCATCTGACCGACGCCAATAGTGTAAATGCCTTATGGCAAAACGGACAGGTGCGAGTAGGACTTGCTCCCTGTTAGGATTCCACACCGTTATAACAACTTGACAATTACTTTGTTGGGATTGATAAATTGACAAACATACCGCAATGCAGTTGCAAAGTCGCGCGTTTTCGCAACAAAACACAGCATCTTTGAAAGTAGCTACTTTTAAAGAAAATAAAACTAACCTCTTACTCCGCGGCAAAGCAACCACAAACATCTCATCAACATCTACATCATTGCCAGCTGCATCCATATCCACCGTATACACACCATAATCATCGTCTCAAACATCACCATCACCATTCTCATCTTACAACTACAGAACTCCACAGGAATACATCATCATCAAAAGTTCTTTACAACTAGCTAAATAATATAATAGTACAGGTAATAGAGAATTTTTTTCTGCATTATCCTACAACTTTTTTTCGTTTTCTTAAATAGGTTCAGTATCATGTACTGACCCTAAATGCACAAAATCCTTACAAATTAGGCGGGCGGAAATGCCGCCATTTTGACATTTTGTCTTCTAAAACGTTTTTGTACTTCTTCCATCTTTTTTCATGTAAGACAAAAACGTTTTAGAAGACAAAAATCAATATAATTAATTAAAAAATAGTGAAAATATTGATTTTCAGACATTTTTTTTCGAACATATGAACCATTTGTTAATGTTCTATCAGTGCATATGACCGCCTAGGCACAGGATTTTTGACATTAGCGCGTTATAACTTCAAAAATATTAATTTTAGAAAAAAAAGTTTGAAATAAAAGCTGTAGAAAATTTGTAGATTTAAAACTTAAGTCATTAGCATTTTATTGTTAAAAGAATTATTAGAAGAGATATGGGTCCAAAAGTCAATAAACAAATCGTAATAGTCAAATAAGTCGTAAACGGTAAGTGATACAAAAAAAAAATTATTGAACAAAAAAGATAGTAAATTTATTTATCTACAATAAAGGTTATTACCATTTTTGGCCTCAAGTGCACGGTTACGGAGATATGGGCTGAAACGGTTTTTGTCAAAATGGCGGCACTTCCACCCGCCTAATTTGTAAGGATTTTGTGCATTTACGGTTAATACGTGATACTGAACCTATTTAAGAAAACGAGAAAAAGTTGTAGGATAGTGCAATGTGAACGAAAATAACGACTCTATTACCTGTACTATAACGCATATAGCCACGCTGCTGCACGTTTACAAATTAAAAAAAAAAAAAAAAAACAAAATCAAACCTTAAGTTGATCATGGAGACGTTCATTGCGTTCGGCAAGCGTGCGTCTTTCTTCAATTGGATCTACTATGTGCTCATCTGTGGCCAAATCTTGGCTGACATCTCCGCCACCATTCATCAGTTCGTCATCGTCGTCGTTGCCGTCCTCGTTCAAGTGATGGTGTTGCGGTGTCACTGTAGCTGCCAATAGCGCCGCTTGAACCTTAAACAAAAGAAAAACACGGTCATGACTCAGGATAGCAAATAGTGTTCTTGGATTTTTGGTGCCTGTCTGCTTGAATTTCCAGTTTAATGCTGGGCCTTTCGGAAAATCTGATTTGATAATGACTTTAGATTGTGATCACATGATTACAATTTTTATCAATTATACAGGAACAGTTTGCTGTTGTAAAACTCATAGAAAACCAAATTATTGATCTACACAGAAAAGATCGCTTTTCAAGCTAATTTAAAACAAAAAGATCGTTTCAATGGATTAATTTTCAAGCAAGATCAATTAAAGAAAATCAGTAATGTTTTATGGAGAAATATATGTGGTCATAATCTTAGGTCATTGTCAAAGTAGATTTTCTAACAATTTTACACAAAATATCAAACTGAATGCCACAATACTTTCAGATTCATACAACAGAATATATTTCTTGTTTTACCTCGTCTTGTTTGCGTCTGGCCTCTTCAACTTCTTCTTGAAGTCTGCGCGTTTCAGAATCTTTCTGTTCAACTTCGGTCTGGATGCGCATGACTTCTTCTTGTTTGGCACGGATTTCATCCTCCAATTTAATTCTTTCAGCAGCTTCCATATTCTTACTTTCTTCTAAACGATCCATCATCGCCTGCAATTCACCTTGTCTCTTCTCGAGCTCTTCTTTCGCCGCCTGTAACTGACGCAGCTGTTCTTCCAGCCGTCTGATCATGTCTTGAGCTTCAGCTAAGCTGGCTTGATTGCGGTTAATCTCTTCTTGCATTGCTTTCATTCTGTCTTCATATTCTTGTTGTTTCTTTTCTGCGCGTTCACGAGCAGCTATTTCTAATTGGAGCTTCTCCCTGAAATCAACACATTGACGTGAAGATTTTGTATTTTCAAATGACCAAATAAATATCTAATCTAATGATCTTTCTTAATACTATTTCAATAAGCAAAAGATAACGTATAAGTATAGATATTTAGCTTAGTGTAGTTTTAAAGAAGCAAAGCAATTTTTTGATTTTAAACATTGCCTGTAATAATTTGAATGATATTCGTTTGGAAAAAAAATCGGTTGCATCATTAACGTCATACGTCATCATTCAAACGTCTTCAGACGCTGTTTAAACGTTTCTTTGTTTCCTTCTTTCAGGATGAAAGCGGCTCTTAGAGGCCGTCAATTATGCTTACCGCTGTTGTTGTTTGGCTAGTTTTTCTTCCCGCGCCTGCGCCTTCATCTGTTGCACATCGATGGTGTCTGGTTTGCGGCGTCGCATATACAATTCATGATTGCCCATACACAAAGCAAGAATGCGTTTATTGATACGAACCCGCGGCGCAAAGAATACAAAATCGGGTGCTTTTTTATCAATTGGTTTTATTATAAATTTACGATCGTTGAACGAAATATTACGAATTTCGGACCAAGGAAAACCGATTTTCGGTGTTAATCTACAAAAAAAAGAGAACGGTTAATATTGCGGAATGTGTTTTTTCAGGCGGGGTTAAAAACCGGAACTGACCTGTCGTCCTTTTCATAAATATTTAATCCGAGGGCATCTACACCTAACCACAATTCCGTTCCTTTTTTGTTTTTAATCTCAAAATAATTAACACCATACATCTCAAGATCTTGCGCAATCTTGAGATATTCCATCATGGCGTCTTCTCGTAACATGCCACGATGTTCGTGCCACCACGTTGTTATGCTCTGTTCCCATTCTTCTTTTGACATTTTGTGTTGATCCATTACTCTGAAAGTATCAGATTTATTTTAAAAAAATTGATCAAGTGCAAGCTATACTTGTACAGTTAGTGTTCCGTGTCCTCGACTTTAGAGTGCATTTATTAATTTGAAATATAGTGTCAATTAAATCGTCTATAACTATTGATAGTGCTGGAATTTTTCAATCCTGATAATTTCCGTTCAATCTACACTTAAATTTCTGAACGACCCTTTTGACAATAAGCAACTTTTACGCGTTTTTTAAATAGAAAGTGTTTACCTTTGCGGTAGCAATCTGTCGTTGGCTAAGAATCCTGGAGTATGGAGGGATTTGTTGTAGTCGCAATGACGCGACTGGACAGCGTACGAAGCCAAAAGCACCGACGTTTCTGGCGGACAGTAGATTTCATCGGATAAGATAGAATTTTTAACTTGTAAATAGAATAAACGTAATGTAATCTCCTGGATCAGTTCTTCAGCTACGTCCTCTGGATAAAATTTGGCACGGAATTTGAACTGAAGAGGATTTTCTTTCTTGACATCTTGGTTCATCACCTGAAAGAGAAAAAAACGGACCATATAGTATTTTCTATCTTTGTGAAGTACAACGGTTTAAAAAAGGGTTCATGCAAAAAAAAATTCCTTTCATATAAACTATGTACTTTATTAACAATTTTTCGATACATGTCCAAAAATAGACATCTAAGTCAAAATTATTCTATCTATTTGCAATGTTTCAAGTTCATTCAAGTTGTGTCAACTCTTTAGCCGTATTCTTTTTACATAGACGAGTTGTTAAGTTTTCAAAAATATACATGTATATCTTGTAGTGTTGATTTTCAAAAAATATCAATAAAATTTTTAATGGTTTTCAGAACAATAATGATAACTTAAAATTGAAGAGAAAAAAATGGTACAAATTGTCCTGAAAATAAAAACATGAATATTTGTTACTTTTACACATATTAGTAATATTATTACGAGTGTATTTTTAAAGAATGACTCATTGAAATCTATTTATTATAAAAAAACAAATACCTATATTTTATATTTTGATAAATTTTTATCCGTGACTTACCCATGTGGAAAATGGCATTGAACCACTCTGATAAATCCATTTAAAGTAAGCATAAAAATAAATGTTTAGATTCAATAAAACATACTGATCTATTGCAAACTAATTAAAAACAATTACATTGAACTTAGTTACAATATACAGTAGAATCTCTGTAAGTCGAATCTCGATAAGTCGAAAACATCCAAAACTCGAAAAAATGTTTTCAAATTCCAAAACCTCCATTACTCGAAATCTAAACTCTTTACAAGCCATATTTCTCTCCATAACTCAAAAAAATAAATTGGACTTCTTTATCTCGAATATAGCAACTCAAAAAATTAGTTACAATTAATCTTAACTTCTACAAGTCGAATATTTCCTTACAAAATCCGCCGCCTAAGTCGAAATCATTCAAAAGTCTAAGACTCTATAACTCGAATTTTTTGGCGTCTCCTTTGAAGTTTGACTTACAGATGTTCTACTGTATTATTTTTTCTATAAGTAGGTACACTTATTCTACCAGAAGATAAAAAAAAAGAGTAACTATTTTTTTGACTTTCACAAATAATAATCGCGGCCTAACAGGCATAATCTTCGACTAGACTTACATTTTCGCTGACTACTCATCCCAGATAATATTTAAGTAGAATAAAAGAATATAACTTTACAAAAAGTAGTGAAAAATCACTAAAAATATAAATATGAAAAAAGGGTCAGTTCGTTTGCTGGCATCGTCGAAAAAAAGTTAGATCTAAGACGACGCCAAGTTTTCATTTGACAAATTTTTGTTTTATTTATAAATGACTCGTCTATGTAAACTGGTCAAGTAAAAATTTGGCCCCTTCTTCTTTTTTTCTGGCAAATCCACGCGTTCTTTGTATCGAGCTTGGGTCCTTTTTTCACATTTATGTTTTAAGTGGGATAGATATAAAGGCCGCTGCACACGAGGCTAGAAACGCTGCTAGGAGTTCTGCTAGCCGGTAGGTTGGGTACGAAGCTGGAAATGACGTCACTGCGGGCTGCCTTGCTAGCTCAGAAGATAGATTTTAAAATTAGAACAGGGGCTGTTTTCCCTGCTAGATTTGTTGCTAGGTGTGAGCAAGAACCAATCAGGAAGCAGTATCTTCACGTGGGCACTTCTGCCAGACAACAGACACGTTTAGCTTTATGTTTATATTCGAACTGTCACTGCGCGCGCACCAGATCTATCCACAAAACAAGCTTGAGAAGAAGTTTCGTGTGAAGCGAGCAGTTAACAGCAATCAAGAAAACCGGCGTTAGAAAACTAGTAGGCAAATCTAGCAAGGAATCTATCTAGCAGCGTTTCTAGCCTTGTGTGCATAGTGGTCTTTAGGTAAAGAGCCAAGTTGAGTGAATATAAATACAGAATGGGTAATGTTTTATGCATACGTGTCACGCAAAGCCAATAAATTGTGTATTAATAGCAAATATGACGTAAATGTCAACCAAAAAAATACCAATAAAAATAAATTACTGTTTTATGAAGATGCGGTGATTCCTAGACTAACTGTTTCGATTTAATCGAGATGTCCCGATTTTTGACTTTGTCACGACGAATGGAGTATCGGGGCGTCATACGTTCCGATTTTTTATCATCTATCAATTCCACGTCATATTCGTTTGTCTGATCTTAAGTCTCTAGATTGAAACTAATCTAAAGGTTTAATCTATCGAACTTGTTCGCGATTTGAGAATACAGGATTAAGAAACGGTTGGATCGATTTTGATGAAACTTGGTAAACTTAAAATACTGGGTACTTTTACCGGAGTGCGCACGCGTTAACAAAAAGTTCTCGTCAAAATCGGCATTATTTTACGCGGAGGTAAAGGTTAATTTAATCATAAAATATTACATTGAAACGTTAAAAACTTTATTCGGCGTTAAAAATAACCATAGCGCACACAAAACCTGTTAAATGTACAAAAATAGCATTATTAACGCGTTATTAAAAACGGTAATAAAAAATTTACATTTTTATAGAATTATCTACCAGCGCACGTCCGGTTTTACCGGAAAATTAACGAATCTGATAAACACAGAATATGCACAGTAAGATTTATCTAAAATAAACAAATCATATTTTTCCTTTCCTAAATATAACAACAAAATTGGTGCCTACCATAACATTGTTGAAGTGAAAACTTTAGCGGCGTTGTACACAGAGCCCTCGTAAGGCCTCACGCCGCCCGCGTGCGGGTTCATAATTGACGCCCCTTATTGGGGATAAACTCACTATAGACGATATGTCAAATTGAAAAACGTTAAAAATCCTAAATACCTAATACTGTAAGTGCAATTAATAGAAACTTTATTTCTTATAAATTTAAATAAACTGTAAAAAAAATTATATCAGAGAATTTAATACGATGAAGGAAGGTTTTGGTTGAGGATCATAAATAAATAAACTTTACCAATGTTTCGCTAGTGGCCAACGTTACGAAACACTAGCGAAACATTGGTAAAGCTTATTTATGATCCTCAACCAAAACCTTCCTTCATCGTATTAAATTCTCTGATATAATTAGTTTTCCAGGTCTGTGGCCACCCTGAATCAATAAAAACTTGTAAAGTAAAATACGCACATTTTGCGAATACCGACGGCATTACTGTATTAAAAAAAAGAGAGAATTATGTCACTGTGTCTAAACAGTTTGCGATGTATGGTTTGGCTTCCGGTTGATCAAAGACTCCACAAGTGCGTCACTTCCGCTTAGACGATTGTGGGATATTCGCCAAATCGATTCGAAAATAACATTCACTCATCTCGCGGATATACACACACGACAATCAATATTATTATGCATTGCTAAATATTTACCAAAAGTTACGGCGCTAACTTTTACTTGCAATTATATGCACGACATGTAATCTCGACGACAAAAAATCATAATATTAACTTTCTTGTTTGAAATTTAATTCTACATATTCTCGTCTGTTTTGTTGTTCCTCATTTGATACGTTGTTATTAGATAAAAGAAGAATCATTCACTAGTTTAATAGGGTATTTTGCACCATGTAACAAAAAAAATCCTATAATGCGTGACGTCACTACGTCTGTAAACTACCTACGTTTAAGTTGTGATGTGTGTTATTTTGAAGTTATTTCAAGTTAGTATCACGTTTATAGACTCCTATCCCGTATTTTATTGATTTCGCAACATATAGAAAAAGGTTTCGTAAAAGCAGAAAGTACTAATCTACCAAAAATAAATACGTTTAATAAATAAATAAAGTTTTACTAACTTGTATACTTACACTGGTAATATAATAATCATAGCAATCTTAAATATTTTTAATTGTAAAGTGTTACTATGGTTACAGTGAACTGTCGTTGTTATTTACAATCATAGTGACGTCAAGGGTCGTTTTCGCGCGAAAATTCAAAATGATATAGTCGTTATATTTCGGAACCCAAAGGAATGGTGAGACTTCTGGTGAGAAATGCGCCGATCTGTCCTAAGGGGGTTTTCTTGACAGGTAAACTATGGAGGCATAAGGTGATTTAGAAACGCATGATGGAGGCTAGGTTAGTCTCTTTTCTAAATCAATGTTTACCTGTCAAAAACCCCCTTTAGGACGGTTCGGCGCATTTCTTACCAGAGGTCTCAACATTCCTTTGGGTTCCGAATTAGCATTTGAAAAAAAAAAAAACAATATTTTGTTCGCTGAATCAAAAAGACGATCGATGCATAATTTTCACAATACGGTTTTCGAAATCGAAAAAGAAAAAAAACAAAACAAACGCGGACATTTTGTTATTATCTTTCATTAACATCATCGGCATGATTTCATTCAAACAATTTAGGTCATTTGTTATCCGTTGCACGAACATTGAATATAAAAAAATACACGATGTTACCTCGATTTTGTATGCAAAATTTCATTGCCAACGGTCTAAATTCAATAATATTACGTTTATACTACAAAAACAACTTTTCAAAGATCGGTGTCTTTAATTTTTTATAAATTTTAAATTTTTGAACAACTCGAGATACTTCTTTTCATGCATATTAAAGTCAATACACTAGCCTCTGACAATAAGAAAATCCGAAATTTTAAATATTTACTTTAATGTTTAGATTTAATTGAAATCAAGCATAAAGTTGTCTAAACGAATAAATAGCCACCAAAGAAAAAATGTCCATAACGCAACATTGTAAAATCGACAGCGTAGCAAAAGTAATTTATTCATTACTTTGATTAAACCTGAGCAATTTCTACGTTTTAAGGAGTTTTTCGTTAAATATATAGGCGTTTACATTGTATTCAATAAATATAGTTAAAAAAAAACTGAATTACTTCTGGATTCCTAATAAGCTTTGTTGAGTTTCATGAAGATTGCAATAATTATTAAATAAAACAAACATCAATTTCTATATTATACATATCTATATAGGAACATGCATAATACTTATGAAATTAAACAATATATAATTTGATATGTAATTATTGTTTTTAATTATTACACTGGAAGAAAACAAACAGGCGTTATTGAAATCAACCATGCGTACTTTGAAGGTTGGAGTTGATATTTACAATCAAGAAACTACACTACTCTTGCATAATCATTTACGTATTGTCTTTAAACAGACGAGATGGTAGATTACAGACGTTGGATAACTAAGTTCACAGTGGAGAGATTAGACGCTCGACAATTGAAGTCAATCTTTGACGCACGCTTTACGCCAAAATTCAAATCCTGAGATATCGAGTCCCACCATAAGGGTTCCGTTTATTACCAGCTTGGTTTTATTCAATGTAGATTACAGACGCTAGACAACAAAGACCGTTAGTGTTCAATTAGATCTAATTACATTAATTGACGTAACAAAACATTCGTGATTCGGTTTGATCCAAAAGCAGTTATACATATCCAAGCTGCCCTCCTACCAACTTGGTATACGGAACCGTGGAAAAATATACAATTTGTGGAATTGGTACACTATACTAATTTCCAAATTCAAAGCCTAATTCTAAAGCTGTGCCTAGTTACAAGTATTTAGTCATATATGTTACTACCAAACTGGAAGCAACGTTTAAGACATCGACACGAGATTCTTGTCTTACCACGTCGTCCTCGTCGTCGCTGCCAGCCGAATTCTTTTTGCTGTACTTCTTGATGCATTTCAATCCTCGGCGAACAATTGTTTCGGGCTGTCAAAAATATTTATCATGCAGCATGCAATCAATACAATACAAATATCGAAGCATGGCAACAGAAACCATGCCATATAAATAGAACCTGCACAACATGGGTAACTATACTGTAAGTACTACGTGCCCGTTTTCTGAAAGAAGAGGTATGTTACTTCGCGACAGTATCGGCACTGTTATCATAATTGTTAGGTAACCCTCATCGTCACGGCCGCGCAGTATCTGTCCTTTCAGAAGACGACAATGAACCATCGCGATTGAATTGGTTCGAGTTAGACGTTGAAGAAGCAATTACCGCTGCCTGCCTCATTCTACTGAGATGTTGTTTGGTCCATTCTCTAAGCCCGAGACATTTATCTCACAGTATTTCAATGGTGATCTATAATTAATCTTTGAGATTGGGTACTGAAGAAAAACATGTCGGTAAAGGCTACATTTCGAAATCTGACACAAAACCAAAAAGATGCGCTGTTGCATCAACAAAATTTTCCATGCTTTTTAAACTAATTCTTTTCTTTATATTTGCACTAATCAAGATTATTCAGTAATGGTAAAATTGAGGAACATACCTCAGAAATATCCCACCCCTACGTGCATACTGTCTGAATATGCGTCCGTACCGCGAAGTCTTCTTCTTGTGGTGTAATTCTGGAGGTTTTATAATCAATTGGAAATATTACCGAGGGCACATTGTTAATTACAAAGTGTTCTCAGTCAATTTTATTTTTTATGCGTGATAGTACACAGGTCAATAGAGAAGATGATTAGTGTTAAAACATCTTATGGTCATATTCACCGAACGTATCTTTAATAATGTTCGGTGAATATTGGTATTAGTAAAAGGTAAATGATTACCTATATCTAATTTCAAATGTAACGTCGAATTAGTAGACGCGATGCATCAAAATTATCATACAACTTTTATTAATGTGTTTCAGTACTAATCGTGTTTTAAAAGCCATTAAAAATAAAATAGGGAGATCGGGAACACCCTCTATAATACTGTTGCATAATCATACAGTGAAGCGTATGATTTATAGATGATAAGAACATTTACCTTGGAAAGATACACAATAAAAGATGTGGAAAAAACCATAAATAAAAATACACCTGTAATCAATAGAAATTGTCGCACTCGATGCGTGCGCAAAAATTAAGAAAAAAAAAAAACAACTGAACATTCAGTTCTTTGGACTTCCTGACAATAAAATAAGCAAAAAGATGTTTATGTAACGCTTTATTATTGACTATACACAGTAAACAGTTCAACTGTTCAAGGCAAATTAAACAAATAATACAGTATAACCATTTTAAGTCAAACCTCGATAAGTCGAAAACCTCCAAAACTCGAAAAAATGTCTTGTTCCCTTCCTGTCAAGCCCCAAAACCCCCAATACTCGAAATCTCAACTCTCTATAGGTCGAAAGAATCCCTACAAGTCATTTCGGTACATATTTTCCCTCAATAATAAATTGGACCTCTGTATCTTGAAAAAATAAACTCAAAATTAGTCAGAATGAATTTTAATCGTTCATAAAACGAAAACTCTATAACTTGAATTTTTTGACGTCTCCCTTGAAGTTCGACTTACAGAGGTTCTACTGTATAATATCTACATATTTAAAAGCTAGTCTCTTCCTTCCTTCTAAAACAATTTTAGTTCCCGACTAGTGACTTTTTTGCGTCAAATTCAGGCCTAGTTTATATGAGAGGCGTTCAACGCGCGTGGGGCCAACGCGCGTTGAACGCCTCTCATATAAACTAGGCCTAAAAACAATGGTTCCCTTAGCCAAAAAAAAAAGAGAGTTCAGAACACATAACGCCTTTCTGAATATTACACACTTTTACGATTAGCTGAAAAATATCATTAAAAAAGTGGTATTACATTCTTTGTTTTTAATTTGAGTCAAAACTGCTTTAAGACTGATCAAGAAATTCTTGGTTTCCGGGCTTGTATGCCGTGGTCCATTGGTATTACTACCTGACGTTTCGTGTACAACTGCGGTAGACATTATCAAAGGCGATGTGGTAGCGGAAAGTAAGGTATAATTACTAATGGACCACATACAAGCCCGGAATCCAAAAAGATATTATTTGTGTGTCCTTGTTGGTTGTATTCGAGTAATTTTATATTATTGATATTTTGTGCGTAGCGTTAATTTGTGTGAGACGTAACTCGCCACACGTAAAATTATGCCAAATTAAAATTGTGATTAATTCGTATTTTAAGTCGGTAAATTAATTTACCATTGTTCTAAAAAATACATTAAATTAGAATCACAAAAAAATACATTTTCACATAACATGTTAAAGTATCATTATTAAACAAAATACCTAAAATAAAAAAATATGTTTTTCACGTCATACCTACAATACAAGCCAGTAGGGCAACGTAATATCTACAAAAGCAGTGATTGTAAAGCAAAAGCGCAGAAAATTACTTCTAAAAGCGTCAGCATAGCCAATTCCCACGTGATTTTTCATACTCAAAATGCGTGGAGCTGGTACATTTGTGGATATTTCTGCGGAATATTAATAAGTCTGTTCCAAACAGCCAGAGAACGGTAACAGAATCGTCAGTTTTGCTACTGCGCAAGCCTGTCATGCGCAGTAGTTCAAAAACGATATAAACGGCTTCGTTTCTGTTACTGCGCAAGACGGTGACGGTTCTGTTACGGTTCTCTGGGACAAACTTAATATATTCAAACGTAGAGATGAATGTTTAATTCGGTATTTTATTAAACAATAATAAAACAGTAGGCCATGGACCTCCTCGACGCGACGCCGATACATTCGTAGACCTGTTAAAAATTGCACTGCAATTAACACGGTCGCCGATTTCAAGGTCGCAGAATAAAGCATAACGTGCACGATCAACGGTAAAGACATTGATGCGCGCTTCTTTGTGCAGGTCATCTAGGCGCGTGAATTTATTTATTTTTGAAGTGAAAACTTCTTTAGCGGCGTTGTACACTATTTTTGTAATGGGTAAAAAATGTTAAACTCGCGTCAGATCGAAAATTTTTATACAACGTTAGACATCTAGCGTTGAAATATCGTACATAAAAATGCAATCTATGATACAAACCATTTTGATCGAAAATTCGTAAGACGTTAATATTCAAGTTTTCACTTCTGCCGGCACTCCCGGAGTGCAAAGGGTTTTTTTTTTTATTATAGGTGACTGCCAATTGCTCGTATACCTATCGGGAGAAGAAACTATGAGTAATTTGGAATGATTTAATCTTATCACTTGGGGGTCGGAAATGCGTCATTTTTTTATGATAATCACACTTCTGTGAAGAATTTTCATTTTATTTTTTTATATTTATTGTAACAACATCTAACAGTATACATTCGTGGTTTTTAGCTTTAGGAAGATTGGCCCATTAGTATAAACTATCTGATCATGGAAAAATTCAGGCCAAAAAGTGAGAATATATTTTTGACGTGATAACGTCTTATAAATTGATGAAACACCAGCTGCACGCCTGACCCTGTGCGTGCAAGCGAGAGCGCAGTATAAGCGATAGAGAAGCACGATCGGCCCATATGCTTAAAAATATGTATTTTGCTTTGGTTGATCAAACTATTAGTCGGTAAAAATATAGTTTGACAGCTACTAAAATTTAGGTTATGTATTATTAAATATTATATTCGAGCGGAATACGTTATCACGTAAAACTATCGTCCGTAAACCGACTTTACAGACAACCAATTTTTTTAAATTTTTAACTCCCAAAATTCGGATTTCTGTCAAAGAAAACCGAAGTAGATTTAGCGGTCACTCCTGTATATAGAATCGTGTATAAGATCAAGCATTTGTTATACTCGGTTCGAAACTGGTCATGCATTGTTTTCCGATAATTTTTGAAAGTTAAACTTCTTTTGACGATAGCAATATTATCTACAAATCTTTGATTAACGTCTGATTAGAACTCTTCAATAAATAAAATTATCGACCAATTTTTCAGACAATATATTAACAAAAAAAAATATAATTAATACATTAACGTTTCAATCCGGATTTGGACCTTCTTCAGAACTGATCTAAAAAATATAAAAAATAATTAATATTTAAATTCTAATTAGCTTTTTATAAAATCTTTCCAAATTATTTTGATAATCATTAAAAATTTTGAAAGATTTTATAAAATGCTAATTAGAATTTAAAAATTAATTATTTTTTATATTTTTTAGATCAGTTCTGAAGAAGGTCCAAATCCGGATTGAAACGTTAATGTATTAATTATATTTTTTTTTGTTAATATATTGTCTGAAAAATTGGTCGATAATTTTATTTATTGAATATGATCTACATATGAAAATAAGAATGAATAAATTATAATAATAGTTTAAAAGTAACAAGTTCTTCAGACTGCCAAAAGTTTTGTAGGATTCGAAAAATCCAACGCACTTTTACAACTAAAATTTGGGTGCAATTATTTAATAATAATAATCTTTTATTTTAAGAAACTGTAAAGTACAGGATTAAAAATGTCAGGTGAATGAACATTACAGTAAATATTCATTTAAATTATAGAAAGCGTTTTCCAGCAAATACATTCTCAGAGAATTTCTGAAATGTTTCACATCTGTAGCTAATTTTATATGTGCAGGCGCAGTTTATTAAAAATAGTTACCCCTAGATCTTTTGCGTTTATATATAAAATACATTTTTTTAAAGATTGCATCAATAATGGAGATCATACGAAAACCACCACAAACATAGCGTAAATATAAACCTAAACATTCTCCGAAAAATAAAATATCGCATTCAAATTTGTTCAGTATAGTTCTCGAGATTAGCACATACAGACAGACAGACGGACACTTATACAATGCATACAGTTTTGTTCAGCTAGATTAGCATAATCGATATTCTGAAAATTAATACGAATTTCTTGATGGTCTTACACACTGTCCCTCAAAATTTTTAAGCCTGACCGGTCAAATGATAATTTTTACTGAACTATTAACTTATACTAAATCGATTTAATAATGTTTATTCACGTGTAAGTTCGAGAAAAACCAAAATGGAAAAATGTGTTTGCCTCTGATGCTCGTCTTTAATAATAAAATTAACTGAACAAGTTACGCTAGATATTATTATTATAAGTAACTATAAACAGTTTTAGGGTCACTGTAACGAAAGGTGCACAAACTTTTCATATTATTATGGCTTCAGATTTGCTTTAACGCCTGTTTAGACGGCTATGTCAATTAACCTACATTGCAATATTTCACTTTTGTAGGAAATATCTATAACGACAAAAAATCAATAAAAACTGGATTAATTTGGAAGGGTGTCGGAACACTTAGGAGAGCTACCTTTTTTTCGACACTGAATAATAAACAAATGCGCAAGATTCCCCTCTTCTCCTTCTTAGGTTCTACTTATTATTATTTTCAGGATTAAAAAGCGGTTTTGTGGAATTTGCTACCGTGACTAGAGAAAATGCTGCGTGTACGCCACAGTAGCACCGCGCATGCGCGTAGAGTGCGTATGACGCTTTGACAGAGAGAGTAGAGACGATTGTCCTACTCTTTCCTTTTAACTGATCCAGGCCAATCTGCCCTATCGCACCTAAAGAAGTTTTACTCCAAAAACAACCCGTCTTAGCAACTTCGGTTGTAATAGAATAAAATAAAAAAGATACACATTAAATGTTAAATTCTTGACTACTTTGTCCATCCAATCATAGACGACAATGACAACTCATAAATTAAATTTTGATAGTGCTCTATCTATTTTTATTTTTCAATCTACCTCTACCAAGTCGCTTTTAAGTTTCATCTCATCACGGACTTAGCTTTACTAAAGAAGTTTCTTTTCAGAAATAGTTCATATTTTTTAAATATAAATCATGAATTTTATCAACCCTGATTATTTCTCCACGTACGCTTGAAGAAATTGAAAACTGCACGCTGTCATGTGTGTCAAGGTCCCTTAAATTATCTAAACATAGAAGTCCCAGTAAAGAGTACGAACACGTGACTGAGATATGCACCTGTGTATTTACCGCGATGTCCTTAAATTATGGAGATTGGCTGCGTTAAAACCGCGCATGTCAATCACACGTATCCATAATACAATAAATTAACTATTGTAAACGGTCAAAATTAAAAAGCAAAATCATAAAGCGGTCCTCGCACTAACAAACTAATAAATGTACGTACATTCTTTTTTAACAGCGTGTAGAAATCAAATAGACGAACAAATATTATAAGTAACTTTTTTATCATAACTCAAAAATACGAGAGAAACAGCCGTTCAAAGTTAAATTAAATTTCATTTAATTAATTCAAAAGTTCGGTAAATACACGCGAAGAAATTATAGCACGAATCGGAAATGCATCTCAAATAATTCGCAAAAGGCCCTTATCGCATCTTTGTGTCCAACAAAACGGGGATTTGTGTAAATACTTGATAGTGACATAACATATTTCCATAGCGACATAACATAACGCCAGGACCGATCTCAAAATTTAATAAAACTTTGAAAGCCCGTTTCTCTTTCATTTTTGAGATTTGATAAAAAAGTTACTTGAAATATTTGTTCGTCTATATTTGATCTCTATATACGCTGTTAAAAAAAAACGAGTGTGCTTTAGACCACACGACTGAATTAAAACTTGTTCTGGCCATAATTTGTTATTACTCACCCGAAAATTCACAAAATATGAACTTTAAAATGAATTTACAATTTTATTCACTTTAAACGTAGAATATTTAATGTATTGAACAAAATATTAATTTATAAAATTGTTCAAGAACGAAATGAACAGTCTAATGTAAGAAGAAAGAAATATAAACATACAGATATAATGAAAACAAAATTGCAATTACTTAGCTCTCGTTGGATTTTAAGCGTAAATCTTTATGAAATTTTACAAAACTTTTTCTGGCACCCGATAGCGCCACTGGCACGTAAAGTATGTGTCATTCTATTGTTAGTTCTGCTTATATTTTCGGCAACCTGATGGCGCCACTAGCCAGTGAAGTGTTTGTCATCCTCTTTCTATCTTCACTAACTTATATCTCCCTCTCAACTTCCGTTCGCCTCGCCCGATCACACTTCCGTAAATCTCTCGTCAGGCATGCACCAGTTTGCTCTCCAAGTCAAGCGTGCGTACAGAAGTTTTACTTCAAAAAAAAGTCACACTAATTATTGCGTGAATTGGCTCGCGGCTCAATAGTTTGTCACCCCTTGTTTAGCTGATTC
This sequence comes from Xanthostigma xanthostigma, assembly GCA_963575645.1. Taxonomy (NCBI): domain Eukaryota; kingdom Metazoa; phylum Arthropoda; class Insecta; order Raphidioptera; family Raphidiidae; genus Xanthostigma; species Xanthostigma xanthostigma. Next base: position 48,251,895 of record OY754470.1, read on the forward strand.
TAGCTCGAAATAAATAGATGATAAATGGTACGAGACAACTCACAACGATGCAATATTTAATTGTAATAATAAGTAGGTGCATTATACGAAGGTACCCAGCACTTCAGCATAAGTACTACCTACCAAACGTAGTACTTGTATGCAAGGAAGTCGTCAGTCAAAGCAGACTTCTGCATTATCATTAATGAATACTCAAATTATTAGAAAGTACTAAACGCAACAATACTAGTTACTAAATATAGACAGCGCTTCAATACGTCTGTACCCACTAATTTCAAGAGGAGTCAGTTTTCAGATCTTTGGAAGTTCGATTCAATTGCATTATATTTTGTGATCGATATTTAGAAATAAACGAGCGACTATTGGATGTTGTCACCAATACATTAACTAAAGGCCGCTGCACACGAGGCTAGAAACGCTGCTAGATTCTTGCTAGATTTGTCTACTAGTTTTCTACACGAGACTATTTTTCAAGCTTGATTTGTGGATAGATCTGGTGCGCGTGCAGTGACAGTTCGAATATAAACACAGAGCAAAACGTCTCTGTTGTCTGACTTTGAACAGAATGCAACACCATGTTGGTTTGTGGGTGTTTGTTCAAGTGTCCACGTGACAAGATACTGCTTCCTGATTGTGAGCTAGCAGGCCAGCCCGCAGTGACGTCATTTCTAGCTTCGTACCCAGCCTACCGGCTAGCAGAACTCCTAGCCTTAAAAGCCGCTGCACACGAGGCTGATTTTGCCGCTAGAAACGTTGCCACTTTTCCAGTGCTGTTTTTTTTATGGCTGTTATGTGCTCGCTTCACACGATGCTTGTCTTGTAGATGAGTTTGTTGCGCGCGCAGTGGCCAGAGAGCAGAACGTGTCTGTTGCCTGAGCAAATGCAGATACCGTGACGCCATAATGGTTTGTGGGCGTTTGTCCGTGTTGTCCACGTGACAAGAAACTATGTCCTGATTGTTTCTTGCACTCAAAACAAGCCAGAAAAACGGCTTCGGTTCTCATTTTGAAATCAATCTTGTCACCTCGCAGGCGAGCCCGCAGTGACGCCATTTCCATCTTCGCGACCCGCACGGCAGCGAGCCCAAGTCCCAGCAGTGTTTCTAGCAGCAAAACTAACCTCGTGTGCAGCGGCCTTAATACAGGGAATGCTAAGTTCACTCATAGTAAATCGTCTGTGTCAATGCAAATGTGACAACTGCACAAAAATATACCTACCTACAAGAACGAACGCAACAATTTAATTGCAAAGAGAAAATATTGCATAATAATGTATAAGTAATTGGTAAGTTTAAAAGTATAAAAAATATGGAAATGCGTGTCGTTGACAACTTTGAATGCAGGGTTCGAATAGAAAGTAGGAGAATCCAAATGTGTAATAATATCGTATACAAAATACATAGAAAAACGTGATTCGAATAGCATAATATGCTTATTACAAAAATGTCTTCGGGGATGCACAAGAGTTCTACTTAATTGTTAATCGACATTTATATTGGCGCCGACCTTAAGATTTTATTATCTTTGTCTTTTTGGTGATTTTATGGTTGTTTGAAAAAAAAGAATTATTGTTTACTTTTTAGTGACTTTGCAAAACGTATAGTTTATAGGTTATTCCTTTCACGTGAAAACGTTGGAATGTAGTTTGCATTCGAAGGTTTTTTGGGAATTAGCGTTCCTAGGGACCCAAGCTCGTACCAGTCGGTTTGTGTATGCCGACTCGTCTTTCTGAACACTTAACGGCGTCAGATATATTCAAGTTAACCCCTCGAGAAATCCAGGCTTATTAAATATTAAACAAAATAAATATGCCCGTCAAATGGATATTCTCCTTTTCCTGGAGTCTATTAAAAAAAAAAAATATTAAGTTCAATTTTGATCTGATCAAACATTTCGATAAAAGGTTCTTCTTTCAATCCGACTCAAAACACTCAAATTAGTAGTTTTAATAGTTGGATGTTACCTTGACCTTTATATACCTAGAACGACTTTGGGAAAAAAACGTGAGGTTTGTAATTGCTAATTACATAAAAATAAAAGTCATTCATCGGTTGTACAGGTAATTTCTGAACATTTGTCAAGTACATGATGTTTAATTCCCAGAAATATGCGTATTTCGCTAGGCATTTTGATCAAAATAAAGCTCCAAAAATAATATTTTTTTACGTGGACCAGTAATGAATACAGTTTAATGTTGTACATAACGAAAAGACATAGACTTTATAAAATTATATTATCACAATCGAGTTCTAAAGGTCCAAGTCAGGCTGGACTTTTTGAAAATGTAACCTCAAGTTAAAAAAGGTTGGCAAATCTCTGGTCTACATAATTAGTTATTAAAGTAGGTAATAGTAATAAAAATTTGATAAAACAATTATTCTTTCAAATTTAATTGAAACCTAAAAGTTGAGCTACGGTTTTTTGATTCGCAAAGTTACCTGCGTTTGAAAATTAATGATTTCGGTAATCGAATAAGTTGTTCCCCTAATTTTCGTAAGGAATAATTATACTGTTTCAAATCATCAAAAAGTTCGTGTTATTAGTAGTTTTTCGATAATTCGAAGTATAGGAACGGGCCACAATAGTTCGTACTTTATCAGGGTGGCCACAGAAAAATGAAAATCCAAGATTTCCAGGTAATTTATTACACTTTTCCACATCTTATTTGTATATGATCGAGATATTTAAATTATTGATTATAAAATCATTTTTTTGTACTTTTTTAAATCAAAATTAAGCCAACGCTGAAAATATTTACCGAGGTTTTGTGCTTTAAGTAATGGAGATTTTAAGCTTTAAGGGGAAGGGAATACAAAAAATTTTTAAGTTACAGAGGTTTTTAACTTATCGAGATTCTCCTGTAACATATTATGTTTAAGACCATTTTCACAGTAGGTATACACAGTTAGTAACATTAAAGAAATCGGAATAATGAATTAATTACGACAATAACTAGTTAGCACAGAATATAATACCTGTGTACTGACACACAGGTTAATTAGATAAATTGATCTAGAGATATGAATTCTTGCAGATCATTAACAAAATCGAGATCAACGACCCAGAGAGATTGAATGGCATTTGTTTTATCGCGCAACGGCTGCACACAGACCTAGAAACAGGTACCAATGAACCGTGGAACGAACGGGTCGAGAATCGATATAAACAGCAACCGATTATATGCGCGGACACCAGGTGTAACATCAAACAGAACCCATGGCAATTCTGTGTGTATATCGACTGGAAAAGTGCACGAGTTGGGGAATAAACAATTTCACGATGAAATAAAATATTTTTAACAAAAAAATTGAACCGACTTCACACTAAAAAGTAAAAAATAATTGCGTATTGAAATGTTTTGGAGTCGGTGTCATCCAAAATGAAATCTATTCCGAGAACTACACCGACTCCAAAACATTTCAATACGCAATTATTTTTTACTTTTTAGTGTGAAGTCGGTTCAATTTTTTTGTTAAAAATATTTTATTTTTCTCTTTTTAGTGTTAATCTAACACTAAAAATCGGTGAACATACATAAAAAACATTATGCGTTTCTTTGAAATTTGAGAGTTTCCCTCGATTTCTCCGGATTCCACCATCAGATCCCGACTTGGTTCCGATGGAACCACCTCTGAGGTGCACTCTTTCGAATAAAAAAAAAATTTGAAAATCGGTCCATAATTGACGGAGAAATCGCTGAACATATATAAAAAAAAGAAAATATACAGACGAACACAGAACCTCCTCCTTTTTGTTGAAGTCGGTTAAAAATCACTGTGACCAGCCGTCTAAAATGATCACTGTGATCTGACAAGAGGTAACTGCGTTCCGAAGTAAGCTCCATGTCACCGCAATAACGACGGTCGCTCCAACCGAGTAGCCGACCAACGCCGCTGTAACGTCCGAGCGAGTGTTTGCTCGGTTGGGCTGTGTTTCCTGCTTCTGCCTCGCATAGGCTGAGCTGTCGTATTTTTTTTGTTCCTATCTGCAGGGCTGTGTGATTAGTACTTTATTTACTGTTAAATATCTTCGTATAGAGCGTAACGTTACTTTATACGCTAGGAAAGTATCTTTTGACAAGCGACATTTGCGCCCTCGCGTGTTTTTTTTTAATTCTGGTTCAGCCAAAACCTTAGTGTCATACGATATACGTGCATTTTTTAATAAGGATTAATTGTGGAATAAAATGGGTTAAAAGCTATCAAATCGGAAGTGCTGTGTTGTTGATTGTAAAGATACACCAACTAAACATCCAGAATTACAATTCCACTGTTTTCCTGGATTTTCTTATGAATTAGAGAGGAAAAAAATGGACTGCAGCAGTACGTCGTCAAAAATAATTAAATTTTATTATACGTCTGTAATCATTATTAAATACATGAAAAATATCATAATTGTTATTTTGTTAACAAAAATAAGATTTAAAAAATCTAGAAATTAAAAATGTATATCATTTATGTAGTTTTTTTTTACAGACATTTTGCGTAAATATTTTTTTATAATTAAGAATAACGCTGGTTTCCATGGGTTTGTAAGTTTTAAGTGAACCAGATTAAAAAAAACAAACAGGAGATGATGCAAAGATCGCAGTCTTAGGCTACATACGCACTAGGCGGCTACCCGCAATGCGGCTAGCCGCGCGGCTAACCGCAGTGTGCGGTTGAATCTGCGTTCAGCCGGACGGCTAGCCGCATTGCGGGCAGCCGCCTAGTGCGTATGTAACGTCAGTTGAATTTGCGGTTGAATCTAATTTAAACCAGACATATTTTGTTTACTAGAAAGATTTTTTAACAAAACGAACCATTTCTACAATGGACGTTGAAGAAGTTGTAGCTGTTTATTATATATACGATCGCTACATAAAAAATAAAAAGAAAAAAAAATACTGGATACATCCTTTCTTACAAACACGAAATGAAACTGGGCATTTTGATATATTTTTTGAAAACCTCAAAAAATACGAAGACAAGTTTTTTGGTTACATGAGAATGCGTTTAAAATCATTTGAATAATTATTGAGTATATTAGAACATTCATAATGTAAATTGTCAGATTAAAAAATACACGACTACCCAGGTAACGGTTAACCGCAAACTAAACCGCGTAGTGCGTACACGAACCGCGCGGTCAGCCGTCGAAGCGGCCGCTGTGCTCCAAGCGACCGGAGCGGTTGGCGGGCAGCCGCAACGTA